>CAWUFW010008679.1:162500-861076 GCA_963921515.1 Calotriton arnoldi | reverse complement strand
CAACTGTCCCATCAACACCACCCCTGAACCATGCTCACATCACAGGGAGTGGAGAAGGACTCACAAGATGGCTGACACTGGCTACTGCTGTGGGGAGCACAAGGCCCTGCTGGCAACTGTGCACCAACAAACAGCAGGACACCACTGACTGACATCCTGAGAGACAACTTCCACTCCCTGCAATGCAAGCACGTTCCATGGTGGGATATCTGGCTGGCTGGGTGGGAAGGGGGACTTGCAGCACTGACTATAGTCACCAGCACCCTCCCCTCACCCCCCCCACCAACACAAACCACACAGTACCCACCTGGTAGAATGCAATGCCCTCCATCCTAACACAAGATCCCACAAAGCACCACCACCCTGGGTTATGTTGTGTGAAGCACAGGGACACTCTTGGGACTCTTAGCCAAACAACTGCCAGGACAACACTCCCAGCCATCCTGTCAGCACAGCCAGCCCACCCCACAGGGAAGCAGAGTCAAAAGGAAGGAAGCATGGGCATGCTGGGAAGGGGGTGGAGGCAATAGCATGATGGGAGTCGTAGTCACTGATATTGGTCACCCCCACAACTGTCCCATCAACACCACCCTGAACCATGCTCACATCACAGGGAGTGGAGAAGGACTCACAAGATGGCTGACACTGGCTACTGCTGTGGGGGAGCACAAGGCCCTGCTGGCAACTGTGCACCAACAAACAGCAGGACACCACTGACTGACATCCTGAGAGACAACTTACACTCCCTGCAATGCAAGCACGTTCCATGGTGGGATATCTGGCTGGCTGGGTGGGAAGGGGGACTTGCAGCACTGACTATAGTCACCAGCACCTCCCCTCACCCCCCCCCCAACACAAACTCCACAGTACCCACCTGGTAGAATGCAATGCCCTCCATCCTAACACAAGATCCCACAAAGCACCACCACCCTGGGTTATGTTGTGTGAAGCACAGGGACACTCTTGGGACTCTTAGCCAAACAACTGCCAGGACAACACTCCCAGCCATCCTGTCAGCACAGCCAGCCCACCCCACAGGGAAGCAGAGTCAAAAGGAAGGAAGCATGGGCATGCTGGGAAGGGGGTGGAGGCAATAGCATGATGGGAGTCGTAGTCACTGATATTGGTCACCCCCACAACTGTCCCATCAACACCACCCTGAACCATGCTCACATCACAGGGAGTGGAGAAGGACTCACAAGATGGCTGACACTGGCTACTGCTGTGGGGAGCACAAGGCCCTGCTGGCAACTGTGCACCAACAAACAGCAGGACACCACTGACTGACATTCTGAGAGACAACTTCCACTCCCTGCAATGCAAGCACGTTCCATGGTGGGATATCTGGCTGGCTGGGTGGGAAGGGGGACTTGCAGCACTGACTATAGTCACCAGCACCTCCCCCTCACCCCCCCACCAACACAAACTCCACAGTACCCACCTGGTAGAATGCAATGCCCTCCATCCTAACACAAGATCCCACAAAGCACCACCACCCTGGGTTATGTTGTGTGAAGCACAGGGACACTCTTGGGACTCTTAGCCAAACAACTGCCAGGACAACACTCCCAGCCATCCTGTCAGCACAGCCAGCCCACCCCACAGGGAAGCAGAGTCAAAAGGAAGGAAGCATGGGCATGCTGGGAAGGGGGTGGAGGCAATAGCATGATGGGAGTCGTAGTCACAGACATTGGTCACCCCCACAACTGTCCCATCAACACCACCCTGAACCATGCTCACATCACAGGGAGTGGAGAAGGACTCACAAGATGGCTGACACTGGCTACTGCTGTGGGGAGCAGAAGGCCCTGCTGGCAACTGTGCACCAACAAACAGCAGGACACCACTGACTGACATCCTGAGAGACAACTTCCACTCCCTGCAATGCAAGCACGTTCCATGGTGGGATAACTGACTGGGTGGGTGGGTGGGTGGGTGGGTGGGTGGGTGGGTGGGAAGGAGGTCTGGCTGTCAACCAAACACAATCAATGCAGACCATGTTCACACCCCAGAGAATACATAGAAATGCCCAAATAATGCAGGACAATGTGCCACACCAATATCAACCCCTGACTGTGACGACTTAGGACAATACAATGTACAGGCCCGCACCCCGAGGCACAGTCACAACTGTCAGGTGTGTCAACCACTGATGCCTGCAGAAACATGAAATACATTGTTTGTGTCTCCCAAAAACAGGTGATGATAGGGACACAGCAGCAGACGCTGAGGAGTCCCAGTCCCAGGCTCAAGAGGATGCCGAGCTCACTGGCGTCGTGACAGCCTCTGTCCTCCTCGGACGATGAACAACCTGGCACATCCGGTGCAAGTCAACTTGCTACACCAGCAGGACCACCAGCTGCAGCACCAGCAGGTCCACCAGCTGCACCCCCTGCACCCACCCCTCCAACGACTGTCACCACGAATACCATCCCTGCCGACATGGACAGAATAAGGAACAACACCAGCGCAGTGACCCTGGACCAACCTGGGGCCATGGACACCACCACCACCACCACCCCCCAAGGTGGACCAGGGTTATCTGTGCGTGCAACTGCACACACTGCACATGTCAGCAGGGGTGGTGGGAGACAGAGGTCGCTGCTTGCAGACGTTGCTGGTGTGCATGAAGACCCACAACTGGTACGCATAGCTGATGCGTACCAGTCCAGCACCGGAGAGCTCAGCCAGGTAGTGGGGCTCCTCAGAGACATCAAACAGCAGCAGGCTGCCCATCATGCCCGCTTGGACTCCCACATGTCCCACGTGGAGTCACACATGTCACGTGTGGACTCCCACATGTCCCGCGTGGAGTCCAAGTGGGATGTACTACATGAGATGACGGCGGTGCACAGGGACATTTTACAATGCCTCCGCCAGATGAACAGCAACCAGTCCACACCTCCCTGTGTGCCAACAACATCTGGTACCGAACAAACTGCAACTGCCACAGGGAGGGAGGAGGACTCTGGCGGAGAGTCCCCTGCACCGCAGCAGCCTGCACTTGAGGGCCCCCCCAAGAAGAGGGGTCGTCCGAGGAGGGGAAAGTGAGAGGCTGATGGCCAAGCGCAACTCCCAGGAAGCCTGGAACCTGTTCTGGATTTTCGCCTTTGTGCACAGACTGTTCACCCTGTTGATGGCAACACTACTCCCACACATTGCATGGGGAGTACAAGTTGGAACAATGTGTCAGACAACTGTGGCCCCGATACTGGGGATCCTGTCTACCTGGACTTTCAATTCACCTAGGAACTTGGGATTGCAAGATTCATGTACAGCACAATCCATCCTATGCACTATTAACACAGATGTATCACAATAAACACACTAATACACCATACTTGCCTCTGTCGTGATTCCAACGTGGGTGCTGTTATGGGGATGATGAACTGCAAAATTACACTGTGTATGCGAACTGCAACAGCAAGGACAACACAGGCATGTGAGTACAGGCAACGTGACACATATGGAGGGAGACACACCACCAGGGCTACACAACACATACACACCTAGGCCATCTGACTCATTGCCTACACTGATGTTGCCAGGGAAGACGGTGCAATGCACAGACACCACACCCATTCCCAGTTGTAGTCAAGTAGCCCACAGGTGCAGTAAGCAAATGGCAGTCAAATGTGTGACCACAGACAACGCACATCACAAAGTGAAGCACAGGTTTATTACACAGTAGCAACATGCCGTAACCACTACAGATGCAAGGTAACCCCACCTGGTAGCGGGCACACAGTCAACAACTGTAGACGGAAGGAAGTCCATGGGTGTGGCGCACATCACCTGTAGGGACACAACAGCTACCAGCCTGGATGTGCAATCACGTCGTGCCGGTGGACACAGTTGACCAAACGAATCTGAAAGTACCCTGTGAAGGACAGAAATGACACACAGTCAAAAGCAATGCAGTACAGGACAGATCAGCAAAACTCATGCACAATACATGTTACAAGATACCCACCCAGAACCAAGTTAGCATGTCAACACTGTTGGGGAGTACAGCCCACCTGTCACCACACATCGCAACACACATCCTGTCAAGTAGCCCATGGACACACTCCAACAGCACCAGAGCACCACCCACACATCATGCCAACTCACATCATTCACATGACACCTCAGGATACGCACATTCAGCTAAAGAAGTTGGTGATGAGCTGTGTGCGGACATCACCATCACCATCATCATCATCATCATCGTCACTGGCATCGTGGTCCAGGCCAGGATCCTCCACAGGTGGCGGATGTTGGTCATCGTCATCCTGGATGAGAGGCAACTCCTTCTGCACTGCCAGGTTGTGGAGCATGCAGCAGACGATGATAATCTTGCACACTTTCGCAGGGGCATATGGGAGGGACCCTCCGGTCTTGTCCAGGCAGCGGAAGCGGCTCTTCAGGAGACCAAAGGTCCGCTCAATCACTCTCCTGGTCCGACCATGTGCCTCATTGTAGCGCATCTGGGCAGGTGTCACAGGGTTCCTGAGGGGTGTCAGCAACCACGGCATGTTGGGGTATCCCGAGTCACCTACGGACAGACAAGTGCACATCAGCTGACTTGGAAAAGTGGGCGGAATACTACAGATCAGATCACACACAATGGCACAAAGTCAGTACACACCGACAAGCCAGGCACGCTGGTTCTGCATCTGTGCCATCAACCTGGGGATGCGACTACTCCTCATCACAAAGGCATCGTGTGCTGAACCAGGGAAACGGGCACACACGTGTGTGATGGTCATGTCTGCAAGACACACCACCAGTGCATTGACCGAGTGGTAGTGCTTGCGGTTCCTGTAGGCCTGCTCCTGGGCCTGTGGTGGTACCAAAGCCACATGTGTCCCATCAATGGAGCCAATGACATGCGGCATCCTCCCCAGGGCATAAAAGTCACTCTTCACGTCAGTGAGTCGTCGCAGTCTAGGGAAATATATGTACCGGTTCAGGAAGAGCAACATTGCCGCCAAGAAATCGCGGAGCACACGGCTGAACATGGTCTGTGACATCCCACCAGCAGACGCCACAGTATGTTGGAAGGTACCGGTGGCAAAGAAGTGTAGGGCTGCCATCACCTTCACCTTGGGGGTCAGCGCTGTAGGATACGGCCGGCCAGGCTGCAAATGTGGGGACAACTGCACTGCCAAATCCTCAATCAGCTGCCTGGTGAAGCGGTACCGTCGGATGCTGTCCCGTTCCACCATCGTTGCCAGGTCTGGGAATGGCCGATGGACAGCAGGAGCCCCTGCAGTGCAGAGGAGAAGTAAGCAAGATCGTCAGTCACCCCACATATGCGGCATTGAACACACTCAAGTTCCCAACATACATCATCATGAGGCACAACTACATGAAGTGTGCAGTACCGGAACGACATGTATGGTACATACATGGCCAACATCTGTCAACACGGTCCTACAGGTGGCATCAATTTGTCCCAGGTTGGCCCATTGGATATCATGATGCTGTGTCAAAGTCACCCCCCAGTGACATGTGAGGACAGATGTGCCCCAGGCACCACAGCTCAACGACAGGCACATTCCCAGGGACCCTGTAATGCCACATGGACACTGGCATCAACTGGAGTATCATGTGTACACCACAGCAAAACAAACATGACCCCCACAGGTAGTGGCTACACTTGCCATGGCAGGAGAGCCATGGACGTCTGTGACACACACGCACAACATCAGAGTCCATGCACACACAACGTGGATGTGGAGACTGTCTCCCATTGTGCACATGAAATCAGAGACATTGTAAACACTACATGCACAAAGACTGTGGAGGGCCATCACTATTGTGCCACTGGGACACCCTGGCTCAAACATACCGTCCCACATGGGACTCACGGGGTATGTGACATGACATACACAAACACCACTGTGAAATGTGACCATGACACATGCACAGATATGAACAGTTGCACATCACAGTGGTCACGTACACGTAACACCCAGGATCCTGTCCCCATGAACACGTGCACAGCCTGGGGGTGGCTGCCCACAGGTGACACCCACAGGACAACATGTACACCAACATACACACAATAGGAAATGCAGCCTTACATGCCTTATGATAAGGTTTGGACAGGCTGTCGTGATGTAGGTGTGCCCCTCACTCCCTGGGAGCTATCTGTGGCTGGCATATGTCCATCTGAGACAGGCATGCTGACCTATGCCAGTCACATATACAGTGATGCGTTGAACAGCAATGGACCGATCGGTGCCTCCGGCCGGCCCATTGCTTTCAATGTGTGCGGGTACGCGTTGTACCCCTGTGCGCGTTGAACTGCAATGGACCGATCGGTGCCTCCGGCCGGCCCATTGCTTTCAATGTTGCGGGCACGCGTTGTACCCCTGTGCGCGTTGAACTGCAATGGACCGATCGGTGCCTCCGGCCGGCCCATTGCTTTCAATGTGTGCGGGTACGCGTTGTACCCCTGTGCGCGTTGAACAGCAATGGACCGATCGGTGCCTCCGGCCGGCCCATTGCTTTCAATGTGTGCGGGTACGCGTTGTACCCCTGTGCGCGTTGAACTGCAATGGACCGATCGGTGCCTCCGGCCGGCCCATTGCTTTCAATGTGTGCGGGTACGCGTTGTACCCCTGTGCGCGTTGAACAGCAATGGACCGATCGGTGCCTCCGGCCGGCCCATTGCTTTCAATGTGCGGGTACGCGTTGTACCCCTGTGCGCGTTGAACTGCAATGGACCGATCGGTGCCTCCGGCCGGCCCATTGCTTTCAATGTGTGCGGGTACGCGTTGTACCCCTGTGCGCGTTGAACTGCAATGGACCGATCGGTGCCTCCGGCCGGCCCATTGCTTTCAATGTGCGGGTACGCGTTGTACCTCTGTGCGCGTTGAACTGCAATGGACCGATCGGTGCCTCCGGCCGGCCCATTGCTTTCAATGTGTGCGGGTACGCGTTGTACCCCTGTGCGCGTTGAACAGCAATGGACCGATCGGTGCCTCCGGCCGGCCCATTGCTTTCAATGTGTGCGGGTACGCGTTGTACCCCTGTGCGCGTTGTACCTCAATGGACCGATCGGTGCGCACCCATTGACAATGGGCTTGCCTGGCAACGGACGCGTTTTCGAATTTCGAACGAGTCGGTTGCTGGAAAATCAGTTGGTCACCCACAACAATGTTGCAAAATCATGTATGTCATGAAGTTGAAGTTTTGAAGGATGCTGTGGGCGTGTTTTGGTGCTGCTATTCCATGGATTGGCCAGATTCAGAAGATGCAAACGACTTGGACCTATCACTTTGGACACAAGGGACAGTAGCTGCCTCTCCAGCACATATATATTGCTGCCTGTTCCCCTGAGAGCCCACTTGCCTGCACTACATGCTCCAGGACGACATCTGCCACTGCACTGCTGCTGTCTCTGCCCCTCTGGACCCTGCAATGGCACGTACTGTGGAGAGAGCCCCAGCCTTCAGCCTTGAGGAGAACCAGGCCCTGCTGGACAGCCTACTTCCACAGTACAGCAAGCTGTATGGGACACCAGGGGAGCAGGTGAGTGTTCTGTGCACTGCCTTTCTGAATGTGCATTTTGTCTGACTAGCAAGGCTGAGAGTCAGCACACCACTGGCTAGCAGGCTCACTGAGTAGTTGTCACCCCCCATAGTGTGTAGTGACTTGCACTGGACAGGTATGGTGCAGTGACAGTGCTTCTGAACAGGGTTTTACTCCCCATGCAATGATACCATGTAGTGACTTCTGGAAAACTGTCCATGGGCAGCCGTGCACTGCCTGGGTACACCATGTGCCCCTGTGATAGCGACATGTATATGCAACTGTGTCATGCACGGATATGTTGCATGTGTAGTAAAGGCCTTATCACTTTGTCATCCTGACAGGCTTCTGCCCATCGGAAGCATGAGATATGGAAGGACATCGTCCGGGCTGTCCGGTCCGTGGGGGTCTACAAGCGCCGGATCCGCAACTGCCAAAAGAGGTGGCAGGACCTTCGGGGCTGGACCCGGAGGATTGCACGGGTCCAGCTGAAGCTGTCGCCTCCTCGCAGGAGGGGCGGAACACGGACCCTGACCCCCCACATGCTCAGGATCCTGGCGGTGGTCTTTCCAGACCTGGATGGGCAGCTGAAGGCCAGAGAGCAGCAAGGAGGGGGTGAGTCAAAGACTGCACTGTGTACTCTGTCTAACATGCTATGTGCCCTCCTCGGGCCTGGTTAAACTGCCACAGTACAGCAGTCATGTTGTCCAGGAGCCATGTCCCTCTATTGTGCACTGCCCACTCCTCATCTGATACCCAGGTGTGGCCCTTACATGCAGGGAATTCTGTCACTTAGGACTGTGTCCTTGCAGTTTGCTTGACTCAAGGTGGGAGACAGCATCTGTTTCCCTGACTCTGTGGTGGGCATCATGGGTGGGTCCATTGCTTACACAATGCCTGTATTCTGACATGTATTCAGCGTGTTACTTTGATCTGTGGTCCAATTGCTGAGCTGATCCACCACATGTGGCTGGGGTACCTGGCACACACCCATGCTGCGGGTGGGAACAATGTTTGGGCCCCAGGAGTATGTATATGACGTGTGTCACACATACTTAGCCAGCTGCCTACAGTCCAGGGCTCATCCCTCATTCATGTGGGGCTGGACAGTCATGCCTACTCCAGGCCATACAATACACTCTGTACTCCCACTCCCGTGTATCAGCGGACACATTGTGCACAGTGATTTGACCCCTCAGGTGTCTGCCTCTGTGTCAGTGTGCTGTGGATTAGTCGCCAGGACTGCTGTGGAGTTTCTTGGTAGGGGCTCAGCATGCCACTGGAGATGTGACCATAGGAGACGATACTTGTGTGACACATAGGTGTCTGATCAGCTGCCCATGCAGACTGGGGCATGTAAATGTGAAGTTCAGGCAGCTGTTCCCCATGCACAGCAGAGTGTGAGGGGCTCAGGTTCAGAGGGTAGTGTCACAGGTCTCCCATATGTCCAATAGGTATGACCTGGACAGATGAGGGTTAAGAGGATGTGTTGTGGGGGGATGTACATGTGCACTTGTGCAGCTCCAGGACTTGCATTCCCCATGACCTACTATTGTGACACAGTGCAGAGTGTTGTTGTCTGGCTGCAAAGTCATACATCACTGAGACAGTGATGTATGACTTTGCAGTCATGCCTCCGCCATGGCATGTGTCTACTGATTGGTGAGCCTGCAGGGGAGTGACATGTGCTACATGCACACCATAGTGGCGCTGGCTATCAGGACATGGGTGCATCATGGTGTCTGTCGCTGGTATGCATCACATGCATTTCCTATTTGACTCTGGGCATCCCTTACATCCGGAAACCTGTACTGACTCAGTGGCAAGAGCTGTGATGTGTCCACACCGTGTCCTCTGCACTGTCCAACTACTGTGTACTTGGTGCATGTGTCAACACTGGGGTGTTGCAATCCAACAGACACCAGACAGATGGGTGCAAGGCCATGTGGGATGTGAGTGCCATGCTTGGCATCAGACTGACAATTGACTTCTCCTGTTCAATTAGTGCACTTTTAGCAATGTACAACTAATGATGCCAGGGCTTGCTCTGTGATGTGCTGTGCTCACAGTGGTGTGTGCGTTATGTGCAGGTGACTGATGTCTGTCTGTTTCCCCATTGTTTGCAGATACATCCACGGCCACGGAAGGGGACAGCTCCACGGACCAGGAGGAGCCGGAGAGCCAGACTGGGTCAGCAGCCGAGGAGTGGTCGGAGGGACCCAGTGGCACGGAGGGCGAGGGAGCCACACCGAGGAGTCCTCAGCAGCATCCACCTCAGCTGAGGACCAGAGCAACTCGGAGGATGACTCCCTTGTGGAGGCGGGTGTCAGCAGCCACCACACCCCAGCTAGTGTTGCTGTCCCCGCCACCACCAGCACCACCACCGCCCTCCCATCGGCTCCCATTCCCCAGGTCCGTGGAGGCTCCCATGTCTGGGAGCGTGTCTCCTTTGGGCCAGGCACCGCACCCCTGCCCCTGTGTCCCCTGCTGCCCTGAGTGAGGAGTCTGTGTACCTCCTTCGCCAGCTCCATGTAGGGCAGACAGCCATGCTGAGTGTCCTCCATGCGCACACCGCGCTGTTGACTCAGCTGGTGTCGTTCATGGAGGGCATCTCATCGGGCATGTCTGACCTACAGAGGGGCAATAGGTCCATGGACTCCTCCCTGACGGCAGCAGTGTCCCTCCTCAAACGGTCCCTCACCCCTCCTGCCTCTGCTCCATCCACACTCCCCAGCACCTTACCCATCCCAGGCACACACACACCGGCACAGGCACACACCAGCACACACACATCCAGCACACTGACACACACGCCAATGACAAAACGCACACGCACGCACATTCAGGGGACTGAAGCCAGACTCACAGGGGATGGGGCCCTGGAACACACACACGCATCCACATGCACTGCGCAGTCCTCAGTTCCCTCTCCCTCCAAAGCACCCTCCCTTGCCTCACCTGCAACCCCAAAGTCACAGCAGCTCTTCCTCTGTGACCTCGGCCTCTTCCCCACCGATGAAGCTGCTCCAGCATACCGGGGGAAGAGGAAGCCCACCCACACGGAGCAGAGTGCCCCTCGCCCCCGGACACCCTCCCCCAGGCGCAGACGGACTGAGGCCCCCACCCGCAAGTCCCCCGGAGTGGTAAGAGCAAGACCCCGCCACCGCCCTGCAGCTCAGGCACAAGGTCTCCGTCCTCCATCCCTCAGGCCCCCACTGCACAGGTGCCCCCACCACACCCTGCCCCAGGTTCCCCCACCCACAGATATACCATCCCCAAGAGGATCCGGCCTTCTCCCCCTGCCACTTGCTCTCCCAGCACCACACCCCCCGCTGCGCTTGTCTGTGCCACTGATGTGGTGAGGGTGTCCTCCCCCTCTGTCCAACCCACCTTGCCTGTTCCCCATTCTCCTCCCCTGGAGGTAGGCACTGCAGTGGAGTCCACTACCGCCCTGTCTGACTTGGGCACTGCAGTGGCGGACCTGTCCACCCCATCTGCAGGGTCCACTGCAGTTGTGCCGGCACCCACGACATCTGAGTCATGCCCCCCAGTTGTGCCGGCACACACCATGTCAGACACCTCCACTGCAGTTGTCAGTGGCTCTCCAGCACCCACCACCCCTTCCCTGACTCCCCCTGGTGAGCCCTGATCCTGTCCCTGCGGTGCCTGGCCTGCCCCCCGGTTGCCCCTCCTAGTGGATTGTCCCTGGTATTGTGCAGGCATGCGTAGGGTGACATCTGCCAGTGTCACCCTGTTTGAACTTTGACAATGGACTGGCCATTGGCCTTTGCTCTAATTTCTTCTGGACGTCGTTATCAAACAACACATATGCTGAATAAAGCAACTTTCTTTTCTCTAGTGCTCATGCTTCAGATGTACATGTTGTTGGTGCAGCTAACCATGCCCTTGCTGCAGTGATGGTGATATCTGGTCTCATGATTATGAAGTGTTACTGTGCAGGAACCCATGTGGTCCAGGGGGAATGTGTCCTATCATGTGGTGTATCCATGTCATCAATAGCAGCATCTGAGGGTGTCATGTGTTCAGTATTTGGCAATGGGTTTCCTACTTACATTGGCAATTTCATATCTGTGGCTTCCACCCCTGCACATCTGTTGTGCCTGCCATCGTTGCATTTGTCTACTTCCCTGACCGTGTTGCCATCTCCAGTGGACATGCAGGTTTGGGCATCAATGGGGAGGGACTCATCCGTGTAGTCAGTGCAACATTGCTATACAAGTGTGTTGGATCTGTGCTGATGATTCCGTTGGCACATCCATGACCAGGCTGATGTGATGGGAGCCCTCATTTGGTGCTAATTGTTGATTGTGTGACCAAGTGCTCAGCTGACATGATGGGGCCCTACTGAGGCAACATATGGCACAGCTTTCCTCACACAGGAGTGGAGTCCCCTCATGGCAGTGTGTACACGTGTGACATTGCCTGCGCCCAAGGTGTGTGTTGTATGTGCATGTCTGTGTGTTCACTTCCATTCATCTGCGCATGCTGTGATCCCTAGTGTTGTACCTGTTTGTGATGCTTGCTGACTTGAGCTATGTTCCCCCAAAGTCTTCTCCCTGTGTTCTCTGTGATGTGGGTGCATGGCACATTACTGGTCATCAGGGTGTCACCCATAGGTGTGTTTGCTGTCAGGGCAGAGTTTGTGTGCAGACGCAGATGGGTCACAGTCAGGTTTCCCTTTGGCACTTGTTGTTTGCCCCTGTCATGTGATTTCCAGTTTGTGTTATCTTTCAGTGATTGTGACACGTTGTGTGTGTGACTGCTGGCACTCCTTAGGGTCCGGGCTGCAATGTTGGTTGTTGTCTATGTGTGTTCTTTGTGGGTGACCTTGGCTTCTTCATTGGTGTGTGACTGTGGCTGGGATCCCATTGGTCGGTGTGGTATTGCCGTCATGTCCATGTACAGCGTAGTGTGCAGTGTGTCAGACATTCAGGAGTCTTGTTGAGTGTCCATGTGTGATGTGTTTCTACACCTTGGTTCCCACCCACCACCCTGGAATAGTCATGGGTGCATGTGCAATGTCACCAGTGCATGTGTACTTCACTGCTGCACATTGTTGGAGGTCGAGGGTGTGGTCTTGAGTGTGTGCAGATGAGAGTTGTTGCCCGGCTAGTCCCCTGCCTCCATGTTGGCCTTGGCTTACTGGCCATGCTGATTGATTTGTGCTTGTGTAGGTGTGATGGTAGTTTGTTGCTCAGGACACCTGACTGTGGTTCACAGTGTGAACGACATTTAGCTTTGTCATCACAGTGGTATTTTTATTCAGCCCAGGGTCACCACATTGTGGGGGCCCTGGGGGTGGTGCTGTGGTGTGTCTGTGACTTGCTGTGTCAGTTGTTGTTCCTACGTGCCTGTGTGACATGTGTGTTTTGTGCTCCCTCTCACCTGTCAATGCCTGCTTGCCCACATAGGGGATTTGGATCCATGAGTTACCTTAGTGTGGCAGTGTATGCACATCTGTATGATTGGTATTCAGCTCTCCTCATGTGTTGTGTTGTTGCCTGGGGACACTGGCACCCCCACCCCTCACCTGCTGTGTATGATGACAGTGTTGGTCTGCCTGTTTGTGTTTGTGCATCTGCACCACTGCATTGGCATATCTTGGGTGTGCCATTGGCTGTATGTTGTTTGGTGTGTTTCCCCTGCTGTCCCTGGGACTCCTAGGTCATCGGTCAGCACAGTGATCATGGTTTGTGTGTCCCATTGCTGCCATGGTATGGTATCTGTTCACCTCACATCTGCTGTCTCCACAGGGTATCTGCATTTGTGTGCCCATTGGTGCAAATATGTGGTTCTGCATTCTGATGGTCACTTCTGTCATTGTGTCATTGATGACTGTTGACGGTCTCAGCCCCCATTGGTGTTGTTTGTCTGCACATGGCCAAAGGAATGTTTCATTTGCACTGCAGTATTTGGCTCCCCCAATTTATGTTGCAATGGGACACATACACTACTTTGCCACAGATGAGTTTTTGGTTCTGTGACCAGGAATGATCCATGCAGTTTGGCAGTTGCAGCTCTTTCTTTGTCAACAATTACCTTTTGGTCACTGTGATGATGAGGGTGTAGACCCCATTGCCACAATGGTCAAAATGTGCTTCAGCTATGGACCCCACACTTGCCTTTTGGTCACTGTGATGATGGGGGTTTAGACCCCATTGCCACAATGGTCAAAATGTGCTTCAGCTATGGACCCCACACTTGCCTTTTGGTCACTGTGATGATGGGGGTTTAGACCCCTTTGCCACAATGGTCAAAATGTGCTTCAGCTATGGACCCCACACTTGCCTTTTGGTCACTGTGATGATGGGGGTTTAGACCCCATTGCCACAATGGTCAAAATGTGCTTCAGCTATGGACCCCACACTTGCCTTTTGGTCACTGTGATGATGGGGGTTTAGACCCCATTGCCACAATGGTCAAAATGTGCTTCAGCTATGGACCCCACACTTGCCTTTTGGTCACTGTGATGATGGGGGTTTAGACCCCATTGCCACAATGGTCAAAATGTGCTTCAGCTATGGACCCCACACTTGCCTTTTGGTCACTGTGATGATGGGGGTTTAGACCCCATTGCCACAATGGTCAAAATGTGCTTCAGCTATGGACCCCACACTTACCTTTTGGTCACTGTGATGATGGGGGTTTAGGCCCCATTGCCACAATGGTCATGGGCTGCTTGCATTGTGGGTGCCACACACATATATGTGTGGCACATGTGCTAGGGGGTCACATTGTATGTTCAAAGTCATGTTCGGTGTTGTAGGCATTTGACACAGCCTACACACGCTTGTCATGGTGGTGGGGGGATGTCTTTATCTTGCATTCCCTAGGTTGTGGTGTGCTGGTTGTGTCATGCATTGTCCATCCTATGAGTGGGGGTGGTAGTAGTGGTAGGCATCCTGCCCCCCTGGCTAAGGGTGGTAGTAGTGGTAGGCATCCTGCCCCCCTGGCTAAGGGTGGTAGTAGTGGTAGGCATCCTGCCCCCCTGGGTGAGGGTGGTAGTAGTGGTAGGCATCCTGCCCCCTGGCTAAGGGTGGTTGTAGTGGTAGGCATCCTGCCCCCCTGGGTGAGGGTGGTAGTAGTGGTAGGCATCCTGCCCCCCTGGCTAAGGGTGGTTGTAGTGGTAGGCATCCTGCCCCCCTGGCTAAGGGTGGTAGTAGTGGTAGGCATCCTGCCCCCCTGGCTAAGGGTGGTAGTAGTGGTAGGCATCCTGCCCCCCTGGCTAAGGGTGGTAGTAGTGGTGGGCATCCTGCCCCCCCTGGGTGAGGGTGGTAGTAGAAGTAGGCATCCTGCCCCCCTGGGTGAGGGTGGTAGTAGTGGTGGGCATCCTGCCCCCTGGCTAAGGGTGGTAGTAGTGGTGGGCATCCTGCCCCCCTGGCTAAGGGTGGTAGTAGTGGTGGGCATCCTGCCCCCTGGCTAAGGGTGGTAGTAGTGGTAGGCATCCTGCCCCCCTGGCTAAGGGTGGTAGTAGTGGTAGGCATCCTGCCCCCCTGGGTGAGGGTGGTAGTAGTGGTAGGCATCCTGCCCCCTGGCTAAGGGTGGTTGTAGTGGTAGGCATCCTGCCCCCTGGGTGAGGGTGGTAGTAGTGGTAGGCATCCTGCCCCCTGGCTAAGGGTGGTTGTAGTGGTAGGCATCCTGCCCCCTGGCTAAGGGTGGTAGTAGTGGTAGGCATCCTGCCCCCTGGCTAAGGGTGGTAGTAGTGGTAGGCATCCTGCCCCCCTGGCTAAGGGTGGTAGTAGTGGTGGGCATCCTGCCCCCCTGGGTGAGGTGGTAGTAGTGGTAGGCATCCTGCCCCCTGGGTGAGGGTGGTAGTAGTGGTGGGCATCCTGCCCCCTGGCTAAGGGTGGTAGTAGTGGTGGGCATCCTGCCCCCCTGGCTAAGGGTGGTAGTAGTGGTAGGCATCCTGCCCCCGTGGGTGAGGGTGGTAGTAGTGGTGGGCATCCTGCCCCCTGGCTAAGGGTGGTAGTAGTGGTGGGCATCCTGCCCCCTGGCTAAGGGTGGTAGTAGTGGTAGGCATCCTGCCCCCCTGGCTAAGGGTGGTAGTAGTGGTAGGCATCCTGCCCCCCCTGGGTAAGGGTGGTAGTAGTGGTAGGCATCCTGCCCCCCTGGCTAAGGGTGGTTGTAGTGGTAGGCATCCTGCCCCCCTGGCTAAGGGTGGTAGTAGTGGTGGGCATCCTGCCCCCCCTGGCTAAGGGTGGTAGTAGTGGTAGGCATCCTGCCCCCCCTGGCTAAGGGTGGTAGTAGTGGTAGGCATCCTGCCCCCCGTGGGTGAGGGTGGTAGTAGTGGTGGGCATCCTGCCCCCTGGCTAAGGGTGGTAGTAGTGGTGGGCATCCTGCCCCCTGGCTAAGGGTGGTAGTAGTGGTAGGCATCCTGCCCCCCTGGCTAAGGGTGGTAGTAGTGGTAGGCATCCTGCCCCCCTGGGTGAGGGTGGTAGTAGTGGTAGGCATCCTGCCCCCCTGGGTGAGGGTGGTAGTAGTGGTGGGCATCCTGCCCCCCTGGCTAAGGGTGGTAGTAGTGGTGGGCATCCTGCCCCCCTGGCTAAGGGTGGTAGTAGTGGTAGGCATCCTGCCCCCCTGGCTAAGGGTGGTAGTAGTGGTAGGCATCCTGCCCCCGTGGGTGAGGGTGGTAGTAGTGGTGGGCATCCTGCCCCCTGGCTAAGGGTGGTAGTAGTGGTGGGCATCCTGCCCCCTGGCTAAGGGTGGTAGTAGTGGTAGGCATCCTGCCCCCCTGGCTAAGGGTGGTAGTAGTGGTAGGCATCCTGCCCCCCTGGGTGAGGGTGGTAGTAGTGGTAGGCATCCTGCCCCCTGGCTAAGGGTGGTTGTAGTGGTAGGCATCCTGCCCCCCTGGGTGAGGGTGGTAGTAGTGGTAGGCATCCTGCCCCCCTGGCTAAGGGTGGTTGTAGTGGTAGGCATCCTGCCCCCCTGGCTAAGGGTGGTAGTAGTGGTAGGCATCCTGCCCCCCCTGGCTAAGGGTGGTAGTAGTGGTAGGCATCCTGCCCCCCTGGCTAAGGGTGGTAGTAGTGGTGGGCATCCTGCCCCCCCTGGGTGAGGGTGGTAGTAGTGGTAGGCATCCTGCCCCCCCTGGGTGAGGGTGGTAGTAGTGGTGGGCATCCTGCCCCCCCCTGGCTAAGGGTGGTAGTAGTGGTGGGCATCCTGCCCCCCTGGCTAAGGGTGGTAGTAGTGGTAGGCATCCTGCCCCCCCTGGCTAAGGGTGGTAGTAGTGGTAGGCATCCTGCCCCCCGTGGGTGAGGGTGGTAGTAGTGGTAGGCATCCTGCCCCCCTGGCTAAGGGTGGTAGTAGTGGTAGGCATCCAGCCCCCCCTGGGTTGGGGTGGTGGCGCGCATTCAGGCCCCTGTGTGCATATGTGGCATTGGTGATGGGCATCCCGCCCCTATGGTGCTGCTGTTGCTGGTGTAAGTATATTCAGATTCCCAGTGTATGTGTGTGATGTGTCGTGTACGTGTTGTATGTGTTTTGTGGTTGGTGTCTGACTTACCTTCTGCGCCGTACGCGTCCGTGCCTGTTCCGGTAGTAGATGTAGAATATTGGTATGATCGGGACGATGGGATTCATGGTTGGTTCGTGTCGTTCGTCCTTCTCGTTGCTTCGCGTCGTCCTCGTCGCTTCGCTTCGTCCTCGTCGCTTCGCGTCGTCCTCGTCGGTGCCGTGTTCGTCTCGTAGCCGTGGATCGTGTTGTGGCGCGATTCGGAGCTTATGTGCGCCTCTCCCGGATGCTTTGACGTGCCGTGCGTAGCGACGGGTTCGGCGCGTACGGGAAGCGCATCGTACTTGTCCGGCCGGACGGGGCTGCATTTTCCCTTCCGTGCGACTCGATTCGGCGTTTCCGGATTCGCCTCGGTCGGAGAACAGGACCTGGTTTGGGTGAGTACGGCTCGGCCGGAATTTTTGCTGTTGTGCGCATCGTACTTGCTCGTTCGGTGTGCTGTACGGATCGGTCGGGAAACTGGCTTTCGCATGGCTTTTTTCCCGACCGAATGGTATTGGGTGCGCCTCCGACCGAGATCGGAATCGACCCCTATATATTCCTTTTGAATTTCCATCGCCTATTTGCGTGTCTGAAACATACTCCTCTTTTTCAATTTGCCTTTTTCTCTGGTAAACATCATGTTGTTAAAGGGTTTACTTTTTTTATCTATCCTCTTCAGCAAATCTTAATTTACTGGGTTTTTTCTGTTGCTTGAGACCTGTAGTCTTCTGAAACTTATTGAATGCTAAATATATTCTATTCTTATTCTTTATATCACTAGAAATGCTACTTAAGCATTTCATTTTTTCTTCCTACACTTTCCTTTGTTGTTGCTCATCTTCAATTACTTCTTTATTTTCTTAATCTGTATTTTCCTGATTATTACAAAAAAAAAAAATTTCCTTTATTTTTTGCAGTTTTATATATCACAAACTGTACCCAAAGATATTGGAGTGCTTTACATGAGCACCAGTTACATTACACAAGGTCTCATTATTTTATTTTACTGTCAATATGTGATCATTTAGCCTTTTTCTGGTGCTCATTTATGCGTCTCTTGTCTTTCAACTTTCTCCTTGTTGTTCCTGTCTTCACCTTATATTATTATTTTATCCTTTTCTTTATTTATTCCAATGTTCATTGGAATTCTTCTGTTTTCCTTTTGCAATCAGAGCTTTCAATAATTTAGTTAAAAGGTATTCATTGTGATATTCATTGTGATCAGTTGATTTTACAAATTTTTCTAGTAAGGTCAGTACTGATTTTAATATAGACTGTATTGCTACCAGCATAGTTGAGCCCAATACCAGATCAACAACATGTACTACTACGCTCTTGTTAAACCCATTTGAATCTTGTAAATCTAGTGTAAAGAACATATTCTCACTATTTTTAAAGACAAGTCATAAAAAGAGATAGAGATGGCCTGGATAGTGACATTCTTTTAAGGCACATACCTCCTGCTTCATTTGTATAGTCTCTCACATTCTTTGTCCAATATAGGAGAACTTGTGTTTTTACTGAATCCTTTCATCTTAACTGGTGATGTTGAACAGAGAAGCATCTTTATATTTACATTTAATGTTATCATAGATGCTTCTAAAATAGTTTTTTTAGCACTTATTAAATTGTCCCTTAGTCATCCTTCTAGTCATCATTATTTATATCTTCTTGATTATTCTTATTATATGCTTCCTTTTCAGTAATGTCTGGCTAGCATCTCTTAAGCTGTGTTTTATACCAGGCTCGGCAATACTTCAGCATGTACTAGCATTGCTTATCTTTTCTTTATTCTTTGTTCCTCTGCTTAATCTTTGCTCATTTTCTTACATTGTTTATCTTCTTTGCTTTCTAGCCCTTGATTTCACCCAACTAAGGGGCCGATTCCAATTCCGGCCGGAAATCTCTCCGACCGAGCCGGACCCGGAGAGAATTCCGACCGAATCGGACCCTAGCAGTCCGACCGGACGAGTACGATGCATTCGCATGCTATCGGACTCAATTCGGTCGGACTCCGATTGAAGTCAATGGGAGCCGGTCGTACAACGCGTACGCGGGCTCCCATTGACTCAATGGGTGCGAGGCGAACAAGGGCGCCCCCTACAGCGGGTACGCGTCCATGCGCATCGCGGTGTACATGCACAGGTAGGGGGGACCCATGGGTCCCCCCTGTGTGCGACTCGCGCACCTACGCGTACAGGGGGGTCTGACACGGACCCCCAAAGTCCGGCTCCGACAGCTCTTTCGAGCCGGACGGCGCGAGTCGGTCGGACTGCTCGCGGCGCGCATCGTACTTACCCGGTCGGGAAACGTCTCCATAGCGCGGTGCGAGTCGTGACCGTGCGAGTCGTTCGGAGCGTGTTGAAGCCGCGTACGAGTCGGTCGGCGATTTCGCGGGAGCTTGCATCGTACTCGCTCGGCCGGACCCGCGTACGATTCAATCGGGAAACAGGGCTCCGAATCGGATCCGGTAAATCCGAATCCGATTCGGAGCACTACCGGCCGAGATCGGAATCGGCCCCTAAGTTCCTCCTTGCAACTTTCTCTGTAACAAATATGGGCCACATCTCAGTTCTTTCTCCAGCAACAACTATATTACTATTGTCTTGCTTAAAGAATTCTTCAGTTAATCTCCTGTGCTTCCTAGTACCTCTCTTTTGTGCATTTGGAGATACTACACTATTCATTTCCTTATGTATTTCATTATGTTCTGTCTCCTTGCATTCTCATCTGATGGTACTCAGCTTTCTAGTATTTCAGGACACTTTTTTCTAGATTTAGTATTTTGACATTGAGGTGACTTTAGCAATTTAAACAGTGATTCCTTATTGTTACTACTTTCTGCGCTTTCTCTGTAAATCTCGATTAACCCTTTGGCGGACCTTAACTCAAGCTGTGTCAGAGGTGTAGATTTCATCTTCTGCAAGTCATCCTTGAATGTAGTTTTCATATAACAAATTCCTTTAATTACTCCTCCATTCCATCTGCTTTTTCGGTATCAATTTCAGTGCGTTCATCACTTAAGCTTTCAATGCAGTAAATCTGCCTTCTTTTCTACTTTATGGAATTCATACTATTCACCATGTTATCCTTACTAATAAATCACTCTCTTAGGAAAAAAACTGCTGGCTTCACCAACCTCTACCTAAAAATGTCTTTGTATTGGATGTTCTACTGTATCATAAATCATAAGACTTAAACTCTTGTCGAAAGGATGTTTGATATTGATTAATTGACTTGATATAGTTGCGACTGGGGCACATTTAGCATGAATTTCAGATAATTGATGCTTCACACTTTCAACATATACAGTACTGAAAAGTTTTTTAAAATAGTTTTAAAATTTGCAGGCGATAAGCAAAGAAAAATGATCGTCCTTCATTGCCTCACCTCCTATAATCTTCACCCCCTCACGTTTATCTAAAACAAGCACGATCACCAACTCCTTTATTTTTATTATGTTCTCAGGCTCTTTAAATATCTAGAATCCCCAAAAGTAATACAACTTGTTGCCAGTTCCTCAGAGGTTCAATAGGGTAAAAGGGGGTCCTTTGATTTTATATGCATCCTTGCTGTTGTTTTGTACTGTTTCTCTGCTGCTACAAATAGGCCCCTAAACATGCCTATAAGGACAGCCTACACCTCATTTTCCCGAGAAAGCAAGACACACCCTCGCCATACCATGGCGTCAACCCTCCTAGGAGCACAAAGACGACTCCAAAACATCTCCACAGCATCTTCAGGCAAGCCTACTCTCAGAAGAACAAACAGGCAGAGAAATATGGAAACTGACTATCTCTAACAAGCCAGCTCCTGAATTTAATGGCCACCTCCTTCTTCCCTCTCCATTCTCATCCAGCAGAGGCACAGATGGCACTCTGTGAAGCACAGAACCCAACCCACTCCTGCCAGACAAGGGCACCAAGGCAACAAACACTGGTTGGCATGGGCCTACCGAGCCAACACAGCTAACAAACCAAGAGAGTCAGAGTCTCCTTCTTTGGTTCTCCTCTAAGCCGTGAACAAACAAACCTCCAAATCCGGTTCCGATGCAGCAAAAATAGCAAGGTGATGTCCTGTGGTATTGTGAAACTCGTGAGGTGAGAGGGGTGAGGACAGGCATGCCCGGCACCACTGTCTGCTCTCTCAAAACCAGTTTGTGTCATCATTACAGTTTATGATTTAGAGGCTTATACCGTCGTCACTCCTGATGCACCATAGTTCAGACCCATACATACTGACAGTTCTAAACAAAGTAGTTTATGGGAAACAACAGCTATTTAATCTCAACAGGGTACTCCATCAAAAACCTTGATCATTTCCCAAGTGAAGCTGCTCATGGCACTTCAGAACCTTTTCCACAGGCAGATAATTTGGTCTTTGTGCCCAAGAATTGGTCATACTAGTGCACCTGGATGGAGTGGTACTCAGGTTTGGAAAGGTTTACCTCTTGAAAGAGTTTTGTTTCAAGTATGGCACTGGGTGCCAATCTTCATCAGGCTAAAGAGCTCAAAACTCATTCACCGGTGGAACCATTTCATCTGGCCAGGGTGCCTGTTTGGGAGAGAACTTGTAAAGTTGGTTAAATGGGCAATATTGCAGGTTTCCACTGAGACTCATTTATGGCTGTGATCTTACACATCCCTCACTCTTACCTGAACATTATCCCCAAATCTTTACTTCTTTCAAAAAAACTAATCAATGGCAAGGCCATGTCGCTGGCAGGGCCTGGCTCAGCAGTCTCGATAAGCAGACAACAAGATGTGATGTAAAGAACAGGGGCATGGCTACCAGTGGTGCAGCCGGTGCAGTGCACCAGGGCCCACAGGGAAGGGGTGCGCAACTTGCCCTGCAGTTATCTATAATACTGCTCACTTAGAAGTTATCTATAATACTGCTCACTCAGATATTTATTTGTGAGCTCCCTGCCTGGGGCCAGGTTTAGTATTCACTTTTCCTGGAACAAGGAGTGCTTGAGAAGCGTCAGGCAGCCGCAGACCTGCTTTCTGAAGACACTATTGTGCCAACCATCCAATTATAAAGTGTCCTCTACTGTAGCACACGTCATTGAAAATGAAGCAAGGTGGAGCACTGCAGGCTATATTGCACATACTGCTGCGTTTAGATTGTTGTTTGCAGGCTGGCCTCTTCCTGCAGCTGTCCTGAGGCAGATTCAGTAGAAAATGAGGTTTAATAGTCTATGACTAAGAACCACAGATAGTTTTTAGCCTATGTTATCACTTGCAGCAGGGATGACATATTTTCAGGATATGCACATGACATAAATGTGTAGACAGGGGTTATGCTGAAAATCTGGTTTGGGTCCGGGCCTCGTAGACCTGCCTTGGACCTCCCTTACTTACAAAGACATACTGGACTAAAGCAACATTCTATCCATAAGGCTCTTTTCCAAGCCCCTTCCATAAGCAAATGATCCCATCTTCGTTCCAATAAGACCTCATCACAGGTTTGGGCCTGAAGTCAGATAATATCAGAATTCAGAGTTTCACAGCAAACACCCCATCCTCCCACCCAAAAAAAATGTCCGGAGGTAACTTTTGGCAGAGAAAACCTGGCAAAATGTAATCAGGGAGAAAATGTAAGGTACGGGAAATTTGGTGCTCGACACACCAATTTTGCATTTAATTTACCAATTTCCTGGGCAGTACTCTGAATATTTACGGGTATATTTACTAAGTTTTAGCACTGTGTTTGCGTCACAAAAGTGACGCAAATTGACACTAAATTACTTTTGGCTAATTTACTTTCTAGCTCTAAAACTGTTTAGCGCTGGAAAATCACTTGAAAGTAGCACAACGCAGTGCTTAGTGATGCTTTGCAAGAGGAGTGGGCAAAGAATTCCACTGCGCTGGTGGAGTTTGTAGAGTTTTGCCCACTCTGCACGGAGTTCCGCAAAATTCCGTGAAGTGACGCAGAGCCAAGTTTTTTCTCTCGAGCGGTTCGCCAGTGTTGAGTTGGCAAGCGCTTGTGAGAAAAAATTGTGCGCTAGACCTCCTCCTGGCGAGATTTCTGAACGCGGGCAGTCGTGGCAGGTTGAGTCAAGTCGTGTTGAGAAATCTGTTGCTAGTGTTGAGGAAGCAGCCTCTGGAATAGAAAGTTTATTCAAGCCGCAGAAAGCAGCAGCGCCCTCTGGTGTGATGCGTAGTCTCGTTCACCGTTAGTGCTGATTTTTCAGTGCGGGAGAAATTCCTGGCACTAAAAATCAGTGCAAGTAGCGCGTTAACAGACTCCTCTGCTGGCTGAACTCCACCGAGCGGGACAGAGTTTTTCCGGCTCTTCGCGGAGTAGAACACCACCCAGGCCTACTTTGCATTACTTAGCGCCAAGGGGACATACCATGGGTAGTACATGGGCGTTCCCATGCAATTACCCAAGGTTTCTGATGCTAAGCCCTATTTACTTAAAAAACTAGACAGGGTTTAGTGTGAGAAAATAGCACCCATTTCAAACAGGCGCTATGAAGGAGATATGCTTTCATTTCTCCTTTCTTTTCAGAATTTGCATGTGTGCTGCACTGAACAGCACACATACAAAGTGGGAAAAGGTTTAAAGTTAGTCTAAGCATGGTATTTTGTACTGGAAGGTTTCCCTTCCTGTACAAAACCTATGCTACACTTATGAAGACACCCTTGCACTATGGTGCAAAAGTGTGTTTGTGGTGCATGGCAGCATATTTCTGCACCGGCATTATTGAGAGGGGAGGAGAGTGCCATATTTCTGCAAATATGCCGCTCTCCTGCTCTCTCCTTCTCACGCAGTGCACAGTGGCGGAGGCATGGCTTGCGGGTGGCGGATTGCGCAGGGGAAAAAAAAATAATAAACTTACCGTGCCGCCGGGTCCCTCGTCTCTGCTACTGCTCTCCGGGCTCCGACTCCAGGAACAGGAAGCAGACAGCCAGGCTCCCTCCCCTAAACCAACCACAACGCTGCAATGCAGCATTGTGATTTGTCTGAGCGCCAGGTTTTTCAACAAGCCGCCAGTCTCTGTACATTTAGAGTAAACTGAAAAAAAGTCAATATTGATGTGTATGCAAATGAATTGAACTTGAGGCAATTGTGTTATGAGAAACATGAAATCATGATATCAATCTTAATTGTATCTATTGTCTAAGGAAGAACATACATGTGGTTCATACTATATTATTGAAATTGTATATTTATTTTTTGTACACTTTATTTATATAAAAAAATATATTTTCTATGCAAAAAAGATAAAACAACATCGATGTTTATTTAAAAAAATAATAAAATATTTAAATGTATCATTCAGTAGCTATTGTATTTCTGATTACATAATTTCTCTGTTTGTCTACAGTTAATATGCCATTCTAAAGTATAACACACTGTGCCCTGTGTTTTTATTTTCCAAATAAGCATTTTCCCTGTCAGGGTAGTGTATCCTATTTTCAGGGGCCCCGTTCGTTTTCCAATAATGATCTGAGCGCCGTGACATGGCATGACATGACATGTTCTCCATGCAGGCTGTAATGCAGCCTGCAAGGAGAACGGCAAAAGAGTGCATGACTGGTTTGGGCGGCCCGAGAGGGCCGACCAAACAGTCATTGCGCACTTGGGAATGGGCAAACCACTATTCCCCTGCTCCGAGAGCAGAGCAGCAGTACCCCGCCCGCCCACAAAGCAGCAGGACACGAAGCATAAAATGATAATAAGTTTTCGTCATTTTATGTTTCTACTTGGCACTGCTTAAAAGCAGTGGGGCGATGCTCCTCCGCCATAGCGGAGGAGCCGCCACTGGCAGCACAGCATTTGCAGATGCTGCACTGTGCTCCGTAAAAATCTAGTAAATCTGCCCCTTGGTGTTTACCACAACCACTAACACCTCCCCTCAGGATAATTATATTTACAGAGTTTGGCAAATGCCCTTCACTACACTAATATTAAGGGCCTAACAGGTTCGTATTCCAACTTGTATAACCTAATACAGATAATGTGGAATGTGCAAAGCGTGTTAAAGGCTGTGCGTATGTTTGGATTGGCGTTAGTTATGGTAATAAAATATTAATTTACGATTAAAAAAAAACCCTAGAAATTCACTGAAAAAAACAAAGGTTAAAGTGATAATATAGTTAGGTATTGTAATAATGTCCTAATTTCCATTAAAAAAACCTTAAAAATTAATTGAAAAAGACAAAGGTTAAAGGCATATTATGGTTAGGTCAAAATCTTAGTTAAAAAACACAGTTTTAAACTAACAAAACATCTGAAATTCACCAGTTATAGTTATCTCAAGTAACTATAACTTGTGCCCTAAATTAACTACAACTTGCTCCCTCGCCATGCACTGCTGATTACCTCACATATTACATTACTCATGACATGTTCTATGACATTGCTGATAACATTAATGCAACATCTGAAATTACATTATTGATGACAACACTGTGCATGGTGGAGCGCAAGCTATAGTTAAAACTACGTTTTAGAAATTTTCACCTAACTATAACATCCCTTTAACCTTTGTTTTTGTTCAATATATAAATATATATACAAATATTAAGTGTGATCAAGGCTGCGGCCGAAACGCGTAACAGCGACTGTGAAAGTTCAATAAGTCTTTAGAGCATTATCGGAGGTCTGTTTTCAATTCAGCGCGGGGAAGCGCATGGTCAGGAATTGATCTACAGTGCACATATGTATATATATTGTAGGTCATGTGATCAAGGCTCGTCTGAGCCGAAACGCGTAATGGCTGCATCGCAATAAAATAATTTGTGCACTAATCTGGTGGTCCGTGTCCGTGTGTAGGAAGAATCCAGGGAAGACAACGGAATATATATATATATATATATATATATATATATATATATATATATATATATATATATATATATATATATATATATATATATATATATCCCCTACTGGCAAGTAACCAGTACGTAGTTCTAGTTAGGATGTAGTTTCCAAAGGAAGAGCGTATTTTGTTTTGCCAATAACTTTGTGTCGTTTGATGAATCTACGCAAAATTTTCAAAACTAGTACGCCTTTCACTTCAGCCACTGTCTTGAAAGTTTTGGGGTGATCCGTCAAGCCGGGGCCGAGAAAAAGGGGGGTCCCAAAACGCATTTTCCCCATGTTAATTTTCATAGGAAATTTTTAAAAAGGCTACAGTCGGAACTACTGAACGGAATTACACCAAATTTGACAGAAAGGTAGCTGTTGGTTGCAGAAAGCGTCCTTTTTGTTAAATGGTGTAAATCCGTTCAATAGTTGCTGAGTTATTTAAAGAAATTTCCAGTTGTATATATAGGGACGCGGTGGATCCGCAACCCCTCCCGATCTCATGCTGAGATCTGATTGGCTGCCAACACTTCCAACCAGGAAGTGTTGGCAGCCATCTTGTGACTCGGTTAAACCGAGTCACAGGGAAAAACATTATTTTAAAAAGAAAAGGGGACAGGGAAGAAACACTCAGACCCCCAAGGCTTTTGAGGGAGTGTCCCACAGGGACCCTGCAAAGCCAAAAAAACGTTTTTTTAAATCATTTTCATTGGGAATCATGCTGGATCTGCAACTCCCAACAAAATTCTCCCGCACTTCGTTTCTAATCGCCCCCCCGGTGGGCCAGGTCCCGGGGGCATGTCCAAATATGTAGGAGGGGTCGCACGGGGCCCGCCTCCTAGGATCCGTAAAACCCTGGGGACCGCCATCTCCCAAGGGCAAATGTTTTTATAGTGCAGGGGCCCACATGCCCCCTCCCGCAGCCCCGGGGACCACCACCTCAAAATGGGGGGCTGTGTTGTGTAATGGAGGGAGGCCTTGCAGCCCTCCTCCTGGAGCAATAGATGGTCCTGGGGACACTCACCCCCTAGGGCCGGCTCCAGCAATGTTCCGGGGTGCCCACATTGCTGTTTGCTATGGCTTGGTTGCAGCATGACTGCTCCCATAAGCCATAGCAAACTCTGCTCTGCGTAAGCGAGAGCATGTAAAATGCTCTTGCTTACTCGAAGCAGAGCAGAATTGCTTTTGGACAGAGGAAGATGCATGTTCAACAGCTCCCTCTGTCCAAAATCAATGCCGGGTCCTGCAGGATGCGGGGAGGTGGCAGGGCCTGCCGGGGGCCTTCAGGCTCCATCCGCGGTCCACAACTTGAGAAACTGGGTGCCCTGGATGGGACCAGGGTAGCCAGTATTGTGGCCAGGCCCCCGAGAATAGGGTCCCCGGGGCCAAAATCAGCCCAGGAGCGGGGCCGCGCAGTCCCCTCAAATGTTTAAATTAAAAAAAATAATAAAGGGCAGGCCCCAGGGGATGGGGTCTCCAGGGCCACAATCAGCCCAGGTAAGGGGGGCCACACTGTCCCCTTTCCTTTATTAAATACATTTATATTTTTTTTTAAAAAGGCTGGGCCCTGGGGTCCCTGGGGCCAAAATCAGCCCAGGGAGGGGGGCCACGCGTCTCCCTCCCCATTCTAAAAATACCTGGCCCCAGTGATGGGATCCTGGGGCCCAAATTGGCCCAGGGATGGGAGTCCTTGTCCCCCCTCTCGTACTAAATATTTAAAAAGTTGTGGGACCGGCAAGTCCCCTGAGGCCCCGCCCCCTTTCTCCAACACTCTGCAAATACACCTCCTGGCGCACTGCTGGTTGGGGGATGATGAAGCCCCCTTGGCTGCTGAGGGTCCCTGGGGGGGCCAACAAGCCCTCTTTATGCCTGCAGTAAGTCCCACACAACGTGATTGCTGAGAGGTCTTCAGGGGACACGCCCCCTTTATTCACCACTCTGCAAACGCGCCTCCTTGTGCACTGCTGGTTGGGGGATGAAGTCCTCTTAGATGCTGAGGGTTCTTGGAGGCCAACAAGCGCTCCTGTTACCTCCAGTACGTCCCACAGAGTGTGATTGCTGAGAGGACTTCAGAGGCAATGCCCCCTTTCTCCACCACTCTGCAAATGCGCCTCCTGGGGCAGTTCTGGTTGTGGGAAGAAGTCCCCTTGGCTCTAGACTGTCCTTGGGGGCCAACAGGCCTCCTGTTACCTCCAGTAACTCCCACACAGCGGAATTGCTAAGAGGTCTTCGGAGGCCAAGCCCCCTTTGTCCATCACTCTGCAAACGCTCCTCCTGGCGTGCTGCTGGGTGGGGAATGAGGTCCTCTTGGATGCTGAAGGTTCTTGGGGGCCCAGAAGCCCTCCTGCTGCCTCGAGTAAGTCAGTGATGTAATATGTGAGGTCATAAGCAGTGCATTGCGAGAGCGTAAGTTATAGCTCAGGTAACTATAACTGCTGAATTTCACTGGTTTGTACGAGTGAAATCTGAGCCTAACTATAACATCCCAGTAACCTTTGGTTTTTACAATGTATGTATGTTTGTATATATATATATATATATTCACTGAAAAAACCACAAGTTTAAGGGATGTTATAGTTAGTTGGACATTTCACTCATACAAAGCCAGAGAAATTCGGCCGTTATAGTTAGTTGAGCTAACTATAACTCGCGCCCCCGCAATGCACGTCACATATTACATCACTCATGACATGGTCAGTGACATCACTGATGACATCTCAAATGACATCACTGATGACATCATTCAGTGAGTGTGTGTTTCTGAAAAATGTAAGTATGTTTTATATATATACGCCAAGGTGTATTGAAGAATGAGTGGGTGTATGAGTGACTGAATGGCTGATTTAGTTGGTGCGTGACTGACTGTATAGGTGAGTGATTAAACGTGTCTTACTGAATGCATGGGTGAGTGACTAATCTGTGTGAATGTCTGTATCAGTCTGTTAGTTGGTGTGTAAGTGGCAGCATGGGTTGGTGAGTAGCTACATGAGTGTCTATATGGGTTAATGATTTGTGGTGTGTAGAACTGTATAATGAGTAAATGGCAGTGTGATTGATTCTTTCGGTGACTGACTAGGTGTGTGAGTAACTCTATGGGTGAGTGGCGGTGTGTGAGTATCTGTATAGGTTTATGAGTGCATATATCAGTGGCTATATTGATGAGTGACTGCGTGTATGAGTGACTGTATGGGTGAGTGTATGTGTGTGTAGACCTATGAATCAGTGAGTGGGTATGTAGTAACTGGTATTGGTGTGTCTATGGTATCGAGAATGTTAGTTTGTATTTTAGAGTAGGTGTATGAAAGGTTATATTAGGGTGTGAGGAGGTGCATCAGATATTAAGTGGATGATGTCATCAGTGATGTCATTTGAGATGTCATCAGTGATGTCACTGACCATGTCATGAGTGATGTAATATGTGACGTCATGAGCAGTGCATTGCGGGGGCGCGACTTATAGTTAGCTCAACTAACTATAACGGCCGAATTTCTCTGGTTTTTTCAGTGAATTTCTAAGGTTTTTTAAATGCTAATTTCTAACTATAACGTAGTAGTCACGTTTGCAGAGTGGTGCAGAAAGGGGCCTGGGCCTCCGACCAGCGCTCAGGAATTCCACTGCGTAGGACTTACAGGAGGTACCAGGAGGGCTTCTTAGTCACCAAAGTCCCTCAGGAGTAAAGTGGAGTTCATCCCCCAACCAGTACTGTGCCAGGAGGCGCGTTTGCAGAGTGGTGGAGAAATGTGAGCGTGGCCTCCGAAGACCTCTTAGCAATCCCACTGTGTGGGACTTACTGGAGGTAACAGGAGGGGAAGTCAACCTTGGGGGCCAACTACCCCTCCTGTTACCTCCAGTAAGTCCCACACAGCAGGATTGCTAAGTTCTCATAGCAGGCCACACCCCCTTTCCCCACCACTCTGCAAACGAACTCCCTGGCGCGCTCTTGGATGGGGATTAAAGTCCCCTTCGCTGTTGGGGGTCATTAGGGGCCAACTAGCCTACCTGATACCTCCAGTATGCCCCAGATAGTGGGATTGCTGACAGGTGGACACAGGCCACGCCCCCTTTCTCCACCACTCTGCAAACACGCCTCCTGGTGTGGTCTTGGTTGGGGGATTAAGTCCCCTTGAATCCTGAGGGTCCCTGGGGGCCAACTAGCCCACCAGGTACCTCCAGTAAGCCCCACACAGCTGGATTGCTGACACTGATCCGAGGCCACGCCCCCTTTTTACACCACTCTGCAAACGCACCTCCTGGTGCACTGCTGCTTGGGGGATGAAGTCTACTTTAGTCCTGAGGTCCTCAGGACACAAGAGGACCTCATCGCCCCACCAGCAATGCGCCAAGAGGCACGTGTGCAGAGTGGTGTAAAAAGGGGCATGGCCTCGGACCACCTCTCAGCAATCCCACTGCGTGGGGCTTATTGGAGGGACCTAGTGGACTAGTTGGCCTCTAAGGACCCTTAAGATTCTAGGGGACTTAATTCCCCAATCCAGAACGGATTGCTTTATGGCTCTCCTTTAGTAAGTCTGCTCTAGGCTTTTCTGCCACTCGTTGCCTCGCTCTCTTCAAAATGCCTCGCATATATCCCCTCACTTCAAATCTTCTGATGCTCTCAGAACCATCTCTCTCAAAATCTTCTTCTCTGGTACTGTTCCTCTTAATACGTAGCAATTCCCCATATGGAATGCTAATAATTAAATTACTCGGATGACTGCTCCTGGCGTGCAACACCGAGTTGCCAGCTGTTGATTTCCTAAAGAGTGCTGTCTGGATTTTGCCCTCTGCTACAAAAACTCTCAAGTCTTGGAAAGTAACCTCTGTCGAGCTAATTTTGCTTGTGAATTTGAGGTTAAGATCATTAGAGTTCAGAAACTCAATGTATCGTAAGGCTGACTCTTTAGTGCCTCGCCATGTCAGGAAGAGATTGTCGATGTAGCGTCTCCAGCGGACTGTACTCTCTACCCATCTGTCACAAGTGTCCGACCATGCCACCTGCTTCTCCCACCAGCCCACGAACAGGTTTGCGTAGCTGGGGGCGAGTCAGGCTCCCATGGCCGTACCCTTCTGTTGTTTATAGATCTGATCCTGAAAGATGAATATGTTATTCTGTAGGCAGAATTGTAGGAACTCTAGCAGCATCTCGCTGTGTTGTGCATATTTCAAGGGCCGATTCCTTAAAAAGTATTTTGTGGCATTGATACCATCTTGGTGTGCTATGATTGTGTACAAGCTAGACCCATCCAACGTTACCATTAGGAAATCGGATTCCCACACCACCCCCTCAATGTGTTTAAGGAAATCCTTAGTGTCCTTTGTGTATGATGGTAATTCTAACACATAGGGGAATAAGAAGTAGTCAATGAATTTAGACATAGTCTCCAATAAGCCTCCAATGGACGATATTATTGGTCGCCCCGGTGGATTCCACTTGTTCTTGTGGACTTTTGGAAGATGGTAAAATGTCGGTATACGAGGATGAGAGATTGATAGGAAGGCAAATTCCTCCCTAGAGAGCATTCCTTTCGCTTGCCATTTGGAGATAAGTTGCTCATAATTCTTGATGCTGTCCATGTATTCATTAAACGTAATTCGTGAATAATTCTCAGGGTTGTTCAATTGATTGTACGCCTCCTTACAATAATTCTCACGGGTCTGCAGCACTACATTGCCCCCTTTATCCGAGGGCTTGATCACAATTTCCTCATCTAGTTCGAGATTCCTAAGTGCATGTCTCTGCGCAAGTGTGATATTCCATATCTTGCTAGTTTTCTCCATGTCTTGCCTTAGCTTCAGGAGGTCTTGATTCACTCTCTCTGAAAAGATATCTATCGCATCCACTGTCATTTGGGGAAAGAATTTCGAGGTCGGTGTGCAGACCAACACAGGCATCTTCACACACATGTTCAGCCATGCTTTCGTAGAAGACCGGTCAAAACTATTTTTCTGCTTCAACAATATATATTCCCATATGATTAACCTATCGGGAGTGTGATCTGTCTGCTACAGAAGCATTTTTTCTGCTGTTTTCTCTCACTCTCTCTCTCTCTCTCTCTCTCTATATATATATATATATAAGCCTCTGCTCTGCTCTTGTATGCTACTGCTACCTTGGAGTGCACACCTGTTTTTTTTGGTGATACGATATCTCAATTTTCCGGGGTGTTTTATCTTTCGTACTTACATATGTCCCTTCCTCTTATTTTTCCTCCCATTATATGCTCACTGTGGTACTAATATATATTAAATTACTCCCACGATGTAATGACTACAGTTGTAAATAAATGCTCACAGAGAAGACTCCTGATGTACTTACCTTCAATATTGATATTATTGGGCCTCGATGTCCTGAATGCCACTCCCACGATGTAATGACTACAGTTGTAAATAAATGCTCACAGAGAAGACTCCTGATGTACTTACCTTCAATATTGATATTATTGGGCCTCGATGTCCTGAATGCCATGTAGAGCCGGTAACACACAATATCCGATTTTCCCAGCCCCTCCTGATTTTTCCCAGCAGCAACAGGGTGAAGTCGCTCCTTTCACCTCTGTATTTCAACTACTACCACCAGAGAACATACAGGGGCATATTCACAAGAACGTGTGATAACTACCGCAAGTGTAGCTTAACGCAACCCCTCACATCGCAGTCCATCGCGGGAAAACAACTCCGTGTTAACGTGGCATTCACAACACGGCGGTACCATGCAATAGTCACAAGATAACGCGTCAAATGAACGCGTAAAAAACAACGCGACGCCGCAAAAACGCGAAACCCCAACGCGAAAATAGTAGCGATGACGCCAATCGCGATACAAAAATCTACAAAAACCAGCGACAGGCCTGCAATTCCCACGCGTCATGCGGGAAAATGCACCATAAAAGTAGAAAAAAAACATACAAACAAAAGCCAAACACCGAAGCACAATGGAGGCAGCCGGAGCAAGTACAGAGGACAACCAGAACCCCTCAAGCCCCCCGGAGGACCAGCCTGGGACCTCGGGGTCAGGGAAGGGCAAGGACAAGAAGAAGAGGAAGACTAAGTTCAGTCCGCAGGAAAACAGTATCCTGATAACGGAGGTGATAGAACACCATCAAACACTGTTCGCCACCTCCACTGTGTCACTGGCAACTAAAAATGGAATATGGCAGACCATCGTGGACAAGGTGAATGCAGTCGGAGTGCTGAAGAGGACAATGGACGAGGTCAAGAGGCGCTGGAATGATGTGAAGGGCAAAACCAAGCTGAAACTCGCAAACAACCGGAAGGCAGCAATGCAGACTGGAGGTGGGAGTCCAGCGCCACAGGAGGAGCTGGACGAGATGGAGGAAATGGTGTCCACAGTCATCAGTGGGGAGACGGTGGCAGGAGTTGGGGGACCGGACACTGCTCAACATGACCGGACACAACAGCAACAGGGTGAGTAACCACCAGGGACTGGGGGGACGGGGGGAGATGGGCACAATGGCACACATGCACAATTAAGCATAGCACATCTGCGGACAAACCATGCCCCAGACCCACAACTCCCACCAAGAGACCAATGCACACAGGTATGCAACATCTCAGCACTGCATAAGCACAGAACCCAGAGGCACACCGCATGAAAGGGATAAGGGCAGCTAAATCAGAGCTGCAGGGGCGACTCCCACAAAATGCGGCACACACACATTACATGCAGAGCACATCAACATTGACAACGATGTGGTACAAACCGCAACACGTCCACAACAGAACAGAGGACACAACTGGTGCTGCATGTGCGTAGAAACTGGCCAATCACATTTGGCACTGCAGGGAAATGTGAGTTGACAATGTACAAGTACAAACACACATCCGTGATGTAGTCGGAATGTCCACTGTCCCGCATCAAATAGGCAGCTCCCCCCAAACAGTCACAATGTACACTGTCATGCAGTCCGAATGCAAACATGTACAATGCGTCAACATACATGCAAACACGATGTTAAACTGCATCTCCCCTTCACATTGCAGGAGGAAATCCAACACCTCCTGCAGAGCAGTCCGAACCTCTCTTCTCTGATGGCGAAGAGGACCACCACACCTTCGACTCCGACGCCCTCCAACAGCTCGTGGAGAGCCTCCGCAGCCCACTTCCAGGATCAGGGCAGCCCAGCTGCCACGAGGAGAACCCACCCCCTGCACAGCACACACAGCAGGCAGCACCCACCACCACGGCTGCCTCCCAGGACCCCCACGACTAACACATGGCCTTCCAACGCCGTGTGTTGGGGTGCCAGGAGAAGCTGGCTGAACAGGTGCAGGTGGGGTTCGACCGCAAGGCAGCCAAACTAGACACTATACGTGGGTGTCTAAGTCCCATCAGGGACCACTCACAGTCCCTAACGGACACCCACAGTCCTCTCCATGCTCTCCAACGGACCATGGCTGACATCGCTAGAGTCCTGACTCTGCGACAAGAATGACTGTCTAGCCAGAGTGCCTCCAGCGATCTCGCCCGGGAGTTGGGACACATGCGGAGGATCATGGAGAACATGGAGCAGACGCAGGCAGAAAGAGCGGCTGCCACGGCTGCACACCAGCGAGAGGTAGCTGGGTCCCTCAATGCCCTAAAGACCCTCCTCATGGCATTGCTGCCACAAGGCCTGGCGCTGATGCATGCTGCTGCTACCACCCCATCCACATCTCCGGCCCCTGATGTGTCTGTGCCACACAGTGCTGGAGACAGTACACCACCACCCACATGTGAGGCACATGCAACAGCAGAGGACGAAGATGCGGATGAATCTGCCATCGTGGTCAGGAGGACGCAGTAGCGTACATCTCCGCCATGTGGCCGGTTTCTGCTTGGTTCTGCCCTCTGCATCATCACCTTCCACTGTCCCCCGATGCACTCTGCGACACTCACCTTGGACCTCGACATGGACTGCCATATTCTGTTTGGTCACCAATGACACAGCTATCAGACTGCGGACTGAAGTCCTCCTCTCCTGATGTACCTGTCATTCCCTGAAGGACTCTGGCTGGCCCTCCACGGGCCGACAATGTGAAGTGGGGTTGGCATGGCCCTGTACTGCTCCAGCTGCAACACTCCCTTGAATGTGTAATAAACATTCATATTGACACAGACGTGTCATGTCCATGATCAAGTGTGGAAGTATGGATGAATGTAGGGTCAGTGATTCACCCTTACGTCCATGTTGCCCATGTTGTGGGACTATTGTCACAGGGTGACAGTTTGCCAATTGCGGTCCGGGTGGCGCCGACACTACAACAGAGACACATCCATTAGTCACTTCCTTGGCCAGCCCAGGACGGAACCACGCCCAGAGCCCCAGGGTCATTGTTCACACCCTTACGCTGGACTGGCATACGCCAGGACAGCCCACTCCAATTACGCAAAAAAGGGGGGATGACAACGCTACATGTCCCAGGTCTTTACTGTTGGGATCTGCAGCTCACAGGTCTAGTTGTCAGCATGCCACAGCCACTCCCTCATGGCTGGTGTACACCCACGCCACACCCATCCAGCACTGGCATCACAGGACATGTGATCCTGCCAATGAAAAAGGCCTGGTGCACGTGCTGGACGCCATTTCCACTCTCTCTGACTGGGTGTCTCCGTGTAGTTCTCATGTATGCATGAGGGCCTAGGGCCCTGCCACCTCACATTGCCCAGTGCCGGGGGTGACATGATGGCGTCCGCACAACGGGACTCAATCATTAAGGGTCCATGGCTAGCGGTGCACAGACTTGGTGGCACTGGATACACTGCGGCAGGCACACCGCCATGGGACGGTGTCTTGCGGTGCAGTGAGATAGGGGCACCTAAAGTGCTGAGCGGGTGTGCAGATTGCGATGATGCGCCGTCCTGGCGGTCCGGACTGGCAAGGATTAGTGTGAGCCCTGCTGGACCGCAGTGTAGGCCTGGGCCAGTGGGCAGCGCGGCCCTCCCGCCACGTGGCGTTGCGTCGCGGTACACAGAGTTAGTGGCACTTCAAGCGCTGAGTGGGTGTGCAGCCTGCGATGATGCCGTGTGCACTGATGTGGTCTCTGCCATTGCGAAATCAAGACCCAGAATCATGTGTGTGACCTGGTGGCCCGCGGTGCGGGGCTGCATGATGTGGAGGGTGCCATGGTCGCGGGCACCGGGCTTGGAGATCCCTCCGGAACGTGGTGGGCCATCTTGGAGACACGCAGGTGGCGGAAGGTGAGCAGTGAGGCCTGGTTGCGCCGGGGCGGGCAATCACCTCTGGGCGGCGGGAGGGGCTGGGGTGCAGCAACCTGTGTGCGCAGGGGCCGGCAAGCGATGATGGTGTGTGCAACTGTATGGACTCTGCCATTCATGTCTCTGGAAACTGGTTCAGATGAGAGACCTGGGGGACTGCTGTGACTACCGGCACGTGGTTGGAGACACACCGGTGGCAGCAGGTGAGCAGTGAGGCCTAGGTCCGCAGTGTCGGCACTCTCTCGCCCTCTCTTTCTCTCTCCCTCTCTCTTTCTCTCTCCCTCTCTCTTCCTCTCTCCCCCTCTCTCTCGCTCTCTCTCGCTCTCTCTCTGTACTTTGATGGGCGCATGGGCACACCTTCTGATCCAGATTTCTGTTTTGCAGGCTGTGACTTACAGGATGTCCTGAGACGACCCGCCATGCCTCTTCAGAATTGTTTTTTTTTGGTTCGTTCTGTAATAAACGCATTGTTTGGATATTGGGATATGGATGTACGGTTTCCCTTTTTCTGGCCACACATGTATGTTGGGTGTTGTGATTGTGCGACTTCAGGCGATTTGTTTGGTTCATGATTTCGTGGAGTTGATGTGCACTATCTTAGTCCATAGGGGGGGTGCCGGGGTAGGGCCCGGTGGGGGGGGTCCTGGGGGTGGTGGCAGTGGGTGTTTTTGACCTATTGGGGCTCCGGGCTGCATGATGGGTTGCTCCAGGGCATCTGTTGTTCTTCATGTGTGGCTATGGGCTGTGCTCCCTTGTCTGGTGCCCGTTGTCGTCCGACTTTACACCAGGTAGGAGCAGGTGTTAGTTTTCTGCTGCTAACGCGCCTTAGCGCATGTTTTGTGTTCTTATCGCCGATCTGGCTGGTCGTTGATAATGTTGTGGAGTGGTGTTGTCGCTGCATTTAGCACGGGAACGCCTACTCTGCATATCATTAGCGTTAGTTCCCGGGGTCATCTGTGGCGATGTTTTTTGAGACTGCTATCGCAGGTAAACTGGTGTTATGGGCTGTTAGCACCAGCTTGGGAATGGGGAGATAAATTTATCGCGTATTTGGCTGCGATAAAGTGCCGATAACTCGGCGATAGCTCCTTGAGAATATGTCCCACAGACTTTAAACTCCGAGCCCAAATGCACATACTTGCTCCGTGCTGGCCTGGCTTCAGCCTCTACAAGCGTCATGTAAGTGAAATTGCCTGACCGCTCAAGATGGGGCAGCAGCGCCATCAAGGGGTCAAGTGACAAATCACGTCACTTCAACGTTCAAGTTCCAAATTACTCCCACCCTATGTGTGGTGACAGGAAAAACAAAGGGCCTGGAGGCTGCTGGCCTGTTTCTGGAGCGGGACAAGTAACCAGCTGATACACATTTGATGCAGGAGGAACTGGGGAATGGGCTGACAGAATATGTAAGGAGGTGTCAGAAAATGTGAGTCCCTGAGAAATCTGCACTGAGGGAAGTCGAGAAAATAACTGTACAAATGAGAGGGAGTGGATTAGTGACAGGGAGGAGTAGAGGGTTGGATGATGAGGGGGAGAAGTATGTCCTAAATGCTTCCCAATAGTCTTCAGTTCTCCTAGTTCTACTCTTCCTTTACACAGTTACTGCTCATAGGGTGACCCCCACCACCGCGGCGGGAAAGCTGCAGTACAGAATACGAATCATAAAGCCCCATTGCTCACACTGAGGTGCCATTAAGGGGTTGACACAGGCCTCCGCCAATGACCGCACAGCTCGTGGAGGGCTGTTGGGTGATTATTAATGATTCGGAAGAGTAGGACTAGAAGTAACTAGGATTACCAGTATGTTATCAGGGCAGTACTTCTACACTCCTTTTCCTCATCCCAGTCAATAATTCATAGATGTACCAATGTATATTAACAAGGCTTTCAGAGGGCCCAGGATTACCCACACACACTCAGTGCTACTGCAAAATCTCATGGCTTGTAACGAGAATTGGTTCGAGTGCAGAACTAAGCACTCCTCATCCTATATTTACGCTACTCTAAGTCGAAGCCCTGTAGTCTGTATCTTGTGACCTCCAATGATGATTCAGAGTCGGAGGTGAGTTGGAAAACATTTAATTCTATGTAGGGGTTTCCCACAAGCTAGAGAGCAGCTTCCCTAACAGCCAGCCTTGCAGTAACTGACTCTGCTGGAACGTTCCCTCATTACAAACTAACACAGAATCCAGAATGCTGTTCACACTCTACATTCCTTTAACTAATCTTACACCTAGACAACACGTAAACACCAGATCACAACACTGTACCACTGGACAAAGGTGCCCTGCCTATCTCTACAAATGTTCTACCTCGAGCCTCGTCCCATGAGGCTGCCGTACCTAACACGGACCAATCATCAGTACAGATCAGCAGTGGTAGGTTAGAGCAATGATAGACCATATCCATCTCTTAATGAAGATCCCAAAACGTTACCACTGCCCCCAGTTGAGACCTGTCTAGGTAGAGTGACAGAACCCTGCAGACATCCATATATGACAAGCACATTCCTTCTCAGAAGAGAAACAGAAACCTCCTGAGCAGCATTCTGTGTTGGCCATACAACCCTTGACAGGGCCTAGCACTCCTTTGTCTGGGTGAATGGCTACAATCCTAAGTTGCTCTCTTTACTTTGCAGCAATCTCACTTCTTCTTCTTCTCCTCTCTTTCTCTTTCATTGATTTTCTCTGTATATCTCCACTCTTTCTGCCTTTCAAACCCTCTCTCTACTTTCCTCTCAGCTTTTTTTCACTTGACCTATTTTTCAAAAGCTCTTATCATTTTGCCACATTTTCTGTCACTGCTCTTTCTACCTTGCATCGCTACACTTCTGTGACTACCATATTTTCCTGTTTGTCTTTCTCGGCCTCTCTCTCCACATTTCATTCTCCCTTTCTATAGCTTTCTCCACCTCACTCTAAAGCCTCACCTATACATCCACCTTTCTTTCTCTACCAACCTCCTCTTCTTTGTACCTCTCTGTAATCTTCTTTCTGACGACCTCACCTTTCTGTCTTTACCTCATTCCTATCTTTACCTCTCTTCTCCCTCTTCTTTACCTCCCACTACACTGTTCTCTTTACCTCTCCATCCTTTTCTATCTCCCACTCCTACTATCTTCTTCTTATTCAATAGAGTCAGTAGTCACTGACTAGGGGAGAGGAGGGGCCAGGAAGGAGAAGGGAATTAAGGGGAAAATTATCAGATTTCACGCAATGAAATAATAGAAATACTGCTAGACTGCTTTGATTTTCACTGTGAAGAGAGAATGCCAGTTATGAAGATGGATTTATTTGGGATTATGAATTCTTAGCAATTAAAGCTATAATTTCAAACACTGTGCATATGTCTTCTTTTAATGTTTTTCACTGGTCATGGGAATATCCACCAAGTCCCCCTACCCTGTCCTTTCAGCAATGCTAGGAATAGGTTGATAAGACATTTAATTTTTCATAAACTTTATTTCTTAGAAGACAACAAAATCTAGCTCCAAGAGCAAAAAGAATTTACTTTGTCTAGACTTCAAGCTTTCTTTTGGTGCTAATTGACGGGCAGATGACAGGCAGTTTGAGCTAGCAGCTGTTTATGCATGTCACAGTTTCGGAAAGATTCTAACCTATCATTTAATATTGTTTGGCATCACGAGAGCTTGAAATAGCTGAAGATGGAAAATACATTGAAAGTTGTTCTCTAACGAAGCCCCAAACCTCCCTAAACTGGCACTGTAACATATTGTAATCATAGTTCAATTTGCATTTAGGCTATGCTTTCCTTTAAACTGTGATTTTGTGTTTCCTGTGTGCGCTTCATGCACATTCTCAGTTGTTTTTGCAAGGTTTTCATGCCTCTTTTTTGCTAGTTGCAAAACTTGCATCTGCCTAGAGCTAAAAGGCTGTTATGGCTTCACAGTTCTCCAACGTGGAGTCCATACCTGATCCAAGCTCAAATTTCAGGACAATAACCTACACTCCAAATTTTAGACATATACTTGTTAATATGTGCTCCAAAATGCACCACTGAATACAGCCGCGGTACCTAGATGCTGGAAACAAGCCAAACGAATACCCTGCTGAAGAAGACATATGCTAATAGATACATTTTGGCTAACTTCAGACCTATTTCTTTACTGCCTGCTTTTTCTAAGATACTGGTGAAGTTGGTTAATTGCCAATTGTCTACTTAGAACAATACCAGCTGCTGCATTCTTCTTAATCGGGCTTCCACCCAGGGTATAGCAAGGGATCCACCCTTGTGGAAGTCACTGACACCATTAAGCTGGCAGTGGATCAAGGGAAACAGGTCGCACTGCTACTTTTAGATCTATCCGCAGCCTTTAATACAGTGTCTCACTCCATTCTTCTACAACGGCTGGAAAATATAGGCATAAGTGGATTTGTGCTGGCTTGGATCCGTTCATTTCTGTCTGACAGAAGTCAATTGGTCTGGATGTTGCCTTATGCTTCTGAATCTATGCCTTTAAAGTTCAGTGTTTCCCAGGGCTCTGCTTTGAGTCCGGCACTGTTCAATATTTATGTGACCACTGTGGCTGTACTGGTGGAATCATTCGCTGATGACACTCAGATCGTCCTTACTTTGGACAGAAATGTGCCAATGCCTTAAGTAGCTTCAAGGCTTGCCTTACGCCCGTGTTCCAAAGGATGCATTTTAGCAATCTGCAGTGTGACACGAGCAAAACAAAAATCCTGCTATTCAGCATACCTCCTCCATTTGGGATGGTGAATGCTGGCCTAGTCTTGTGCTGTCCCTGCCAGCCACTGCCACCATTGCATTGAATGTAGGGGTACAGTTTAACAACAGAACTTCTTTTGGCCCACAGGTGGATGGTGTGGTTGGCGTTTGCTTCGGACCTCTAAAATCACTAAAGAAATGTCTGTATCTGTTACCAGTTCAGTATCAGCAGATAGTAATACCTGCCATTATCAGTCTCAGCTTGACTGCGCCATCTCTCTATATTGGGACCTATCAGCATACCAACTTAGAAGACTCCAACTGGTACGGAATGTTGCTGCTCGGCTACTGTTGAAACTGCTGAAAGGGTCAACATATCCATTATCACCTTAAAGAGCTGCACTGGCTGCCCATCAAGAGGGAGTGCGGTTTGAGGGGCTTATGTTGGCCCATAGAGCCTTCCATCAGGCAGGTCCGCTGTTCCAGGCCAAGAGGATCATTCCATACTATTCAGCAAGACCCCTTCGTTCCTCTGACACCATGTTGGCGGCAGTGCTTAATTTGTAAAAAAAAAAAAAAAGTAAGTGCCAGAGCCTTGTTAGGAGGCCACTGCAGCTTGCGATACCTATTGCCCCTGCCGTCGCTACCAATGTCAGCACCAGCACAACTACTAACCATCACACTCCTACAACTGTGACAGTTCAGACTATTCCAGGCCCCCAGAGCTATAAGAACGGCTTGGGCGGCAGGTATTAGTCATTTTTACTGTAAATTGAACGAATAAACAACTTTTGTTATCCTCATCTTTAAATTAGATATACAGCGCCACCATGTGGAAGACTGTTATACGTCCCGGTGTTGACAATTAAGTGCCGGTGCCAAGCACCGGAAACCACCGGCTCAAATTAAGCACAGGTTGGCAGTGGTCTTGAGAATAAAGAGGAACAATAGGGTGGCTTCTTCTTTTCTTGCCACTACCGCACGGAACCCCCTTCCTTCCCACCTAGGGGCGTTGAAGGACGAACGTGCCTTCAAAAGCAACTTTAAAACCTGGCTGTTTGAAGTGGCATATCACTAATTTGCTTTTGGTACAGGTGGTCAATGAGTTTATGCAGCGCCGGGACACTCTGTGAGTAGCTGTGTACTTTATAAAACCGTTGGTTGATTGATTAATCACTAAAACGGACTGTCTCACGCAGCGCATTTTTGTACAGTGGTTGGGGGAACGCCACAAAATGTTTTACTCCCGCCCCTCAAAAACCCTGGAGGTGCCAGTCTCTGACTAACGAGGTCACTTATAAAGACGTAGCATTATTCAGAGTTTTTTCACTGGCACATTTTGGCTCTCACAGAAGCTGCAAAAATTGAACTTTTACTTTAGCCTGCTTTCTGGGGCGAGGCTGCTTGTAAAAGGGCTCTGGCATAGCTACCAAGGTTTCAGATTGCTTATGTGTGCATGTATTTAGAAGCTTCGTTTTGCGGCTGGACATCCACATCTGTTTGATACTATGGTTAGGCGGGTGTGTGGTTTTGTGTTTCGGTCTTCAAATCTCTGAACTTCGTTTGGCTTGGATATGAGTTACACCAGCGCCATCTTGTGACCTTTGGAAAAAAGTACTCAGAGCTCATGCGTCCGTCCCAGCAAAGCAAGAAACTAGAACTACACGGTTTTACTTCAGGACACTATTCTTTTGCGTGACAATCTCAGGCAATGCGGAAATGCGGGAAAATGACCAGAAATGCGTTATTCTAATGTGAGATGCGTGGCACTTGGCAGGGCTGGCTCCGGGTGGAAGCTGATAAATGCTGCGTTGATACTCATGCAGAATGTTTTCTGCTCCTCTTTTTTCTATCCTAGAAAATGTACTGTTTTTGGGCATGAACTTTTATTGGCCAACACCGCCATCTAGTGATAAACTGTATTATTATTCGATTCCTTGTGAATTTCTAAATGAATCCGTTGTCTTATGCTTTGAACACTGAGAACTGTAGTCCCCATCTCAATGAAAGAATGAATGAATGCAGTGATTGTAGCACTTCCCTGCTAATGGAATCGCTTGTAGACCCATGGGGAATGTAATGCTTGCCTTTAGTGGAGGAGTGACAACACAGTTTAATTACATATATGACAACTTCCACAAAAAACACACAGGCTGCATAACAAACTCAAAACATACACTGTCTAAATACATACTCCCAACAACCATTCCAATCTGTTTTAGATTCCTAAATCCAGTAAAATCTCACTTCCCAACTACTGCAGAACGGGATTACTTTACTATTCTAACTCAATTCTTATTATATTTTTGTGCAAATGATTAGTTGTGGGACCAGATCAATTTCATCGTTCTTGTAGAGCAGCATTCATGTAGCACGAATGTTTTTATACCTTGATTTTGCAGTCTGTATTTTTGGTGTCTATTTTGCATGCATCATCAGTTCCCATGCAGTGTGGTCCCTGTTCTGCCTGCCGCAACTCTTGACCTTAGAAGCGGGCAGGAGTAGACATTTAACGTAGATCTTCCTGCCCTACGTCCGTAGGCACTGGAAGTAGGTGTGCTGGGGTTGCTGGAGCACCCCCAAAATAACAATGCTAGAGAATGGAAGGTGGATGAGCAATGAAGATGCCTTTAAATTAGGGGGCATATTTACAAGCCTCTTGCGCAGTAGGTGTGTCACTTTTTCTGACGTACCGGCGGCGCACTGTGCTGCTCCATATTGTACAATAAGAAAAAAAGGGACCCCTTTGTTCAAACCAGGGGAATAGGGTACTATTGACAAGTAAAAAGGGGAAATCCCTTGGTGAAAAAATATACTATAACTGGGTCTCTAAATTTCCCAGTACAAAGGATTTTTATTGCCCATATATTAGAAAGATACTGAGTTAAGGTTATTCCTACACAACTGTAGATTGTATTAAAAATATTGTTTTATTTAAAATTTATCACTCAATGTATACAAAAAACAATTATAAAAGCTCATTACACTCAAAATAGCATCAATTTCATATACCAATAAAAACCTGTGTTACAAACATTCAAATAACACAAACTGATAAAAGCAGCACAAATGTTAGACACACATAAAAATCATTACAGGGATTATAGTCACTAAAATAGGCCAACACACACGTAACGGAGAGACAAATATAGACAATACAATTTGTCATTTACAAACACATCCAGTCGAAATATTTCACTGAAAGTGTTGCATTAAAATCAATAATTTTCAATCTGGGAGAGAGTCCTCACTCCCTCACTTCTTAATTAACCGGCGTACTCCTCACTCAAAGAGGGATTTATTTACTGTCTTTTACAGTCTCTCAATACAGCTATCTTAAAATTGATGTAGAGAGCCTGCAAACACGTCCTTCCGCCGTGGGTCATCCAAGATTGGATTGAGAGACTGTAAAAGACAGTAAATAAATCCCTCTTTGAGTGAGGACTCTCTCCCAGATTGAAAATTATTGATTTTAATGCAACACTTTCAGTGAAATAACTATAAATAACGTTCTGCCTAGAAATTACAATAAAGATCCCATCACTAACTTTACAAGGTTCTCAGGACCAGAGTATCCTAATATGACCAACCAATCAATATATATGGAGTTGGCAGGAAAATGAAATAAGGATTGAGTTTAAAGGCAACCATACAGTGCCAGCCAAGAGAGACCAATTGTTTGTCTTGAAAAAGATGGGAAATTGTTAGAACCATCGAAACGCGTCGACGCTCCATTCAACACAATCCGTGGAAACAGCTTATCCTATAGATAAAGAGTAGAAATTTTATCTAGGATCTGTATTTGAATTATTTCGACTGGATGTGTTTGTAAATGACAAATTGTATTGTCTATATTTGTCTCTCCGTTACGTGTGTGTTGGCCTATTTTAGTGACTATAATCCCTGTAATGATTTTTATGTGTGTCTAACATTTGTGCTGCTTTTATCAGTTTGTGTTGTTATTTGAATGTTTGTAACACAGGTTTTTATTGGTATATGAAATTGATGCTATTTTGAGTGTAATGAGCTTTTATAATTGTTTTTTGTATACATTGAGTGATAAATTTTAAATAAAACAATATTTTTAATACAATCTACAGTTGTGTAGGAATAACCTTAACTCAGTATCTTTCTAATATATGGGCAATAAAAATCCTTTGTACTGGGAAATTTAGAGACCCAGTTATAGTATATTTTTTCACCAAGGAATTTCTCCTTTTTACTTAACTGCTCCATATTGGCAAGACCACGTAAAGCCACCCAGCGTGGCTTTTTGTGGCCTTGTAAATACAGCCCCTTTTCACACAGCACTTTGTGTGAAAGGGGAGTGCCATGGGTGTTGCTGTGGGTGTTTCACCTCTATTTCTCCTCGTTTTTTCCTTTCTATGTGTGCTGCGTTCTGCAGCACATGTAGAAAGAGGAAAACACCTTTCATGATTGTTTTTGTGCAGGAAGGTATTCATTCCTGCACAAAAACAGTCATCCCCGCAATGCAGGCACCCTTGCACCTGCGTTGGCACATGGCAGCCAATTGTGCGCTAGCTCTGGGGAGAGCTCAGGGATACATCATATTGTTGCAAATATGACACATCCCTGTGCTTTGAAAGTGATGCAGTGCAGCACAGCCAAATGACTTGCGGCACCGCGCTGCGTTACTTTCTTCTAAATAAGGCCTTTTTTCTTATCTTGTCACATTGTCTGTGTGTTCAATGACAGGGTCTATGAAAGATTGCGGCTTATTGTTTTAACATGGAGACTGGTGTTTACTTTTCTTTCTCTGACAACAAAGTGGGAAGATTTTGTAAAGTGAACAATGACAATCTTGCTGGTGTGAAAAGAAAGGCTGTAGGATGTCATTTTTTTCTAACACACAACAACATTTACATACCTGTAAATCAACTGTACAAATATTTCAAAATATATCAGCATTTAGGAAAGCACAAATGAAGTGCTTTTTGTAATTCTGAAGTGTGATGGAAACAAATATTTTAATAGGATCAGACCAAACCAAGTCACCTTAACAGTAATGCGCAACTTACAAATATTTACTGAAAATCAATTTACACACACTACTGTTTGTGCACTGTATGTTTTTATCAGTAAAGATAGTGCCCATTACAATGTGCTGTATGACCATGCCAAATATTTGTGACGTGTGCTCCAAAATGCACCACTAGCTACATACTATACCGTGCTAGATGGGCGTGGCAGATTTGCTACACTTATTCTTTGTCTGACTTTTGAATTGTTTACAATCCCAATGAGCTGAGTGATGTATCTTTGATGGCAGCACCCCCACTCTGAAAATTGTTCCTGCATCACTGCCTAGGTCCCATGTATGGCTCGTTGCTGACGGCATGGCAGGCCTTCATGACTGCAGCGGAGCGCCTCAGCGACCTGCACGTGGGCATCCAGAAGACGCTGGTGATCGACGATGGTGACAGGATCCGGAACTGGCAGAAGGACGCCTACCATCGCAAACTCTTCGGTGGCTTCAAGGAGTCATACGAGCTCGAGAACGGGTTCTACAAGGCACAGAAGCCCTGGGTTAAAAAGTTCAAAAAGGTGAGTTGAAGCTGGGGTGACACACGATGGAGGAGTACAGGTGACCTTGTAAGAAGTGGACGGGTCTACGGGTGTATGGAGAAAAGCCAAACAGGTCTTATATTCCACTGGGCATTTTTCTGGTGGGCAGGAGCTCTTAGAGGCCGGTTTTGAAAGCCCGGGGCCACTTCTGGTGCCTCTGTCACTTTCCGAAGCTCCCCGAGGTGAATTGCAGCAGACACAGGGAGGCTTCATGAGAGAGTAAGAGTGGGTGGGTTGTAGGGAAGGTAGAGAGAAATCGTTCAGAGACGGAGAAGAGAGAAAGAAGAGATGGCGAGAAGGAGTGGATGGAAAGAGAGAGACTGTGTGAGGAGACAAAGGGAGCAGGTATGGGTTGAGCATTTTTTCCAGGGCTGCTTTTGGTTCCCAAGTCCGGCCCTGCTATAGGGAAAAAAGGGGGATCAGTAGTCAGCGGGCATCTGTTGAAGGCTAGCGGGGCTAGGGCTGGAGCTCGCCATTTAACCACAAATCTAACTTTGTCCTAGCCCTACTGGCCTTTCAGAGGCAGCAGCCTGCTGGAACATCTCTAGATTCACCCTGCCTGGGTAGGCAGTGGTTTAGCTATCAACAGTTCAGCAGGTGCAGTGGCACTGTGGCCAAATCTTTGAGGGGATCCCACCACTTTCCTAATTTGCGTTAGGGCACCCTCGCTACGCCACTTTCATGTATTGGGGCTAGACCCTTCTGATGACTTCCCTATGCTATAGTAGCAAAGTAACAAAGTTGTAAAAAGTATAGGGTAGTGGATGAAAAACTGCTGTCTTGTAAAATCGCAGTGTAACCCGGGAACGCCAGCTGCCCCTGTCTTTCGGGGACTTAAATGTTATCTTCATGCATGCATGCATGCAGGTGCTACAAGAGCCAGCCTGCTGCAGATGGTCTAACTGTTTCTAGGCTGTAAAGGAAAAAAAAGCGTTTTTGTTGTTGTTTATAATGTATAACGCACACACAGGTAATAATCAAAGATAATTTCAAGGTGGAACATGCAGAATTATCATAGAAAAATGAAATAAGAAGAGTAGCAAATTACAATGTCCGAAAAGGACTTACTAGAAATTAAAAACTGAGCTATACAATAAAATGTAACACAGCAACAGCCCGCCCCATAACAAGCCTCCAAAGAAGGCCAAATTTACCGGAGTCGAAGTAATCAGGATTGTTTTTAAATAAATAACACTTTACATGCTTTTTAGAGACCGAAATGAAAGTGAAGTCATATAAGGGCTTCGGCAAGTCATTAAAAGTTTAGCACTAGCTAGTAAAGGACAGTGTGTCCACCCTGGGAATGTATATGTGAAACTGTGAAAACAAAGGTAAACATGGTAACCAAACACATATCTTAATCTATATCTATGGTTTTCCAGTTTTTAGTTCATCAGGGAAGAACCGATGTCAAGTGAAACAGGTAAAATGAACACCCAGAGGTCATACATAACAATTGTTTGCCATGCAAGCACCTATATGGTGATGGCTGGAATACTACCACACAGGATGCAAGAGACACAAAAATGTCAACCCTCTTTTACGCCTTTGCCTCCTGTTCCAAATGGCCTGCTTTGAGTTAGTGTAGCACCGCGTTTGTTTTTTATTTAGCAATTTAATGTCTTACTGCGTTCTTTGCATGGTGAGACCTTACTTCAGTCAGTTCCCTGTCCAGCCTGCTGAAACCCCAAGGGTGAGTGTGCGATATTAGAATATGTAAAAGATGCATGAAAATAAACTACATTCAACTCACAAAACACCCACCACACAAGGACAACACGAAATCAAAAGTTATAAAAATGCAATACTGACCAAACCAGTATGAGAAATCCTGCAAGAGTTTAGGGGGTTCTAAAAAGATTATACAGGAGCTGGCTTACAAATCACAACGCCCCCAATAGCAGCATCAGGCAGGCCACACAGAGGAAAAAATCTGGGGGAACTAAGGAATGCCACGGGGTTCTTAAGAAGTGAGCAAATCGACATGATGTTGTGCAATAAATGTATGTGATTAGAAATGGCAGTGGTGATGCAAAGGGGGCTAAATTAAATCAGCCATGCCCAGGTCCTTCTACCATTCCTCCATGTTTCTGCTGCAGGTGGAAAAGTCTAAGAATGCGTACCACAAGGTGTGCAAAAAACAGCAGGTGGCGACGATGAGAGACAGCCACAGCAAGGGTAACCCAGATGTGTCCGTCGACAAGCAGAGAAAGCTGCAAGAAGAGCACGAGAAGTGTGACCAGGTCACGGAGAAGGTGAGGCGCGTGCATCCCGTTTGACCAGTCAGCCATCTTATTTCCAGGTCCCTCTTCTCTAGGTCAAACAAGCTAACCAAATTATTGGGGAATGGGGAAAACCCTCCCCTTCGGCCAGTGCCTCTTAAAGGTCGCATGACCGAGGGCGGGGTCAGTTCGACACCACCTTGGCTTACCAACTGGTATTATATGCGTTGGACTAAAATGCTGTGGTTAAACAAACAGTAACGATTCATCAGTGATAAAACCAACACCCATAATGACTAGTAATTCACCATGCTGCACCGTGATAGGAAAGGTCAGCACTATGACAGAGATGAGCAGTGCATCATGGCCTCGATAGCTTATAGCTCGAGCAGTGTATGGCCCTGCTCTGCCGTGGAGACACATCACCAGACATCTGGCGCAAGAAGCAAACCAGCTCTGTCTTCCGGGACAACAGAAAAGATGCAAGTAGGGAAAAGAGAGGAAGGGGAGTGGCATCTGTTCTGCGTCATGGGGGCACTCCCTGTATAAAGAGTGCAGATAAACCGAAAGGACACATCCATCATAAAGTCAATTTTGCAGAAATGTTTTCACCTGGGTAACTTACATCAAAATATCATGGTTTTAATATCGACCTGCAAAAGTACCACTCTCATCATTCGCACAATAAGTCACATACCAGTACTCCTTTTATTAGCACTTTATTACGACAGGTATATAGCATAAGCTTCATGGATACAAACATTGTAAACAACTCAACCTCACCAATAAATGAAAATTCTAACCGTTCCCTCCACCCGTAAACTCTCCAATTAGCTCAACATTGCTTCAATAAAAAACCCCATGGTCTTCCACCTTTTCCCATTCTTTCTTCCTTCCTTCCCCGCCTTTTCCTTGCGTACCTCAATCTCACGATCTCTACCCATCAAGCATCCTCAAGCGATCTGTTCTAGTGTTGTTCAAAACCACATCATTTACTCTTCACCTCCCCGGTGTTCTGTCTGCCCCCCCGAGGGATGGATAAGCCCGCTCCAGACTGTCCAACCCCCCAAAAAACCACCTAATAAGACTCAAAAGCTACACCCTGTCTTATAGTGGCAGATTAACCTTTCTTCTTCAACCTCCGAATAATCAGGCCTGCACAAATGACCCGCTCACTCAAAATTCTTAAACATATAACTGAAAATAAAAGAAGAAATTCTTAACTAACACAAAAAAGGGGTGGGTAGGTCACATAAACTTCACAACCGCCCATGGCACTGCCTTAGCAAATGCCTTCCCGCCCAAAACACTGCCCTATATAACCTACCACTGAGTCCCCCCCCACACTACCTGCCTACACCTATCCTAATTTGTGGGCCGTTCCATTGTGCGAAGTTACCCAGGGGGAGACTGGCTCGAGCCTCGCTTCCCCTGGGTCCCCGCATCGCACAATAAGTCACCTACGACTACTCCTTTTATTAGCAAAAAAGGCCACTTTATTACAACAGGTATATAGCATAAACTTCATGGATACAAACATTGTAAACAACTCAACCTCACTAATACATGAAAATTCTAACCGTTCCCTCCACCCGTAAACTCCCCAATTAGCTCAACATTGCTTCAATTTAAAAAACCATGGTCTTCCACCTTGTCCCATTCTTCCTTCCTTCCCTGCCTTTTCTTTGCATACCCCAATCTCACGATCTCCCCCATCAAGCATCCTCAAGCGATCTGCTCTAGTGTTGTTCAAAGCCACATCATTTACTCGTTACCTTCCCTGTGTTCTGTCCCCCCTCCCCCGAGGGATGGATAAGCCCACTCCAGATTGTCCATAACCCAAAAAAAAAACACCCAGGAAAACCGAAGAATTTTCCTGCCCCACCCAATGCTGTTGAAAAAGGTTTGTATTTATAAAACCTTATTAAAGCACCATAGTTTCTCCTTCCATAGCGTTGCAAACAATTCTCTCATTTCCAACAAATAGTACGCTTGCCACATTTTGGATACATGTACCCCATTATCACTAAACATATGATCATTAGTCTCTTTTAGAATCCCAAGAGACAAAACTGTAATGCCCATATTGGAACAGAAAACTCTCATTGCCCTATGAGTTTACATCTTGCCTTTCCCAATGCTGCATGACTCCTCACACCTCTACACTGTTTCCTTGGAATAAATTTAGTCCAAATTAAGCACGTACCCTTCCCAATTACTTTTTATAAATCCATTTTCATTTGCTTTATTAATGTCAAACCTGATAATTGAACTAAATCATTTTCGCCTAGATGAATAACTAACATATCCGGGTATCCTCTGATGGAGCAAAGTTCAGCTAAGGTATTCAGTAGGCTCCCCTAACACATCCTGCTTTTCCCTTTCCATACCACCTCATGTCTGATACTTGGAAGTCCAAGAGATCGGCCATAAATTTGTTGCTCTGCATACAAAGCTGCCTATTTTATGAAGGAATGACCCACTATCCATGTGCTCATTTTTACAGATAACGGACCATGAACACAACCTAAATAAAAGAGACAGGTATTAGGACAAGATTGCTTATAAAATAAAAAGTTTATTTTCTAACATATCTTTTGCAACATTTTGATTTCCATCCCCCAATTCTTCTTATGTCTGACCATGACCAACCCAGTTGTGCAGCCTCAGTAGCTGCCCCAATATGAAAAAAGTGCATCCCATACCTCCTAGGATCCTTTCCCAGCCTATTTAAAGCCTTTCTCAGTACCGCTAAGAAGTTTGAAATAATAATCCTGTTACCGTTTGCATGGCAGAAAATTTCATTTATGTTGTTCCCCATCAAGGTTTGAAAATTTCGCCATTCCTCCACGAGGCAACAACCTTCCACCCCACTCTTGTTTAAACATACCCATTTACCCCTTCCCATCTGATCTGTTTTGGATGTTCGTAGCCAAATTCTTATTCTATGGTGCTCCAAAACTATCTTATCCCTTTGAATGCCTGCATGCCCTCTCAAACCCAACAACTCTGATGTTCTAATGGCGTCAAAAAATAACCACAACATGCACAACCTAAACCTGAAACTTTCAAAATCATCATAACAACAAAAAGGCAGCTGTAATAGCAACTGTTGTAACAGATCAAAAGTCACGGGTTCTCTTAACAATTTTTTGTTACGCGGCTCCTTGCTTAATTCTTTTAAAACTTCTCACTAAAACACCTTCAACAGTATAATGTCCCCACCATACCCGACCATAAAGGAAACCCCTGCTAGTTTCCCTGCAATAGTGGTGTTTGACAAACCTTTTTGTATTAAGCGCTGCACAAATCCCAATATAATTTGTTCCCATCACAAGACTCAATGTTACCATAACTTAAGAATTCTCTCCAGGCTTGTTGATAACTTCGTCTTGTGGATGAAGCTAATGAATTTTCTACGAGCTCGACTATCCTCAATCCCCCCAGGCCCAAACGTTGTGCGGGATCTGTTTCTTGTTGCTGTCTGCACCCAGAGCCAAACTGCAAAACTTTTGCCAATGAAATCAAGATAGAGCATCCGCTATATTATTCCTTGCTCCAGGAAAATGCCTAGCTTTAAAGACAACATTCAATTGCAAACATTTCAACACAAATGCTCTTAGTAGGCGCAATACTCTCAAATCTCCCACCTTTTGCTTGTTTACCAATTGCACAACTGCCATGTTATCCACATGAAAGAGAACTGATCTATTTCTGAATTCTTCGCCCCAAACATACACTGCGACAACCAACTGAAATAGCTCTAAAAAGGCTATGCTGCACCCTTGTTTAAAACCAGTGTTCAGGCCAACTCTCCGCATACCAACGACCTTCCCAAAACAGACCAATACCTCTGGCACCCGAAGCTTCTGAAAAAACCTGAATCTGCCAAATCATGTCTTCTTCAACAAAGTACAATGAAACTCCATTAAAGTCATCAAGAAACTTTAACCAAATATGCAGGTCAACCCTAAGAGCCTTGGATATCCTTATTCTGTGTGGAGGGAGATAAGCACCAGACATGGACATACCCATACGTCTGCAAAAAGTTCTGCATGCAAAATTTTAATAGCCTAGTAATTTCTGTACCTTCATAAGTTCCCGTTTTCTTTCATTTACTACTGACAGCAAGAAAGACCTTGTCTCCTGAACTTTTCCAGCAGGGAGCCTAGCTAACATTTCTACAGTGTCTATTTCAATACCCAGAAATGTCAACCTGGAGCTTGGCCCCTCCATTTTTTCCGGGGCCAATAGCACCCCAAGGTCTTTTACCATGTCTTGACATTTTTGTAGAGCTTTCCCACACTGATCTGTGTTCTTTGCACCAATAAACAAAAAGTCATCCAGGTAGTGACAAACCAGATTGTGACCACTAAACTCTGTGAAAACCCATTGTAAAAAAGTGCTAAATGTCTCAAATAAAGCGCATGAGATTGAACATCCCATGGGAAGGACCTTGTCTACATAAAAGGCAACTCCAAAATGCATGCCAAGCAATTCAAAATAAGTGGGATATATAGGTAAAAGTCTAAAGGCTGATTGTATATCACTTTTAGCCTCTCTTCCTGCCATTTTTACCAATTTCAAAGCATCGTCAACTGATGCATAAGATACTAGCATCCGCTTGAGAAATAAAATCATTTACAGACTGACCCTCTGGCCATGACAAATGGTTTATAAGTCTGTACTCACCTGGTGTTTTCTTCGTCACTACACCCAAAGGGGAAAAAATTAAGTTTTCAAATGGGCACTGTAGAAATTGACCTGCTATCCTGCCTGCTTTTAACCCTGCACATAGCTTTTGTTGTACGATATGCGGCAGCTTCTTAGCTGATTTAAGATTATCTGCCCATCTCTTCTTTGCATATATCCAGGTCTAAACTGGGGTGGCATGGTGAGCAAAAGAATGATGGATTTAACCCAGATCTCTTGACTGGGGGTGAATGTTTTGATTTGTTCTGCATTCCATCCATCAATTGTGTGTCTTTTGCTTTCTCGCCCTAAGTGCGCCAGGTATGCCCAGACGTGGGTCCTGGGCTCACTGTGCCACTGGAATCAAGCTATCCTGGCTGAAGAGGGGTGAAACCCCGAAACCGGTCCTAGGATGCTTGTTTCCCGGTCCAGGGAGGACCTGGCTTGGCAGTTCGGGCTGGACTGTTCCCATGAGGCACAGGGTCAAGACTGATTTGCATATGGCCAGGCCTAAACTGGGGTGGCATGGTGAGCAAAAGAATGATGGATTTAACCCAGATCTCTTGACTGGGGGTGAATGTTTTGATTTGTTCTGCATTCCGTCCATCAATTGTGTGTCTTTTGCTTTCTCGCCCTAAGTGCGCCAGGTATGCCCAGACGTGGGTCCTGGGCTCACTGTGCCACTGGAATCAAGCTATCCTGGCTGAAGAGGGGTGAAACCCGGAAACCGGTCCTAGGATGCTTGTTTCCGGTCCAGGGAGGACCTGGCTTGGCAGTTCGGGCTGGACTGTTCCCATGAGGCACAGGGTCAAGACTGATTTGCATATGGCCAGGTCTAAAGTAGGGTGGCATGGTGAGCAAAAGAATGATGGATTTAACCCAGATCTCTTGACTGGGGGGTGAATGTTTTGATTTGTTCTGCATTCCGTCCATCAATTGTGTGTCTTTTGCTTTCTCGCCCTAAGTGCGCCAGGTATGCCCAGACGTGGGTCCTGGGCTCACTGTGCCACTGGAATCAAGCTATCCTGGCTGAAGAGGGTGAAACCCCGAAACCGGTCCTAGGATGCTTGTTTCCGGTCCAGGGAGGACCTGGCTTGGCAGTTCGGGCTGGACTGTTCCCATGAGGCACAGGGTCAAGACTGATTTGCATATGGCCAGGTCTAAACTGGGGTGGCATGGTGAGCAAAAGAATGATGGATTTAACCCAGATCTCTTGACTGGGGGTGAATGTTTTGATTTGTTCTGCATTCCGTCCATCAATTGTGTGTCTTTTGCCATCTCTTCTGCCTTTGCGCTTGATAACCAATTTTAATACCATCTTTGAAACCCCAAAATTATTTGAATGCTGCCTCTCTATCAGGATAAAACCTTAACCAATTTGATAACACCTCAGTTCTAATTTGGGTATGAGCTCTTTGCTGTATATTGAAATAACTAACCTCTGCCCTGCTGCATTCTCCCTTGATCACTAAATTTGGATCCTGCAAAACATTGGGTAAGTGGATGTTTCCCACCACGTTGCGAGCATTTGTGTTTGTATCGGCAAAATTGCCTGTTACAAATACCTTTGTTGAAATTCCAACATGATCCTGAATAAGTTGCTGGCCCTTTCCCATACCCCCCGCTCCAGCTTGGGTGGGACGATACTGAAAGGACCGATAAGTGACCGATAAGCCACTTGCTGTATGAGTTGTGGCTGGAGGCTGCGTGGATGACATCCATTGCAGCCATAATTCAGAGCCAACATCACCCCAAGGCTTATCATTGTGAGGACTGACCCTGGCCCTGAACTCTTCATCATAGCTTAGCCAAGCATAACCTCCAAAATGCATTTGTGCTTTACAAATGATGTCTATGTATTTAAAAATTGCCTCTGCTCTATGCTGATGTCTCTCACAATAAATGCTCGCATAAATTAAAAGTGCAAATGTCCAGTTTTCTATAGTTTTGGGAACTCTAGGCCTTCTTGCTAATTCCCACTCTTCTTCCTTTGAACCTTCTTTCACTAGGATATCCCTATGCAATAATGTAAAACTCATGTCTCCATAATCTATTCTTTGTTTTCTCTGATAAATGGGAACCCAAAGGCATTGCAATACCCATATATGGTAATCTCTTATAGATATTATTATCCTCCTCCTCAGCATCTCTGCTATCACTCGATTTATCTTTTTTATCATGATCATCCTTTTGCATCTGGGCTTAGCACTCGTAACTTTTGACAAGTCATTTCCTTTAGCTTTGTCTTGTTGGTCCTCAGACTCCTTTATATTCCCTCGCGTATCAGTACCACAGTCCTTTAGCAGCTTACCCTCACCCACACCAATAGATCTTGTTTTATTAGTGCTAACATAATCCGATTTCTCCCATGCTGACCACCATGATGCCTTACCTTTTGGCAATTGTGATGACCGTCTTTGGAATTCCTTAGCTTTGCATGTCTGTTGCTTGAGTTTCTGTCCCTCCTGCTCAAATGGTCAGTGCGCTCCTGACTTCTGCAATATACTAAAAACACTTGTTTGCCCCGTTATTCCCCTCTGTGCCCCATCCTTCTCAAATATACCTTTCTTACTTGCACCACACTCCCATTCCCTCAACTCACCCTCCTCACTGTCCTTCTCATAATCCAAAATTTCGTTATACTCAGTTTGACAAATATTACCACTTACACTTGGTCTTTCCCATCCCCAATTCCACCATAATACAACCTCCATTTGATGCAGATATTAGTTTATAAGGTTCCCTCGAGGAAGGAAAATCCGCAACTGATCTTCCTTGTGCTTCAGACCAACGTGTAAGAGCCGCTTAATGCTCCGTTGATAACCATCTTGTTCTGCCCAATTTTCTGTTTGTCTTGCTGCTTGTCTCTTCTGTAAGCCACACTGACCTAATGACGCAGCAGTGCCAAGGACCTTTACCATATTATCACCCTTATCCTTTCATAATACCAATTCTGAATTCTCCACCCACACACACTGACCTGACTTAATTCCAACTTCCTCAGAGCCTAAACCCGAAACTGGCTGTTTTGTACTGTATAAATCTGAAAAAGCACTAAACTTCTCACAACACTCCTTAAATTTCTGTTCTACCTTTTTTCCTTTTCTAAAGTCTTAAAATGCTGCCCTAAATTAAAAAAGCCTTCTGTGTACCGGGTTTGGTTTATTAGTGCCTTTTTACTGGATGCTCTGACCCTGTTATCATGTTCAAATTCAAAGGACTCAACGAACACTACATTTCCCATAACACCTGGGAGCTCTGAATCACTTGCATTGCCTTCTGCCAACTCGGCATTAAAATCTTCATACCCACGTGAGACCTGAAACTCTGCTTTGGGAGGGGTGTCAGATTCCCACTTCTTTAGCGGTGATCCCTCCTCCTCCCTGCCCCTCAAAGGGCCGACATATGGGGATGCGAGCTGCCTCATCTTCCTTACTGGCTCGCCAGTGTCCGACGGGCGATGCACAAGCATTTCCTGACACTCCTCTCTGCCGCCCATAACATTAACCTCGGTCTGCCTATGAGAAAGGGGGCCCACCTATGAGAAAGAGGGGCCCGCCTTCTCCGATTGGACTTGCGTTGTATTCCCTTATCGCCACATCCCTTGAACGCTTCTTCCACCCGTGTGTAGATGACGGCTTTGGCTCCGCCCTTATGGCTCCTCCCTTACAACTCGCTGCTCCTCCCATGGCCCGCCTACCCCTCAAGCATGTAACAGCGCGACTCAGCTGCTGCACGCTCCTTGTCACAAAAACTTCTTTTCCCTCAACTGCAACACTCAAATGCGGACCCAAAGAGTCAACCAGCACCCGCACCTTTTGCTTTAGGCGCTACAGGCAAACACGCAGCTACCGCTGCCGCAATTCCCCGGCCGCTCTCCTCTTAGGGTGCTCCAAGCCCACCCAAGACTCACCCGGCAAGCCTGGTTTCAGTACGTCCTGCCTGCCTCACATAATACCCTGATAGCTTTAAGAATATCTTCATTAACTTCCATCGCTAAGGCCCAAAGAATGAATTGTGTTCATACAATCCCTAAACCTTACCTGACTAACAAATATTCCTGTCACATAAACTTCCCAACCACCTTTTCACTGCCTCAGCAAATGCCTTCCCTTCAGAAAACTGCTCTATATAACCTACCACTAAGCCCTGACCACACTACCTGCCTACACCTATCCTAATTTGTGGCCCGTTCCATCGTGCGAATTCACCCAGGGAGAGACCGGCTCGTTCCTCGCTCCACCTGGGTCCCCGCAATTGATGTACATGCCAACTCACTTGTTTCAGATGGGCTTCTGACCTGGCAGGAGCACTGAGCGGGTTGAGACTTTAGCTATTGGTGATCTATGTATAACCGAAGACAAAGGAGGTTCGGGTGCCCTACTAGTACTGGATTTGTCGGCAGCCTTTGACACCATTTATTACTCTATCATACTGTAAAGGTTGGTTGGTATAGGTATTTCCAGTAAAGTTGTGGAATTGTTTGCATCTTTCTCCTCAGATCGTACACAAATCCTTGCAGAGTGAGTGCAAGAACTTTCAGTTGTGGTGTTTCCATTATTTAATATCTACATGCTTCCTTTAGCTAAATTGCTTTCGGCTTTGGGAACCTCATTTTACATGTATACAGACCAATTCCTTATCCATCATTCGCTTGTGGATGTCCCCCAACTTCAGGAAACTCTACCTTGACAATACTAAGATGCTGATGGTTGAACGGTATTATATAGTGTGTTATTCCCAATAGATTTGCAATAAATTCCCAAATGGTACGAAATAAAAAAAGAAAAATAATTCATCAAAAAAGTAAGGTTAAGCAGACTGGATTTTTTTTTCTTTCAAGTATTCATGCACTGTACTAGGACACCTTTCTAGAAATAAATATGGCGTCCAAGGTAAAAGCAGACAGCACATACTCATGGACCGTAGGGACCGAACCGGTAACTCTCTATGTTTTGGCCTTTCCATGTTTTTCGTTCCCACGAGTACAGTGCGGGGCATCAATAATTTATCCGAAACTGTCTGTATCTTAATTCGCTAAAGCCAATATTTAAAAAGTAGAAATCTAGGAGACAATTGTCTTTGGTACTCGCACCAACCCAACACTTACAGATTTTACTGTTTGACTTATTTTCCAGACCCAAACAACAAGGTGTATAAAACAAACCTTAATTAAAAAGGATCTCCATAATCACCATTAGAACATGAACGTTAAGGAGTTATTGCAATTGGCAAAATCAAGGGAAACTTAAGGTAACATTGTTACATTCATGCCAGTGCATTTTAATACTTTCTATCAAATTAAGTAGCAATATAACAAATCTTTAATAGTAGTATAGATAAATTCTTTATCATAGTCTTTTTCTTAATTTTTTCACCCATCACAAATTTCACATATTGGTTTAGGATAAAATAAAAAGTACACCACCTAGCAGGATATCTATTACAGTGCAGTATTTTATTTGTGCAGTATTTTCACAGGGGCGCAGTTCACACCGATATAGCATGCCACTTTTTGACGAAGGGACTATAATGTAGCGCGGGGACACTCCGTTGGAGTAACCATAGCGCTTTACAAGCTTCCTAATAATAATAATAAATACAAAAAAGTCAGTAGTTATTGTGTATTTCTTCAGTTTCCAGTCTTGATAAATCCCCAGGCTTGCGTGCCAATGTAGGGGGTGAAACACGTACGTATTTGGCTTTACTAGTATTCATTCATCTCGAGTGACTAAAAACTGAACCATAATTAAGATTTTTACCAAAGGATATATATATTTCTGTTTATATTTGGAAAGAAAATTATATACTGGTTATTTAAATTAAGCTCTAATGAAAGATTGAAGAAAAAAGGAGAAAAGAAGAAACGAACATTCAGTCTACGCAACCTTAAAAAAAAAACTAAAAACTGTACCATAATTAACATTTTTACCAAAGGATATATTTGGAACTCTTCTGTATATATTGGGAAAGAAAATGATATACTGGATATCTAAATGAAGCTCTAATAAAAGATTGAGAAAAAGGAGGAAGAAAAAAGCTAAAAAATTCAGTCTAGCTACCCAACCTTACATCTTCAATTAATTATTTTTATATTTTTATTTCGTAGGAATTTATTGCAAATATTTTGGTAATAAAACACTATTAAATATTGTTCAACCACAAGTGAGAGGTTGCAGGCCCTACCCTCAACGAGTGTAAAATTCCCCTAATAATGGCATTATGGAACAATAGGCTTTAACAAGCAGGTTTACAGTCTATCAGGTCTTTACTACAGAATTGTAAGCTGCTGATGGTATCCACTGAGGCTGGAGACTATGGGCAGCTGTCCTACACCTTCCTCGGTGGCCGGTTATCTAGCCATCATGATTGACATCAAACTATCACTGAAAACCCAAAGTATGTTTTTTGACAACTTGAAATGTTAAGATCATTGTTGGCAATCGTTGACCCTGTTCAGCATGTGACAATAGTAAATGCCTTGATTCAATGAAGGCTACTCTACGGCAATGCCATACACCTTTCGGCCGCAGATGCTTTTCTTCACCAACCTGGTAGTACAAAATGCTGCTGGAAGGCTATCACCCATAACTCTAAAAGGTCACATATTTCACCAATCCTACATCAGTTTCACTGGTTACCAGTTAAAAGCAGGATTTTCTTTAAAGCTATGGTAATTGTTCATAACACAATGTATCAACACTTTCGCGGCTTTTTAACCAATACATTCTTTTTTATATCCCCTGCAGAGCTCTACATTCTGCTCAAGTGTTTTGCCTTAGATTTTAAGTCAACCCGTTGTTAGTTCAGATGTAGCAGTTAGTGTGGTTTTTAGCGTCATGATTGCTGGGCAAGCATGAACGTTAAAAATACATCTACACACACCAAAGACTATATACCAAGCGAGTCCTCATATTTTTTAGCCAAAATGACTTTATTTTACCTTTCTGCTTCTTAAATGTGCTCCTGCTTCATTGCAAGTTAATGGGAAAAATATATTCCCTCAATTATTTTTCAAAATCTCCCTCTTTCTGTTTCTGAATGTTGGCATTTATGAATTGGCTACTAACTAACATATTGTCAAGGTAAGTAAACGTGGAGTTTAGACTAGTAAATCTATCATTTTAAAATCTATAATTTTTAATTTTAAATCTATTATTTTAATCTATAATACTTACCTTGATGATATTTTAACAGTCCATACCTTAAATACAATGTTTTGGTAACTCAATATTAAAACCACAATATTGTGACATACATTTGTTTTTGTTGAAAACGGTTTGACAATGATGGTTTCATCATTGAGAACTTTATTATTCACCAACTGTTCTGCTTGACCCGGTCCCAGACCATCCACTGAACAATTACTGACCAGTCGAGGGGACATGTCCTGATTTCTGATAGATTAATCTGACACTAAGGGGCTGATTACAAGTCTGGCGGATCAAGGACCACCTGACTCACGGGGGCGCGGCGGTGGTGGTCTCCCCACCACCCTATTATGAGTTGGGTGGTTGGACCGCGCAGCCTCCAGGGGGGCACGTGTGCATGCACACCAGTTCCTGCATGGCTTGGACTTTTCAGTCCATGCCGTGCAGGAACTGTTTTTGGAGTTCCCATTGCGGTGCCTGTTTTTCGAGGCACCACCGTGGGAACGCCCAAAAAAACCACCAGACAGGAGGAAACTCCTAATCTGGCAGGCAGCCTCAACTCAGGTTTGGCAATTCGGCGACGGGGCGCACCCGGCGCCGCACCGCCAAACTCGGGCCCTAAGTCTCTTTGTCTTGGTGAATGCGTGGTCTTGCTGTGTTTATCCTGCCTGCGTTGAATATGGGTGGTGGTGTCATTTCATGTTGTCAGTGCTTCCATCCTCTTCCAGGTGAAACAGAGGTATGAGAAGGCCTTGCAGGACCTGAATCGCTATAATCCGAAGTACATGGAGGAGATGGAGACGGTGTTTGAGCAGAGCCAGCAGCACGAGCAGAAGCGCATCCTCTTCCTCAAGGACTCACTGATGTCCATCCACGAGCACCTGGACATCACCAGCAACGAGAGGTGCGCCACGGCATGGGGGAGGGAAAGAGAGGTGCTCCAAGGGGGTTGGTTGATGCACATGCAACATTTTCTGATGCGTGAGATAAAGAAACGACTCATTAGAGCATGAGGTGTTCGCCATGGTGGGAGGTTAGATAAAAGGATTCAGGAGGAACAGGGGTTGGATGAGAAAGAGGGGGTTCAGCAGGTACATGATGGTGAGCCATGGAAAGAAATACAGCTCTGTAGGTGGGAGAGGTAACCACTAGAGAGTTAACCTGGGAACATTGGCGAACCACATGAGCTGCAGCAAAGATGGAGAAACTGGTAACGGAGTAGAGTCCCAAGAATTAGTGTTGCAGAGAGAAGTAAAGTGACTCTCGACAGGCAGAGAGGGCCACCAGAAGTGCCCTTTGGCAAAAGTGGAAGAAGCTTCTCAGAGGCTTTGGGGGGACTGCAGATGATCGTGCGATCTGGAATAGAAAGGGCAGCACAGATTTGGCAGTGCAACGACACGTATGCGATGGCAAGTAGAGACGGAGAGAGAAAGAGAGAGGATACTTTGGGACACAATGGAAGCAAGAGAGGGGCACAATTGTCGAAGAAGAAAGGAGCTATGGGGAGTCAATAGAGGTGTGCCGCAGTTTGAGGGGCAGAGAAGTGACTCATGGGAGGAGTACAAGAAGTGTGGGGCAGTGAAATGAGAGAGATTAGAAACTTTGGGGAGCCTGGAGGAGCCCGATGAGGGGGAACAGAATGGGAGGGTAAAAAGTGCCTTAAGTAGACATCATGAACTCATGAGAAGCGGCCGTTGTAGAAGGGGAAGGAGTCGGCGTAGGGGCAAGCAAATGCCAAGGAATATATAGTGAAGCAAGATGGCACAACTGTGGTACGGGGTACTGTAAGTATCCAATCACTAAACAAGTAAACCCAATCTTACATCTATACCACAGCGAGAACAGTACCAATGGCGTGTGCGGAGTGAGGGGTTTACTGTGGAGATGCAGCTACGGGTGAGAGGGCAGTGGGTTTGTTGAACTAATGGCTCATGTCAAAGTGTTTTGTTCATATCAATGGCTTCTGAAGGAGACCCCAGCACTGTCTTCAGCTCATCATTGCTCTCCTGTATCCACAGCATCCAGGCTGTTTATCAGGATCTGAAGCAGGCCATTTTGTCGGTCAAAGACCTGGATGACCTCAAGTGGTGGCGGAACAGGCATGGCCCTGGGATGATGATGATGAACTGGCCACAGTTTGAGGTGAGAGGTGCTGTTGGAATCGGTGATAGATGAGCACAAAGACCCAGATCTACTAAAATGTGGTGTTGGTGCTCACGCAGCGGGAAGCGCCGCCAATGGCAGCTTTGATCAACTTTCCCATGCTAAGGGTTTTAAGCCTTGAAAGTTGTCATTCGAGCAGTGGCAAAACCACTTGGCACCGTGAAGGGCCACCCCTGGTAATATATGCAAAAGGTGCGGATCAGCATAAACACCCATAGGTTTTCTAGCTTTACATCAAAACATTGACAAGTGAAAACAGGAGCAAATGGTGGGGCAAGCAAACATCCACACCAGAAGAGAACGGATGTCATGTGTGCTGGATGCACATCACACATACTATCTGTTTGACCCTTCTGCAGTCATCTGTGTGTAGGAATTTGTACTGGAGGGTATACCAGCAGTATAAAGCCTATAAACAGCAAAAACTTGCTTTAGTGCCATAGCACCAGGATGAGCATCAAACAAAGCAGCCATTTTTAGGGCGAATGCCACCAGGCGACTCCTTGTATGTATAAGTAAAGCTGCGCTGTCTTCTATCGTTCGTGCAGTACAGCGCAGCTAATTTTCATGATGCGCTCCATTGCATGAAGGATTGAAGTCTCTGTGCAGACAGAGGTGTCTCCATACAGCATTTTGCAGTTGCGAGGAGGTGACTGTGCTAGGGCCCTTAACTCTGAAGGGGCTTGATCTTCCAGTGGAGGGGGTGGGCGGAGGGGCTTGGCCACGATTCTGACAGATGAGGGAGTATCCAAATTCGTGCCATTAATTGACAAGAGAGTGACGTTGTAAAATCCGACAGCAGGCATGGACATAACCCTGTCGTGGCCGACAGGGTACCAGCTAAGGGACTTGCCCTTGTGTCAGAGGTGGCTCCTAGCAGGCAAGAATAAGACCCTGCCATGATTGCTACTGGTAAGGTCCAACCACTGCTGCATCTCATAGCGTTATCTGGGCTTAGAACAAGCCTTTTAATTCTTGTGGGAGACTGTGTTAGATCAAGCACTTACCCATCCAATCCTCTGTATAGAAAATAAGGGGCAGTTGTCTGGGTTTTGTGGTGGAGGAAACAAGAACCAAATGCCAGCCTGTTACACTGACCAATCATCAGTCATTCCTGCGCCTGAGGAAGACGGCGCCAAAATGTATTCTGATTTGATAACGGAAATGTGCATCTCCTTGCAAATAAACCTGCTTTGAAACTCCTCCTCAGAATTAAATGCATTGCATGTAACACATGCTGGTGTCATCCTCTTCCTCAGGAGTGGAACCCGGAGAAAGAGAGACAGATCGTAAAAAAGAAAAAAGCGAAAGAGCCGGACAAGGTGAGACTGCGCAGCATCACCCCGACCGAAGGCAGGTGAGAGCACAGTGATGCTGTAAGAGTGAGTGGGAAGGGGAGCCAGTGTTTGGAGATCTGGGGCTACAATATTCCTCTGTGAATGAAGGCCAAGGTTTATTAACACTTTGAAATGAGTTTGCATTGTGACACAAATCGGTGAAAAGTGTTGTTTTAGTATTTACTTTCCAGAGCAAAACTTGCTTTGTGCTGTAAAGTAACCCTAAAGTAATGCAAAGTAGTTTTATGCACTACTTTGTGTCAAGGGGTCGTACCTTGGGTGGTACATGAGTATTTCCATTCAACTAACCATGGAAAAAAGTCCCTAATGTATTGGAATGAAAGCACTCCATTGGAGACAGAATGAAACACCAAAGTCTAACAGAAAAATACTCGCCTATAACAAGGTAAAGCCTACTATTTCTATATTTTAAAGTAATCAATAGCAAATCAAATACACCATAGGTGATGGAATGATACACAAGCAGCCAATAGTGAAGTGAGAAAGAAATACTACTCTGGGCGGAGCTAATGCCCAATTCATGCATATTTTAAAGAATTAGTAACATGAGGTCGTGGACAGATGTACTATCAAACCAGACCTAAAACATGCCAGCAGGGCTAGAAGGCATTTCATCTTACATGGGCTCTGGTGAAAAGATGCACTGCAGTTGGCTCTCTGCCAATGACAATATGGAAGCATATTTATTTCTCATACTGCAGGTGAAAGTCCATAGGAAGTACAGATCTGCCCTGTGCTATATATAGTATAATGGGTGACATGATGCCAACCTTTGAACTGTACAAGTTTATGCTAAATGTTAGCTCAACGTGTGGGAAGATGGCAAGTCTGATGTTCTCATTTTGGCCCTCATAAAAAAACGAGTTTACTGGCGAGTTAAAATCTTTCCTTTGTTTTGACCCAACACATGGTAATAGTAGAAAAAGCAGACTGGCCTGGATCTAGAAATATACAGTTAATGATAGTAATAATAAATATAATTATAATAATAATAGAGTGTAATCTAGCTGTCCTTGTCTGGAAAACCTCCCAGTTTTTTCAAAGTAAAGACTTGAACAGAGCCAGTGGCAGGTTTAGAGGTTGGCTGAGTGGAGGGAGGAGAGACCAAGTGCAGACCCTACACTGTTTTTCTGTCTCATACAAGCCTTGGAAGCTCACACGGTCAGCCCATTTTACACGCATGCACACAGCAGCGTGACCTCCTCTGCTATCACAAACTGAGAACACAGGGTGCAGAAGGAGCAGACCACCTCTTAATACAATACAGAGTGTCTTTTGCCCTTTCCCCTCTCCAGACATCACTGGAAGTACATAAGAGATAGATTATAGAGGATTGGTGCTCAATAGTTTGACAAAAGTCAGAAAATTGCTTTTTTTGGGGGGGAACAAAAATTGGGGAGTACAGTAAATCTAAGTCTGGCAGGTCTTCAGTACAAAAAAAACCCCTAAGGTTAGATTAATAACATTTCTTTAGAAAATGCATACATTTGGATCATGTATGGATTAGATTGTGACACTGCATAGTCTTGGGCTAAAAACAGAGGTCTTCTGAGATCACAAAATTACAAAATTCGAACACTGGACAATGCAGTTGCAGTAATACATGGAAGCCTGCAATTCCTGTATAAAAGCCTGTCTCTGATTTCCTTATTATAGAAGACTTGTGACGTCTCTAGTTGCCTGTAGAAATGACGTAGCTGCTCAACTGTAATAAGTTATTACAGTCGAGTTCTGACATCACAATGCCTGCTGTCAGAGCATGCAGAGAGGGTGAGAGGGTGAAAGGCAGGTAGAGCATAATTACAGCAGCAGTTTACATGAGGAAAACAGGAACTGGCTTTTCCATCTGGTGATCTATATTTCTCTAAAAAAGGAAAAGTGATCAGAAGAAAGGAGATATGTATGGCAACATGTTCCTTTTTTCCATATTATAGGTCATTAAAGGAAAGATTGAATTTCTGCATGTTTCTACACAAACTAAGTTATATCATTTTTTAACCTAACTTAAATTTAACTGATTCTAATTTTTTTGCAAAAATTACTAACTGCTTTTTGGTGTGTTTAATTTCTCATTACAGATTCTGCTTTTATTCTTGTTTTCTGTTAAGAAAATGAAAGAGCAAGACACTAAGGGTTTCATCAATTAATGGGAAGGGCGATGTATTATAAGGAATAAAATAATTTCTGCCGAACATTAAAAGTATATTGCAAGTCACCTTGGAGTTCCATAGTGTTATAAATGAACTCAGTCTTTGCCCTCATTCCTCTATACAGTCACAGAACTCCTCATTGACTTGCAATATCCTTATAATCAGGGCCACTGGAATTATGTAGCAGGGAGTACCAAATTATGTGGCAAAGGTTCACCTCATTAGTACCAGTCTGACACCGAAATACAGCAATAAGCGACAGAAAGACGACCGGTCATCTTTTGCAAAGGGCCTTCCACAGTGCACCAATACATGTTGCTGTATTTTTCATAACTTTTAATCCATTTGAGCTAGAAACCATGTTTTTGTTAGGATCTGCAGATTATACACCAGATGATGGATTATGTGGTCACTGCGTAATATGCATATTTGCTGCAAAATAGCATAATTCCAGTGGCCCTGCTTTTAATGTACAGCAGGGGGTACTTCATCCAATAAATAATATGGATCTAAGAAATACAAAGGCTTTTGAAACACTCACACATTAAGTTATTCTTAAAATGATATGAAATATGGCTGGATTAACAACTAGTTGAACAGCAGTGTTCAAAAGTTTGTACATTTTGACACAGTTCAGGGGGTTGTATGGTGTGCAGTGAAGTTCCAAGATCTTCAGTGTGGGATTTATCACTGTTTAACATAAGCAATAATTTGGGAATAGGTGAAAACAGAAATGTTTCCATCAGGATTATGATCAAAAAATGGGTAAGGGGTTAATAGAGAACAGTATATACTATTATGACAAAGAGTTCTGGCTCTATGTGTAACAAGGACACCCATTGACAGATGATTTACTGTGGATGAGAACTGGATCATGATACATTTCTTCCCTAAGGTCCAGTTAGGTGGGAGTAGAAAGGGAAGCAAGGGATTGATGACCCTGCATAAGTGTATAAACAGGCCATATCAAGAGTTAGCCGAAACCTGTTCACTTGCAGTATGATAGAGAGAGAATTCTGACATTTGTTGAAGCTGGAAGAAAGGAAGCCAGAGTGGATGTATTCTTGGTTATTTGCTGCATAAGTGGGATCTAGGTGTTGCAGTAGTGGATTCTATGAGTTGCGTGTGTGAATTGTAGGTTCTCCATTGGTGGATACTAAGGGTTACAATGGTGAGTGCTAAATATATCATTTGTGGATTCTATGTATTGCATTAGTGGGTTCTGGATGTTCCATATGGGAGTTTTAAATGCTACATTGGTGGGTGCTAGGTGTTACAGTGGCGGGTGCTAGGTCTGGCATTTGTGGGTCTCTCTGATGCATTAACTTGTGCCAAGTGCTACAATGGTGCTACAATGGTGGTGTCACATTTTATGGGTTTTTGGTGCTACATTGGTGAGTCCTAGGGATTGCAATGGTGAGTGCTATGTATTGCATTAGTGGGCTCTGGGTGTTCCATTTGGGGGTTTTAAATCTACATTGGTGGTGCTAGGTGTTACAGTGGTGAGTGCTAGGTCTGGCATTTGTGAGTCTAGGTGATGCATGGACTGGTGCTAGGTGCTACAATGGTGGACACGGAGTGTCACATTTTATAGGTTATTGGTTCTACGTTGGTGAATGATAGGGATTGCAAGGGTGAGTGTTTAGAGTTGCATGTGTGGGTTCTAGGTGCCCTATTGGTGGGTGCTAGGTGTTTCAATGGTGAGTGCTGGGTGTTGCTAAAACGTTAGGATTTGGCTGTTTTTTTTGGGTCTTCCAGATCCTAATGCTTTGGAATAGGAATGTACATTTCAGTGTCCTGCTTTGTAATAAAAAGTGGGCTAAAGTCCAATGAGGGTTTCTTTCACTGCTCCTCAGGGTCGGCATTGGAAGCGCACTGATGCTTGCTACTTCAGCACATTGTTTGGGTTGTCGTTCATCATCAATAACTGTGTGACTCACCCGGAGAACAGGATGGGGTGCAGCTCTCCCTCCGTGGGCTGTCTGTGACTAACCCCGCTCCTGTCCCTGTGTTTGATTTGCAGCATGACTAGGCCGCCTGTGAATGTCCCCGGAGTGCGTGTGCGAGCAGTGTACGATTATGTGGGGCAGGAAGCCGACGAACTCAGCTTTAATGCAGGTAAAACAACGCAAGCCACATCACTGCTTCCTGCCCCATTCCTCCCATTGCTGCCTTGCCACAGCTGAGACCTGCCCCGCTGTGCCCTGGCGCAGTGCTGCGGGGATGCGCCTGCCTCCGCGCCACCTGTTCTGTGCAGCTGCTCACCTGCTGCTCTTGAATGAGCAGCTGTGCTGGTTACCTTGTGCCGCTACTTCTTCCTGTTTCCATGCCTTGTGCCGCTACTTCTTCCTGTTTCCATGCCTCGTGCTGCCACTTCTTCCTGTTTCCATACCTTTCGCTGCTACTTCTTCCTGTTTCCATATTTTTTGCTGTCCATACCTTGTACTGCTACTTCTTACTGCCTTCCTACTCCTCCCTTCCTACTCCTCTGTGCTGAGCAGGCTCTCCTGCTCCTGCACAGCCTCTCACTGCCTCTTCTGTCCACTGCCTCTTCTGTTCTAGATGGTTCATCCTCCGTTGCTCTGAATTCTGTATGCCTGTGCTTATTGCTACATGCTGCACGCCTGTTCTACACGGCGTGCCTGTGCTCAATACAGAATGTTGCATGCTAATATCTACAGAACATGCCTGCTGTTCAATACTGAATGCTGCAGGCCGCCTTCTATACATCATGCCTGCTGCTGAATACTGAATGCTGCACGCCTGCTCCTATTCAGAATGCATTGCCTGCTGCTGAATACTGAATGTTGCATGCCTTCTCATACACCACCACTCCCCAGTTACTTGATATACATTTCTCTATGCTGGACAGTGCAAGGATTTTTGGTAAAGTGACATTTTTCGTTTTACCAACCCCACCAACTTTCTTCCACAGGGCAGGGCATTATCGATTGTTGCTCGTAGAGAACATCTGGGGCCCCGCTGCGGGCAGCCCTAGCCTGTCTTTAACAGGGAACAAGACTTCCATGCCTGTTATCATAGAGCTCAGTTGATTCTTTGGCAGGTAGAAAGTCACATGCTTTGCACACTCCTGCCGTCTAGTAGTTCAATCCGGGATACTCATTAAAACCCAGCATTGGACTAGAGTAGGGGATGGGGAGAGATATGTTCATCCGGATAAAAGGATGACATGCTGGATTTGCCTTTCAGCCAGTTAAACAGATACAGCTCTAGAGCATGTTTGAGACAGATCACCAAAACTACCTCTTATAGCCTCATTTGAAGTTTGTCATCTTCCGCGTACATGTGATGGCTGCTAACTGTAGCCTTCATTGGTGCTGGCCAAAGTGTCCATCTTGGTGTATGATTAGGAAGAGGCATTTTAAGGGCATCCCTTCCTAATAGCGACTCGCAGTGCTATGTATGAATGTTTTGCGAACGAAATGTGGTCACAAAACATTTGCATTTTACCGCCTACTTCAAGTAGGTGGTAACCCATTCGCAAACGGGAAGGGGTCCACTTCCCCTTTGTAAATGCATGCGAAAACGTTTTTACAGAGCAGGCAGTGGTCTCAAGGCCCACTGCCTCATCTTAAAAAAAATGAAACTAAAACGCTTCATTTTTCTTTTTGAAATGTATCCCGTTTTTCTTTAAGGAAAATGGGCTGCATTAAAAAAAAGTATTGCTTTAGTTAATAGCAAACACAGACATGGTGGTCCGATCACTATCCCTGTGTTTCTAGCGATTCCCAATGGATAGCAAATTGCTACCTTCCTCATGAATATTAATAAGGTAGGTCAATTGTGACCCCATTAGGAATCTCTAAATGTGTCAAAGACACATTAGTGCATAGGTGTTTGCAATTTCCTAATAGCGAATCACAAAAAATAACTATTAGGAAATCGCAAAATGAAACCTACATACATGTGGGCCATAGTTCCTAGCTAGGCTGTTGCAGTAACCCCGCCAGCTCAAGAGACACTGCACACATCTCTCCTACATTGCCCTGGACTGCAGCTACAGCACACAGGTAACTGCGGGGCTTAAGAACTGTAGGAGAACAGGTGACTGAGCCACAGACGGAGATCTGCAGAACGAGCTTAAGATTTTGAGTGAATATCCACCACGAGGTGAACTTAAACTGAACTGTTGAATGCATCTTCAACTTGGGGGTAATTTAAGAATGCACCACCTGTGCCTAATCAGTGACTTGTCTCACATTATACAAGAGAGATTATAGACGTTGGGTAACTACATCAAGGGGGATGATATCGAAGGGTGTCGTGCCTCAAGGAAGATTGAAGCTAAAGCCCTGTGTCTGATTCCTCTAATTTTGCTGTGTAGTACTATGTTATTCTGAGTGATATATTTATAAAATATTTTATTTTAAATCAAAGATGAGCACTAGGCTGCACAATGCATTTTGTCTCTTGGTTTACTGTTGAGGTCTGAGGTCATGTCCCCTTCACTATCTCCCTGAGAATCCTTTGACTGCTCGTCCACGCTATCCAGAGAGTCAAGATCAGAAAGTTTGCAGGACTATAGCTCAACAAACCCCAGGACACCAGTGCAAAACAACCTTAGATCCACCATGTTTAGGATGCAGTTGCACCTATCTATCTTGGACCCCGAATGGGATCTGATAGAGAGGCATTGATGAATTTATGTTCCCCAATTTTGCCATGGAAAAATGATATTGGACAATTGCAGCATTGAGTGGAAGGAATTCTGAGCAGATCATGTCTGTTTAAAAGCTACCAACTCCCAAGGGAACCTAAATAGTTATTTGGGAGACTTTTTAGCTTGTTTGCCATCAGACGGGCCTCCTTGCATTCGTGAGCATGGATTCAGCGCTCTGTGGTGGTCACTGGGGAATTGTCATTTCTTCCATTTTTGCTTGAGTATTCTGCTGGGACTTCTCATTTAACATTGAACTAGTTGTTTGCATGGCTTGTGGGGGAGAGTGAAGCAGTATATATATTTTTTAAGAACCACCCTGTTTTGGGCATTGGTCACTAGTCGTTCGATATTCTTGAACATCTCTAAGGGACTTAGGGTGGTGGAATCTCTAGTCTGCAGGTCTTGCTTAAATCCGGTGGGCCAAATTTTGTTCCGATTTTTCCAAGAGGGGCAGAATAGGATCTGCTGCTTCGATTTGGTACAGGGCGCACCTTCCCTGGTGATTCTGACGAAGGTATGATCTGTCCAGGACAGCTTCATATATCCAGATATTGTGAGTGTAGCGACTGGTGGAGAATAGGTCAGGGTGGTGCCCACGTGACTGAGATCTGTACTTCACTGGGTGATTGAGGGTAGGATTGCCGGGATCATCAATGCTTCCTTGGGCTTAGGTGACAGTGGAGTCATTAATTCAGATGTTACTCCAGTATTGGAGCTTTCATAGATTCCCATGCTTGGAATCATTCCCCGTCGTCGAGATGGGAGCCTCGGTAAATATATATATATATATATATATAACAGTAGTAAATAACCATTACAAAAGAGAAACAGGCCTAGGCCTAATCCCATTTTGTAGTCAGACCATGTCTTTTTGTAAAAGAGACCAAAAGACTCATTAGCCAATCAGAGCCGCCTCACCCCTTAGAACCCTGGTGAAAGAACCTCAGCTCCTCAGATTTTCTACCGCACGTTGTGCAGAAGGGAGTCTCCTTGAGCTCTGCTCTATTTCGACTATTTCTTACACTTTTCAGCTGTTTTTCTTCAGGTTTTCTTGGTGAAATGTCTGAGAAAGGAAAGAAAGGGTTATTTAAGGCTTGTTCCACTTGTGGAAAAAGAGGCTCTATGTGGAGGATAGGCACAAGGACTGTATATACTGCCTATACCCGGACCACAAGGCTGCGGAGTGCAAGATTTGCCGCACTTTCTCGACTAAGACTCTCCGGGATCGTGAGGGTCGTCTACTTACCTGGCTTCACAAGTTAAAGTCAAGGAAAGAGTCGGTGTCCAGTGACAGTGAGGACGCTTCTTCCGCAGTTTCTTCCAGAAGGTCAGTCAAAAGGGGTAGGGGTTCCCCTTCATCATCTCTGGGTCACCCCTCTAAGGCCTCAAAGAAGACCCCAGAGGAGTCTGAGGGCCAAGGTTCCATGAAATCTCCTCACTGCGGTGTAAAGGAGAGGGAGGAACCATTATCTTCATCTGCGACTCTCCCTGGCAAGGAGAAACCTTTGAAGAAGCCTTCTTCACATTCTTCGGAGAAGAGTTCCCATTCGTCGACGATGCGTAAACCCTCGTCGACGAAAACGCAAAAATCACAGGTTAAAAATGTTCCTGTGTCGACTCCGTCTCTTTTCCCAGTGTCGACGGGCTCGTCGACGAGCACATCTACAGCACCGTCGACGGCGGTGTCGACGAAGACGGCGTCTACAGTTCCGTCTACCACTGTGGCGCCGACGACGCAGAGTGTCGACGATGACGACTGCAACAGTGATGACGACATCAGCAGGGGTGTGCCTTATCTCGTCGACGACCGGTTCGACGACGCCCATCGCCTCGTCGACGATCAGCTCGTCATCGAGGATGTCGACGCTGGTTCCATCAACTTTCTCGTCGACGGTGCCCCCGTCAACGATGTCACCGACGACGGTTTTGACCTCCAAGTCGACGAGACCGTCGACGACGGTTTTGACCTCCACGTCGACGAGACCGTCGACGACGTCGTCGACGGGGAAAATTTCAATTTCCATTATAAGAAAAGGGGTTGCGCCGGAGAGGCTTTCACCCAGGACAGTGGATCCCTTACCACCTGCATTATTATTGGAGGAGGAAGAGGACTCTTATGGTGAGGACAGTCAATTTGGCTATGCTAACAGCCCATCTCAGCTTCTAGTGAAATGTCAAGAGACTGATTCTGAGGGTGAATACTGCCAGGAACAAGTTTCTATACATCATCAATATCCACAACAGGAGGATGTTCAGCAACAGATGGTTTCTGTTCCCACCTCTCTGTTATCGGACTTACAGGGGATGCTTCTTGACTATCGTCAGAGGTTGTCTTCGCTTCCTCCGCAACCTATTCTCCTACCACAAACTGTGCATACTCCTCACCCCATGGTGATAGTTTCACCACCTCCAATGACTCATCCACAAATTCAAACGGAGGCAGTCCCTCAACTTCAGGATGTTTCTTCTGATGAGGAAGAAGGTGAGCTTGTGCAAACGGATCAGGGAGAGGAGTGGGACGATTACGTGATCCCTGATCCCGCTTCTCCAATTCCTGCTCCTGTGGATTCCCCTCCGGCTGATATAGGGGTTTTCACAAGCTAATGGAAAGGGCTTCGTTACGTTTTGAACTTCCTATGCCATCTGTTCAAACGGAGTGTTTCCTATATGATTTTAAGGAGCCGGGTAGGAGGATGATACGTTCCATTCCCATTGTAAATCATGTATGGGAAGAGGGGATAAGGACCATGAAGAATCCAGCTACAGTGGTCCCAGTCCTACCACGGCTACACAAAAATATAAAGCTTCTGAGGACAGCCCAGCCTCGTTGACTGGTCAACCAAAGCCAGATTCAGTGATTTCCCAGGCAGCGCAGAGGAAATCTAAGAATCCTTCAGTACCTCTGACCACACCACCGGACAAGGAAGGCAGACGCCTAGACAATGCAGGGAAACGATTTTCCTCTATGGCGAGTCTGGTTATTAGGGCTGCTAATGCATTAGCGATACTTGGCCGATACGACCGCCAATTGTGGTGCGACCTTTCGCCTTACCTTGATCAATTGCCTGATACAGCTAAGTCTGAAGCGAAAAAGATCCTGCATGAAGGAGAGCTAACATCAGCAGAGATTATAGACTGTGCGATGGACATAGCTACGACATCTTTCCGCTCTTTGGCAGGGGCAGCTGTGCTTCGTCGACAAGGTTGGCTCAAAGCAACTTGGTTCCGGCCAGAGGTTCAGAATAAGATCCTGGACCTCCCATTTGACGGGGAAGCTTTGTTTGGGAAGCACATAGATGATGCTCTCCAAGACATTAAAAAGACACTGAGACGGCTAGGTCATTGGGGACCCTTCAGTATCGGAATGTCCCTTTTCGGGGAGCAAGAGGCAGGGGTTCTCCCTCATATAGAGGATCCTATCAGCAACAGCGATATTCCTCGTATGCTTCCGCATCCCAATCTTACCGGCCTTCTTACAACCAGAAACAACAAGGCCAGACGTCATCTTTCTCCAGATCCAATTATAGGGGAAGACAGAATCGTCAGGGGACGAGGCGCCTCTAAGAGGCAGTAGCGGCGACCTGGCTCTTTGCGCTGTGCCCTCCTCCTCCTCGAAGACATCTGTAGGAGGCAGGGTTTCTCTTTACCTTCAAAACTGGCAACGGATTACATCAGACCGTTGGGTCCTAAACATCATTCAGAGTGGCCACACCCTGGAGTTCATTCATCTACCACCATCCAGAGCTCCTCCCGCCTCCTCCATGAAACATCTGCGTCTTCTCCGGCTCAAAGTTCATCAACTGCTGATCAAAGGGGCAGTAGAGCCAGTTCCTTTCTCTCAGAGGAGCAAGGGTTTCTATTCCAGGTTTTTCCTGGTAAGGAAGACATTGGAAAAATGGCGGCCGATTCTCGACCTCAGGGAGCTCAACACTTATCTCACAAAACAATCCTTTCGGATGGTATCTCTCCAGGACATTCTGCGTCTTCTCAACACTGGGGATTTTATGGCCACTCTCGATCTCGAGGATGCGTATTTCCATATACCCATCCATCGGGCCCACAGAAGGTTTCTTCGGTTTACAGTCGCCAAGAGCCATTTTCAATTCAAGGTGCTTCCATTTGGCCTTCGCTCAGCTCCGAGAGTCTTCTCCAAGGTGCTTGCACCGGTAGCAGCATTTCTCAGGAAACATCATTTCCAAGTCTTTCCCTACCTGGACGACTGGTTGCTAAAGGCCCCTTCCAGGGGGGCAGCAGCAGAGGCGGTCGCCTCTTGCACCTGCCTCTTCTCCAATCTGGGCTTGACTCTAAACACCACCAAATCTTATCTTCGCCCTTCCAGGAAGGTTCAGTTTCTGGGAGCGATTTTAAACACATCTCTCAGCAAGGTTTTTCCTCTCTAGAGCGACAAAGAAATCTAATCTCAATGGGCCACCTAGTGCGAAGAAAAAGTATCTTTCTGTTCGCCTCTACAAGTCCCTGTTGGGTATGATGTCCTCCTGCATTCCATTGATACCTCACTGCAGATTGCGAATGCGTCCCTGCAGGAGCTTCTGGATTTACAGTGGAAACAAGTGAGCGGATCCTTCAACGACAAGATTCGGATCACTCAGGACATGCGCCAGGCCATTCGATGGTGGACAAAACAAGAGCATTTGTCCCAAGGTCTATCCTTCGTAACCGCTCCAACACCTCAAGTGGTAACTACGGATGCGTCACTGGAGGGCTGGGGCGCAGTTTTGCAGGATCTGCAGGTCAGTGGTCACTGGCTTCCAGAACATCGCCTCCTTCACATCAACCTCTTAGAGTTGACAGCGATTCGTCTAGCTCTTCAAGCTTTTCTTCCAAGGTTGCAGGGTCTGTCGGTACTTGTCCGGACGGACAACACCACAGCCATGCACTACATCAACAAGGAGGGCGGCACCAGGTCTCTGCCATTGTCACAAGAAGCCCAAATAATCTGGGAGTGGGCGATCTGTCAGGGAATTTCTCTGAAAGCAGAACATTTGCCAGGAGTACTGAACGACAAGGCGGACAGACTCAGCAGGCTGAAGTCTGTCACACACGAGTGGGAACTGGATCAGACAACGCTGGAGAGGGTTTTTCGCCAGTGGGGCAGACCTTCCATAGACCTGTTTGCCACACCAGAAAACAGGAAATGCCAGTGCTACGCCAGCAGGCTGCACCATCGAGGGTCACTGGGGAATGCGCTTTCGATAGCCTGGTCAGGCGCATTTGTCTACGCCTTTCCCCCCATTCCGCTAATTCCCAGAGTACTCAAGAAGATGAAAGTGGAAGGATGCAAGATGATCCTAATAGCTCCTGCCTGGCCGCGGCAGTTTTGGTTCACCGAACTTCACCTTCTCTCCTTGGACCATCCTCTTCCACTGCGACCAATTCCTCACCTTCTTACAATGTCTCAGGGTCAGATACTACACCCAGATCCTCGCTCGTTACAGCTCACAGCATGGCTCCTGAAGAGCGGGAATTTCTTCACTTAAATCTTCCGGCTGATATAGGGGGTTTTCACAAGCTAATGGAAAGGGCTTCGTTACGCTTTGAACTTCCTATGCCATCTGTTCAAACGGAGTGTTTCCTATATGATTTTAAGGAGCCGGGTAGGAGGATGATACGTTCCATTCCCATTGTAAATCATGTATGGGAAGAGGGGATAAGGACCATGAAGAATCCAGCTACAGTGGTCCCAGTCCTACCACGGCTACACAAAAAATATAAAGCTTCTGAGGACAGCCCAGCCTCGTTGACTGGTCAACCAAAGCCAGATTCAGTGATTTCCCAGGCAGCGCAGAGGAAATCTAAGAATCCTTCAGTACCTCTGACCACACCACCGGACAAGGAAGGCAGACGCCTAGACAATGCAGGGAAACGATTTTCCTCTATGGCGAGTCTGGTTATTAGGGCTGCTAATGCATTAGCGATACTTGGCCGATACGACCGCCAATTGTGGTGCGACCTTTCGCCTTACCTTGATCAATTGCCTGATACAGCTAAGTCTGAAGCGAAAAAGATCCTGCATGAAGGAGAGCTAACATCAGCAGAGATTATAGACTGTGCGATGGACATAGCTACGACATCTTTCCGCTCTTTGGCAGGGGCAGCTGTGCTTCGTCGACAAGGTTGGCTCAAAGCAACTTGGTTCCGGCCAGAGGTTCAGAATAAGATCCTGGACCTCCCATTTGACGGGGAAGCTTTGTTTGGGAAGCACATAGATGATGCTCTCCAAGACATTAAAAAAGACACTGAGACGGCTAGGTCATTGGGGACCCTTCAGTATCGGAATGTCCCTTTTCGGGGAGCAAGAGGCAGGGGTTCTCCCTCATATAGAGGATCCTATCAGCAACAGCGATATTCCTCGTATGCTTCCGCATCCCAATCTTACCGGCCTTCTTACAACCAGAAACAACAAGGCCAGACGTCATCTTTCTCCAGATCCAATTATAGGGGAAGACAGAATCGTCAGGGACGAGGCGCCTCTAAGAGGCAGTAGCGGCGACCTGGCTCTTTGCGCTGTGCCCTCCTCCTCCTCGAAGACATCTGTAGGAGGCAGGGTTTCTCTTTACCTTCAAAACTGGCAACGGATTACATCAGACCGTTGGGTCCTAAACATCATTCAGAGTGGCCACACCCTGGAGTTCATTCATCTACCACCATCCAGAGCTCCTCCCGCCTCCTCCATGAAACATCTGCGTCTTCTCCGGCTCGAAGTTCATCAACTGCTGATCAAAGGGGCAGTAGAGCCAGTTCCTTTCTCTCAGAGGAGCAAGGGTTTCTATTCCAGGTTTTTCCTGGTAAGGAAGACATTGGAAAAATGGCGGCCGATTCTCGACCTCAGGGAGCTCAACACTTATCTCACAAAACAATCCTTTCGGATGGTATCTCTCCAGGACATTCTGCGTCTTCTCAACACTGGGGATTTTATGGCCACTCTCGATCTCGAGGATGCGTATTTCCATATACCCATCCATCGGGCCCACAGAAGGTTTCTTCGGTTTACAGTCGCCAAGAGCCATTTTCAATTCAAGGTGCTTCCATTTGGCCTTCGCTCAGCTCCGAGAGTCTTCTCCAAGGTGCTTGCACCGGTAGCGGCATTTCTCAGGAAACATCATTTCCAAGTCTTTCCCTACCTGGATGACTGGTTGCTAAAGGCCCCTTCCAGGGGCAGCAGCAGAGGCGGTCGCCTCTTGCACCTGCCTCTTCTCCAATCTGGGCTTGACTCTAAACACCACCAAATCTTATCTTCGCCCTTCCAGGAAGGTTCAGTTTCTGGGAGCGATTTTAAACACATCTCTCAGCAAGGTTTTTCCCTCTCTAGAGCGACAAAGAAATCTAATCTCAATGGGCCACCTAGTGCGAAGAAAAAGTATCTTTCTGTTCGCCTCTACAAGTCCCTGTTGGGTATGATGTCCTCCTGCATTCCATTGATACCTCACTGCAGATTGCGAATGCGTCCCTGCAGGAGCTTCTGGATTTACAGTGGAAACAAGTGAGCGGATCCTTCAACGACAAGATTCGGATCACTCAGGACATGCGCCAGGCCATTCGATGGTGGACAAAACAAGAGCATTTGTCCCAAGGTCTATCCTTCGTAACCGCTCCAACACCTCAAGTGGTAACTACGGATGCGTCACTGGAGGGCTGGGGCGCAGTTTTGCAGGATCTGCAGGTCAGTGGTCACTGGCTTCCAGAACATCGCCTCCTTCACATCAACCTCTTAGAGTTGACAGCGATTCGTCTAGCTCTTCAAGCTTTTCTTCCAAGGTTGCAGGGTCTGTCGGTACTTGTCCGGACGGACAACACCACAGCCATGCACTACATCAACAAGGAGGGCGGCACCAGGTCTCTGCCATTGTCACAAGAAGCCCAAATAATCTGGGAGTGGGCGATCTGTCAGGAATTTCTCTGAAAGCAGAACATTTGCCAGGAGTACTGAACGACAAGGCGGACAGACTCAGCAGGCTGAAGTCTGTCACACACGAGTGGGAACTGGATCAGACAACGCTGGAGAGGGTTTTTCGCCAGTGGGGCAGACCTTCCATAGACCTGTTTGCCACACCAGAAAACAGGAAATGCCAGTGCTACGCCAGCAGGCTGCACCATCGAGGGTCACTGGGGAATGCGCTTTCGATAGCCTGGTCAGGCGCATTTGTCTACGCCTTTCCCCCATTCCGCTAATTCCCAGAGTACTCAAGAAGATGAAAGTGGAAGGATGCAAGATGATCCTAATAGCTCCTGCCTGGCCGCGGCAGTTTTGGTTCACCGAACTTCACCTTCTCTCCTTGGACCATCCTCTTCCACTGCGACCAATTCCTCACCTTCTTACAATGTCTCAGGGTCAGATACTACACCCAGATCCTCGCTCGTTACAGCTCACAGCACGGCTCCTGAAGAGCGGGAATTTCTTCACTTAAATCTTCCAGAGGAGGTTAAAGATGTTCTTTCACAGGCAAGAGCTCCTTCCACGAACAGGACCTACCGCTTAAAATGGAAGCGTTTTAGCATATGGTGTCTAAGCAATAATTTGGATCCTTTCTTATCACAACCACACCAGGTCCTTCCGTATTTCCTGGCCTTGGCTAGGGCAGGTTTGGCTCATTCCTCCATTAAGGTGCACTTAGCAGCAATTTCTCGTTTTCGACGCACGTCCTCTGGGCCTTCTCTTTGGTCAAGCAGAATTGTCAAACAGTTTCTTAAGGGCCTCTTCAGGGTGTTTCCGCCAGTGAAGCCTCCACCGCCTTCGTGGCAACTAAATTTGGTTCTTTCTCAACTTATGAGGCATCCATTCGAACCGATTCATCGGTCAGATCTCAAGTTTCTCTCCTGGAAGGTCGCTCTGTTGTTGGCCCTCACTTCAGCCAGGAGGATAGGAGAATTACAAGCTCTTACAATTCAGGAACCCTTCCTTCAGTTCAAGGGAAATACTGTCATCTTGAGAACTAATCCAAAATTTATTCCTAAAGTACCTTCTTCTTTTCATCTCAACGAACCAGTGATCCTTAAAGCTTTTTTTCCTCAGCCTACTTCACCGGCCGAGAGAGCTCTTCACTCTCTGGATCTACAAAGATGTTTAAAATTTTACTTGGATCGAACTAAGTCCTTCCGCAAATCTTCACAGCTTTTTGTATCATATAGCGCTCCCCGCAAGGGATTTCCCATTTCCAAACAGGGGATATCTCGCTGGGTTGTGAGCGCTATTCGATACTGTCACACAGCAGCGGGCAAACCCCTGGAGGGTGTTGTCCGAGCACATTCGACAAGATCTATGGCATCTTCAGTGGCCTTGTTTGCTGGGGTCCAGATCAAGGACATTTGTAGGGCTGCAACTTGGAGCAGCACTCACACCTTTACAAAGCATTACTGCCTGGAGTCATCACTTCAAGACGACGCAGCGGTTGGACAGGCAGTCCTGAGGAACCTCTTCCAATGAGTGGTGAGCTTTCCCTTGCTTCCCTCCTTCCTTCTTTTATCTGCTTTATACACATTTTCTCTTGTTTATAAATGCACTAACTTATCCATGCCTTTGGCTGGTTTTAAAAGATGTATTTAGAGAATGTTTTTTCAGACAGGTAATGTCTTATGGAAAATGTGTATCCTTACTGCTAGCTACTCTGATTCCAAGCATGGGAATCTATGAAAGCTCCAATACTGGAGTAAGAAAACAAGTTACTTACCTGTAACTTTGGTTCTCCAGTATTGGAAGCTTTCATAGATTCCCATGCGACTCACTCCTCCTCCCCTGGGAAAGCTCAGCCTCTCTCTGTGTATGTTTTCACAACGTATACGAAAATCTGAGGAGCTGAGGTTCTTTCACCAGGGTTCTAAGGGGTGAGGCGGCTCTGATTGGCTAATGAGTCTTTTTGGTCTCTTTTACAAAAAGACATGGTCTGACTACAAAATGGGATTAGGCCTAGGCCTGTTTCTCTTTGTAATGGTTATTTACTACTGTTATATATATATATATATATATATATTTACCGAGGCTCCCATCTCGACGACGGGAATGATTCCAAGCAAGGGAATCTATGAAAGCTTCCAATACTGGAGAACCAAAGTTACAGGTAAGTAACTTGTTTTCTTCATGTTCTCCATGAACACAGGCGTTGTTCATAGGCTGAGAATATACTGTGCAAGGCCCAGAAAGGTGTCTAGTGGCAATGTAGGGCATTTTTTGTGAAGGTAACGTTAACGCACAATTGCCGGATATTATTGAGCTGGTGCATTTAATGAGCGGGTATTTAAACCAGAATTGTCTGCGAATAAGTCCTAATCTGGGGTGATGAAGGCCACATCCCTCCCTCTGCCCTTGCTTAGTATCTTAGAAGCATCAAGGAGGAGAAACGTGACGTTGAGCGTTTGGAGTCATTCACCCATGCCTTGGTGAGTCTAATAGGGAGTTATCTGTGATAAAATTGTTTATCTTTGCTACAGTTTTGATGCTGGGAGCAGGGTTGAGAGAAGTGTTTCCTTCCTAATTCTTTTCCGGTTTCCATCTTCCATAAAGTAATTGACACCATGGCCCCTGTCTTAAGATCTGTCTGTAGCTCCTCCCATGCCACTTCTTCACTCCATGCAGAATGGACAGCAGCATTGGTTGTTGCCTGTTATGAAAACAAAGCCTTCTGCAGACCCATGTAATTGTCGCCTCATCTCTCCAATTCCTTCCTCATTAAAGTTATCAAAAAAGAGTTAAATCGGCAACTACCACTCTACACTGATAGTAATCAACTATTACGCGTCACTCTGCCTGGTATTCACATGGTACAGAGAGCTCTGTTGGCAGCCGAAGATAGCCTGGCAGAGGGAGGCGAAGCGGCCCTCATTCTTATAGATCTATGTGTGGCATTTGACACTCTGTCTCACCATATTTCCGTCTCGCCCAAACTAGGATTTGTGGTGCTGCCCATGCATGGTTTTGCTCGGTTCTATCGGACTGTCGTTAAGCTGTTCCCATGACCCTCTCTCTTCCAAATCCTTACTTGTGGAGGTCTGCATGGCACATCACTGAGCCCTACTCTTTTTAATATCTATGTGGCTGCTATGATATCTGTAACTCCGTGGCAGCTCGCCTCCTGCTGCCGGGCTCGTGTTTCTATGACATGTCTTGCATTCCACGGGCTCGGGCTCGGGCTCAATGTTCGATCTAGTGACAGTTGGAGTTGTTGCCTTGCCTGGCCGTGCTGGTTGGGTGTCTGCGCTGCCTCCTGAGAATAAAGCTTTTGCTTGTTGATGAAGAGCCGTTCCCTGTTTTATTTACAATAGTGGCCCCTCTGGAAAGTCTCATTAAGTCCCTTGATCTTCCTTTCGCCTCTTACGCTGATGACATCAAGATTACGCGGCTGCGGTCAAGGCCAGCCTTAGCAGCCCCCATCTCAACTTTAAAGCCTGCATGTTGGCAGTTGTGAAATCAATGCAGAACAGCTCACTTATACTCAATAGTGATAAAAACAGAGGTACCTGTTCTTGACACACCCCTGTGTGGCTCTCATTTTGGCGGCCTGATGAACTTGGGCTCTCACCCTCACCTGTCTCAGAAGCATGTACTACAGGGAGAATATTTGATGACTCCATCCTCTACACAGGTAAACAAATAGGTTACCTCCTGCCATTTCTACCTGCCTGTGCTTGGCAAGATGCTACCGTGTCTTCCTGCTGGTTGTTGCAAAACTGTTGTGCAATGTTCATCCTTTCACAGCTACATTATTCTCCTGCAAGACCTCTTCATTCCACCTCCTCCAACATTTTTCAAAGACCCACGGTCAGGAGGGCTCGTGTGTGTACTCGGTCCTTCTACTTTCTAGGAGCCAAATGCTGGAACTGCCCCTCCTACCCCCGCTCCCCCCCAGCTTTAGCTAACCTCCAACCACCTTCACCGGCTCCTAAAACCGGATTGTTTCCCATTGAGGCACCTTGGCTAATTTAGCTGTGTTTCTCATTTCTGCCTCAAGCTCCAGGACACCTATTTCTAGGGTAACCATAGCCCTATACAAATATATATTCATTCAAATATATATTCATTCCTTAAAGCTACAGTAATATTAGGTAGGCGATGCAATGACTATGCTACTCCTTGAACGTCAATTAACCAAAAGGCCTGGGATAGCAGAAGTGACATCACACGAAATTTGATCTTTACGTTCACTCACACACACATGCTTACACAATCACACAGAATCACACATACACACTCTCTCACATACACACTCTCTCACCTTCATGCAAGCACACAACATACATTTAAAAGCCTATTCTCCTTACCTCTGCTGTCAGGGCGGATCACATAACAGCTAATTGCACTCCATTATTTATTGCACTAAAATTGAATAATATCATTGACTATTAATGTAATAAAAAAATGACAAAAAACAGGAAGATTAGAGCCCCAACCGATGTCCATAAGGACGAGCTATCCCTGTATTCTTTGCCCTAATTGTGCTACCTTTGAGGCCAAGGGTTGCAAATGCAGTTCCAGAGGTCGCAAGGTATAAGCCAGGGGTCACAGGTGTGACCCCTGGCAACCCCTAAATGACGTCCATGTGCTACTCACTGCCCACTAAGCTCTTATCCTCCAATTTCTCGAAGTCAAAACCAGTGGCGGCTGGCAGGGAATGGGCGGGGCAGGGGGAGTGGAAAAAAAACCCACTAACCTCTTTGGCCAGCTGTGTCTCTCCTCCGCTTCCCTTCCGATGAGTCCCCGAACAGAAGCAGGAAGCACATAGGCTCCCCAAAGCCAATCACAATGCTGCAATGCAGTGTTGCGATTGGTCTGAGTGCCGTGGTTCGGTGCTCAGAAGGGGACTATGAGCCTCTGCATGTTCCCCACCAGGCTGTGCATTACAGCCTGTTCCCCACCAGGCTGTGCATTACAGCCTGTTGGGGAACATGCAAGGTGCCCATGACTGTTTGCCCGGCTCAAGATGGCCAGCCAAACAGTCATGCGCACTTAGAGTGTGCCCCCCCCTCCTCCCTCTGTGACCCCAGCCTGGCCCACCCTAATCTAGCCCTGTATCTAGGAAAAATAGAATGATAACTGTGTTATTATCATTTTATTTTTCCTTTCATCACTGCTCTGAGAGCATTGGGGTGACGCTCCTCCGCCTTAGCGGAGGAGCCGCCCCTGCTAAAAAATGATGTGCATTACGGACCCATTGCAACATTTTGGGACTGGTCGTCTGCATTCATCTTGCCCCGGGGAAAGTGTTTGAAAGTGGAAGATATTATTATCCTTTAATAAAACACGATGACCACAAGCTGAAAAGCATAAACAAGAAACTGCACAGTGACACAAAGCATACATACACCGTGGAGACGCCTAGATAACACACCTAAAGAAACACGTCATCACTAAAGGAGATTTACGATTCTGGAGCCGCCAGAACTGATTTAAAGGTGTAAGAGGACTCCATGTGACCCTGTAAGGCCCGCAACACCACTACCATGCCTCAGTGAATACTACTAGACCTCAAGAAGGCCACAAATATTAAATGCCAGGTTGCTAGTGGCGTAACAATTTGAAGATGTAAACAAGGAAAAAACAGCTTTCTTAAGCAAGAGACGGACAATTCAGTAAAGAAAAAAAATAACTTCTCTTCAAGCCTGGGTAATGCTACAGGAACTATGGTTAATGGAGCAGAGAATTGTTTGAACATTTTAATTCCTAGTATCATTCTGTCCCCTATCCTAAAACCTTTTCTATTATCATTCCCAATTATTCTGTTACTATTTATTGTTTTCCTTGTGATGAATCATTTGACAAACAGTTGTTTTATGTATATATATATATATATATATAGCTCTTTATTAGTTTCAAAACATATTGAATGCATACATTTGTCCCACTGATGTGTTCAGAGGTACCACGGTCTGCGGTATACTTGCTGTCCGCGGTATACTTGGTCATACATACTGTGGTTACGTATGACATCGGAGCCAGCAATTACTGAAAGAATATATGCATAGAAAAATGTGTTCAACCTAACCCAGAAACACCCACCCTGACATCCTCATTCCCCACTGTGCTATGACCACCACTGGTATCTCTCACATTCGCGTGGCACCGCTGTGCACCATGTATACCATACATGCAGCATAGAACTGTCTCCACATCTCCACTACATTTATTGTCCGTGAGTGGTTCTTTGCTGCCCATAATAGTTGGAGATCTGCATACACCCCCTCGGTTGGTGGGTCAATCATGATCTATGACCATGTGTGTTTGTTGTGTCCAGTCTAAGTTGTGTGGGGGCATATTGTCAGACTTGGCTTAGAGAGCCAAGAATAATGTGTCCTATTCAGTAGTGATGGAGCCTCTCCTCGCCTGCTGATAAATTCGCGTCCTTACACTTATCTCTGCCGTACTCCGTTTAAGTAGCTCTCACATACAGCTGGAATGCATCTGACTGTACAGATGACACAACACTTCTACAAAGAACCGATCTTCATCCGATCAATGGGTTTTCCAAAAGGAGGTTTTTGGACTACACTTGTCTGAACCTCTAGATCAGGGTTCTCCAAAGTCAGTCTTGGAGGGCCGGATCCATGCCAGATTTTTACCATATCCCGATTTAGATAAATGTAGTTATCTTAAAAATCTGGCATGGATATGGCCCTACAGGACCGACTTTGGAGAACCCTGCACTAGATAGCAGGAATGTGCAAAGTATGTATGTGTGGTGTGTGTGTGTATTAGACACTAAGCTGCAGGACAGTGCTACACATAAGTACCCTATTTCCTCCTCTCAGTACTGAATGCTGCATGTTTGTGCTTATGCAGATCGCCTGCTGCTCAACACTGAACACTATGCCTGCTCTAGCACAGAGTGCTTTCTGCTCAGTTAAGAATGCTGCCTTCCTAAACTACTTTCACTTCTCTCTTCAGGGGAGGAGCTGACCAAGATTGAGGATGAGGATGAACAAGGCTGGTGCAAGGGGATCACCACCCATGGCCATGTGGGCCTCTACCCAGCCAACTATGTGGAGGTGGTGCTGAAGTAGAAGAAGCTAGACTACAAGGCGTGGATCTCAAATTCCCCAAATGAGGAAAAAAGACATGGATTTGTAGCTGGACTTGTGTGTGATACACAGACCTGTCAGAAATGAATATACAGTGATCCTGAAGCGACATGGGGTTGGGGAGATCTTGATGGTAAACAAGATAAAAGCCGGATTCAGGAATGGAAATTTCAAATCTTCACTCAGTCATATAGCATTGTGTGATCTGTAACAGATTACATTCCACTCTGTGGATCACTCACATCGGGAATGACTGGAATTCCTCATAATGTGGCAACAGGTGCTAGACAAATATATATTCTATGTGCATGCCCATCTCACTGCTTCCCAGCCCCCCTGAAGGGGCAACCATTATTCAAAGAGCCATATTCCCATCTCACAAATAGGATAGCTTTGCAGGATGATCACCTGATGCAGAGATCTGCGTGGAACCTGCAGGTCACAGGTTCCAATGCGGACGGGGTCGCCTAAGCCTTTCCGCCTTCTGACACCGATAAAATGAGAACCACTAAGTTGGGTAGTAATAACATCCATTATTAAGTGCCAAGAGACAATTCAGTTTGTGGTGTTTGCTTTATGAATGATCAATATTATCATTACTATGACGCCAGCGCATTTGAAGTAGGGGGTCACAATAATTTGGTACTGCTAGGAGCTGCTAGTGCCCCTCTCGGCTGCCAACTTATTGTGCTTCTCTGGATTGCACCCGTTTTCTCCTTAAAACCAAGGGTCAAATTTACAAAGAAGTGACGCAATGCAGCACAGCCACAAATTTTGCAGTGCTGTGTTACATTAAAGGAAGATAGCAGAACAGAGCTGTTTGTACTAAGATATAGTGTCGTTTCTCTCTCCCCCCTCTCTAGTTCAATTTTGGCTGTCTTGTGCCATGCACACACCCTTGCACCTAGGTGCAAAAGTGTATGTGTGATGTCTAGCACAGGTTTTGTGTACAAAATACTATCCCCTAGATATAGTTTTAATACTTTTCCAAGTGTGTGTGCTGAACAGTACAGCGCACTTACAAATGTGGAAAAGTTTGGAGAAAAAACGTTTCTCCAACATTAGCCCTATCTTGAGAAGGTGTAATTTTTTTACACAAATCCCTGTCCACCAAAGTTAATAAATAGGGCTTTGTATTAAACGGTGTGGCTGGTTGCATGGGAATGTCCATGTACTACCCTTGGTATGCCCTTGGAAGCAAAGTAGTGCTACTTAACGTTACTTTAGGGTACTTTCCAGTAAAAGACAAGCTTTGTGCTGGGAAGTAAATAACAATACAACCCATTGCTCCAGTTTGCATTACTTTTGTGACACAAACTTTGCGCAAAGGGTCAGTAAATCTGCTTCCAAGCCTTTCTTCTCTCTCTCTGCAACCCAAGAGATATGTACCACTGTGTGCCTTTTTTGCCGTGCTGGAAAATTCAGTAGCACTCACTTGCTCTACGTTGGTCAGCCTGATGAGGGCGAATTCATCTCTCCTGTGGTGTCTATTTAACAACGTGGGAGATCTTCGTGACCAGATTTGGAAACAGTTTTGATTATTAAAAAGCTTTTTGCCTAAAGAAAAGTGCCTCTCATTTCTACTGTCTCACCAATATTAAAGGACTAGGCGACAATAAGAAATGCATTACTACTCATCCTTAAGAATAATTTGGGATTGAATTGCTCTGCTCTGGGGTTAGCATTTAGAGCAATGGCAAAGGCCATGTGGCTGTCTTGCAGATATCCTTCTTCTAGACATGTCATTGGAAAACCCAACTGGAGTGAGCATGAACACCTCATGGGAAATGTACCCAAGGAGAGTGGGGAGTGTTATGTTACATAGTTTTCCACAGCATAGTGTTAATTAATTCTTATACATTTTGGGGATCTGGGAGTGAAAAGTGCTGTCATCAGATTGAGGGTTTTCCCCAGTACAGTGGCTCAGTAGGAATATATGACGTTACAACGCAAACAATTACAATGCATGCTTTTACATCGCAGTTTTTACAACATAACTACCATCACATTGCATGATTTTACAACGCATACCATTACAATGCATTTTTTTAAACTACCATTACAACGCATACCATTACAATGCATACCATTACAACGCATAATACTTTTAGTGCAACAGTAGGGTAAGTGTTGGATAGCGTTGGGGTAAAATTTACTATTCTCCCTCCAGTGAGTGCAACAGTAGGGAAAGTGTTGTATAGCATAGGGGTAAAAATTACTATTCCCACTCCAGTGAGTGCAACAGTAGGGAAAGTGTTGGATAGCGTAGGGGTAAAAATTACTATTCCCAACTACTCCAAAACCTATACCCACCCTAAAACTTAAAAATCTCCATTACTAACCTTATAATGCATTGTGACGGCATGCGTTGTAATGGCATGCGTTGTAATGGCATGCGTTGTAACGGCATGCGTTGTAACGGCATGCGTTGTAATGACATGCGATGTAAAGGCACTTGTGTTGTAAAAGTTGCGTTGTAAAGGCATTGCAATGTAATGCCTGCGTTGTAATGGACGTTTCCCCTCAGTAGTGGTGGAGGGCTGCAGCTTTCCACCTTACCCATGTGAGTGTGGTCAGTGGCATCAGCCGGTTGTGGTTTTCACCACAGATCTCCATGTCGGACAAGTCTAACAACCGTCCACCTAACCTGTATGAGTATGAACAGGTTGGCCTGTCCCTGTGCTCCATGTCCATATGGCCTGTCGCCCCGTCCTTGTGATTTCATGTTCCTGTGTCTCCTCGTCTGCCTCACCCGTCTCTTTCTGGTTCACTATTCCCATGTCCCCTTGCCCACCACTCGTCACTGCATAGATTAGAATCACGCTTTCTGTACCAAAATCGCCCTATCAGGTTAGTTCTTCAGGGCCTGTGCAACTCAAGGACGACTATTGACAAGTATTGCTCTTGTCCTTGGAACCACAGAAGTCAGACGCTACTGAAAGCTCATTGAATGACTAAGCTCATCCCTTGAGGCTTTGACTTTCAGTGGGTAGGGAGGATGGACCGTCACCGCTCACTCTCTGAGGAAGGTGTGGGGTAGAGCGGTCAGATCAGCTGCTACACAGATCACTCACAATAAATATTATCCAGGCAGTGTTATTTCTTTATAAAAAGAAGATAAGCCTACTTATGTTTATTATGCATAGAAACTCAGGTAATTTAATGGTATTATTCTGCGATCAGCTAAAGCACAGCATCTAGTTTGCACATGAGCATAAGGCTCACCATTGAGTCGTACCCTGACTTTGCAGCTCAAGGGGTTTCTCTGATCGGAGACCTGCAAGGATAATCTGGACATCCAATGTCTCCTTCGCATGGTGGCAGTAGTAAATTGAGAACCACACAAACCAGTTCATGAGTGGCAGGAGGTAGGCCAACGTGGCTGGGCACAGAGTGAAAGGGCACTGGCTCTTTGACAGAGGTAAATCCCGCACCCAGGACTCATGGGCACCTTGGCTGTCCGGGTCAAAGGGCTGTCCATAAAATATCCAAGGAAAGGGCAGCACAGCAGCAAAAAGCCATACAGAGAAGCTTCTGTCCAACAGGGACTTACAAGCAAGTATCCGGAAGACCAACAGAGCCAAGGAAGAAGAATGAAGATATATATCAGAGTGTCAGTTTCATTCAGTCACAGGTCTGTAGTTGGAGGGACTGAGCCAGAAAGAGTTTGTCGCACATCAGGTGTATAGCAAGGTTTTGGCTAGGAGTAGGCTATTGCTATTTCTCAGCTGTGTTCAAGCTGCAGCTCTTCATCGAGTGGAGACAGCTTTGCGTTCCATGTTGTTGGCCTGGTCTCAGGCTGGGCAGTCAGAGCAGGTTTATGATTTGAAAAAGCCCTCCACAATTCTGGACCCGTCTACATCAACAACCGCCTGACATTCCACCAACCGACCAGAGAGCTCCATTCCTCCACCCTCACCTTGGCACACATCTCTCGCTGTGGAGGTCGTTCCTTTTCCTACCTCGCCGCCAAGTCCTGGAACGACCTCCCCCTCCACCTGCACCCCCTCCCCCCAGTCTCTGAAGGTCTTCGGGAAGTGATGCAAGACTTAGATCTTAGATCACCATTGCTCAACCACCAAGCCTCGAACTATCCCCCTAGCGCCTGGAGAGCTCCTGGGGTGACAAGCCACACTCTACAAGACCCACTGATCAATTGATTGATTGAAGGTCCTCATTGCCCCGCAATGATCAGCTGGACCTGGACCTGAAACACTTAGCTAAGTTGAGGCAGATGCCAGGCAGCCTCCCTCCTCTCTCCATTAGCTCACAGCACAGTCTTCTCCTCAGTCTTAGAGAATAGTTCCTTCTCGACCAGGAGCTAAAGTTCCCTTCCTTTTTATAGGCATTCACTGCACAGAACTCCCTCGAGTGGAAAGGCGAACTGATAATAACCCAAAGGCAATGTCTGTATCCATAAGGGCTAGAAGGACGGTTTGCGTGGTTGCAGATCCTCATGACTAGAGTGTGAAGCCATGGGCACATGTAAGGCGTAGGGCCCTTTACAGACTACTGGATGGGGGGGGGGGGAGCAGGAGGTGAACAGAGCCTGGCGTAACCAGCTCCGGTCGGTTATCCATCAAGGGGAACTTGATATCTGCTAAATGTCTCTGAATTAGTTAAATGTTTCTCAACAGAACACATTCACTCTTCTTACAATATTAACCTCATTTGGAGATATTTATTTTGCTCTTAATTTTTGTTTTCTTAAAAAAGGCCTATGCCCCTGCACTAGAATGTGGCTCGTCAGCCCATAGCCTGAGTGAAGCCGCTCTCACTGAATGGTGCTAACACTTCGTGTGTCCCAGTGGCATCAGGGCACAGCTCTAATGTTGATCAAAATCTCAAACCACAGGAAACACCTCTAGTGAGCTCACTTGATGTCAGACTTGTGAGGACAAAAACAGGGCTGCCGGGGAATGGAATAGGAAAGAGTGGCACAGCACAAAGCCATACAGTGAACCTTAAATCTAACAGAGACATGAAAGCAAGAATGAGAAGCTCTAACAGCCCGAGGCACTCTCTGATCTTCAAAGCCTCCATACTCTGAGCCCTTGACATCATGTGAGTAGACGCAGAGCCAAACACTGGTGGGTCTGAGGATGGATTATCAGACTGCACTTGAATTCAGTAACAATATAACCTATGACGGATGGTGGTGTGGCACCAACTCTACAGAACTAAAAGGAAAGTACATTTGGACTTTAAGCTTGACTGAGCAAAGCTTCTGAAACTTTGGAGGGATAGTAGGAAGAGCCAAAAATCCAGCGTGAGTCCAGAAGAATACATTTAGGCTGGAGTCTTCTAAGCACTTAGGAAAGAACAGTCCCTGACTCAGCCAGCGTCTTGCAGACAGACAACTGTCAATGCAGTAAACCACAATGAAGAACATTCACAGCACAATGTAAAGTAATACGCACAAGCAGAAAACCACAATGAAGAACATTCACAACGCAGTGTAAAGTAATACGCAGAAGCAGTAAACAGCCCTGAAGAACATTCACAACGCAGTGTAAAGTAATACAGACAAGCAGTAAACCACACTGAAGAACATTCACAACACAGTGTAAAGTAATACGCACAAGCAGTAAACCACACTGAAGAACATTCACAACACAGTGTAAAGTAATACGCACAAGCAGTAAACCACACTGAAGAACATTCACAACAGTGTAAAGTAATACAGACAAGCAGTAAACCACACTGAAGAACATTCACAACACAGTGTAAAGTAATACGCACAAGCAGTAAACCACACTGAAGAACATTCACAACAGTGTAAAGTAATACGCAGAAGCAGTAAACCACATTGAACAACATTCAAAACACAGTGTAAAGTAATACAGACAAGCAGTAAACCACACTGAAGAACATTCACAACACAGTGTAAAGTAATACGCACAAGCAGAAAACCACATTGAACAACATTCACAACACAGTGTAAAGTAATACAGACAAGCAGTAAACCACACTGAAGAACATTCACAACACAGTGTAAAGTGATACGCAGAAGCAGTAAACAGCACTGAACAACATTCAAAATGCAGCGTAAAGTAATACGCACAAGCAGTAAACCACATTGAACAACATTCACAACACAGTGTAAAGTAATACGCAGAAGCAGAAAACCACATTGAACAACATTCACAACACAGTGTAAAGTAATACACACAAGCAGTAAACCACATTGAACATCATTCACAACACAGTGTGAAGTAATACACACAAGCAGTAAACCACACTGAACAACATTCACAACACAGTGTAAAGTAATACGCACTAGTAGTAAACCACACTACTAAGGCGGAGGAGCTTCGCCTCACTGAGAAGGTCAAAAAAGGAAAAAATAAAATGATAACTTATTGTTACTATCATTGTATTTTTCCCCTTGCTCAGCTGGGTAGGGGCAGGGCTGCTCTGCTCACAGAGCAGGGCAGAGGAGGAGTGGTTTGCCCACTCCAAGTGCGCAGGACACTTTGACCGGCCGTCGCGGGCGGGTCAAACGCCATGCGCACATTACATGTTCTCCATGTAGGCTGCACTACAGCCTGCATGGAGAACATGCCCAGCCTCCCATTCTGTGGCTGGGCACCGATCCACAGTGCTCAGACCAATCACAATGCTGCATTGCAGCGTTGTGGTTGGCTATCGGGAGGCTGAGAGCCGGGTGCTTTCTGCCCTGGAAGCGGGCAGAAGAGGACCGAGAGGAGGCGGTCGCGGCAACGACGGGCGGCAGACAGGTAAGTGAGTATTTTAATTTTTAATTAATTCCCCCCTCCCCCTGCGACTCACCACCTTCAAATTCCAGCTGATACTGCACTGAACAACACAGTGTAAAGTAATACACTCAAAAACATTCCCAGCACAGCGTAAAGTACTAAACACGAGCAGGTAACCACACTGAGCAACATTTACAACAGAGTGTAAAGTAATACACAAGCATTAAACCACACAGAAGAACATTCACAACCCAGCGTAAAGTAATACACACAAGGGTTCCCTGGTTCCCAACAAAGCAGAGTAACACACAAGGATCTCCTGTGATACTGGACTGGCACGAATTTCCCAGCCTGCTATGTCCAGCCTAGCAGGAATCACAGAGAAAGTATACGTGCTGTTGTCACTCGGTGTAAGATAGGCAGCTGAAAAGAAGAAGCAGAGAAGGTGGGCCTACTTGTGGTGGTCCTTTGCAACTGATAAACAAAAAGGTATCTGTAGCCCAAATCTGTTCTCAAACTTGCAAACAGATGTATCTCCCATTACAACACTGGTGACAACTGGAAGAATATGTGCATGCAGAGGCTGACTGCCACCCTCAACAAGGCAGCCTCACACTCGGCCATATTCAGCTAACAGAAGATCTTTGTCTCACACGCATTCTTTCAGGTCGAAGGTAAGTGGATCACTGCCATGCCTTCATTCAAGGCGAACATAAGAGAAACCAACTTGCAAGCATCAGTACATGGCGATTATGAGATAACAGATTTGTATGTATTCATGCAAACATTCAGGACAAGCACATGTGAACCACTCACATGCATCCATTCGGTTCGATTATAAGTGAAACACTCATAACACGTGCATCCATTCAGGTCAAATGTAAGTAAAACACACTTACATGAACACATGCACCTATTAGAATCGAACATAAGTATAACTCATATGAACGCATGCATCTTATTCAGGTCGGATGTAAACAAAACACACTCACATGAACACATGCATCCATTCAGGTTGGACAGAAGTAAAACACTCACAACACAGTGGTAGAGTAATACACACAAGGAGTAAACCACTCTGAAGAACATTCACAACACAGTGTGAAGTAATACACACAAGCAGTAAACCACACTGAAGGACATTCACAACACAGTGTAAAGTAATACATACAAGCACAAACAGTAAACCACACTGAAGAACATTCACAGCACAGTGTAAAGTAATACATACAAGCACAAACAGTAAACCACACTGAAGAACATTCACAGCACAGTGTAAAGTAATACACACATGCAATAAACCACACTAAAGTACATTCACAACGCAGTGTAAAGTAATACACATAAGCAGTAAGCCACACTTAAGAACATTCACAACACAGTGTAAAGTAATACACACAAGGAGTAAACCACACTGAAGAACATTCACAACACAGGGGTCGATTCCGATTCGGGCCGGAAAAAGCACCGACCGACTCGGATCCGGAAATAATACCGACCGACACGTACCCGTGGCGCCCGACACGCCAAGTACGATGCAAGGCGTGAAAAATCCGACCGACACGTGCCGAAACCAAGTCGACCGACCGAGCCGCACGGAAAACAGCAATCCGGCCGGAAAAACACGCGAATCCAACCGACCGACACGCACCCGGAACAAATCCGACCGAAACGTACACGCGAACTCCAAACCGCAAAGTACGATGCAAGGCGCGAAAACCACGAGCGAGTCGGACGGAGGCCAAGCCGTACGACCGACACGCATACAAAACCGAGCCGAAGCAACACAAAACACCGCGACCGACGCGTACGCAGCATAGAAAACTGCACAAACACAGCGTGAACGAAACGGAGAACACCGTACGAGACAAATGCAGGGTCCGACTCGGTCACAAGAACGTTTCCAACATACACAAACACAAAGGAAAAATCACCCAAAAAAGGCCAAACAAGCAATTACCAAGCCAATAAATACTGGGGGGTGGGGACAGAGAACAAAGACACACCCACAACTCCACCTATATAAAGGACACAAATCACAACCATGAGCCTTTGCAAATGCCATTCCACTGCCAGCACCCAAGAGAAAGCAACCACACACCCACAGCTCATCCCTCACACAAGCCACACACCATCAGCACACCAACAAATACCTACCTCACATACACCCAGCAAAACACACACTCACACACCCTTACCTGCACACCAACACACACATCACTCACCATCACCACCCATCACCATGCCCCCAAGAAGAATCCCAAGTTCCTAGATAGTGAATTGGAAGTCATGGTAGACGAGATCCTCAGGGTAGAGCCACAGCTGTTTGGCACACTGGTCCAACAGACCCCCATCTCCCAGAAAACCAAGATGTGGGAGAGGATCATCAACAGGGTGAACGCACAATCACCATGTCGGCGCACAAAGAGCGACATCCAGAACAGGTGGTATGACGTGCGCAGGAGGGTACGGGACCTGCTGAAGAAAGACTACATCAACAGCCAATACACCGGCAGTGGCCCTCCTGCCAAGCCAATATACCTCAGGCCCTGGGAGGAGAAGGTGCGGGCCATCCTTCCGCCAGTGAGCGTATATGGACTAGAGGACATCCCAGAGCCTGGTGAGTACACAACAAATGTACACAATATACTGCCACAAAACACACACATCACTGTCAAGGGTAGAGTCAAACCATGCACTCATAGCAATTACACAGCAACCAGAACAGAATCATCCCAAAATGTGTATGTCAGTCAGATAAACACAACACATGCCATCAAATAAAGTCACATCCAACTGTGCCAACACATGTACAAACACAACTACAACTACAGCTAGGCAGTGGCACAAATAGAACTAACAAACACATCCAGACATGTAGCCACCACAACAACACCAACACACAGTGAAGACCACTCAAAGGAAGGAATTCTGTGTATGCTGGGCAAGTCAGTGTAGCCAATAGCATCATGGGAGTCGCAGTCACACATATTGCCCCCCCCACAACTGTCCCATCAACACCACCCTGAACCATGCTCACATCACAGAAAGTGGAGAAGGACTCACAAGATGGCTGACACTGGCTACTGCTGTGGGGAGCACAAGGCCCTGCTGGCAACTGTGCACCAACAAACAGCAGGACACCACTGACTGACATCCTGAGAGACAACTTCCACTCCCTGCAATGCAAGCACGTTCCATGGTGGGATATCTGGCTAGCTGGGTGGGAAGGAGGACTTGCAGCACTGACCATAGTCACAAGCACCTCCCCTCACACACACCCCAACACAAACTCCACAGAACCCACCTGGTAGAATGCAATGCCCCCCATCCTAACACAAGATCCCACAAAGAACCACCACCCTGGGTTATGTTGTGTGAAGCACAGGGACACTCTTGGGACTTCTAGCCAAACAACTGCCAGGACAACACTCCCAGCCATCCTGTCAGCACAGCCAGCCCACCCCACAGGGAAGCAGAGTCAAAGGAAGGAAGCATGGGCATGCTGGGAAGGGGGAGGAGGCAATAGCATGATGGGAGTCGTAGTCACAGCTCTACATCCCCCACCACATGGCCCAGCAAGCTCACACTAACGCATGCACATCCCACAGAGAGTGGAAAGGCCCATCAAAGATGTCTGACACTGTTGCTGTGTCGTGGGGAGCACAAGGGCATGCTGGGTACTGCACACCAACCAACAGCAGGACACCACTGTCAGCCATCTTGCCATTGCTCTCACACCCACACACACTGAACTCCCCACAAAAGCAAGTAAGTATGGGAATGCTGGGAAGTGGGGTGGAGGCAATAGCATGATGGGAGTCGTAGTCACAGACATAGCTCACCCCCACAACTGTCCCATCAACACCACCCTGAACCATGCTCACATCACAGGGAGTGGAGAAGGACTCACAAGATGGCTGACACTGGCTACTGCTGTGGGGAGCACAAGGCCCTGCTGGCAACTGTGCACCAACAAACAGCAGGACACCACTGACTGACATCCTGAGAGACAACTTCCACTCCCTGCAACGCAAGCACGTTCCATGGTGGGATAACTGACTGGCTGGGTGGGTGGGAAGGAGGGCCGGCTGTCAACCAAACACAACCAATGCAGACCATGTTCACACCCCAGAAAATACATAGAAATGCCCAAATAATGCAGGACAATGTGCCACACCAATATCAACCCCTGACTGTGACGACTTAGGACAATGCAATGTACAGGCCCGCACCCAGAGGCACAGTCACAACTGTCATGTGTGTCAACCATTGATGCCTGCAGAAACATAACATACATTGTTTGTGTCTCCCAAAAACAGGTGAGGATGGGGACACAGCAGCAGACGCTGAGGAGTCCCAGTCCCAGGCTCAAGAGGATGCGGAGCTCACTGGCGTCGTACAGCCTCTGTCCTCCTCGGACGATGAAGACCAACCTGGCACATCCGGTGCAAGTCAACATGCAGCACCAGCAGGACCACCAGCTGCAGCACCAGCAGGACCACCAGCTGCACCCCCTGCACCCACCCCTCCAACGACTGTCACCACGAATACCATCCCTGCCGACATGGACAGAACAAGGAGCAACACCAGCACAGGGACCCTGGACCAACCTGGGGCCATGGACACCACCACCACCACCAACCCCCAAGGTGGACCAGGGTTATCTGTGCATGCCACTGCACACACTGCACATGTCAGCAGGGGTGGTGGGAGGGGTGGGAGACAGAGGTCGCTGCTTGCAGACGTTGCTGGTGTGCATGATGACCTACAACTGGTACGCATAGCTGATGCGTACCAGTCCAGCACCGGAGAGCTCAGCCATGTAGTGGGGCTCCTCAAAGACATGAAACAGCAGCAGGCTGCCCATCATGCCCGCTTGGACTCCCACATGTCCCACGTGGAGTCACACATGTCCCGCGTGGACTCACACATGTCCCGCGTGGAGTCCAAGTGGGATGCACTGCATGAGATGACGGCGGTGCACAGGGACATTTTACAATGCCTCCGCCAGATGAACAGCAACCAGTCCACACCTCCCTGTGTGCCAACAACATCTGGTGCCGAACAAACTGCAACTGCCACAGGGAGGGAGGAGGACTCTGGCGGAGAGTCCCCTGCACCGCAGCAGCCTGTACTTGAGGGCCCCCCCAAGAAGAGGGGTCGTCCGAGGAGGGAAAAGTGAGAGGCCGATGGCCAAGCGCAACTCCCAGGAAGCCTGAACCTGCTCTGGATGTTCGCCTTTGTGCACAGACTGTTCACCCTGTTGACGGCAACACTACTCCCACACATTGCATGGGGAGTACAAGTTGGACCAATGTGTCAGACAACTGTGGCCCCGATACTGGGGATCCTGTCTACCAGGACTTTCAATTCACCTAGGAACTTCGGATTGCAAGATTTATGTACAGCACTACCCATCCTATGCACTATTAACACAAATGTATCACAATAAACACACTAATACACCATACTTGCCTCTGTTGTGATTCCAACGTGGGTGCTGTTACGGGGATGATGAACTGCAAAATTACACTGTGTATGGGAACTGCAACAGCAAGGACAACACAGGCATGTGAGTACAGGCAACGTGACACACATGAGGGAGACACACCACCAGGGCTACACAACACATACACACCTAGGCCATCTGACTCATTGCCTACACTGATGTTGCCAGGGAAGACGGTGCAATGCACAGACACCACACCCATTCCCAGTTGTATTCAAGTAGCCCACAGGTGCAGTAAGCAAATGGCAGTCAAATGTGTGACCACAGACAACGCACATCACAAAGTGAAGCACAGGTTTATTACACAGTTGCAACATGTCGTAACCACTACAGATGCAAGGTAATCCCACCTGGCAGCGGGCACACAGTCAACAACTGTAGACGGAAGGAAGTCCATGGGTGTGGCGCACATCACCTGTAGGGACACAACAGCTACCAGCCTGGATGTGCAATCACGTCGTCGGTGGACACAGTTGACCAAACGAATCTGAAAGTACCCTGTGAAGGACAGAAATGAGACACAGTCAAAAGCAATGGAGTACAGGACAGAACAGCAAAACTCATGCACAATACATGTTACAAGATACCCACCCAGAACCAAGTTAGCATGTCAACACTGTTGGGGAGTACAGCCCACCTGTTAGCACACATCGCAACACACATCCAGTCAAGTAGCCCATGGACACACTCCAACAGCACCAGAGCACCACCCACACATCATGCCAACTCACATCATTGATATGACACCTCAGGATACTCACATTCAGCTAAAGAAGTTGGTGATGAGCTGTGTGCGGACATCGACATCACCATCATCATCATCATCATCATCGTCACTGGCATCGTGGTCCAGGCCAGGTTCCTCCACAGGTGGCGGATGTTGGTCATTGTCATCCTGGATGAGAGGCAACTCCTTCCGCACTGCCAGGTTGTGGAGCATGCAGCAGACGATGATAATCTTGCACACTTTCGCAGGGGCATATGGGAGGGACCCTCCGGTCTTGTCCAGGCAGCGGAAGCGGCTCTTCAGGAGACCAAATGTCCGCTCAATCACTCTCCTGGTCCGACCATGTGCCTCATTGTAGCGCATCTGGGCTGGTGTCACAGGGTTCCTGAGGGGTGTCAGCAACCACGGCATGTTGGGGTATCCCGAGTCACCTACGGACAGACAAGTGCACATTAGCTGACTTGGAAAAGTGGGCGGAATACTACAGATCAGATCACACACAATGGCACAAAGTCAGTACACACCGACAAGCCAGGCACGCTGGTTCTGCATCTGTGCCATCATCCTGGGGATGCGACTACTCCTCATCACAAAGGCATCGTGTGCTGAACCAGGGAAACGGGCACACACGTGTGTGATGGTCATGTCTGCAAGACACACCACCAGTGCATTGACCGAGTGGTAGTGCTTGCGGTTCCTGTAGGCCTGCTCCTGGGCCTGTGGTGGTACCAAAGCCACATGTGTCCCATCAATGGAGCCAATGACATGCGGCATCCTCCCCAGGGCATAAAAGTCACTCTTCACGTCAGTGAGTCGTCGCAGTCTAGGGAAATAGATGTACCGGTTCAGGAATAGCAACATTGCCGCCAAAACATCGCGGAGCACACGGCTCAACATGGTCTGTGACATCCCACCAGCAGTCGCCACAGTATGTTGGAAGGTACCGGTGGCAAAGAAGTGTAGGGCTGCCATCACCTTCACCTTGGGGGTCAGCGCTGTAGGATACGGCCGGCCAGGCTGCAAATGTGGGGACAACTGCACTGCCAAATCCTCAATCAGCTGCCTGGTGAAGCGGTACCGTCGAATGCTGTCCCGTTCCACCATCGTTGCCAGGTCTGGGAATGGTCGATGGACAGCAGGAGCCCTGCAGTGCAGAGGAGAAGTAAGCAAGATTGTCAGTCACCCCACATATGCGGCATTGAACACACTCAAGATCCCAACATACATCATTATGAGGCACAACTACATGAAGTGTGCAGTTCCGGAAGGACATGTATGGTACATACATGGCCAACATCTGTCAACACGGTCCAACAGGTGGCATCAATTAGTCCCAGGTTGGCCCATTGGATATCATGAGGCCGTGTCACAGTTCCCATCTCCTGCTGCCGTGTCACAATAACCCCCCACAGTGACATGTGAGGACAGATGTGCCCCAGGCACCACAGCTCAACGACAGGTACATTCCCAGGGACCCTGTATTGCCACATGGACACTGGCATTACATGGAGTATCATGTATACACCACAGCAAAACAACCATGACCCCCACAGGTAGTGGCCCCACTTGCCACGGCAGGACAGACATGGAAGTCTGTGACACACACACGCACAACATCAAAGTCCATGCACACACAACGTGGATGTGGAGACTGTCTCCCATTGTGCACATGAAATCAGAGACATTGTAAACACTACATGCACAAAGACTGTGGAGGACCATCACTATTGTGCCACTGGGACACCCTGGCTCAAACATACCGTCCCACATGGGACTCACGGGGTATGTGACATGACATACACATACACCAATGTGAAATGTGACCATGGCACATGCACAGATATGAACAGTTGCACATCACAGTGGTCATGTACACGTAACACCCAGGATCCTGTCCCCATGAACACGTGCACAGCCTGGGGGTGGCTGCCCACAGGTGACACCCACAGGACAACATGTACACCAACATACACACAATAGGAAATGCAGCCTTACATGCCTTATGATAAAGTTTGGACAGGCTGTCGTGATGTAGGTGTGCCCCTCACTCCCTGGGAGCTATCTGTGGCTGGCATATGTCCATCTGAGACAGGCATGCTGACATATGCCAGTCACATGTACAGTGATGCGTTGTACTGCAATGGACCGATCGGTGCCTCCGGCCGGCCCATTGCATTCAATGTGTGCGGGTACGCGTTGTACCCCTGTACGCGTTGAAGTGCAATGGACCGATCGGTGCCTCCGGCCGGCCCATTGCATTCAATGTGTGCGGGTACGCGTTGTACCCCTGTACGCGTTGAACTGCAATGGACTGATCGGTGCCTCCGGCCGGCCCATTGCATTCAATGTGTGCGGGTACGCGTTGTACCCCTGTACGCGTTCAACTGCAATGGACTGATCGGTGCCTCCGGCCGGCCCATTGCATTCAATGTGTGCGGGTACGCGTTGTACCCCTGTACGCGTTGTACTGCAATGGACCGATCGGTGCCTCCGGCCGGCCCATTGCATTCAATGTGTGCGGGTACGCGTTGTACCCCTGTACGCGTTGAACTGCAATGGACCGATCGGTGCCTCCGGCCGGCCCATTGCATTCAATGTGTGCGGGTACGCGTTGTACCCCTGTACGCGTTGAACTGCAATGGACCGATCGGTGCCTCCGGCCGGCCCATTGCATTCAATGTGTGCGGGTACGCGTTGTACCCCTGTACGCGTTGAACTGCAATGGACCGATCGGTGCCTCCGGCCGGCCCATTGCATTCAATGTGCGCGGTACGCGTTGTACCCCTGTACGCGTTGAACTGCAATGGACCGATCGGTGCCTCCGGCCGCCCATTGCATTCAATGTGCGCGGTACGCCGTTGTACCCCTGTACGCGTTGTACTGCAATGGACCGATCGGTGCCTCCGGCCGGCCCATTGCATTCAATGTGTGCGGGTACGCGTTGTACCCCTGTACGCGTTGAACTGCAATGGACCGATCGGTGCCTCCGGCCGGCCCATTGCATTCAATGTGTGCGGGTACGCGTTGTACCCCTGTACGCGTTGAACTGCAATGGACCGATCGGTGCCTCCGGCCGGCCCATTGCATTCAATGTGTGCGGGTACGCGTTGTACCTCTGTACGCGTTGAACTGCAATGGACCGATCGGTGCCTCCGGCCGGCCCATTGCATTCAATGTGCGCGGTACGCGTTGTACCCCTGTACGCGTTGAACTGCAATGGACCGATCGGTGCCTCCGGCCGGCCCATTGCATTCAATGTGTGCGGGCACGCGTTGTACCCCTGTACGCGTTGAACTGCAATGGACCGATCGGTGCCTCCGGCCGGCCCATTGCATTCAATGTGTGCGGTGCACGCGTTGTACCCCTGTACGCGTTGAACTGCAATGGACCGATCGGTGCCTCCGGCCGGCCCATTGCATTCAATGTGTGCGGGTACGCGTTGTACCTCTGTACGCGTTGAACTGCAATGGACCGATCGGTGCCTCCGGCCGGCCCATTGCATTCAATGTGCGCGGTACGCGTTGTACCCCTGTACGCGTTGTACTGCAATGGACCGATCGGTGCCTCCGGCCGGCCCATTGCATTCAATGTGCGGGTACGCGTTGTACCCCTGTATGCGTTGTACCGCAATGGACCGATCGGTGCGCACTCCATTGACAATGGGCTTGCCTGGCAACGGACGCGTTTTCGAATTTCGAACGAGTCGGTTGCTGGAAAATCAGTTGGTCACCCACAACAATGTTGCAAAATCATGTATGTCATGAAGTTGAAGATTTGAAGGATGCTGTGGGCGTGTTTTGGTGCTGCTATTCCATGGATTGGCCAGATTCAGAAGATGCAAACGACTTGGACCTATCACTTTGGACACAAGGGACAGTATCTGCCTCTCCAGCACATATATATTGCTGGCTGTTCCCCTGAGAGCTCACTTGCCTGCACTACATGCTCCAGGACGACATCTGCCACTGCACTGCTGCTGTCTCTGCCCCTCTGGACCCTGCAATGGCACGTACTGTGGAGAGAGCCCCAGCCTTCAGCCTTGAAGAGAACCAGGCCCTGCTGGACAGCCTACTTCCACAGTACAGCAAGCTGTATGGGACACCAGGGGAGCAGGTGAGTGTTCTGTGCACTGCCTTTCTGAATGTGCATTTTGTGTGACTAGCAAGGCTGAAAGTCTGCACGCCACTGGCTAGCAGGCTCACTGAGTAGTTGTCACCCCCATAGTGTGTAGTGACTTGCACTGGACAGGTATGGTGCAGTGACAGTGCATTTGAACATGGTTTTACTTCCCATGCAATGATACCATGTAGTGACGTCTGGCAAACTGTCCCTGGGCAGCTTTGCACTGCCTGTGTACATCATGTGCCCCTGTGATTGAGACATGTATATACAACTGTGTCATGCACGGATATGTTGCATGTGTGGTAATGGCCTTTTCACTTTGTCATCCTGACAGGTTAATGCCCATCGGAAGCAGGAGATCTGGAAGGAGATCGTCCGGGCCGTCCGGTCCGTGGGGGGTCTACAAGCGCCGGATCAGCAACTGCCAGAAGAGGTGGCAGGACCTTCGGGGCTGGACCCGGAGGATTGCACGGGTCCAGCTGAAGCTGTCGCCTCCTCGCAGGAGGGGCGGAACACGGACCCTGACCCCCACATGCTCCAGATCCTGGCGGTGGTGTTTCCAGACCTGGATGGGCAGCTGAAGGCCAGACAGCAGCAAGGAGGGGTGAGTCAAAGACTGCACTGTGAACTCTGTATTACATGCTTTGTGCCCTCCTCTGGCCTGGTTCAACTGCCACAGTGCAGCAGTCATGTTGTCCAGAAGCCATGTCCCTCTATTGTGCACTGCCCACTGCTCATCTGATACCCAGGTGTGGCCCTTACATTCAGGGAATTGTGTCACTTGGGACTGTGTCCTTGCAGTTTGCTTCCCTAAAGGTGGGGGACAGCATCTGTTTCCCTAACTCTGTTGTGGGCATCATGGGTGGGTCCATTGTTCACACAACGCCTGTGTTTGGACATGTGATCTGCGTGTTGCTTTGATATGCGGTCCACTTGCTGAGCTGAGCCACCACATGTGCCTGGGGTATGTGGCACATGCCCATGCAGCGGGTGGGAACAATGTTTGGGCCCCAGGAGTGTGCAGATTACGTGTGTCACACATACATAGCCAGCTATCCACTGTCCAGGGCACATCCCTCATTCATGTGGAGCAGGACAGTCATGCCTACTCCAGGCCATGCAATGCACTCTGTACTCCCACTCCCGTGTATCAGCTGACACATTGTGCACAGTGATTTGACCCCTCTGGTGTCTGCCTCTGTGTCAGTGTGCTGTGGATTAGTTGCCAGGACTGCTGGGGTGTTTCTTGGTAGGGGCTCAGCATGCCCCTGGAGATGTGACCATAGGAGACGATACTTGTGTGTCACATAGGTGTTTGATCAGCTGCGCGTGCAGACTGGGGTATGCGAATGTGAAGTTCAGGCAGCTGTTCCCCATTCACAGCAAATTGTGAGGGGCTCAGGTTCAGAGGGTAGTGTCAAAGGTCTCCCATATGTCCAATCGGTATGACCTGGACAGATGAGGGTTAAGATGATGTGTTGTGTGGGGGATGTACATGTGCACTTGTGCAGCTCCAGGACTTGCATTCCCCATGACCTACTATTGTGACACAGTGCATAGTGTTGTTGTCTGGCTGCCAAGTCATACATCACTGAGACAGTGATGTATGACTTAGCAGTCATGCCTCTGCCATGGCATGTGTCAACTTATTGGTGGTCCTGCAGGGGAGTGACATGTGCTACATGCACACCATTGTGGCGATGGCTATCAGGACATGGGTGCATCATGGTGTCTGTCGCTGGTATGCATCACATGCATTTCCTATTTGACTCTGGGCATCCCTTTCATCCGGAAACCTGTACTGACTCAGTGGCAAGAGCTGTGATGTGTGCATGTCCACATGCCACACCGTGTCCTCTGCACTGTCCAACTACTGTGTACTTGGTGCATGTGTCCACACTGGGGTGTTGCAATCCAACAGACACCAGACAGATGGGTGCAAGGCCATGTGGGATGTGAGTGCCATGCTTGGCATCAGACTGACAATTGGCTTCTCCTGTTCAGTTAGGGCACTTTCAGCAATGTACAACTAATGATGCCAGGGCTTGCTCTGTAATGTGCTGTGCTCACAGTGGTGTGTGCGTTTGGTGCAGGTGACTGATGTCTGTCTGTTTCCCCATTGTTTGCAGATACATCCACGGCCACGGAAGGGGACAGCTCCATGGACCAGGACGAGCCAGAGAGCCAGACTGGGTCAGCAGCCGAGGAGTGGTCGGAGGGACCCAGTGGCACGGAGGGCGAGGGGAGCCACACTGAGGAGTCCTCAGCACCATCCACCTCAGCTGAGGACCAGAACAACTCAGAGGATGACTCCCTTGTGGATGCGGGTGTCAGCAGCCACCACACCCCAGCTAGTGTTGCTGTCCCCGCCACCACCAGCACCACCACCACCCTCCCATCGGCTCCCATTCCCCAGGTCCGTGGAGGCTCCCATGTTCGGGAGCGTGTCTCCTTTGGGCCAGGCACCGCACCCCCTGCCCCTGTGTCCCCTGCTGCCCTGAGTGAGGAGTCTGTGTACCTCCTTCGCCAGCTCCATGTAGGGCAGACAGCCATGCGGAGTGTCCTCCATGCGCACACCGCACTGTTGACTCAGCTGGTGTCGTTCATGGAGGGCATCTCATCGGGCATGTCTGACCTACAGAAGGGCAATAGGTCCATGGACTCCTCCCTGACGGCAGCAGTGTCCCTCCTCAGACAGTCCCTTACCCCTCCTGCCTCTGCTCCATCCACACTCCCCAGCACCTTACCCGTCCCAAGCACACACACACCATCCCAAGCACACACACACCGGCACAGGCACACACCAGCACACACACGTCCAGCACACAGACACACACGCCACAAACAAAACGCACACGCACGCACAGTCAGGGGACTGAAACCAGACTCACAGGGGATGGGGCCCTGGTACACACACACGCATCCACGGGCACTGCGCAGTCCTCAGTTGCCTCTCCCTCCAAAGCACCCTCCCTTGCCTCACCTGCAACCCCAAAGACCCAGCGCCTCTTCCTCAGTGACCTCGGCCTCTTCCCCTCCGATCCAGCTGCCCCAGCATCCAGGGGGAAGAGGAAGCCCCCCACACGGAGTAGAGTGCCCCTCGCCCCCGGACACCCTCCCCCAGGCACAGACAGACTGAGGCCCCCACCCGCAAGTCCCCCGGAGTGCTAAGAGCAAGACCCCGCCGCCGCCCTGCAGCTCAAGCACCAGGTCTCCTTCCTCCATCCCTCAGGCCCCCACTCCACAGGTGCCCCCACCACACCCTGCCCCAGGTTCCCCACCCACAGATATACCAACCCCAAGAGGCTCCGGCCTTCTCCCCCTGCCACTTGCTCTCCCGGCACCACCCCCCGCTGCGCTTGTCTGTGCCACTGATGTGGTGAGGGTGTCCTCCCCCTCTGTCCAGCCCACCTTGCCTGTTCCCCATTCTCCTCCCCTGGTGGTAGGCACTGCAGTGGAGTCCACTACCACCCTGTCTGACTTGGGCACTGCAGTGGCGGACCTGTCCACTCCATCTGCAGGGTCCACTGCAGTCGTGCCGGCACCCACAACATCTGAGCCATGCCCCCAGTTGTGCCGGCACACACCATGTCAGACACCTCCACTGCAGTTGTCAGTGGCTCTCCAGCACCCACCACCCCTTCCCTGCTTCCTCCTGGTGAGCCCTGATCCTGTCCCTGCGGTGCCTGGCCTACCCCCCGGTTGCCCCTCCTAGTGGATTGTCCCTGGTTTTGTGCAGGCATGTGTAGGGTGGCATCTGCCACTGTCACCCACTTGTGACTTTGTTGATGGACTGGCCATTGGCCTTTGTTTATGTTCTACCGGACTTCTACTTTTAATGCCACATATGCTGAATAAAGCAACTTTCTGTTCTCTAGTGCTTTTGCTTCTGATGTACATGATGTTGATGATGCTAACCATGCCCTTGCTGCAGTGATGGTGATATTTGGTCTCATGATAATGAAGTGTTACTGTGCAGGAACCCATGTGGTCCAGGGGGAATGTGTCCTATCCTGTGGTGTATCCATGTCATCCATAGCAGCATCTGAGGGTGTCATGTGTTCAGTATTTGGCAATGGGATTTCCTACTTAGATTGGCTATTTCACATCTGTGGCTTCCACCCCTGCACATCTGTTGTGCCTGCCATTGTTCAATTCGTCTACTTCCCTGACCGTGTGGCCATCTCCAGTGGACATGCAGGTTTGGGCATCAATGGGGAAGGACTCATCTGTGTTGTCAGTGCAACATTGCTATACAAGTGTGTTGGATCTGTGCTGATGATTCCGTTGGCACTTCCATGACCAGGCTGATGTGACGGGAGCCCTCATTTGGTGCTAATTGTTGATTGTGTGACCAAGTGCTCAGCTGACATGGTGGGGCCCTACTGAGGCAACATATGGCACAGCTTGCCTCACACAGGAGTGGAGTCCCCTCATGGCAGTGTGTACTCCTGTGACATTGCCTGCGCCCAAGGTGTGTGTTGTAGGTGCATGTCTGTGTGTTCACTTCCGTTTAGCTGTGCATGCTGTGATCCCTAGTGTTGTACCTGTTTGTGATGCTAGCTGAGTTGAGCTATGTTCCCCCAAAGTCTTCTCCCTGGGTTCTCTGTGATGTGGGTGCATGGCACATTACTGGTCATCAGGGTGTCACCCATAGGTGTGCTTGCTGTCAGGGCTGAGTTTGTGTGCAGATGGGTCACAGTCAGGTTTCCCCTTGGCACTTGTTGTTTGCCCCGTCATGTGATTTCCAGTTTGTGTTATCTTTCAGTGATTGTGACACGTTGTGTGTGTGACTGCTGGCACTCCTCAGGGTCCGGGCTGCAATGTTGGTTGTTGTCTATGTGTGTTCTTTGTGGGTGACCTTGGCTTCTTCATTGGTGTGTGACTGTGGCTGTGATCCCATTGGTTGGTGTGGTATTGCCGTCATGTCCATGTACAGCGTAGTGTGCAGTGTGTCAGACATTCAGGAGTCTTGTTGAGTGTCCATGTGTGATGTGTTTCTGCACCTTGGTTCCCACCCACCACCCTGGAATAGTCATGGGTGCATGTGCAATGTCACCAGTGCATGTGTGCTTCACTGCTGCACATTGTTGGAGGTCGAGGGGTGTGGTGTTGAGTGTGTGCAGATGAGAGTTGTTGCCCGGCTAGGCCCCTGCCTCCATGTTGGCCTTGGCTTACTGGCCATGCTGTTTGATTTGTGCTTGTGTAGGTGTGATGGTAGTTAGTTGCTCAGTACACATGACTGTGGTTCACAGTGTGAACCACATTTAGCTTTGTCATCACAGTGGGATTGTAATGCAGCCCAGGGTCACCACATTGTGGTGGCCCTGGGGGTGGTGCTGTGGTGTGTCTGTGTCTTGCTGTGTCAGTTGCTGTCCCTACGTGCCTGTGTGATTTGTGCTCCCTCTCATCTGACAATGCCTGCTTGCCCACATAGGGGATTTGGATCCATGAGTTACCTTTGTGTGGCACTGTATGCACATCTGTATGATTGGTATTCAGGTCTCCTCATGTGTTGTGTGGTTGCCTGGGGACACTGGCACCCCCCCCTCACCTGTTGTGTATGATGTGCAGTGTGGGTCTGCCTGTTTGTGTTTGTGCATCTGCACCACTGCATTGGCATATCTTGGGTGTGCCATTGGCTGTATGTAGTTTGGTGGGTTTCCCCTGCTGTCCCTGGGACTCCTAGGTCATCGGTCAGCACAATGATCATGGTTTGTGTGTCCCATTGCTGCCATGGTATGGTATCTGTTCACCTCACATCTGCAGTCTCCACAGGGTATCTGCATGTGTGTGCCCATTGGTGCAAATATGTGGGTCTGCATTCTGATGGTCACTTCTGTCATTGTGTCATTGATGATTGTTGACGGTGTCAGCCCCCATGGGTGTTGTTTGTCTGCACATGGCCAAAGGTATGTCTTATTTGCACTGCAGGATTTGGCTCCCCCAATTTATGTTGCAATGGGACACATACACTACTTTGCCACTGATGTGTTTGTTGTTCTGTGACCAGGAATCATCCATGCAGTTTGGCAGTTGCACCTCTTTCTTTGTCAACACTTACCTTTTGGTCACTGTGATGATGGGGGTTTGGACCCCATTGCCACAATGTTCGAAATGTGCTTCAGCTATGGACCCCACACTTACATTTTGGTCACTGTGATGATGGGGGTTTGGACCCCATTGCCACAATGTTCGAAATGTGCTTCAGCTATGGACCCCACACTTACATTTTGGTCACTGTGATGATGGGGGTTTGGACCCCATTGCCACAATGGTCATGGCCTGCTTGCATTGTGGGTGCCACACACATATATGTGTGGCACATGTGCTAGGGGGTCACATTGTATGTTCAAAGTCATGTTCGGTGTTGTAGGCATTTGACACAGTCTACACACGCTTGTCATGGTGTTGGGGGATGTCTTCTTCTTGCATTCCCTAGGTTGTGGTGTGCTGGTTGTGTCATGCATTGTCCATCCTATGAGTGGGGGTGGTAGTAGTGGTAGGCATCCAGCCCCCCTGGGTGAGGGTGGTAGTAGTGGTAGGCATCCTGCCCCCCTGGCTAAGGGTGGTAGTAGTGGTAGGCATCCAGCCCCCTGGCTGAGGGTGGTAGTAGTGGTAGGCATCCAGCCCCCCTGGGTGAGGGTGGTAGTGGTGGTAGGCATCCAGCCCCCTGGGTGAGGGTGGTAGTAGTGGTAGGCATCCTGCCCCCCTGGCTAAGGGTGGTAGTAGTGGTAGGCATCCTGCCCCCCTGGGTAAGGGTGGTAGTAGTGGTAGGCATCCAGCCCCCCTGGGTGAGGGTGGTAGTAGTGGTAGGCATCCAGCCCCCCTGGCTCAGGGTGGTAGTAGTGGTAGGCATCCAGCCCCCCTGGCTAAGGGTGGTAGTAGTGGTAGGCATCCTGCCCCCCTGGCTAAGGGTGGTGGTAGGCATCCAGCCCCCCTGGGTGAGGGTGGTAGTAGTGGTAGGCATCCTGCCCCCCTGGCTAAGGGTGGTAGTAGTGGTAGGCATCCAGCCCCCCTGGCTGAGGGTGGTAGTAGTGGTAGGCATCCAGCCCCCCTGGGTGAGGGTGGTAGTGGTGGTAGGCATCCAGCCCCCTGGCTAAGGGTGGTGGTAGGCATCCAGCCCCCCTGGGTGAGGGTGGTAGTAGTGGTAGGCATCCAGCCCCCTGGCTAAGGGTGGTAGTAGTGGTAGGCATCCAGCCCCCCTGGGTGAGGGTGGTAGTGGTGGTAGGCATCCAGCCCCCCTGGGTGAGGTTGGTAGTAGTGGTAGGCATCCAGCCCCCCTGGCTAAGGGTGGTGGTAGGCATCCAGCCCCCCCTGGGTGAGGGTGGTAGTAGTGGTAGGCATCCTGCCCACCCTGGGTGAGGGTGGTTGTAGTGGTAGGCATCCAGCCCCCCCTGGCTCAGGGTGGTAGTAGTGGTAGGCATCCAGCCCCCTGGCTAAGGGTGGTAGTAGTGGTAGGTATCCTGCCCCCTGGCTAAGGGTGGTGGTAGGCATCCAGCCCCCCTGGGTGAGGGTGGTAGTAGTGGTAGGCATCCTGCCCCCCTGGCTAAGGGTGGTAGTAGTGGTAGGCATCCTGCCCCCCTGGGTAAGGGTGGTAGTAGTGGTAGGCATCCTGCCCCCCTGGGTGAGGGTGGTAGTAGTGGTAGGCATCCAGCCCCCCTGGCTAAGGGTGGTAGTAGTGGTAGGCATCCAGCCCCCTGGGTGAGGGTGGTAGTGGTGGTAGGCATCCAGCCCCCCTGGGTGAGAGTGGTAGTAGTGGTAGGCATCCAGCCCCCCCTGGCTAAGGGTGGTGGTAGGCATCCAGCCCCCCCTGGGTGAGGGTGGTAGTAGTGGTAGGCATCCTGCCCACCCTGGGTGAGGGTGGTAGTAGTGGTAGGCATCCAGCCCCCCCCTGGCTCAGGGTGGTAGTAGTGGTAGGCATCCACCCCCCCCTGGCTAAGGGTGGTAGTAGTGGTAGGCATCCTGCCCCCCCTGGCTAAGGGTGGTGGTAGGCATCCAGACCCCCCTGGGTGAGGGTAGTAGTAGTGGTAGGCATCCTGCCCCCCTGGCTAAGGGTGGTAGTAGTGGTAGGCATCCTGCCCCCCTGGCTAAGGGTGGTAGTAGTGGTAGGCATCCTGCCCCCTGGCTAAGGGTGGTGGTAGGCATCCAGCCCCCCTGGGTGAGGGTGGTAGTAGTGGTAGGCATCCTGCCCCCTGGCTAAGGGTGGTAGTAGTGGTAGGCATCCTGCCCCCCTGGGTGAGGGTGGTAGTAGTGGTAGGCATCCTGCCCCCCTGGCTAAGGGTGGTAGTAGTGGTAGGCATCCTGCCCCCCTGGGTGAGGGTGGTAGTAGTGGTAGGCATCCTGCCCCCCTGGCTAAGGGTGGTAGTAGTGGTAGGCATCCAGCCCCCCTGGGTGAGGGTGGTAGTAGTGGTAGGCATTCAGCCCCCTGGCTAAGGGTGGTAGTAGTGGTAGGCATCCAGCCCCCCTGGGTGAGGGTGGTAGTAGTGGTAGGCATCCAGCCCCCGTGGGTGAGGGTGGTAGTAGTGGTAGGCATCCAGCCCCCTGGCTAAGGGTGGTATTAGTGGTAGGCATCCAGCCCCCCTGGGTGAGGGTGGTAGTAGTGGTAGGCATCCAGCCCCCCCCTGGCTCAGGGTGGTAGTAGTGGTAGGCATCCACCCCCCCTGGCTAAGGGTGGTAGTAGTGGTAGGCATCCTGCCCCCCCTGGCTAAGGGTGGTGGTAGGCATCCAGCCCCCCTGGGTGAGGGTAGTAGTAGTGGTAGGCATCCTGCCCCCTGGCTAAGGGTGGTAGTAGTGGTAGGCATCCTGCCCCCCTGGCTAAGGGTGGTAGTAGTGGTAGGCATCCTGCCCCCCTGGCTAAGGGTGGTGGTAGGCATCCAGCCCCCCTGGGTGAGGGTGGTAGTAGTGGTAGGCATCCTGCCCCCCTGGCTAAGGGTGGTAGTAGTGGTAGGCATCCTGCCCCCCTGGGTGAGGGTGGTAGTAGTGGTAGGCATCCTGCCCCCCTGGCTAAGGGTGGTAGTAGTGGTAGGCATCCTGCCCCCTGGGTGAGGGTGGTAGTAGTGGTAGGCATCCTGCCCCCTGGCTAAGGGTGGTAGTAGTGGTAGGCATCCAGCCCCCCTGGGTGAGGGTGGTAGTAGTGGTAGGCATCCAGCCCCCTGGCTAAGGGTGGTAGTAGTGGTAGGCATCCAGCCCCCCTGGGTGAGGGTGGTAGTAGTGGTAGGCATCCAGCCCCCCGTGGGTGAGGGTGGTAGTAGTGGTAGGCATCCAGCCCCCCTGGCTAAGGGTGGTAGTAGTGGTAGGCATCCAGCCCCCTGGGTGAGGGTGGTAGTAGTGGTAGGCATCCTGCCCCCCTGGCTAAGGGTGGTAGTGGTGGTAGGCATCCAGCCCACCCTGGCTAAGGGTGGTAGTAGTGGTAGGCATCCAGCCCCCCCTGGCTAAGGGTGGTAGTAGTGGTAGGCATCCTGCCCACCCTGGGTGAGGGTGGTAGTAGTGGTAGGCATCCAGCCCCCCCTGGCTAAGGGTGGTAGTAGTGGTAGGCATCCTGCCCCCCTGGGTGAGGGTGGTAGTGGTGGTAGGCATCCAGCCCCCCCTGGCTAAGGGTGGTGGTAGGCATCCAGCCCCCCCTGGCTAAGGGTGGTGGTAGGCATCCAGCCCCCCCTGGGTGAGGGTGGTAGTAGTGGTAGGCATCCAGCCCTCCCTGGGTAGGGGTGGTGGTGCGCATTCAGGCCCCAGTGTGCATATGTGGCATTGGTGATGGGCATCCCGCCCCTATGGTGCTGCTGTTGCTGGTGTAAGTATATTCTGCATCCCTCTGTGTGTGTGTGATGTGTCGTGTACGTGTTGTATGTGTTTTGTGGTTGGTGTCTGGCTTACCTTCTGCGCCGTACGCGTCCGTGCCTGTTCCGGTAGTAAATGTAGAATATTGGTATGATCGGGACGAAGGGATTCATGGTTGGTTCGTGTCGTTCGTCCTTCTCGTTGTCCTCGTCGCTTCGCCTCGTCCTCGTCGCTTCGCGTCGTCCTTGTCGCTGCCGTGTTCGTCTCGGAGCCGTGGATCGTGTTGTGGCGCGAATCGGAGCTTATGTGCGCCTCTCCCGGATGCTTTGACGTGCCGTGCGTAGCAACGGGTTCGGCGCGTACGGAAAGCGCATCGTACTCGTTCGGCCGGACGGAGCTGCATTTTCCCTTCCGTGCGACTCGATTCAGCGTTTCCGGATTCGCCTCGGTCGGGGAACAGGACCTGGTTTGGGTGAGTACGGCTCGGTCGGATTGTTTGCTGTTGTGCGCATCGTACTTACTCGTTCGGTGTGCTGTACGGTTCGGTCGGGAAACAGGCTTTTGCATGGCTTTTTTCCCGACCGAATGGTGTTGGGTACGCCTCCGACCGAGATCGGAATCGGCCCCACAGTGTGAAGTAATATACACAAACACAAGAGGAAGCTACATTATTAGGGGAGCATGGGCATTCTTAGGGGCGCAATTATTTATTTAAAAAGTGTATAGATACTTGCCTTGCCCCGGGCACTGGCAACCCATACTAAGCCACTGGTCAGAATTAATCTTTTATCAAAACAATTCAGTGTTTGTGTAGTGCTAGCTAAACGAGAGGTGTGATAGATTTTCCTCCAAATAGTATTCCAAGCGAGGAGGAAAATTATGTATTTGAGATCCAGTTCCCAGTGTAACTACACTTTAGATTTGAAACGGTTGGTAGAAGGACAATGAAGATGTTTGTAAATATAGGAAGCTTTGACAATCAGGGCGAAATGAAAAGTAACAGGAGGCATGTTGTGAATGGGGGGACGTGTTAGAGTGCAGGAGTGACGTGCTGTGAAATATTCAATTTAAACAAGTCATATTTGGGCATAAGAAAGGAAACCATTTCTATGCTAAAGTTCAATAGGGGAGGGAACCACAGAATCTGAAAATAGCTGTTTGACTTGAATGATACCCTTTGCCACCCATTCCTTCCAATATAGTGTGCGCTTGGATATTTTAATGTGTTTATTGTACCATAAAGGAGAGACTAGAAACATCTGTACAATTGAAAACGGCCAGAAAAAGATTGATTTTGCCAGGTGGATCGAATTCTGAATAACAGGAGATGAGAAATTTGGTGGAGGCTTCAAAATATGAACTGCATTATTAAAAGTGAAGGGAGAAATGAGTGAGTCTTCTAATTTACGCCATACAGCACAATAGCAAGCACGTAACTTGTGCACTTGCTGCTGTGCTAACTCTGTAAAGCGTTATTTGCATTGTACTGTATCTTCCGATAAATAAATACATAAATAAATCATTCCCCGAGACTGAAGGTCAGGTTTGTTTCAGGACAAAAGCAGAGTAGTATTTATGGAAGTCTGGAAAATGTACTCCTCCCAAGTCTTTAAGGTTATGTGGTTCTTGTAAGGAAATAGAAGCTTTATTTTTGTTAATTACAAACTTCTGAACAAGACTATTAAGAGTTTTAGAAAATGCCTGAAGGAGTTTCATAGGAAGTATTGATAAATATACATTGATAACTGGCAGCATCATTGTTTTAATGGAATCTAATTGGCCGCACCATGATAGATATAAGGGATACCATTTCTCTAACATGGTAAGAATTTTAAGTTTGACGTCCGCCATGTTAGTGCGAATTGTTTCTTTGACAGAACTGGAGTATTTAATACCTTAAATTTTTATACTGCTTGAATTCCATGTAAATCGTGAATCTGTGAACATTTCTTGTAAGCAGTACCTGTTTAAGGGCATAACTTCTGACTTTTCAATATTCAATTTGTATCTGGAGATATTTGAGTATGTGTGAGGCACATTAAAAAAATTCTAGAATAGAGGAATCAGGGTTTGAGACAAAGTAGAACATCATCAGCATAGGCAGTGAATTTAACATCTGTGTCTTTATGTTTAAAGAAGAGGACTGATGAAGGGACTTCAAAAAAGTTCTAAGGATAGAATAAACAACAAAGGTGACAGACGACCGATATCCTTGTCTTGTGCCTCTGTGCAAGGTGAAATAAGAAGACAGAAGACCATTAACATAGAAAACTTTGGTGTAGAGTACAGCAGATTGATATATTTTAAGACCCAGGGTAAAAGCTGTGCCATTTTTTGACGCTCACGTCATAAAATTCCATTTGACGCGATCAAAGGCCTTTTCTGCACCTAATGTTATGGCTGCAATGGGATATTTATTTTGTGATGCAAGATGTATAATATCCCAAAATGCTCTAGAGTTATCTGTCATGTATCTACCCTTCACGAAACCTGATTGTTCAAAACTAATCAAGTCCGGAATAAAGTCATTTATCCTCAAGGCCAAAATGTTTGCAAATATTTTGCAATCTGAATGGATAAGACATATGGGTCTAGAATTACCACAAATAGATAGATCCTTATCTTTCTTAGGAATTAGGCTAAGCATAGCCTCCAAAAAGAAACCACCAGCTTTATTGTTAGAAAGAAAATGATGAAATAAAGAAAATAATTGTGGTACTAAAATGTGAGAAAATTGAGTGTAAAACTCAATTGAGAAGCCATCTGGACCAGGAGCCTTATCTTTACGGAGTTTAGTGAGTGCTGCTTTTATATCGGTGACAGAGATGTCATTATCTCAGGACAAGGGATCTACAGATCAGGCCTGAAGATTTAGAAGAGAATTTAAAAAGTATCTAAAGCTTTGTCCAATGGAGAGTGCTCTGGAATATAGAAGGTCTGGTAATAGTCCATAAAACATTTAAAAATTTCCGAGTCTTTAAAATGTTTATTACCCTCTTTGTATATTAATGAATCAATTTTTGTTTTTTCACTTTTAAGTAATTGGATAATATTTTACCTGCTTTATGTCCACAATTGTATATTGCATTAACTTTCAGTAATATGCTGTATGCGCTTTTATCTGATTCCTTATTGAAATCCAATTTAGCTTTAGTGAGGTGCTGTCATAAGGTAACTGTAAGAAACCAGCATTACTAACAGATACATACTATAAAATAATTCAATAAAAGTCAAGTTTTCCCAAGTTCCATTTCTTCCCTCTTGTGTAGATGAATGAATTGTTTAAGTTCATCTGGAGATTTGAAAAACAAAGTTTTATCCTCTGCACATGAAGCACACTGTGCACTTTATGGCAATTCCCAAGTATGAATTTTAACTATGCCCTGGCTCTTTTGACTACATTTTTCAAGGCATTCCTGCGTATACAGACTTGGCTATCTGATCCAAAAGACCAGTATAAAACCATTTGCGCCCTGTGCAACGAAACCGTTTGTCTCTGCTCCCAGGACGTCTGGCCTTGGCCTACAGCCACTACTGCACTTGGCACTTTATCCCCTTTTTAACACACTCTGCTTTGAAGGCAGCATAGACAGAAGCGGACTGGGCTAGCTTGTAGGCTAATTTTATGTTATAAACCACTAATCATATTTCAAAAGTTCTCATTTTGCATTTTTAACAGCGGTTTTTTACTCACGAATTGCCACAACATTACTGTATGTTGCCATTCCTCTTTTTATAACGAAACCGTGTAAAATTATGATTGCTTGTAATGGTTTTAATTAACTGCACAATAAAAATGTACTTACTTACTTATAAGTAAGCTTAAACAGACATATGTGCATAAGGCCGTAGCAGGCATTCATAGATCTTGAAGCCAGGTGGAGTGATAGAAATTCTTTCCGTCTATTAGCCGTTACTCTAGCTACATCCTGTGTGAAGAAGATTTTATGACCCGACCATAACATTTGTTTTCGTTGTTTGGAGGCTGCCATAACCTTAAGGTCGGAATATTGATGAAAGAGGACTATAATACTAAGCCTGGACGGAGTTCGCAAAGTGACAAAAAATCTCTGCCAAGTTACGCAGAGTCCCATGAGCGGCAGAATGGGTTACATCATGCCATTCACACTGATTTTTAGTGCCTGGTGTTTGTCCAGCACGAACTGCATCTCGCACAGTGCAAGCGGGCGCTGCTTCTTTCTGCCGCTCGAGTGGAAGTTCTACTCCAGTGGCAGCTTCCTCAACGTGAACGGAAGGTTTCTCAACACGAGTGATAGCGACCACCTGCGACGGCCCGTGTTGAGAAATCTCGCAGGGTCTAGCATTGGATTTTCCTCGCTCGCGCTCGCCAACTTACAGTTGGCGAGCGCGAGCGAGGAAAAAAACTCTGCAAGCTCCGCGGTGTGCGAAAAACTCCGCAAACTCTGCGAACGGAGCAGATTTTGCCGCCTAGGCTTATATAATACCTCGGGTTGAGCTGAAGTGGATGCAGCCGAGAACCAGTAGGTGTTTGTAGGTTAAGGTCAACACAGTTTTTAACACCCACTATTTTTGGAATATGTGCTTTGAGGAAGTATAACATATCAGAGCCCCCTTCACCTTCAGGAATACCATAAATTCACAAGTTATTGCGGCAATTGCTCCTTTCCAATTCTTCTGTTTCTTGCTTGAGAAGAGAGATTTATTTGGACATTGAATCAAGCTTGATAGACATATCTTAAACATCATTTATGTGATGCTCCATCTCAAACACTCTGGACTCAAGGTTTGACCATTTGTCATTGATCCTCTGAAGAGTAGCATTTGTTTAAACAACAAAAGGTTTTACATTTTTATTTCATCCATTAAATCCTTAAGGATTATAAGTAAAGGAGATTTGGTCGGTAAAACTGGATTTTTTTTTCCTTTTGTTGAGATTTGCAGTAGATTTGTTTAGAGAGTTGCTCGCCGTCAAGGGTGAGCTAGAAGTCTTGAGTTGGAAGATACGGAGGAATCCGTTGTAAATGGTGTTGGGACAAATTTGCGACAGATGCAGGAGAAAGAAACGGTCCAATTCTGCTTCTGAATTAGAGGAACAGCAGATGCAAACAAAGAGACAAAATGGGTTCCAGCACAGAGTTCCATGAGTGGAAGAGTTATCCAAAGTAACTATAAAAAAAACTCTGGCTCCATTCATTGTAAATATAACAAGAAGCTCCTGTCAATTCAAAAGTATCACCACCGACTCTCTCCTCATGAAGAAAATGCAACACACCAGTGTTAAAAGATAAGTGGTGCATTGTCATTGTCCATGTTCTGCATTTATATTCCTGTTGCTGCACGATTTCCATGTTGGATCTCAAAGACGGAAATTAGAAATAGAATGTTAACAATCTTCTGTTCTCATTTAGAAGGAACTGTTAAGGGAAGACAGCTTGGAGTTGTTCAGTCCTCAAGAAAGGCCATGGATGTAACAGTACACTGACAGGGGCTGAAACATGCCTTTCTACATAAGGGAATAAAGGAAGTACCGAGAAAGTTACCACACACCCCTCTCTTTTTGGTTTTGTAACCTCATTTTATTTTAAGTTAATCCTACCTTGTACACTTCATATTATCCTGCCTCAATATAGCCTTACAGCCCATCGAGGCTGGCTATACCGGCCATTAAAGGCCTGCTCCAGCATTAAAGGCCTGAGCAGAAGGCGAGGGCCTTTAACAAGGGAGCGGGCCATTAATGGCCGGTATAGCCCAGCTACGGCGGGCTACAAGCCTATTAGAACATTCCGCCCCATCAGGGCAGAATGTTCTAATTAGTTAAACAAAGGCCTCATTGAGCCCGAGCGGGTTGAAATCCCCTCGGGCTCTGTGAGGCCTTTGTTCACAGCTGTTGCTGTGAAAGAGAAACATTAGAATGTTGGAGCTCTGGGCTTTTACCAGTCATTAGAAGCCTGGAGCTACTCCATTGTCTTCAATGGAGCGCTCAACATTCCAATGTTCTAACACAATTTGAACCCACTTGTAACATACCTCTACAAAAACCTCATCTAAAAAATAAAAGAAACGAAAGAGAGCTCAGGACAATCCCAATCTGCACCATTCCAGTGCCAACGATGGAGTGCCCTTATGATGGAGCAACCAATAACACCTTCTAGATCAGACTATCTCTGAGCTACGTTAAGCCAGGAGACTCTTGATCCTTCAAATGAAAGCTGGTCTGGATTTGCACGAGTTCCCCCTGCTAAATGGTCCATGGTGATGGTGAAGTCAAGCACTTGCAGGGAAATAGACCACAGCCAAAGCTTATGGTATTGATCCTTTCTAGCCATCTTGATAACAAAGTTATTCTTTTTGGGCATTAGTCTCATGGTACAGTGAAGTCGAGCATTCATGAATTACTTTGGGAAATGGTAGAGGCAAGAAACTCAGATACAGCACATAACTTAAACTCAAGGTCCAGCCCGTGCTAAAGCTTTAAAGAAGAATTAGACTTTGCTTTCCAAATAAGGAAAAAGAGACAGTAAAAATATGACACCAAAAGAAAGCCAGAAGGCACTACCACCTTTATGGCCAAAATACAACTCCAAGCATTTTTATAGCACACTCAGATCGATCTAGATTTTATAGAACACTGGCCATATGGCCAATGTTATCGTGTTGGGCTGTGCTTGGGTGAAGTCTGAGACATTTGGGATTCTTTTGGTCTTTTACTATGATGTTTACAAAGGGCTCTTTAACATGTCTGTCAATGTTAGAAAGATATATGGTAGGAATAACAGAATTTAGCAATCTTGCTGTGTGTGGCTCTCTGTTTCAGTGGTTCTGGCCATGGATGCAAGGCTGGACAACTAATTTCGAGCACAAAATAGTAAAACATCTCTGAAGCCCAAAACACACACCGAAATAACAGGAGTCCTGCTTAGTGAAGTCAATAGTGCCCTTCAAAGTTCCTTCATAGGCTCAGTATCTAAGTAAATGGTGAGCAGATGTCCAGTTACCGACCAGGACACAGTTCAACATTAAAAAAAAAAAAAACAATGACAGGCCAAATGGTTTTTAGTCTTTAGAGCGGCAGATTGACCACTGAATCAGCACCCACAATTACATTTTGAACTATTAAAGGAAGTTCTTTATCTTTTATGACAATATAGCCCTTTTTTCCCCTTCAGAGAAAACTTATACTATCTGGGACTCCATTCCTAACAATTTCCTTAACCATTTAAATCCATTTTGCATATAGGGAGCCATCTAGGTTGTTTCACACAAATAACACAAGAGGAACTCATGCAGAACATAACTAATAATCGCCCTTCAGGTTCCCCAAGTGATCCTGTTCCAGCACGGAGCATAAAACTACACTTTTTAGTCGCAAGTGACATCCTCCTGACTGTCTTTCGCATCTACTTAAAGCATCACATTTTTCCAGACGTTTGGAAGGCAACCATTGTGAGACCTCTGCTTAGGAAGCCAGTCCTGGAAGTCAATCTTAGACCCATCTCTTGCTTACTTGCATGGACAAACATCAAAAACAGTGGTCCTGCGTGGGCATAAGGAACAAAATCGGACAATCAAGGTAACAAGTGAATTTTTGTCTTCGGTTATTGCAGTGAGTGGGTGGACCTTTCGGCCCTCCATGATCTTCACTAGCTCGTTGATAAAGGAGAAAATGGCAAGCAAGTCCTCTTAAACTTGACAGGCGCATTTGATACTATTAACCACAGCAACCTGCTTAAGATCTGGGAAGCAGCAGGTATCACCAGCACAGTCCTGAAGTGAATATAATCTTTCATTCAGAGATCATTAGTGGTCACTTGCCCTCCCCCCCCTCAATTCTCTCTGAAGGCATACAACATCAACTTTGATGGCCCTTTCTGGTTAACGTGGACATATGGCCCCTTACTTAATTGCTCCACAAAGCAGGGTACACCTTTAAAAATAAGCTGAATATCATCAGCATACATGTAACCTAGTGAGTGCACAAGAGTCTCCCAATCAGAAGATAGGCCCTTTTACAGAGGCCCTCACCTCGTCGGGATGGACGGCCAACAACTTCATCTAGAAAGACCCGGACAGGCCTTTTATTATACCAGACATTTCCCCAGTGGGCTGACACCCTTGGAGACCAGTTTTAGAAGCCCAGGGCCACTCCTTGTGCCTCTGTCACCTTCACCAGCTTTCCGAGGTTAAATGCAGCAGACACAGGAAGGATTCAAAAGACAGAGATGGAGAGAGCCGCAAAGTAGAGAAAAGCTATCAGAGAGGGGTAGAAAAGAAGGTGAGAGAGAGGATAGATGGAAAGAGAAAGTGGCACAAGAAGATGAAGAGAGCAGGGCTGGTTTAAGCATTTTTGCCAGGGCTGCTTTTGGTTCCCAGTCCCTTCCTGCCTCAAGATGAACGCGACCAAAAACCAAGATCTTAACTTCATTGCTCATGGAATAGAAAATGACCTGATATAGTTTGCAGCTCCCCAAATCCTTCAAAAGAAAAGCGAAATATATAAGTTCTCTCGTACAGTCGCCTATCCCTGGAAGCCCAATCCATGAATGTGGTATGCACCAGTTTCATCCACTGTCCCTTCTAAAAAAGATTCTTCCTTTCACTGATCCCTCTTTCCAAAATGGTAGTAGTGAATACTATCACTCAATCACACATTAACTACACTAGTTCAATCTACCTTCAATCATCAGCCAAAAGCGTATTGAATTGAAGTCACCTGGGCTAGTTCAGAGGGATCTAACGGGGTTTATTCAAGATACAGTGAAACACCTCAGCCACCACACTTGCCTATGCTCCAACTGTCACCTCACTCTGAAGTCCCACATTCTAATCCTCACTTAGAGCTCCATGGATACTAGATTGCACCAAGGTTCCATGGAGCTTCATAATGTGTACATTATGTTATCAGCAGATTCAACTAATCGGGTAAAGACTTTGCAGGCAAATAGATAAAGGTGTCATTACATCAATAAGAAAGTACCATACACCTCCCTCCACTTGACACAACAGAAGAAAGAGTGTGTGACAAAGCTAGTTACAATCCAATACCAAAAAAGCTGAAAAAAATCCTTTAAAACTAATTACATATTATGCTGTGCTTAATACTCTATACCATGAAAATGCATATTTATACATACTCTTTCAGAAATGTTGGTCTCCTACAAAACCTAAAACTCGGGATGGCACAGTGCAGATTTGGTTTAATACCCCAATCTCCTAAAGATTTCTCCATTTTCACGAGACACAAACTGTACACGATTGTCTGTCAATATAGGGGCAGGAAATCCTTCCCTCTCAAAAGCTTGTTCAAGGAAATTAATCATATCACCTCTTTCTATTGAGTTGGTTATTCCCACCTCAGGCCACCTTGAATACATATCAGTTAGTACAATCACATACGTACGTGTATTTGAGTATCTAATTGGCCCTAAAATGTCCATGGAAACATCCTGCCAAAGTTCCTTCGGGATATCTCTCATCTTCATTGGTTACACTCTGCATCTGAGTGTTTTGTCAGCATTTGCACATTCCATACACTCTCTAGCTTGTCTCTCAACGTGAATGTCCATCCCGGGCCACCAGTACATTTGTCTGAGCCTTTCCTTTGTTTTGGAAATTACAGAATGACTTTCATCTGCCAAAGAGACCAAATCTTCTCTCAAAGATGTTGGGGGAAATAACCTGGTTCCTCTCAATACTAGTTCACCATGTACAGATAGTTCATCCTTGACTCGCCAAAATCCACGTCATTGATTTTGATCTTTTTCTTGACCACACCTCTCATTTCTAATTCTTTGTACAACTTGTTGCATTATCTCACCTTTTTTTTTTATCTCTAACCCATTCATCTTCTTTTACAATTCCTTCTCTGATCAGACACACCTCAAAATCCTCATCCTCAGTAATTAAATCTTCCTGTTCTGCACTCCCATTCATATCCACCAATTGTGAACAGCAATCAGCTGTGTTATTCTTTATACCTGGCACATACATTAAATCAAATTGAAACTCCTGCAAGGCTACCACCCCGTGTCTTATACTCCCTGAAATGGCATCCAACCCCTTTTTCTCAAGGATTTCCTTTAGGGGTTTATGATCTGTTTTTATCTGAAATCTGCTGCCCCAGACACACATTCTTAATTTCTGTACCTCCTAGAATACAGCCAGGGCTTCCTTCTCTATGACAGAGTAGTACAACTCTGCCCCTTTCAATCCTCTTGAAATAAATAGAATTGTTATTTCTACTCCATTATGTTTTTGCAATAAGACTGCTCCCAGCCCTTTTGCGCAAGCATCTGACATAATGATGGACTCCTGTCCAGGTTCAAAACTCTGTAAACAGGATGCTTTTCTAAGACATAGTTCCATTGCTTTAAACTCTGCCTCACATGCATCATTCCAATGAAGTCTCATGTTCTTTGTTTTTTGAGCGAAATTTATGACAAGTTTACTATAATATTCTGTCATACCAAGAAATTTGATCACCTCTTCTTTAGGAACTGGACAGGCTAGATTGTCACTAGTGTCCACTAAGTCCTTTTTAGGTTCTATACCCTCAGGTGTTATTTTATGGCCCAAGTAATTGATTTATTCTAAATTGAACCGGCATTTTTCAGCTCACTTATATATTTATTATGTTCATCCTGATTCATTCCATATACCAACACATCGTCCTGATATATTTTAATACCCTGTACCCCTTTCAGCACCCTTTCATTACTCGTTGAAATACAGCTGCTGCCGAAATTACACCAAACGTATCTGAACAAATGTATAGGTTCTAAAAGGGGTCACAAAAGCCGTCATCTCTTGAGAGTCCTGATCTAACCTCAGCATACCATCAAGTAAGGTTACATCAATGGACGAAAAACATTTTGCTCCTTTCAGCACAGACAACATCTCATTTATATTAGGTAGAGGATAGTGATGAACCACCACACATTTGTTCAATTCGTGTAAGTCTACACAGAGTTTACCTTCACCATTGGCTTTCTTTGCCATAACTACTGGAGCCAGCCATTCCATGGCTTCCACTTCTTCAATTATACAATTTTCCTTTAATTTTTCCAATTCCATCTTTAGCTTGTCTTTGACCATCAAAAGTACACCCCTCACTTTGCTCACTACTGGTGTTGCACCCTTTTGTATCCTAATTTTATGTATGTAGTTGCTCAAACACTCTAGTTTTTCTTGAAACACTTTAGGAAATTCCTGCTCATAATTCGGTCTACCATTGTTTACCTTGCCAACCTGTTTAGCCTGTTTTAGTGTTACACCAGGACTCTCATTAGAGTCAAGATAGACCATTAAATCTCTCTGATGAAACCAGCTAATGAGATAGTCACCTCTCATGGAGACATATATTTTCCACACTGTTAACCTGTCTTTAAACTGAATAGCCTTGTTGAAATAACCAAACACCTTTATGGGTTCTAACCCATAACCGTTCGGACATATATCGGGCTTCTGTGACTTTACCTTACTTGCCAAGGTTTTTTTAACATCTCTCTGGAGATTAAGGTTATTTTCGCCCCTGAATCAAATAGCATAGAGAGTGACTCTCTTTCAATTTGTACAATCTCTATGGGACCACTTGCCCCATCCTTCACCTGTAAAATATTCTCATCACACAATGAGTCTTCATCATACGTAGACTCTCAGATTTTCTTTTACTTTATATTTATGCTTCGGCAACATTTGGTAACATGCCCCTTTCTACCACAACTTTTAAAAAGTGGCTTTCCAACCCACGCAGTCTTTGTAATTTGCATTGTGCCCAAACTCACCACACCTGAAGCACCACTATTGACTTGTCTTTTCATCTTTTCCAGTATATTTGCAGACCTTTTGGGTTTCCCCTTGATCCTTACTATTTCTGTGTGAGTTAATCAACTGAACAACATATTCCTTTTCACCCATACCTCCTTCTTTATTTCTTCAACACATGCATGACTGTGCTCACATATTTTTGCAATAGTTACCACTTCACTGAGCGATGGATTATCTTTTTGCCAAAAGAATTCCTTTTCTTTATCAACTACAACCTAACATAAATTGGTCTCTCAAACTTTCTTCATTGCTCCCACCAAAATTGCATGTCGAAGCTAACTTCCGCAACACGGTCATATAGTCCTCCACTGACTCCCCCGACCTTTGTAACCGTTTGGGAAAATTATATCTTTCCAGCACTGTGGAAACTTTAGGTAAGTAGTGAAAATACAGCTTTTTTAAGCACATTTCATAATCATTCAAATCTTGACTTTCATCAGCTTTTAGATCAGGTAAGTGCTCAAAACTTTCCTGACCCCGGGTCCTAAACAACGTAATAATAATGACATTTTGCGTTCAAAACTCCATGAAGTCCCACACACTCTTGCATAGTGAGTAAAAACACTTTTCCACTTCCTCCATTTTATTGGAGGTTCACCAGGGCTCATTTAGAAAAATGGTTGAGGTATTACATTCTGCATGGTGACTCAGTAAAGAATAAGTAAACACGCTACTTTTGTAGATGTACCTGTTGGGAAGAAACAATAATCCACATCAAGGTAAAGATTTAGTCGTAACTTTATTCTTCTTCAGCAGCGCATATTGACTCAGGTTGGTCCAGTACATGAATGACCACCTGACCCTTCACCCTCTACATATATCCTTCACCCTACATAACAACCCACGAGCGGGATACGGTATATCAGCCATACTTGAACAATAACACCGAGACATGAGCGTGAGAACTGTCTCACGCCCTTGTCTCAACATCAATGTTCAAACTGTACAACACACATGCCAGCATGTCGGGTGGCAGCCCCGCTCTCGCGCACACCCAACGCCCTGCTATGTATATACAACACACCTTTCCCCTTTCACCCAAAAAAATAAATATATATATATATATATATATATTACTGCTCACTCGATTCCACCACGGTCCCTGCACTCTCGAACGGGTGCTTTACGCGTGTAGGTGAAACCACGCACAATATTCCTGCTACAGAGTACAAAAGCACAGCACTGCTGAAACTGCTAAACCCAGATTTTATTCGGGTTCGCCAAGCACAAATAGACGCGTGTCGGCGACTGCCTTTGTCAATATTACCAATACGCGTCTATTTGTGCTTGGCGTAACCCGAATAAAATCTGGGTTTAGCAGTTTCCTGCGAGTGCTGTGCTTTTGTATTCTGTAGCAGGAATATATATATATATATATATATATAGATATATATATATATATATATATATATATATATATATAGACATATAGACATATATATAAGAAAATACCGGAAACACAAACTAATGCATGCACATCCTGATCAGGATAATACATAATTTCTCAATCTCACAGGAGGATTGCGCTCTCTAACAGCTCTTGACAACCCCGAGTGATCCTTGATGCACCCCTAGGTTTAGAAGAGTACTGCATACATTCATCCTCAACCACATACAAAAACACATTTCCCTGACATTCCTTCTGAGCATAATCTTCACCTCTAAATAAAGACACACGTCCATAATTCCAGACATTCCCCCTTCAACCCGCACAGCATTCTTGAACACTTAAATGACCTTAATCGGCTCTGACCACGAAGAGGATTCCTTTGTTGCCAACTCTCCCTTTTTTTAACCAGGCCATGTCACCCACAACCACTTTCTGCCTACCCATAACACTTTTCTTTTTTTTTTCATTAATGCCTCTCTCATTTTATCCTTATATTTTTCCACCCTACTACAAATAGATCTAAAATGCAGTATGATACAGTTTGCCCATCACCGAGCACTCCTACAATGCAGTCGGATACTGTAGATCAGAGGTCTTCAAACTTTTTTACTCTGAGCCCCCCCTAAGCAAAATGTTTTGAGGTTGGGCGCCTCTCCAAAACTTTATGGCAAGGATTAAGGGAGCGGAAGGGACATGGCCATGTGCAGGGAGCGGGGATTATGAGATGATTTCAGGAATACTTTTTCTATAGCTTATGAATCGCACTAAATATGAGACTTATAAAACAGCAAATGCATCAAACAAAAACAGATATTATCCCAAACAAACTGCTCCTCATAATTGGGGTGTTGTGAGCCCCTCACACTCTTTGACCCCAAAGCAACTACACCTGCTGCTCTAATGATAACTGCAGTCCTGAGTAGCAGGCTATCTCCTCTGCATCTTTTACCACTTCCCCACCATGATGGATCATCACCTCGGTCCTAATGCTTGAAAGGAAAATAAGCTCTGATGCCCCTTTTTTAAAGGTAGACAGTCATTACTGTGATGCAGTGGGCCCCTCAAATCCCTGGGCCCCAGTCCTGCTGCAACTGCTTCCTTAATGATATCCAGCAGTGGCCACTTACACACTTGGCAGCAGTACCAGCTTCACTAATGAATGTCCCTTTAAAAAAAAAAACAACACTTATATTGTCCCCTTCTTTGGGGTATCTCTCTGAAGAAGCTGTCTCTGGCCATTTGTATCTTAGACCCATCTCCCTATTCTGGGCCTTCTCTTTGACAATGTCTATGAATCTCGCTCCTTTCTTCTGTTTCTTAGACCATTACTGTGAGGCCCCTCGGATCGAGAGGATTAGGGCTCTGCATCTGAATGCAACCCTGCTGGCCTTCTACCTGCCACCACATGGACTCAGCTTTCACACAAAAAACTGCCCCTGAATGGTTAATACTGACTTTGAGGTGCCTCTGCCTGGAAGCGAAGGGTGTGGTGGTAGAAAAGTTAAAAAAGAAACCAGCCTTCTTACCAGCCATTAATTGATTGAGTCACTTAAAGCCAGGGCCACTGGAATTATGAGTTTCTGCAGCAGCAGCGTTTTCCACATCATTATCAGTTTACTGCATTTGCTACATAATCTGCAGATTTCAACAAAAAAAACGTGATTCTGACTCAAACGGAACAAAAGTTACTTAAACCGTGACAAAGTGTTCAGGAGCAGTGGAAGGCCCTTTGCAAAGATTGACTGGTAATCTTGTAGTTGCTTACTGCTGTATTTGGATGTTAAACTGATAATAACAAGGTGAAATATTCCCCCTGACAGCGTTACCTTGAGTTAAAATGACAAAATAATGAAGTAATGCTAACCACAAAATGTGGCGCATTGTGCCGCATAATTTACCTTTTCTTGCTGTATAATTTAGTCAAACCTGCCGCATAATGTGGACCTTTCTGCTGAATAATTCCAGTGGCTCTGCTTAAAGCTTCATGGTGGCAAAGATCTATTCTTTTTGAGATGTAATGTAAGGGTGTTATCAGCTGAGATCTGGAATAGCGGAGACACTTAAAAAAATGTCTGCATTAGATACAGTTTGATTACTTATTACTAAAAAGTATATTTTGTAAGAACTTGTTTTATCTCAATCACTGCATCATTTTGCAGCAGCCTAGCTTAGAGTATGTAAATACTGTTTTAAAATAATGACTTACATATTCACAGTGCTTTCTGTCACAGGCTGGGACCTCATAGCACTATAAACCGGGCCACTGGAATTATGCGGCAGGAGAAGGCCAAATCATGCAGCAGGGTTGACTAAATTCTGCAGCAAGCAAAGGCGAATTCTGCTGCATAATGTTGCATATTTTGTGATAGCATTACTGCATTATTTAGCAATTTTTACACTAGTTAACACTGTCCTGGCTTTTATTACCCCTCATAAGTACCACATTAACACCCACATATAGCAATAAGCAATAGAAAGGTGACCAGTCAACCTTTAGAAAGGGCCTTCCACTCTGTGGTAACGTGTTGCTGCATTTTTTGTAACTATTGAACCGTTTGAGCTAGAAACAAGGTTTTTTTTTTTAATCTGCAAATTATGCAGCAGATGATGGATTATGTGGCAATTGCGGGAAATCCATAACTATGCGCAAAATGCCAAAATCGCACAATTGCATAGTTCCAGTGGCCCTGTCTATAAATACAAAGGTCACTGCTCCTCTGCACCAACCAGGGTTCAATTATGTGTTGCTCAGCTTTAACACACACACACATCTGCAGTGATGGTAGTCGCTAACTGAGGTTTCATAACCTAAAAGAGTGCTTTTATCACCAGTTAGTTTAACTTGCATTTATTATCTAATTAAGCTGTTATTGCATTATTTTATACACATTTGCATGACTGTGAAAACACAAAACACCTAGGCTTTTTATTTTTTTAGCAACCTTTTTGACCCTGCCAGCTCACCAGGGGCGCAACTAGACATGAACTTCGGGGGGGCTAACACTCCCAGCCAGGGATGGCCCTAGCACTGGTCTCACACGCTGCAACAGCCTTTTTTGGCGCCCCTCCTCCATTTCCTCCTTCTCCATGAATTTCCTCACTGCCACTCACCAACAATGCACCTCATCTCTCTATAGCACCTTTCTGACAGACATTTCATTTTTTTTTATAGCGCTACTCATAGTTTACTCACACTCAGTTCTGTGATCTGCACGGTGCACGTTCTTTGTAGCAGGCACATTAACCCTCTGCACTGTGTGGGTGACAGGAGGGCCCATGTGAGTGCACGGTGAGCAATGCGACAGTGTGAGAGTAGGGTAAGAGGAGTGACTGCAGTGTGAGTGAGGTGACCATATGATTTTGGGTGCGGATGTAAGTGCAGAGTGGGACGAATGAATGCATGGTTAGTGATGGGCTTGTTTGAGTGAGATTGCAGATTGAGCAGTGAGGGGGACAGGTGAGTGAAGTGTCACATGAGTGCAGGGTGAGTAGTGTGCTCGTGTGACTGCAGGGTGAGGTACAGGGTGAACAACACAAGGGCATTGTGAGTGCAGAGTGATCGCTGTGAGTGCAGGGTGAGCATGAAAGTGAAGGGTGAGAATGAGGAGTGAGTTGTCTGAATGGGGTGCATTCCCAGACACTTGAAGTATATCAGCATGTTATTGACGGCGGCCTAGGGTTTCAGGTATAAGTTAAACTACTGCTATTATGGCATTAATCAGGGATCGGGGGTGGAGGAAATAAATAATGTGCTGATCCTGCACCAAACTTCCAGTCTTATGTTTAGGGTTGCCAGCTCATTATTTGATGTCCCAGATGGTACAAAAACAAGCAGTCACCTAAAGCTAAGTATTTTCAGCACTTATCTGTGCATACTTCGAACAGTAAATATAAATAGAAAGCAGTTTTAATTGTGTTCTAGGGCTGCCTGAATGATCCATGTCTGATAATTAAAGGGAACAAAGACAGAGAAGTCACATTACAAATGAATACATACTTTTTTTATTTATAACCCTATTTAGTGTCAAGACGAGGTCTTTGCAGGCTCTTCAAGCAACACATGGCTGGCATTTTTCTTTTGGCAACCCTACTTTATATTCCTTTTCATGAAATGCATTCTCACACTAGTAAAGGTAAACTACAAATATAAGGAATAGGCAGAGTGGGGGCCCAGGGGTTACTGGAACCAGAATAAAAACTAAGCCTCGGTAACCAGTTTACAAAGGTATGTAAATATGCAAATGGTCTTTAAAGACTTGTGAAAAACTCGGGCGTGCCGGATATAAGACTCCAGACACTGCCCAGCCGAGCTCACAGCAGCACACTCACTGACCTCCAGCCCCACAGCACTCTGATCTCACTTCAAGGGCTTCGGAGTAAATGAAGACAGCCTGGAAATGCAACAAATAAACATTGCTGCACTTCTAGGCCATCTTCATTTACATCTACATGCAGAGGCATTTGCACCCCCCTGGGAACACATCCACGCCCCCCCCAGGGGGGCGCGCCCCACAGTTTGAAGACCTCTGCTGTAGATGAACCCACACATCCAAAATGGCTTCCAAAATGTAATCGCATACACACTTTGGTCTATTTTCCTGGGTGATCTGGCTTGTATTGTACCACATCACTAATATCAGCAGGAGGCTGAGCACCCTTTATGATGTCAGTGAAATGCAGTGCGACAGACACCACCTACGAAGAAGCTTGTGAGAGGAGCTCGTGCAGAACACACGCACTAAGACACACTCGTGAGGATCAGAGGTAAGACACGCACCCGTTACCATTACAACAGTTTTCACATTGAGTGTTTTTTTTTTTTTTATTCGATGCAGGGCTTTTCTGAGAATATGCGGGCTATGACTGAAATGCTTAATAAAACCACTTAAGCTAATCCACTCTGAGAATTTGACCCGCACGGTAGTGAGCAAAGGACAAATGTCTCATTGAGCCACTTGAAAAGCTGAGAGCTTGGTGTAATGTACTGCACTGCGGGGCGCCTAAGGCCTAATCACATAGGGCATGTACTAATAAAATACACCTCCACTCGGTATCTCAGTTGGGTGGCGACTGGCCTCGTGCGACCACGCCCCCGTTTATTAATCACGCCTGGTCCGAGCGCGTGGGTCCTGACCTCTGGTTGCTGCTTGGGGCGAGGTAGCGTGTCTTGCGCCGGCTGGGGAAGGCCTTTATCCTCTGCAGGGGGGGCGCGCTCTTACCGGCCACAGTTATTTTCTTGCGCGCATCGTTGCTCGTGCGGGCACCTCCCCCATGAGTACCAGGATCGGCGTAGGCTGGGGAACGCGGACAGCACTCCCACACCTCTCCGATGCATGGACGGCGTGTGCGATGTCAGGGGCATGCCGCCGGCTCTGTGGCAGTCGTGCGAGAGAGTGGATCCGGCTCCACACTCGTCGCCAGTGTAATGTACTGCACTGCGGGTGCCTAAGGCCTAATCACATAGAGCATGTACTAATAAAATACACCTCCACTAGAATCTCAGTTGGGTGGCGACTGGCCTCGTGCGACCACGCCCCCGTTTATTAATCACGGCTGGACCACGCCTGGTCCAAGCCCGTGGATGCGACATATCCGACCCACGCCTGGTCCAACACTACACCGCTAACTCATTACATCCCATCTTAACTCAGTCTCTTTTTCTTTTATTCGCAGACTGGCTCATGACACACCACTTGGCATGCAAAGTCTTTTAGGCGGGAGCTCGGGACAGGATTTCCCCTCAGTCTGTACCTGGGATGATGACCCCGATCCTGGGGCCGAGCTGCTGATGTCACGGGTGCTTCAGGCTGGTCCCCTGGGCTTGGGGGAGCCGTGCTGGTCTCCTGATTGGCTTCCCTCAGCCCTCCCGTGTGATGCTTGGCGGAGTGCCCAGGCCGTCCATCTCAGAGTACTCATCTCTTACTCCTCCTGCGGCAGAGTCACCTTCTTCACCTGTGGCTGGCAAGGTTCCTTCTACTTCCTTGAACCACGAGATGTTTCTGGTTACCTTCTCTCCTCCTTTTTCCACGGTGATCATGGTCCCCTTGACGCTGGTCACGGTCCAGTATCCCGGTTCATACGGGGTCTGGAATTTTCTTCCTGGCCTCCGATCTCGCATTATTATTCGATCTCTGGGTAGCAGATAACGGGGCCTGGCTCTCCTCCTGTGACCGGCTGTTAGATTCTGCTTTTCTCTCCTTCGTAGGGCGTCGTCCTCAATGTAGGGCGGCGGGGTCCACCCGGGGCAGGTAGGGATGGTGTCACGGCGTGGGCCATTAAACATCAGCGCCCACGGGGCCTGACGCATGGTGTTGTGTGGCGTGCTTCTGTACTCCCAGAGGAATAATTGCAAGTGGTGCTCAGGGTCTGCATTTTCAGCCACTGCAATGCGCAGGACCTTGTTGAGGGTCCTCATGAACCTTTCAATTTCCCCGTTGGCTTCCTCACCCTTGAACACAATAAGGGAAGCATGAATATCCGTGCTAATGCAGATATATCTGCCCTTGGAAGATCCTACCTCTGACAGGATCTGTAAATGCCTGACTGCTCCGATAGAAGTCTGGTGAGAAAGGAATTAACCTGCGCCACCTGTCTGCACATTAGATTTCCCCAAAATACTAATTGATTCCAGAGCTAAGATCTTGTCCCGTATCCACAAGAAGATCCGATCTGAGATCCCTTACAGTGTCAGATACCTTGTGACAACAGTTGGTTGAGATAGAACTCGGCTGAGTTGAAGTCCATGTTGGTGTGAACATCTTCGTCTACCAAACAATAAGCAAATACCAGAAGTGTCAGATGGATTGCCTCCAATTCTCTTCAATTATATGGTCTTAATTGTTGGACCTTCAACCAGAAGCAAGCTATGAACTTACTGAGATATTATCCAGGCCCCCCATCCTGTTGTACTGTGAGCTATCGTCAGAATGAGTGGTGGCTGAACTCCTCTCCAGAATTATGATGGCTGCATCCAACAAGAAAGTTGCTTTCCCCTGTCCACTATACTTAGTATTATTAGGGACCTGAACAATTACATCCTCTATGAAAGTCTCCAATCTATTTTGGCTAGAAATCCTGTGCCAGAACAATCTAGTGCTGAACTTGCCACAGACTAGATTTCATCCTGTTACCAGAAAACCCCGATGTTTTAATACTGCAAGCACTCATGTGACCTGCATTTCTGTGTTCTGCTGAGATAACTATATTACAAGACAACCTCTCAGGTAAGGGAACATCTCAATACCCTGCCGGCACAACATGCCCACGTGAGGTGTCCAGACCTTTATGACATATCCTCACTTGATTAAAGTGAGTGCCCTGCAATCCTAGCTGACCCACCTGATCATGGCCTCGCCTCCTGATCGATCTGCACAAGATAGTTTCAACCAATCCATATCTTCCCGGATAGCTGAGGACAGAGATACAAAACTTGTTTCACCAATGGCTGTGTTATATATCCAGCAAGATGTCATCCACATGGAGATAGAGCTAACAGTGGAAGACTTCCTGTCTTCAGTATCCACTGTGCGATCTACTGCGTCCAAAGGCGACATCCTCAAGGTGTTGTCGCCGTTCTGCTAATCAAAGATGCTAGGATGGAATCCACTTTATAATGCTTGCAAGGAAAACCTCCTTCCCCTCAGTCAGGGTAATATGTTTCCTGCTAGAATCTATGCTTGGGGGAATGGTCAGTCTCCTTCCAGTGTTCAAAGAACATCTCCATGACTCACTTCTGAAGTGGCAAGGCCAACACAAGAGGTTTAGCATACTGTGAGAAAACGTCCTCCTCCTGTTATTCCGACCACCTCAAACCCCCATTTTGATTACATAGTCCCAATCCAGTGCCAGATCTCTCTGAAAATGTACTTCCCAGATACCAAAGTACTCAAACCCTCACACGCTGAATCCGATGAAGCGCCAGAAGACCCATCCTTACTCCAGAAGGACCTGGGCCTCTTGCTTCAGCCTTCAACTTTGCTACCAAAATCCTAGCAACCATTTCTTCAATCATGGGCTACCAAGAGACTGCCACATGGGTCTCTTAGGTGTCTGACCCTTAGGTAAACTCCCCTCAGAATAAGATGAGCGCAAAACCTCTCTTCAGGTCATTACCCCCTCCTAACATTTTTGCCTAGATTAATTATGTAATGAGGCTGCTGTGCCTCACAGACACACCCTTTCAAATCTGAAAACAGCACTAAAGCCCCTCCCACCCTCACTGCTTCCTGTTTTAGTTGTGTCTCTATGGCACACCTTATGAGTCACTACTGAGTGGCACCTCCAGCTTTATTTTTAGGCCTCGGCTAGACATTGCATGCGCTGTCTGTTTGAGACATGTTGTTTACAATCAGGGGCTTCAGCTAGCCCATGAGCTAACCATGTTCACTCCAACGTTGCTCATGCATCCTTCCTTACGTTTGTCCATGGCATGCACGCATCATGCCCTCTTATTGTGTCTGGCCCTGCCCCAGAGCATGGACCAAGTACTTGTGTTCATCCACTACTCCGATTTTAGGAGCTACTTTTTTCTTTGTCTTTGAGCACTTTACACGAGTGCTAGTGTTTTCATTCGCTCCGACCTCCGTCCCCTTCCACCCGCCCTCCATTTATGTTGCCTCTTTGCCCATCCCACCCATCCACATCCCAATCCTAGTGATCAATGGGGTGACAGATGTGGCATGACAGATGTTACGTGCTCTTCGATTGGCTTAAATGACTGAAGGAGGACGCTACAAAGGCCACCATTTTGGAAAAAGGAGATTGCAGATCCAATTAACCCTTTAAGTGAGGGTGTCAGCCAATGGCCAACACCTGCACTACCTCCCCAGTTTGTCTGTTGGCCATTGGCCTACACTGGGAAGGTAAATAAAGGTTCCTCTGATGCAGAACACCAGAGGGATTCCTTTATAACATTTTAAACTCAGGCTGCTCAGTAAGAGTTTCCCAAGCAGTCCGAGCCTTTTTTATATTTTTTTTTAGACTTTAGTGTAATGACAATCAGCATGCAGGGCGTGCTGACGTCATTACACTAAAGTGAAAGCAAAAGGAGCCGGTCGGCTTGTTTTACTTTCATTGCATCAATGCTCTGGGGGCATATCTCAGCCCCTAAGCACTGATGGGGTGGGAGAGGTATCGTTGGAAAGGGGAGAATCTCCCCTTTCCAATGCTATCTCTGACCAGTGGATCCATACTTGGGGATAGCCACAGGAGAGCAATCCCCAAGCAGTTATCCACCCAATAGGCACCAGGGATGGGGGGAGTGGTCCCTTAGGCAAGAACGTTTGCTCCCCCATTACATTTGATAATTACAGTCTTTCTGCCCTCCCTGGGGGAGGGAGGGGCTGATGGGGGCAAATACCCTAGATCTGAGCCACCCCACCCACCTCCCGGAGGAGGCAGAAAGCCCACCAGACACCATGGAATAATAAAACAAAATATAGAGTGGAGGCTACCCATCATGGTTACATACCCCACCGAAAAAATATGCAGGCAGTCTTTCTGCCTCCCCTAGTGGAAAGATGGGGGTAATTACCCTCAATCTGCCCCAGTACCACTGGATACTTGGAAATATTAAAAGAAAAATATAGGGGTGGGGAATGCCCACTATGAACATGCCCATGCCACCACCCCTTTTAAAATATTTTGACATTCTTTCTGTCCTCCGGGGGCAGATGGAGGCGATTACCCCCAATCTCCCTCCCCTTCCCCCAGAGCAGGAAGCCCACTAGACACCAGGGCTTTATTTAAATAAACAAAATATAGGGGTGGGGGCAGCCATCATGGGTATAGCCATGCCCCCAACCCCAACAATATATGGTGGCAGTGTTTCTGCGGCCTGAGGGGGCAGAAGGGGTGATTACCCCCAATATGCCCCCCCCCGGGGGGGGCAGAGCACTTACTAGACACCATGGACATTTAATAAAAAATATATGGGTGGGAGCTGCCCACAATGGAAACGGCCATCCCCCTCAACCCACCATAAAATATGCTGACAGTCGTTTTGCTCCTGGGGAGGGGGGGGGCAGATGGGGATGATTAACCCCAATCTGCCACCCCAGAGAGGCATAAAGTCCACTAGGCACCAGATCTCAATATTTTTAAAAAAATATAGGGGTGGGGGCTACCCATCATGAGCATAGCCATGCCCCCACCCCCAACAAAATATGGAGGCAGTCTTTCTGCTCCCTGCGGGGGCAGAAGAGGTTGATTACCCCCAATATGCCCCCCGGTGGGCAGAAAGCCCACTAGACGCCAGGGACATTTAATAAAAAATATAGCGGTGGGGGCTGCCCACAATGGAAACGGCCACCCCCCAACCCACCATAAAATATGCTGACAGTCTTTCTGCTCATGAGGGGGTGGGGGGACGGATGGGGATGATTAACCCCAATCTGCCGCCCCCAGAGAGGCATAAAGCCCACTAATTAAAAAATATATATAGGGGTGGGGGCTGGCCATCATTGGCATGGCCGTGTCCCCACCCCAAAACAAAGGTGCTGACAGTCTTTCTGCTCCCCTGGGGGGCAGATAGGCATGATTACACCAAGGAATGCATCTATGCAGTAGACAAGATATCTTTTATTATAACCAAGCCATAAAAAGTTTACATAAGTAAAATCAATAGCAGCATTTATCGTACATACAAAATTATTGCACATTGGGAGATACAGATAAAACAATCTTAAGGATAATAAAAAAGAGATGGCGCAACTAGCAGATCATTATTAATGTAGCCGATCTTAGCCATATCATTACTATATAATAATTCTATTTCTTTATAAAATGAGAATAGATCCTCTTGTGCAACAAACAATCTAAAAAGAAGAATTTCATGTGGTTAAACATGGAACACGTCCATATATCAATCTAAAAACAATTCTTAAAAATATGGCTTCAATCAGTATCTTAGTTAGGAGAAAAAAAAGGGGACACTAAACGGCCTATTTAAGCTTCGCTCTAGCACTTTAACTGTCATGATTAGGTATTATTTAAGGCCTTCTTTCTTTGTTTCCAAACACAGTGCAGGTACCGAGATACCGCAAAGGCTAGTTGTTCACTAGTGTCGCTCTTAAAAAGGCTCATAGCTTCCCAATAATATCTCAAACCCATAAGTTTACATACAGCTATGAGCCATTTCTATCGTGCATACCTATATAGAGGACAGAAGAACATAAAATGGACCTCTGATTCTTCAATGTTAGGGCAATTTGGACAAAATTTAGGATGAGAAGGCACGTTAGCCCATATCGAAGTGTAAATTCTCAGGGGTAGAAGCCCACATCTAAATTGAACATATAAGCGTTTGAACTGGAATGGAATGGATATGCAGTATTTGTTTGGTGTAGGGGGGGCCCTGCGAATGGGCCTGTGCTCTTTCTGCCACACACACCCCCTTTTGACTTTGTCACCCCCCTGGGGGGGGGTGCCTAGGGGTATTCACCCCCAATCAGTGGCCCTGGGAGGAGGGGGGGCAGAAAACCCACTGAACACCGGGGATTTCAAAACAGCGCCAAAATTAACAGAAGGAGGGGTGGCCTACCCTGTCATCAAGCCATACCCCACTCCCAGAAGAGAGCAATAGTGTCTTTCTGCCCCCCTGGGGGCAGATAGGTTTGTCCCAATTGGGGAGGTTGCCCAAATCTGTTTCCGGGAGAGGGTAGAAAGTCCACCTGACACCAGGGATTTTGCCTTTGGGCAAAAGAAAGTAGGGTGGGTGTTGCACTCTGGCATTGGCCACACCCCCACCCCAAAGAAGACAAACTTGTCTCTTTGCAAGTCATTTCCTGTTGCAGGCACTAGGCCTACCCACACAAGTGTAGTACCATTTATATTGGGAGGATTGGGGAATGCTGGGTGGGAGGAAGTTTGTGGCTCCCCACAGATTCCAGAACTTTCCATCCCAGAAATGTGAGGAAAATGTGTTTTTTTTTTTTGTGAAAATTTGAGGTTTGCAAGGTGATTCTGGGTAAAACAAAAACCTGTTTAGAGCCACGCGAGTCACCCCACCCTGGATTCTTCCAGGTCTCTAGTTTTTAAAAATGTAAAACTTGGCTAGGTTTCCCTAGGTGCCGGCTAGGACCCAGAATCCACAGCTACACATCTTGCAAAAAAGGGTCTGTTTTCTGTGGAAAAACCTGGTGCGTCCACATTGCGTTTTGGGCCCTTTACTCCCGCAGGCACTAGGCCTACCCTCACAAGTGGGGTACCATTTTTATCAGAAGACATGCGGGAGCATAGAATAGTAGAACATTTGTTGTTAGTAATTGGATTTTGCTGCATTTGCGCCTTCCAAATATAAGCCCATGTCTAAGAAATAAGACATTTTGAAAAATACCTTCTAATTCAAATGCTAGTACGGGTAACCACATTCAGAGATGTACAAATATTCACTGCTCCTAAACTCCACTTCTTGTGCCCATTTCAGAAATATATAGGTTTCCTTGATACCTATTTTTCATTCTACATATTTCACCATATGAATTGATCTATAGTGGGTGCACAATGAAACACCATTGTACAGTGCATCTCAATTGTTGGCTCTGGGTACCTTGGGTTCTTGAAGAAACCACAAACCCTACATATCCCCACAGCCAGAATGGTCTATCAGGCGTAACAAAATATTGCTTTTGTAAAGCAAACCATTGTGACAAAAAGTGACAGATGAAAATGTAGTCACAAATGGCTGTTTTTTCCTACTCATTGTCAATAGTTCTTTATTTCAGCAGTTAGTTTATTTGGGAAAAACCTTGCAGGATCTACACATATGACCCCTTGCTGAAGTTGGAATTTTGTCTACTTTTTAGAAATCTACAGCTATCCTGGATAACCCGAGGGTTTCACATAGGTTTCCACCACAAACTGGAAGTAGGTTAAGAGCACAAGAAAATTGGATGAATGGGCTACCTCTTTGAAAAATGGCAAAACTGTTGTAAGAAATTAGTTTTTTTATTTAGCTCAGCTGGTTCCTAAAAGCTGGGAAGATTGTGACTTTAGCACAGCAAACCATTTGTTGATGCAATCTTTAGGGAAAAACCAGACACTTTTATCCAGAGCTCTTTCTTTCCTATTTTTCCCCAAAACCTTAAAATATAGCTATATTTTGCCTATTTTCTCGGTCCCCTCCAGTGGAACAAAAATTAAGGAGCCTTAAACACGAACCCCCCTACCCCAAACAGCTAAAAAAGGGCACAGCACTCAGAGGGTGGAGGGGGGACAGCAGCAGTTAAGGGGTTATAGGAGGTCTATAGGGAAACAATCAAAAGTTACGACTTGATATTGCATTGTTTACTTTTCTTTGTCCTCATCACTTGAAACACTGGAGCGCTCACCACCTGGTCTGGCTGCCAGCAGGAACACTGACCACGAGGGACAAAGTTTGGAGCTTTCTAGCAGCCAATTTCAAAAGATTCTGGCTGCAAACGCATGTCTTAGCACCATTTCCACACCACACTGCTCGTGGTCGAGTCACGCCCAGGACACGATTTATAACGCAGACAGACAGTCGCAGTCCTTGAAACCAAACAATACATTTTCTTGCAAGGATAGTAAACAAGCATTTGCAAAGCAATAGGTCTCGCATTTGGAAGAGTTTAAGCTAATAGCATTGTAAATGACAATGCCTTTTATTTATCTGTTTTGATAATTAACACATAATTAAAAGGCATTGTCATTTACAATGCCAATAACTCAAACTCTTGTAAATGAGAGACCTATTTCATTTCTAAGAAGCAGCCGCCATTGTCCAGGGCTGCTTGGAAATCGAAAGAAAATAGTGCTTACAGATTAAATAAGACATGCCGTGTAACAACAGAAGTAAAATGGCCAGTCCTCATGGGAGGTTACAAATGAAGACAAGGCGGTACTAAGGAGGGACTAACAAGCCTACTAAAGAATCAGAAGCTAGCATTTACAGAGGACAATGACACAAGCCAATGCCAAATATGGGTGGAGAGTGTGGGGGGCTTCAAGTTCATACTCTAATACAGAATGCCTCGCAGAGAATGCGCTGCCCAGGCTCGACCTAAAAAGTGCCGGTACTCAGTGCCGGTGAGTGCCGGCCCATTTAAAGCACTGGATAAAATGCAAACAATAGTTTTTTGCAGTTTTATATAGTGAAAACTCGACCTGAAGATAATGGAGTGCTTTACATGAGCACCAGTTACATTACACAAAGACACATTCATTTAATGTGAAAACTCCCTTTCAGCCCAATCACAGCCCTGAAAGTCAGAGCTATATTTCATAAGATTCATTAGCCTCTCAACTTTAAAAGAATTGCACATATATGGGCTGCTCTTAAGCAGTCTTGGCTAGTACTGCCTCTGGAGGGATTTTCAAGTAGCCACATAAAGTGTCATCAAAGAAAACTGTCTGAAAAGCTAAGCTCAGCAGATAGACTTGTTAACATTTTTCACATTCCATTGCTGTGTTTGTGGTGCAGTGCCCAGTGTAACGTAGGCATGCTGCAGGGCCCAGCAGAATGTAAGTCTGGTGCAGTGTGCCCAGTATAATGTAGGCATGTTGCAATGCCCAGCAGAATGTATGTGTGGTGCAGTTCCCAGCAGAATTAGTGTGCTGCAGTGCACAGCAGATTGTAAGTGTGGTGCAGTGCCCAGTGTAATGTAGGCATGCTGCAGCGCCCAGTAGAATGGATGTCTGGTACAGTGCTCTGTGTAATGTAGGCATGCTGCAACGTCCAGCAGAATGAATCTCTTGTGCAGTGCCCAGCAGAATGTATGTGTGGTGCTGTGCCCAGTATAATGTAGGCATGATGCAGCGCCTAGCAGAATGGATGTCTGGGGCAGTGCCCAACAGAATGCACGTGTGGGGCAGTGCCCAGCAGAATGTACGTGTGGTGCAGTGCCCAACAGAATGTATGTGTGGTGCAGTGCCCATCAGAATGTACGTGTGGTGCAGTGCCCAGTATAATATAGGCATGGTGCAGTGCCCAGTAGAATGTATATGTGGTGCAACGTCCAGCAGAAACTAGTGGCCGTACAGATGGAGCAAGCAGGGGCGGGGTTGAAAGCACACAGAGGGCAGATGTTCAATAGTCCTTACCAGGGCTTTAAGTGGGATGAAGAAACTGGGGGGGGGGGGTCTCTCATACGGGCGTGGCCGATGTAATTTAGGGCGTGGCTTAAAACAGTGAAGCTAAAAATCTGTACTTAGCATAGTGCGCCACCCAACTGGCATTTTACGGCTTTTGTCCATAAATACAGATATAATACAACAGGTAACATTACACCTCCAAGAAGCCAGGACTATTGGCTTTGTAAATGGTTGTAAATTGCATAGCAGAAATAAGCAACAACTATGACTTTGGTGTATAAAATATTGAAGATGCTTCAGTTCTTGTGGGCGAGGTTGTGGTGCAAGGCTAAAGCTGCCGACGTTAGAGCTGAGAGAGGAGTATGTTGGTCTGCAACTTTGCCTAATGATGAAAGCAGAGGAACGCCCACCAGTACGCCTAGGCAGAGCCACTGGAATTATGTGGCAGGAGGACCAAATGATGTGGTAGGGTTGACAAATGTATGTGGCAAAGAAAGTCAAATTGTACAGAAAACACAGCTGCTGCTGCCCAGGGCATTCAGGATCTGCGGCCGCAGACAACACGCAGCTTTTATAAAATCAGTGATGAACACTAATGACACATTTAAGTCACTGATTGTGCCAGAATAATAATTGCTGGCATGCAGGGTAAGCCGTGTATATATAATACTGTGGGCCCACCATTCAGTCACAACAAAAGCTGACTTGGGAGGCCCCGGGGTTTCTTGCACATGGCACGGTCCAGACTTTGTGATTTCAATGGCCCCAGCAGCTTATCCGTCATGCAGCCCTTCACAATGGTAACATGAGCCTGACCCTGGTAAAGATGAATACACAAGGATGAAGGTAAGATGTAGAGTATTTATTGAGAGCAAGCAGGTACATCCACCTCAGGCAGCAACTCTTCTTCAACTGCCCCTACCCTCACATTCCAGAATCTCCCCCAGTGGTATCAGGCTTCCAGTTACGACGACACTGGTAGCCTAGATACCACATCCTCCCTCTTTATGCAAACAATAAACATATTATCATAAGATACAAGCATATAAACATTCAGAAAATTACTTTAAGATAAATGAGAAGAACATTGGAACAAAGTTGTAAATGAAGAATACAAAACTGTAAACCGTTAACAACCCAAAATCATAACAAGGTAAACTTAAAGGTCCAAGTGAATAATAATGAAATAAAAATATACAAAAGGAAATTATGTTTTGTAAAAATAAAATAAAGAGTAACAAGATGAAGGAACAAAGCAGGTAAGCTATAAACAAAGCAGGTAAGCTATAACCTTATCCCCTTCTTTACAAAAATTAAATAACATAGCTTTTGTATTTCATAGGTAAATGTACTTGTCTGCCATGCCTTGTTACCTTGCACGTATTTCTAAAAGATTGTGCACCATCTTCTAATACATCACTAGAAGATTGATCATTTCTAGGAACAGTAGAAGATAGTGGAGAAGTATGTCTCTGCTCATCATAAGCAACTTCATCCCACATCCAATTCATGGAAGAGGATTTACGAACATCACTGCACTTCGAACTTTTGTTATCAGGAAATTTGTCAGATTTAGCCATTCTGCTGTGATGCCAAACCTTGCCATCACTTAATTTTGAAGACTTAGAATAGGTTATGATAACTTGTAACGGAGCTGAAAATCTGCTTTTACCTTGCTTCACTTTGGATCCCAGTTTGGCTCTAACCCAATCTCCAACCTTTAGATCAGTATATTTAGTACCATGCTTCTTATCAAAGTTAACCTTGTAAGAGTCATGCAACTTCCTTAAATTAGATCTAACAACTGCAGGTGACCATTTGCCACATACTTTCATAGTGTTCCAAGCAATATTGTCTTTAGTAAAAGGTTCTCTGCCTCTTCAAATTCTAAAAGGACTATAACCAGTACCAGTAGGTGTAATTCTGTAAGCACAGATGGTGCTAAAAAGTTCTATGTCCCAATCTTTCCCAGCACTTAAAGAAGCTTGTACACTCCCCATGATCACTCTATTAAATCGTTCAACAATACCATTCCCAGCTGGGTGATAAACTGGTGTTTTCCTCTCACCAATACCATTCCTTTTTAAGAAATTGATGAATTTTTCTGATGAGAACTGAGGACCAGTCATTTAAGATACTTTTGGGAATGCCTTCACGTATGAAAAAATTATCCCAAAAATTAATTGTTTGCTGTCAAAATTTTCTGTAATTTCAATTTCGGGCCATTTTGAATAATTATCAATTGCCACAAGAATGTGTTTACTATTACCATTGTCATCCACAATAGGACCAAGCCAATCAATGCTCAAATCTTCCCAAGGATGTTCAGGAATAGTTCTGGTTCCCACTGTGGGTCTAATCACACATTGTGTCTTATTGGCTTCGTGGCAAATAGAACATTGTTTAACAAATCTTTCTATCTCTTTATCAATCCCAGGCTACCAATATGACAATTTGACCCCGTTTTTTAACTTGACAATGCCTAAATGACCCTCATGATTGATCTCTAACACCCTGGAGCGTAACTTGGAGGGAACAATTACTCTTTCACCTCTGCAAATATAATTAATATTATCAATAGATGACTCCTCATTTATTTCCCACAAAGCTTTTAAATCGTCTCGTGGATCACCTTTACTAGGCCACCCCTTAATGATGAAATTACTAATTTCCCTCAAAATTTCATCTTGCTGATATTCTAGATCCCAATCTTCCTTAGAGATAGCACACCCTTTTTCATAGATAGCAGCCACACTAAAATCATCCCAATCAGTACACACTGTTTCGTCAAAAGGTAGAGGAGATCTTCTGAGGTAATCTGCTACTTGATTCCTCTTCCCAGGCAAATATTCTACATCATAAGTAAAATCCAACAGTTTCAAAGTCATCTTAGCTATCCTAGGTGTAGCTTTGAGTATACCATCAGAAGTTAAAACTTGAAGTAACGGTTTATGGTCTGTGCGTAACGTAAAATTAGTGCCCCAAACAAACTGTCTAAACATCTCCATAGCCCATACTGTAGCTAACATCTCTTTCTCAATAACTGAGAATTTTTCCTCAGCTGGAGACACGATGCAAATGCAATTCTCACTTCTTCACCTGTATCCTTTGCCTGTGTTAAAACTGCTCCTAGACCTTTACCACTGGCATCAGTGGTAATGATGCTATGAGCAAAACTGTCAAACCCTTCTGGGGAAAAGCAGAAACCAGATCGTGTTTGATTGTATCAAAATCTTTTTGTAGTTCCTCATTCCAAAAGAATTCTTGCTTAATTTTGAGTAACTGTCTCATACTGTAAGTTTTAGTTGCAAAATTTCTTACAAACTTAGAATAAAATTCTGCTAGGCCAAGGAATGATCTGACCTCATCTTTTGATTTAGGTGCAGAGGCATTGCTAATTGCTTTGATTAAACTTTTTTGGGTGAAATACCATCACCACCCACTTCATGACCAAGGTAAGTGACAGATTTCATGGCAAATTTGCATTTTTTTAATTCTGCAGTTAACCCTTTCTCAGACAGTTTACTCAGAACAGCTTTCAGACGGTCATCATGTTCCTTCTTGTCCCGGCCCATGACTAATAGGTCATCTTGGAAATAGGTTACCCCTTTTTGATTTTTAAACAGGCCAAATAGCATTCGGATAAAAAGAGAACACCCAATTGGAGTTATAAAAGCCGTCAAGTCTCTACTGCTATTATGTAACTGATAATACGCCGATGTTAGATCTATGGTTGAAAACCATTTAATATCTCTAGATTGAGCCAACAATTCATCAATTTTGGGTAAAGGGAATTTATCAACAACAATGTTTTTGTTTAAGTCCCTCAAATCGATGCATAGATGCAAACGGCCATCCGGTTTGCGTGCAACGACCAAGGGAGCCAACCATTCCGCACATTCTACTGGCTCTGTTATACCTTTCTTCTCTAAAGCATCTAATTCAGCCATAACTCCTTCCCGTACACTTATGGGAATGAATGAATTAATTAATTAATGAAATGGCATTTATATAGCGCATGGCTACCCGGGAGCATCCCAGCACTGAAGCAGAAACTAGAGCGGACAGACGCCCTAAGGGAAGAGCCAGGTCTTTAGCTGTTTTCGGAAGGTAAGATCAACCATCCCTACGAAGATACAGCGGTAGGGTATTCCAGAGCCTGGCGGCATTATACGAAAAAAGCCAGCCGCCACTTCTGGCTTTCTTGATCTTGGGAACCACTACTAGGTGGAGCTCATCTGAGCGAAGTTTTCTGTTCACCCTATAGGGGCGAATCATGGCTGTATTGATAGGTGGTCCGCTCCCTTCCAGAGACTTATGGACAACGCAGAGGGCCTTAAAGTTAATTCTCTCCTGCACTGGGAGCCAGTGGAGAGAGCGTATCGCGGGCCTTGCAGAACAACGATTGGGGATCCCCATAAGCAGTCTTGCTGCAGAATTTTGTACAGTCTGCAGTTTCGCAACCACTGGGTTTGGGGCACCTAAATATAGGGCATTGCCATAGTCTATCCTCGAAAGAATTAGTGCCTGAATCAACAGTTTTTTTGCTTGAAAGGGTAGGAGGGGAAGCACTTTGCGGGTCATTCTAAGCAAGCCTTAGCATGAAGCAGCAGCCTTCCTGTCATGAGCTTTAAAAGGTGAGGTCCTGATCTAGCCAGATGCCCAGACTTTATATCTCGGTTTTTGGGGCCGGCACCGGGCCCAGACACGCTGGCCACATAGTACTTGCTTTAAAGCTTAAAGGGTTGCCGAGAATCATAAGCTCAGTTTTTTCACCATTAAGTTTTAAATGTGACAGACTCATCCACTTGGCAACTTCCTCGAGACAGGAGTGGAGGCCATTGGACATCTGGTCAGCATGGTTCAATGCTACAACCAGCTGTGTATCATCCGCGTATGTTACTATATGGATCCCGAAGGGGGATACAATATCCGCCAACGGGGCCATATAGACATTAAAAAGAGTGGGGCTCAACGATGAACCCTGAGGAACCCCACACTGTAAGGGGATAGGTTTTGAGATGGTGTCACCTTCAAATACCTGGAAGAATCTTTCTTCTAGAAAAGATTGCAGCCATAGTAAACCTGTGCCGGTTACTCCTGTGCTCCTGAGACGGTGAACCAGAATTCGATGGTTCATCGTATCGAAGGCTGCGCTCAAGTCAAGGAGGATTATGGCTGATGACCCTCCTGAATCAAGAATCTTTCTAGATTCTTCCACCACAGCTAACAAGGCGGTTTCAGTACCTTGGCGTGGGCGAAAGCCCGTTTGAGAGGGGTGGAGCAGATCATGGGACTCAAGGAACGCTGAGAGCGTGTGGTTAACATATTTCTCTGCGAGCTTACTGATTCCAGGGAGGAGCGAGATGGGGCGATAGTTGCCCAAGTCTGCAGGATCCAGATTGGGTTTTTTTAGCAGCGCTTTCACCATTGCCCTTTTCAACTCGGGGGAGGGTTGGGGGGAGGACCATACCTGTGGAAAGTGAGGCATTGATCAGGTCAGTGATAGTGGGGGCAACTGTCAATGCTACCAGTTTCAGGATGTTGGGTGGTGCAGGGTCTAATGGCGACCCACTTTTGACCGATGACAGAATGGTTACAAGTGATTCTTGGGTCAACGGGGTGAGGGTCCCCAAAGAATGTTCAGTTTTATGCGTACCCGAATCCGCATGCTCGATTATAGTGTCACTGTCTTTATGGGGCAGGCACTTGAGGATGTTTTGTACTTTGGTGAAGAAATACTCTGCATGTTCATTGCAGCGATGACCCGAGGTGTCCGGAACAACCGGAGGGGCGGGAACTTTGAGTAACTTTTTTGCAATAAGGAAGGCTTCTCTAGGGAATTAGCAGCTAGCGAGATCTTTTCCTCGTAATAGGAGGCCTGGGCTTTTTTTTATTTCTGCCTTATACATTCCAATGGCCGCCCTGTATTCCAGTTTCTTATTGGGTGAGAAATCTTTCCTCCAAATCCTTTCCCGTTTTTTACATTGCTGTTTTAGGGTATGTAATTTGGGGGAAAACCAGGCGGACTTGTTAGGTCCACCTTTCTTCTGGATCAATTTTTTTGGGAGCACCACGTTCAGTGATCCCTCAATCCAGTTGCAGAATCTTTCATTAGCTGCAACTGGATTAGAGTCCGGGTTCGGCTTGGTCTTTTCAAGTTCTTGAGCCCACCTGTCTAGAAGGAGTTTGGACCAAGGACGAGTTCGGGTTCGTATAGGCTGGGTTTGTGATACAGTGATTAGTGGGGACCAGAGAAAGGGGATCAGAAAATGATCAGACCACGGGAGGGGGTGGGATCTTTCCCTTTTAGAAAAAATGGGGTCGAGGAGACGCCCTTTAACATGGGTCGCTTGCGGGATCTTCTGTAGTAGTTGAAAGGCCGTGAGGTCTCGAGCTAATTCAGTTGCGGTCAGCGCTGAGGGGTCATCAAAATGCAGATTAAAATCTCCTGAGAAAGAGAGGGTGGGGGTGAATTCTATTGAGAAGTAGGAATTCTCGCAGTCTAATAACGGGCTGTCTAGCAGGCGGCAGGTTAAATGGTCTTTGTAAATAATAGCAATGCCACCGCCCTTGCCTCTCGTTCTGTCCACCCTCTGAATTAAATACCCCGGGGGGAGTGCTTGGACGATATCTGGCTCCGAGCAGAAACTAAGTTAAGTTTCTGTAAGAAACAGGACTTCTGGGTTTGAGTCTTTTAAGAACATCGAGATCTCCGCCGTATGTTTGGGCAGAGATCTGCAGTTAAGCAAGAATAATTTATATAGTTTCCTGGAAAGTGAGGGGGAGACAGTGAGTGAAGAAAATTCAAACCGACAGTGTAAACACCCATCATTAAGCCCATCGAGCGAGATAGAATGGGCGCATTTTGCCCCTGGGAATCTATTTAACTGTTTAAGCTGCGAGCTAGTGTAGCGGTAATGATCTGGGGGAGAAGAAACATGGGTTCTGGCCCCTGGGCCCATTCGAGCGTGGACGGGCTTGCCTTTGGCGCACCCGCTGAGCGGTCGTGTCATCTGGCGCCTTTATGGGCGTCAGCCGTGCGTCGGGTTCCAGCCACTAGAGCGCTGACCCGGCGGTGGCAAGTGCGTGTGCGGGAAAGAAAAGGGATGCCCCACTACCCCGGAGCTTTAACACAGCTCCCCCAGTAAACAGCACAATAAAAACAATTAAAACCTAATAGCAGCAGTTTTTTTTAAACTAATAGCAGTGAAACAAGTAAAACAATCAGGCTTCCGCGAGGATTCTGAATGTTTCTAGGTTTATGACATACCGGAATAGCATCATCTTTTAAAACAATTTTGTGTACAAAACCACTGAGTTTTCCAACCTCACCAGAAAAAACACTAGGAAATTGTTTTATGATATCATTTATTAAGGTTTTGCTACATTCATCCAAAAGCATGACCTGCTCATTCATTTTAGGATTCAGAATGATTCCAAGAGCTCCTTGGTCAATCCAACCTAGTACAGATGGTCCCTTTTCTGCCACATATAATTTACCTAATGCTATTCTGTCTTTAAACTGGAACATTTCCTCAACAAACCCTACCATAGGAATTTCTTCTCCTGTAAAGGTTACAGGATGAATGTCAGAGGGTTCTAAAACATTTTTCAAAATCTTAGCAAATTTGTTGTCCCAAACAGTGCGTTGTATAATGGTGTATGGAGAACCCGAATCAGGCACAATTTGTAAGTGCACTCCACCAATTCTTATATCACACACAGGTTTCTTTTTAGAATTGGAACTTACATCCAACACAACATTGTCTGCATCGTACTCCTCATCAATACATAAAATGCCATCATCACTAGAAGAATTAACAATTGTCAGCTTCTTCATTCTTGTTCTCAACGCACGCCACAAATTTCTTGCTTTCCCTGTTAAATCTCCTTCTGCAAACTTTTGCGAAGTGGCCAACGATACCACAAAAGGTACACTTAGTTTTAATGGCAGGACATCTCTTGTCCATTGCCATGTGGCCTTTATAACCACACCTGAAACAAACTGAACGTTTAGCTTCTATTTCACTTTTGCAGGAATTGGCAGGTTTCTTACTAACTTCCTTGTAAAATCGTCTTTCACTTTTCTTCACATCAGATTTGCTATGTGTTACTTTGCCCACGATTTCACTTTCATAATTGCTTTTTAAAGCTACTTTTGCACACCTTCTTGACATTTCACCTTTCTTCACAATTGCTATAATTTCATTTAAAGGAGCATCCCCACACACCCATAACTTTTCTTGAATAGCAGAATTATTAGAGTGCATTTCTAACTGGTCTCTAATTAGATCATCGTGAAGTGCTCCAAACTTGCAAGTGATAGCTAGTTTTTTTAAAGCAGACACATAGGGGCCGATTTCGATCTCGGTCGGAAGCTCTCCGAACGGGATCCGGACGGTAAAAGTACGAGCTGTATGCTTGTTTTCCGACCGACTCGTACAGCTGTACGAGCGAACAAGTACGATGCGATTGTACGCGTGTGTTCCGGCCGAACCGTTTCCGGATCCCAACCGCTCCGACCGACTCGTACGGAAACGAATCGTACAAAGGCAATGGAGACGTCTTACGACCGAGCGAGTACGATGTACGCATCGGACAGCCGGATCGAGTCGGAGCGTCCGGCTCGAAAAAGCTCCCGGAGTCGGACGTTGGGGGTCCGTGCCGGACCCCCCAAAACCCGTAGCCTTACGAGTCGAACACAGAGGGGAGACCCATGGGTCTCCCCAACACAGGTATGTATGGTGCGGATGGCACCAACGCGTACCCACTACAGGGGGCCCCCTTGTGCGCAACATACCCATTGAGTCAATGGGAGCCCATGTACGCGTCGTACGACCGGCTCCCATTGACTTCAATGGGAGTCCGACCGAATCGAGTCCGGCAGCATGCGGCCGCATCATACTCGCTCGGTCGGACTGCAGGACTCCGGCTCGGTCGGAAAACACTCCGGATCCGGCTCAGTCGGAGAGCTTTCCGACCCAGATCGGAATCGGCCCCATAGTCTTCTACTGTTTCTGATGGATCACTGACAGAATATCGACAGTCAGAATATCGAGCTACAAAAATATCGACACAAGAATATCGATGTCCAGAATATCGAAGTCCTATCTACATAATGGTAAGTACAAAAATATCGATAAAAAAATATCGTTGTTAAAAATATCGTTTTTTTTAATGTATAAAAAATAATGTAAAATAAAGTAAATACATATAACTAAAAAAAAACAGTTAAAATTATTTAAAAAATGTTTAAAATTTTAAGTAATACACAATGTAAAAATCAATTAAACATATATGTATAAAATATAATATATATACTTAATATTTATAAATAATTATTTTAATAACTTATAAATTGTTAAAAAACATTAAAAATTATAAATACATATATATACACATAAACCAATAATATAAATAAAAAATATATATAACAAATTAAAATACAATATTTTTATCTTTTTAAAATACATTTTACACTACATTAACTAAAACAGCAGAGAAAAAATTGGCTAGCGGAGGGGATAAAATTACTATTCCCACTCCAGTGAGTGCAAGAGTAGGGAAAGTGTTGGATAGCGTAGGGGTAAAAATTACTATTCCCACTCCAGTGAGTGCAACAGTAAAAATTACTATTCCCACTCCAGAAGGTGCAGTTAGGAAAGTGTTGGATAGCGAAGGGGTAAAAATTACTATTCCCACTCCACTGAGTGCAACAGTAGGGAAAGTGTTGGATAGCGTAGGGGTAAAAATTACTATTCCCACTCCACTGAGTGCAACAGTAGGGAAAGTGTTGGATAGCGGAGGGGTAAAAATTACTATTCCCACACCAGAGTGCAACAGTGGGGAAAATGTTGGATAGCAAAGGGGTAAAAATTACTATTCCCACTCCAGTGAGTGCAACAATAGGGAAGTATTGGATAGGGGAGATGTACAAATAACTATTCCCACTCCAGAGAGTGCAAGAGTAGGGACAGTTTTGGATAGCGTAGGGGTAAACATTACTATTCCCACTCCACTGAGTGCAACAGTAGGGAAAGTGTTGGATAGCGGAGGGGTAAACATTACTATTCCCACTCCACTGAGTGCAACAGTAGGGAAAGTGTTGGATAGCGGAGGGGTAAAAATTACTATTCCCACACCAGAGAGTGCAACAGTGGGGAAAATGTTGGATAGCGTAGGGGTAAAAATTACTATTCCCACTCCAAAGAGTGCAACAGTAGGGAAAGTGTTGGATAGCAGATGGTTAAAATTAACATACTTATCAATTAAATAATTATTAAAATGTAATAACCGATTAATTAATAATAAATTATTTATAAAATACTAATAAATAAATATTAATTACTTTATAATTAAATTACTTCCCACCCTATTCCCCTATAAACCCACAACTCGCTCCTAAGAAAATAACAATTTATATAATTATCTATTAATTAATTAATATTAAATAACCAATTAATAATTAATTAATAATTAATTAATAATTAATTATAAATACTAATAAATATTAATAATTACGTTTTTACAATTAAATTACTTCCCACCCTATTCCCCTATAAACCCACAACCCGCTCCGAAGAAAATAACAATTTATATAATTAGCTATTAATTAATTAATATTAAATAACCAATTAATAATTAATTAATAATGAATTAATAATAAATTAATTATAAATACTAATAAATATTAATAATTACTTTTTTATAATTAAATTACTTCCCACCCTATTCCCCTATAAACCCACAACCCGCTCCGAAGAAAATAACACACTTTATATAATTATCTATTAATTAATTAATATTAAATAACCAATTAATAATGAATTAATAATGAATTAATAAATTACTTATAAATACTAATAAATATTAATAATTACTTTTTTATAATTAAATTACTTCCCACCCTATTCCCCTATAAACCCACAACCCGCTCCTAAAAAAATAAAACCATTTATATAATTATCTATTAATTAATTAATATTAATTGATAACCAATTAATTAATAATAAATTAATTATAAATAATAATGAACAAAAATTCATAATTACTTTTTTATAATTAAATTACTTCCCACCCTATTCTACCTATAAACCCACAACCCGATACAGAACTAAAATACGCAAAAATTAATTTACATAAAAGTATTTACTGCTAAAAATTTAACACATACATTAAAAAAAAACTACACTTATACCAAATAATTACATCACATACTTTTAACACACATACTAAAATACAGAACACTAATATAAACATCGATATTATTAACGATATTTTTACAAACGAAACTACTGTCTTCGATATTAAAAAAAACGATATTTCTTACCTTACTGTCGATATTCTGTACCACGATATACTTGCAGTCGATATTCTTGACCTACGATATTTAAAACTCGATATCATGGTAGGTCGAAATTAAAAACTCGATATTCTGTCTGCACCGTTTCTGATTTGGCTTGTTTCCTTTGAAAAAATGAATATCTGTCAATCCCCACACAAACAGTAGGATGGTAATGTGCATCCAAATCTTCTAAAGCCTCTAAAAAAACATTTGCAGTTTCAGTGTGTTGTACCCTGGGACACAAGTAGACGCTGGTAGCTATGTTTAGTTCATAAGTACCTTTATTCTGTAGCTGGTCCAAGTACATCCAGATGCTATACAAGTACAACTGACAGGTAGTCCAGGTAAACAGGTGATGTAGATGTAGGTTAGCCAGTAGTCAAGCCCTTACTTAGTTCCATGTAACAGCAAACCCCACCAGGAGCAGCCTGCCTGCTGCTCAGCCCATCTCTAACTGTCATTCCTCACTCCCACAGACACCCAACATTCCGTGCATCCCTGAATTCCCAACATTCTACAGTAAACATACACAGTGGCTGAGCAGCAGGAAGATAGATAAACTACAAGATATAAGTAAACTATGCAGGGCATAACACATCCCCCTCCTTTTAAAATGAAAAACGAAAATTGCAAATACAGGTAAAGATTAAGAGAAAAACTATACACAAGAACAATTACAGATGCAATAAACAGTTCAAAACCCAGGGATGAGCAATTATGTAAACATCACGAGAGGGTCAGAGCCATTAGAAACAGAAAGAATGGATAGCTTACAACCAATAAATTGAGTAAAATAACCCATCCTCTCCAGGTGATGTAGATGTAGGTTAGCCAGTAGTCAAGCCCTTAGTTCCATGTAACAGCAAACCCCACCAGGAGCAGCCTGCCTGCTGCTCAGCCCATCTCTAACTGTCATTCCTCACTCCCACAGACACCCAACATTCCGTGCATCCCTGAATTCCCAACATTCTACAGTAAACATACACAGTGGCTGAGCAGCAGGAATATAGATAAACTACAAGAGATAAGTAAACTATGCAGGGCATAACACAGTGGAGTTTACCTTTTTTTCCATTTGATTAAATATTCTAGAACCCTCTGGTCCCAGACTATGTAGAAGCATTTTTTTTCCCTAGAAGGTGTAAATTCATCCTCATTTTCTTCCTCTAAAGCTGCGATGTAATTTAAAAAATAATCTTTCCAGTCTGACCATTTTAATAATGGTTCTCCTGGACGAGGAAGAAATGGAACTGGGGGAACTAATCCACAACCTTGAGAAGACATTTCTAAAAATGATAACTTATTCCCTAAATACCATATCAGTTCCTAGTAACAATGGATGGGTGTTTAAGATTATACCTTTCTATAGGAATACACTTATTCGTTGCTTAAATATAAATCACAACTAGGTACAACAATAAGCAGTAACAACCTCCGTTGACATGTGACAAGTCTTGACTTTAACTATCTGTTGAAAATGTATAGAAAATATACACGTTAGTTTCATCACAATTTAGAAACACTACAAAATTGAGTGCATCACCGGATATGCAAATTTATAACTATGTTTGTCGTACTTGCCCAAAAGTGTCAAAATTGTTGTGGTGTGCACATCACTGAGTGCTCCAACAATTATGGGGTTAAAGACTTAGGTGTGTGCATCACCACATGCGCTCCGCTGAGACGTTACAATTCTTTTAAGTGTGCGCATCACAGAATGCGCTGATTCGAAGTAATGTACCTCGCTAAGGTGTGCGCATCACCGAGTGCGCTCCGTGTTGCTGACTGTATAAAATACACTCAGTTTCAAAATGGAGTCACGCAACGTGAAATACGTGACAGCGTGTACCTGACGTGAATGAAATGAAATTAAATGAAAGTGATATTTATAAAGCGCATAGTTACCCGCGGGCATCCCAGCGCTGTGGGCAAGTCGAAACAGCTGTGACACGATCAATTGGGGAAAAGCCAAGTTTTAAGCATCTTACGGAATGACATGTAGTTGGGTTCCTTTCGGAGCTGCAGAGGAAGTGAGTTCCATAGTTTAGCGGCGTTGTAAGAAAAAAGACGTCCGCCGCTTCGGGCCTTCTTAATTCTGGGCACAGACGCCAAAAGGAGATTATTTGAACGAAGGTCCCTAGTAGCTAAATAGGGCTGGATCAAAGAGGAGATAATAGGAGGTCCATTCCCTCCTATCAGCCTGTGAGTGATACACAAAGCTTTAAAATGGACTCTTTCCAAAACTGGAAGCCAATGGAGAGCCTTTAGGGCAGGCCTTGCTGTTTGGCGACTATGAATTCCCATAAGAATCCTAGCGGCACAATTCTGCACAGTTTGAAGTTTGGCCAACACCAGGCTAGGGGCAGCAAGGTACAGTGCATTTCCGTAGTCCAAACGAGATAAAATAAGCGATTGGACTACAAGCTTTCTAACCTGGTGGGGTAGCAGAGGAAGCACTTTGCGCAGCATTCTTAAAATGCCAAAACAGGAGGCAACAACCTTTCTGGCTTGGATTTTAAAACCGAGCTCAGAGTCAAGCCAAACACCAAGGCTCTTTATCTCTGATTTAGGGGCCGGCATGGGGCCCATACAAATAGGCCAAGTAGAAGCTATTTCAGAGAGAGAAGGTTTGCCAAGGAGCATAAGCTCAGTCTTGTCTCCATTAAGTTTAAGATGGGAATGTTTCATCCATCTCATCACTTCCTCGAGACATGGGCCAAGACAAGTGGATGCTTTATTGGTGTGGTTCAAAGCGACGACCAATTGAGTGTCGTCGGCATAAGTGACAATTTGTACCCCAAATGGAAGAACAATGTCAGCAAGAGGAGCCATGTAAACATTAATAGTGATAGTGTGATTAATAGTGATAGTGATAGCGTGATAGTGTCACCAACTCGATGATCCTCACAGCAGGAGACACTCTTCAGGAAGGCTCGATGTTCCTTACGCAGACGCTCTTCTGGAGACTTAATACGGAACTAGTTGCTGGGCAACGGTGGTATGCTGCTGCAGATCAGCTCGTGAAGACGTCATGGGACGAGGCTAGAGGACTCACGCGACAGCAACGGTACCAACCAACCAGATCCAATATTCCCCGAAAATCCAGAAATCGTCAGGAAACGGCTGGAAACAACAGGGACAGCACGAGTCGGCTACACGGCAGTCTCCTTTTGCATCTCTGCTTGCTCTCCGCTACTGCACTGGCAAAACGAACAAAAAATCTTCATAGACTGCCGTAACCAATTCCAGTAGCCCTCAGTGATCTCCTGCATCAATCATCGCCAAAATGTAAAGATGAATCCACAAGGATGAAGGTAAGATGTAGAGTATTTATTGAGAGCAAGCAGGTACATCCACCTCAGGCAGCAACTCTTCTTCAACTGCCCCTACCCTCACATTCCAGAATCTCCCCCAGTGGTATCAGGCTTCCAGTTACTATGACACTGGTAGCCTAGATACCACAGACCCACGCATAAGGTCATCTCTACGGCTAGCATTTGTTCCCATGGTAACAGGGAGGACGGGACTGCAGCACAGAGGGCGTCCTGCACAGTTCAGCTTTAGAAACACATGGAACACTTAGAAATGTTCATAAAACGGATGCAAACACAGTTCATGTCCCAAATCTGCAGGGGCTGAATAGCCTGTGATTCAAAAAATGAATATGTCGTTGTATAATATAAGTGGTGCTTATGTAAAGCGCACCAATATCTTCGGCCGCGTTTGCAAAAAAAGTGTCTTTGACGATGCATAAAAAGCAGTGAAGTGTGGTACTACTGCAGGCAAGTTTCTTTTTTTTTTTTCCACTGTGAGGGCAAAAATGGGGAGCCCGATAGGGACCCATCTCAGCATCTACTTATAAGAACTGCCGGTGCTGAACACCAGCAGGACCCGGCCCACTTAAAGCCCTGCTCCTTACTCAGAACCACCTTCTCACCTCCCCCTAACTTACAAAAGTGATTCCAGATGGGGCGCCCCCCACCAGCCTATTTCCTTCTTTCGTTTCCGCTCATGGACGACGTTGGAATGCTCTTCAGCTGATCACAGTGGCAAGCAAACATTTAAGAAAATAGCTTAAACAGCAGTATAGTAATTATTTATTCAAAAGCAACAGTTAGTGACATGTGAGCTCAGAGGAAGCTGAATTGTATTTTGTTTTAAAAACAATTACAGGTGATTTTCGTGGAAGAGTTCGCATTTTAATCGTGCCAACGCTCGCTTCCCATTCTCGCGGACCCTTATCCCCGAAAAGATTATCACCTGCAATCTGCTATAATTGACATCTTCCGGTTAAAGGCCACACTGATCCTTGCCAACTAGTAACTTTACACACCAATACCTTCGACTAGCTGTTGCCGACTGCGCTTCTTCCTGCACCGCTGCTCCTGCCTTCTGCTGCTGAGTAGTGGAGACGGGGAGAGGGGGGTGTCATGTGAGTCCAGGACGCAGCAATGCTGGAAGGCAGTAGGAAAGTGAAAGGCGTGTATGGCGCGCGTTTAAAAATTAAAAACTATTAAAAGATGATCCCGCTCTTCTTCCTGCACTGCTGCTCCTGGCATATGAAGCTGAGTAGTGGGTGCGGAGAGAGGGGGGGGGGTGTCATGCGAGTCCGGAGCAGCAGTCATCCAATGTCTTGGAGGGTCACCTATCCAACTGTCCTGCAGAGCCATAAACTTCCTGAAAATTGCGGCAAAGGAACTGGACAGTAAAAAGTGAATTAACTTAAGTAGCTTTAGCATATACTGTCTTTTTTTAATTCAGTGTCAACTGCTTGTAGAATGATCTTCTTGTCTTTTCCCTTTTTATCACAAGTTTTTAAAATGTACATTTAACGTATCTTTCTTCAAATGGTGGTTTTCCCACTCTTTTATGATTTTTTACGAAATCCAATAAAAGTATATTTGACATGACATGAGTCCGGAACGGAGCAATGCTGGAAGGCATACAGGGCTCGGCTATACGAAATTGAAAGCGCGGTATGGAGCACTGTTAGAAAATGAGAAATGGATGTTTGTAAAGTAGTTTGTGGCCAGCCACGCATAAGAAAACAAGCGCGTGCCCACCATTTTACATATTACCTGCGGTCTGCACGCTGCGCTACAATGAAAGTGAAAACGCACATGGTGCACTGAATGTTACAGAAAAGCATGTCATGCCTGTAGTACGAGAAACTCATGAAAGAAAATAGTGCCTACAGCCTAAATAAGACATACCGTGTAACAGAAGTAAAAGGTCCAGTCCTCATGGGAGGTAACAAATGGAGACAAGGCGGTACCAAGGAGGGACAAACAAGCCTATGCACGAATCAGAAGCCAGCATTTACGAAGGGCAATGACACAAGCGAATGGAAAAAATGGGCGGAGAGTGGGCGGGGCTTCCACTGTATACCCTAATACAGCATGCCTCGCAGAGCGAGCAGTGCATGTGCGCTGCCGCTAGGCTCAACCTAAAAAGAATCACGGTCCTACACACTGCTGTCGAGAAACTGCAGAGCTGAATGAGCAGAGGTTGTTTTCTTACAACATGCTGACTGCTTCCTAACTAGCCATGCACAAGAAAGGCCTCATTTTCTCAGAGCTTATCAAGAATTCTCTCATCACTTTGACCTGGGGTAACCTCTGCGTGGCTGTTGAACTGCGTTTTTTAGCCCAGCGAATATACTTAACAAACCTGCGCATTACCAGAGTTGTAGGTTTGGTTTGCTTCAAATGGCCCAGTTTGGCTAGCGCACCTGATAAAAAGCTTCACAAAGAGAAAGGTGGTACTGGAAAAGGAGTGGGGCATGGTGATTAACATCTTAGATTCTCTCTTTGAAGATTAATGGGTGCCAAGTTACGTCCTAATATATATTCCTGTGAATTACATATACACTGTGTTTCAAGGTCTTCAAGGTTCAAATATAAATTAGGCAGATGTGTGTGACTTTTGGGTGCCATTTGATGCACTCTGACGACACACAATTGATGGACGGAATGCAGAACAAATCAAAACATTCACCCCCAGTCAAGAGATCTGGGTTAAATCCATCATTTCTTTTGCTCACCTGGCCATATGCAAATCAGTCTTGACCCTGTGCCTCATGGGAACAATCCAGCCCGAACTGCCAAGTCAGGTCCTCCCTGGACCGGAAACAAGCGTCCTAGGACCGGTTTCAGGGTTTCACTCATCAGCCAGGATAGCTTGAATCAAGTGGCACAGTGAGCCCGGGACCCACGTCTGGGCATACCCGGCCTGGCAGTTCGGGCTGGACTGTTCCCATTGGGCACAGGGTCAAGACTGATTTGCATATGGCTTGGTTCAAACTGGAATGGCATGGTGAGCAAAAAAACGATGGATTTAGGCCCAGATCTGTGTACTGGGGTGAATGTATGACATTGTTCTGCATTCTGTCCATCAATTGTTCTTTTTGCATTTGTCACCCCGAGTGGGACGGGTATGCCCAGACGTGGGTCCCGTGCTCTCCATGTTATGTTATCTGGTATTTATAAAGCGCGCGGCTACTCCCAAGAGTGTCCCGGCGCTAAGAGAAAAAGACCACATAACAGCATACAGAGCATCACCATACCGCAGAAATCGAACCGATCCTAATGTTGGAAAAGCCATGTTTTCAGATTCTTCCTAAAAGTAAGGGGGTTCAGTACCTGTCTAAGCGAGAGAGGTAGGCCATTCCATAGCCGAGAGGCCACTGCTTGAAGGGATCTTCCCCCTACCCGGGAGAGCAGGACCTTCGGAGTCGAGATTAGAAGCTGAGCAGAGGACCTCAAGGTACGCTGCGGTATATAGGGTTGAAATCTTTCCCTAAGGTAGGGGGCTCCAATCTTATGAAACGCTTTAAAAACCAAGACTAGCGCTTTAAAATGGATTCTTTTCCGCACCGGAAGCCAATGTAGGGGAGACAGAAGGGGAGTCGTGTGAGTCCTAGGTCCTGTCAAAAAGATGGCCCTGGCCGCCACATTCTGGATCACCTGCAGTCGGCCAAGTAAGTACTCTGGGAGGCCTAAATACAGGGAGTTAACATAGTCCAGTCTTGATACCACCAGGGCCTGGACCACTGTTTTCCTGTAAGAGACTGGGAGCAGGGGGAGAAAGTTCCTCAGCATTCTCATCACCCCAAAACAGGTCCCCGCCACCGTTTGGACTTGAGCCTTCATAGAAAGGGCAGCATCTAATTTGACCCCCAGATTTTTCACGATGGTAACTGAAGACGAGGGGGGAGACATGTCCAGTGGCCATCAGGTATGCCAAGCTTCATACGGACGCAAGCCAAAGAAGATAATCTCTGACTTTGCAGAGTTACACTTCAATTGGTTTTGTCTGAGCCAGGAGAATACCTCAGAGAGGCAGGAGTTGATCATATTACCATTGAACTCAGCACCCTTCTCGCACGTGAACACCAACTGAGTGTCGTCCGCATACAACACTATTTTAGCACCGTATTTCTCGGCGAGAAGGGCCAGAGGGGCCATATACAAGTTGAACAATGTTGGGCTTAAAATTGAGCCCTGTGGAACCCCAACATTCATGGGAGGAATTTCCGCGGCGAAAGGTGGAGACCAGATTGTTTGTGAACGGTTATTTAAGAAGGAAGTGAACCATCTCAGTACCGTGCCTCCGATACCGCCCTCCTTAAGTCTTTGCAGTAGTCTGTTGTGGGGCACAGTATCGAAGGCCGCGGAGAGGTCCAACAACACCAAGACCGCATTCCCTCCTCTATCCAACGTGGCTTTTGTTTCAGCAACTTCTAGCAGGGCCGTTTCCGTGCTGAAATTGGCTCTGAAACCCGACTGGCTCGGGTGCAGGAGATGATTGGCCTCCACGTAATTCGTGGTGACTCCATTGACATATTTTTCCAAGACCTTGGAGAAGAAAGGCAGGAGGGATATGGGCCTGTAGTTACCGGCGACCTCAGGGTCTGCCATAGGTTTCTTTAGGAGTGGGAGAATTTTGGCTTGTTTCCAAGTTTGCGGCATATGCCCCTCGCGCAGGGTGGTGTTCAGAATCATGCCACTGGAGTCAAGCTATCCTGGCTGATGAGGGGTGAAACCCCAAAACCGGCCCTAGGATGCTTGGTTCCAGTCCAGGGAGGACCTGGCCTGGCAGTTCGGGCTGGACTATTCCATTGGGCACAGGGTCAAGACTGATTTGCATTTGGCTGGGTTCAAACTGGAATGGCATGGTGAGCAAAAAAACGATGGATTTAGGCCCAGATCTGTGTACTGGGGTGAATGTATGACATTGTTCTGCATTCTGTTCATCAATTGTTCTTTTTGCATTTGATGCACTCTGGCACTTTGGCATTGGTCGGTCGCTTTTCGATTGAGCTAGGTTTTCCTGAGACTATGGAGAGATAATGCCCTGAAGAGGTATTTGCTCTCATCTTCCTTTTATTCTGAGGAGAGTTTACCTAGGAGTCAGACACTCAAATGACCCAGGGAGCAGTTTCTTGGTAGCCCATGATTGGAGAGAGTTGATAGGATTTTGGCAGCAAAGCCTAAGGCTGAAGCAAGAGGTCCAGGTCCTTCTGAATTAAGGAGGAGTCTTCTGGATCTTCGTTGGATGTGACGTTTGAGAGTCAGAGTACCTAGTTATCTGGGAAGTACATTTTCAGAGAGATCAGGCACTAGACTGGGACTACGTCACTACCAAAATGAGAGGTTGAGGTGGTCGGACTAACAGGAGGAGAAGGACGTCTTCTCACAGTCTGCCAAACCTCTTGTGCTGGTCTTGCCTCATTAGAGGTGAGTCATGGAGCTGTTCTTTAGAAACTGAAAGGACAAAGACCATTCCCATATGCCTACGTTCTTGCAGAAAATGTATACCCTGACTGAGGAGGATTTTCTTCCAAGCATTCTAAAGTGGATTCCATCCTGGCGCCTTTGATTAGCAGAATGGCGATAAAACTGGAAGTCTTTCACAGTCAGCTGTATCTCCAAGTGGACAGCAACTTGCTGTGTATACAATACAATCTTTGGTGATATGCTTTTTGTATCTGTCCTCAGCTATCCAGGAAGATATGGATTGTATGGATCTTCTGCAGATGGATAAAGAGGCGATACCACAATCAGTTGGGTTAGCTATGGTCACTGGGCACTCACTTTAATCAAGTAAGGATTTGTCATAAACGTTGAGACACCTCGGGTGGGCATCTTGCACCAGGAGGGCATTGCCATGTTCCCTTACCTGAGAGGTTGTTTAGTAATATCTCAGCAGAACACATAGATGAAGATCACATGACTGCTTTCAGTATTGAAACATCGGGGTTTTCTGGTAACAGGACAAAGTCTCATCTGAGGCCAGCTTAGCACCAGATTGTTATGGCACAGGATTTCTAGCCAAAATAGGCTGGGGACTCTCACAGAGGATGGAATTGTTCAGGTCCTCAATAATCCCAAGGATAGCAGACAAAGGAAAGCAACTTTCTTGCTAGATGCAGTTATCATACTTCTGGAGAGGAGTTCAGCAAACAATCATTCTGATGATCGCTACCAGTACAGCAGGATGGGAGGCCCGGGTAATATCTCAGTAGATTCATGGCTTCTGGTCGAAGGTCCAAAAATTAAGATTGTCCAATTTGAGAGAATTGGAGGCAATACGTCTGACACTTCTTGTGTTTACTTATTGTTTGGTAGATAAAGATGTTCATACCATTATGGACTTCAACTCGGCAGAGTTCTACCACAACGAGCTGTGGACAGGAGGTATCTGGCACTGTCAGGGATCGCAGATCAGATCTTGTGGGTACAGGAAAAGATCTTGAATCTGGAATTGATTTATATTATGGGGAAATCGAATATTCAGACAGGTGGCACAGGTTAATTCCTTTCTCTCCAAACTTCTATCTGAGCAGTCAAGCAATACCAGGTCCTGTCAGAGGTAGGATGTTCCAAGAGAAGATATATTTGCACTAGGATGGATCATCCTGTTTTTCCTATTCTGTTTAAGGGAGAGGAAGGAGAAGACTTGGGCAGTGGATGCCTTTTCTTGCCCTTGCCCAGAGAAGATACTATACACCTTCCAAGACATGGATGGATCCAGATATCTCCAGTAGGGAGCACACTACTCGGTTCCATCTGATCTAAACATTGAGGATCAGGGAGTATATCCTGCTAGTCAATCTCCTCTAATATTACCTATCTTCAGATTAAGGCCTTGAAAACCCCCAGGCTAACGGCCTGGAGGTTGAGAGGACAGGGCGGATGGAGAAGGGAGTTCGGATATGGTGAATTCCTTCATTTCAAATATAGCATGAATACCAACACTTCATAGCTCAGTTTGTTGAGCTAGTTGGGGTGTTGGGGCCTTCCCCAGAGAAGGGTTGTTTTAGGGTTGACGTTTTTTCCCCATTTTAAACTTCGTGGGCATCAATTAGGGCCTTTAGAACATCTTGGGGACTCTTCAAGATAAGAATAGTCTTATTCAGAGGTTATGTAGAAAGTGTCTGTTGAAGTCAAAATGATCACGGACAACTCTATCAAATTGTCAGCTGTAGTTTACTCATGCCATCTCTTTACAGCACCAGGAACCATCTGCCACCCCCAAACCAAACAGTACATTCCAACCCACAATGTAGAACATAATAGCATGAACATTCTTTAGCATCATTTAACATCACAAACATTTAACATCACACCACTACATCTTCCCCCTATACATAAACCTAACACTTACGTTTACCTATGATCTGGCAAAACAGCCAAAATAAGAAACATCCCAATGACAAAAAGAAATCCACAAGACCCACAAACACCAAGTAAGATTAAATCATATAGGATGACTGTTAAACGCTTCAATCTTAGACTACCTAATAACTTTGAATCTACATGCGAAAGCTCTCTGTTTTTTTATTACACTTTTTTCTCTGGTATTGCCTTGATAAATTCAAGAATGATTTGTTGATGTAGTACTCGTCATGCTTATCTTGAAGATTGTCGCTGATCATATCTGACCTGCGATATTCATCTACACAACTTTCCTTGCTCACTTTCACTACTCTACTCAGATTCCACCATTCATGCCCCTTTACTCTGACTGCACAACCCTTGACTGCATCCACCTTAATAGGCTCTCAGAACTTAGATGAACACTTCGGTACATGAATGGGCTCTATTAAGCAAACCCAATCCCTCACCTTGATTCTATTTTCAGCCATACTGACACGAGGTTTGCCATCAAAATAATGTTTAATTTTCATCTGAGAAGCTTCAACTTTTGGGCGAATTTCCATATCTGTGATGAGTTTCCACCCCTTCAGCCACGGTGGGCACATTACAGTGGGCTAGCGAACGGCGGATCACTTTTTCAAACTGGTTCTTGTCAGTAACATTATTAGGACTCGAGCGATGGGACAGCAACATGGTGTGTACAGCTGTGCATATGTCAACTTTAACTGCACACATTCCACTAGCGAACGTTAATTTTTTTTCCACCAAACCATTTGCTTGTGGGTGATATAAAGCCCCCCTTTTGTGAGCAATAGAACATTTTGCTAGAAATTATTTCATTTCCCATGACACAAACTGAACACAATTGTCAAACTAGTTCTTTGGGTAGCCCCTCCAGGAATATTTTTTGGAAGAAATTTGATGGACTTGGAGCTTGGTTCATGAACAAATTCAACCTCCCAGCATTTGCTGTAGTAATCAAACACCACAAGTGTAAATTTTAAGTTGTGAGGCAGAACCCTAAATGGCCAATGAAATCTATAGCGAACTTTGACCATGGTCCTTCCGGTAACTCCACTGGATGGAGAGGAGGTGCTAATGACTTATCACTAGCTGAACAGATTACACATTCCTTGACCACTTGAGTTATGTCTGTATCCATGCTCGGCCACTAGTTTATTGAGCGTATTGTTCTCTTGGTCATTGTCCGACCCAAATGCCCCTCATCCACAGCACGTATAATTCTGGTACGTAACAAACTACGAGGTACAAATTTGTCACCCTCATCACTATGTTCCCTTTTTCCAAAGTTAATTCATCAGCAACCTTTAAAAAAGGTTGGAGCCTTGGATGCAAAGACTTTTCCTCCGGCCAACCTTCCATAACATACTGTTGTACCAACATCAAAATTTCATCAACTTTTAAACAGCCAAATCACTAATTTTAATCAAAACCATCATCCTACTCTTCAGGTGAACACACCATGTCCAAGAGCTGAGGTGCCCTCAACAGATAATCTGCCCTAATATTTCTACCTTCTGGAATGTTTTGGATGTTCAAATTATACTGCAACAACTTAGAACTTAATCTAGCAATCCTCGTGTATGATCCTTAACACATCCAATCAGAATGTTCACCAATGGCTTGTGGTCTGTCAACAATGTAAACTTCCTCCCCCACACAAAACTCTTAAACTATTGTACTGCCCAACAGCATCCTAACAACTCTTTTTCAATTACTGAGAAAATTTTCTCATTGTCACGCAATGCCCTAGATGTGAAACCCACTGTTCTTTCACACTTGATGCTGTGCTGAGACAAAGTTGCCCCTAACCCACTGTTGCTAGCATATACGGTGGTCAAACACTGACAATCAAGATCAAGATCAAATGGCACTAAAAGCTTAGCATATCCCAACTACTCTTTCAACATTTCAAATTCTGTTTAGCAATTTTGTTTTTTTCTTGAATAAATATCTCAAATTTTCTGTTTTGCTTGAAAAGTCCTTAATGAACATTGTATAAAACTCACAAACCCATAAAAAAAGAAGAAACCTGTTCTTTGTTTTCGGGAATGCGAGCATTTTTTACCTCATTCTGACCCTGGCCGTGGTCCCACCTCATTTTCTGATATTACATGGCCTACATATTCTATGGTTGATCTAGCAAACACACATTTCTTTATATTTGCTACAATACCAGTCCTCTACATACTTTGGTGAAATGTCCCACTTTACCACAATTTCTACAAGTAGTACTTTTCGCTGCACAAGGGCGACCAATAGGTGCATGACTTGGAAACCCCATCTAAAACATTCATTTTTTTTGGAAAATTGATTTTTGTCCTTGTTAAATACCTCTTGCTTCTTCCTTTGAGACCCAGCTCTATATGTACTTTGATCTTTAACCATATTTTCTGACATCGCATGTAAACCTACATTCTCTTTTTCAACCAATTCTTTTGAGACTTTGTGTGAGATTTCAATACTTTTAACAATGTCGATCATCTCTGCTAGTGATGGATTCTTCAAGGTAAGTAACTTTTCTTGGACCCTGTTTGTTACCACATCTGACAACAATTTGACCTCTGATCAACTAAGCGGTGAATTCTTCAAATTCACAGCCAGCGGCCAACATGCGCAGAGCTCCTACATACGAGTCTATTGACTCTTCTTGGTGCTGTTAGCGAGTGAAAATGTTGTGAATGTCAATAATCAAACTTGTTTGAATATCAAATTGTTACTACAATTTTTTTACCGCATCCAAATACTCATCAAGTTTATTTTCTTCATCGAAAACCTCATGCAGGGGGCAGATGCTCATAAATTGCTTGCCTTTCAAAACCTAAATTGTGCACCAGTAGGAACCTTTTTCTTTCTGGATAATACCTATTGCCTCCAAGGGTGCCCAAGTACTTTGTGAAGGCTTTAAACCAGGTCCTCAAGTTAATCAAGAAACTGCAAAAAAAAATGGTGGCGGTGCATTTACACTTTGCATAGTTGTTGACTCTTATTCCACACCCTACTATGACTAATAGCTTTCTTATTGCATCAACCTGAGGCACATGTTACAGTAACAACATTTGATTGAGGCCACCCAAATAAGTGATGTGTACACATGAACAGTGTGCATGTCACTTGATATTTCCACTTTCAGACACAATATACTTTCTTTGAAGTGTGTCACTACCGTTCAAAATTAATTTAATACAACCTACCAATTGATGTGTAAAATTGAAAAGTATGCGTATCACTGGATGTTTCCATACAACATGCAATGCTTTTTAAAAAATTTTTTTTTAAGTGTGCATGTTACTGAAGAATTAAAAGTGTGCGGGTCACTCAAAGTCTACTGTGGTTCCGTTTGTGTGACACACTGTATTCCTCTAACAGTGTGCGCCACTGTGTACTTAATGCAAAATGGCGCTCATGTTGCCCAAACCTGAATCTTTCTGTGAAACATGCCATATGCTGCCAAGTGTGCGCGTCACTGTTTATAAAAACAAGATGGCGCCCACGTTGCTCTGTGACGTTACAGCACTGGGATTCGCATGACGGTGACATGGGAGTGGTTGGATACAATGAGCTTACAATTAAGTTTAAGGTGACGCAGACAATGTAAGAGCACACGCTCACAGTGGCACTGAAGACAAACTCACTGTGGGGCATGGACTGCGTGCGGTAAGTACCACCAACGGTAACTGTGCAACAAAAGCACAAAACTCTGCCACAAATGTGTACGCAATAAATGGTAAGGGAAATCTCTGGACTAGCCTAGTGGCAGACAAAAATTGATCAGAGCTTCCTTACAATCCCTGTGAATGTAGTCAGCAGACATTTCCACATTTTGGACATAAATGCACTGACTTGGTTTTAGACGTATTATGTTTAACGCTTCATTTTAAGAAGATCGAACGAACTTGCAACTTTGCACAATTCAACGTGTAATTAAGAATGTTGTCATACTGGAGGTATTTTATGCTAAAATTGTAATGGTTTTAATTAACTACACAATAAAGTCCTTGTCAAATATCATGTACGCAAGCCTTTGTTGCGCCTCCAAAACTGTAACCCTCTGGCTGCTTGCACTGTCACACCGCACCTCTGATTGGCTCCAACTGAAATTTCACTGGGTCATTCTATCGTCACTCCGCGATACCACGGTTTTAATAAACCACTTGATAGTAACTGTGGTAACATACCTTTGTACAAAACACTGACCACCACAGTTTACCTCAACCAATGTATCCCGCTCTGACAACTGGCATGCTCCCGGTTCAGGCCTCACTTTATTCCGAATCTTTCTGGTACGTCCTTGAATCTTCTTGTACTGTTAGGGTAGACGATGGGTTCAATGAAAGATCATTGCCAAGTTGTGGAAGTCAAAATGATCACGGATAACTCAATCAAGTTGTCAGCTGTAGTATATTCATGTCATCTCTTTACAGCACCAGGAGCCATCTGCCACCCCAAACCAAACAGTACATTCCGACCCAGAATGTAGAACATAACAGGAATGAGGATTCTTTAGCATTATTTAACATCACAAGCATTTCACATCGCCACAAGTGTCTTGACCTGAGACCTAAGCCTTGACTGGTTTACGCTTCGTGGTAGATTTCTGTAATCGTGGATATCTTGAAGGGTGTCTCCTCTTGAGACGTTTGAGCTAAGACTTACCTTGATTACTCAAACTCATTGGCAATGAGGCATCCCTTCAGTCATTGGCTTAAGGGCAGATTGGTACTCGGTTCTGGTCCATCCTTGGTGTCCACAGGAAGGTATTCTTCTAGTGCTTCACCTTAATCCTAGTTCCCCAGCAGATGTGGAATGGCACACTTTCAATATAAAGCATTCAATTTGTATGTTCCTAGGTAGGGTTTCAGAGTTCACAGTGGTATCTTCCCTGTTTTGAATTTTGGGCTGGTCATGAAGGGATCTATGCCTTCTGTTCAGACTCTTAGTAGGAGGGGGGTTTTCCTTACCAGCTTTTGAATATAGGGAGAGAGGGATGGCTTGTCCATCGGGGTAGAAGTTATATCCTCCAGAGCTATGTCTCTTCCCTTGTAGAATCGTACGGAGCGTCATTACCTGAGATTTACAGGGCTGCGATATAGGCTACGCCCTTTCTTTTTGTCAGACATCACAGTGCAATACAAGAATTAATCCTGGAAGAAGTTGGAGTCAAGCTGCTTTCTTCTATATCTCAAGAGAGGTTTGAGACCAAATAAATAAAACTGGATGGTGCATGTAGATTCTATTGTACTGGTCAAGGTCTCTGCTTGCTACACCGCATTACATAATTAATCGTGACAAAAACGTTATGTGGGGGTAACGTTCCAATTATTTACAGTTAATTACATTACTCAGAGTATGTTTCACACAGATTAATTTACACTCCGTCCCGACCTGTGGTGACCAGGCCAACTGTATTTTTGGGGGGCTTGAGTCAACTAAAACAGGAAGTGGTAATGGTGGGAGGGGCTTTTGTACTGTTTTTTTTTATTTGAAAGGGTGGGCCTGTGAGGCACGCGGGCCTCATTACGTAATTAATCTAGGCAAAAACGTACTCCGAGTAATGTAATTACTGGAAAGTATTTGGAACATTACAGGTTATGCAAATAGCCTCCTTCCACTACTTCAACCTCATAGTGTTTCTCGGGCACCAGGAGCGGCTGTGATCAGTGGGCCCACTTCTGTTGAAGTTTTCATGTTAAAAATAATAAAATGGAAATCCTTGAGACAAATGTAAAGAAGGATGAGGTAGGTTAGAAGGCTGAGTTACAGTAATGCAGCTTTCAACAGCAAGAAAAAGTAGAAGCAGCGGGAGAGGGCTGATGAGGACAGAGCCAGGTCTGAAAAGAAGTAAAATAAGGATTTAGAGAATCAAAGTCATGGAGCTCAAAGAGTTCACAATGGAGGCAGCTATACTCAAACGTGCCTCTGCAGCAGTCAACAGCACAGGTCCCTGCGTCCACCCTCTAGTTTCCCCCAGGGATATAGTGCCCTTTGAGATTGATGGCGCAGGTGCCCTTCCAGGACTTGAAAACTTTGAGTAAGTTTGCTCAATACAAAAGCTAGTCCCAGAGAAAGCAGCTGCTCTACTGGGTTGTCTTTCCACTAGGGAAGAAAGTTAAATGGGAGGAAAGAGATTGATGTTCAAAAGCATGAGCAATGTTTTGTTGAAATAGGCTGGGTTGGATGCTGCTCAGTACCATAAGCACCTTAAGATCTACAGAAAGTAGGAAGGTTTCTTGACACATGGACGTATATTGCTAAGAGGAACATGCAGCAGAAGTTTGCTGATTTCAAAGAAACTGATTCAAAGCTGCTGTCTATGGCAAAAAACAGAGAAGGCCAACAGGGGCACAGCAAACAGTTGAGCAATCCATATGGGACAAAGGACCCTAACAACAAAGCCAGCAGCGTGCAAAACACTCCCATTTCTCAGGGCTCTCAGCTCAGACAGACTTGGAAATCATCCTTCCTCGTAAATACATGGTTTCTCTGGATTTGCCAAATTAAGCTGAAGCATGACAAACTGGCCAGGATCAGCCTTCTCTCTCAATTCCTTCATGTAGATTAGGGACACACCACTGACCCAGGTGAACTGTCTCCCAACACCTATGAGCACCTCTGCACAGTGTTTGTGGATCGGAACGGTGTCACTGCTTTTTGTGACTGAGCAGTCATGGCCACCACCTCCGATTCCTGATAATATCATCGAAGGAGGTGGTACATGCAGTGAAAGAGCCTCCATTCTTCTGTGAACCCAACAAACAGTTCATTATCCACTTAGTACGCAACAGTCTTGTCCAGTGCTTAATTTATAAAAAAAAACATGTGCGCCAGGGCTCTCGTCAGGAGGCCACAGCAGCTTGCACCACTCATTGCCCAGCTATGCTGTCTATGATGGTAACAACACCCCTACTTAACCATCCTACTCCTACAATTCGGACTAATTCAGCCCCCCAAAGCTATAAGAATTGCTTAGCGGCAGGTAATAGTAATTTTTAATGTATATTGAATTAATAATGAACTGTTGTGGTGATCTCTAAATTAGCCAGACAGCGCCACCTTACGGCAGACTATCACAAGCGCCTGTCGACAATTCAGTGCCGTGCCGAGCACCGAAACCACTGGCTCGGATTAAGCACTGTCTGGACCGGTTTAGCATAGTCTGGGAATTACATTATGAGTGATATAGCCGACTCCATTTTGTGTTCCTATGGCCCACATATCACAGTCCTGAAAATGAAGGTGCCTTGCAAAGAGTGGACAGGCGGGCGGGGGCACTCGAAGGAAGGCGCGGTCCGAGGGCTCGGTGAACTCCTCCAGGATGAGAGGATGACGATTCTTATTTAGGATGATAGTTTACAGCCATGTTTTGAGAAAGGGGCTGGGGTCTAACCCCTCAACCGCTCCGAGGAAGCACGCAAAGGGTAGCTTATTTCTGTGGGACTTGCCCTCTGCATGTTCCACACGCAAGGCCAGGTCCCAGATGTCGCCGAAAGGCATGTCACCAGCCTTATGCTCTTTCACAGTGTCTTCTAGCCCCAATATCAGACTCTCTGCCCAGTCACCCTTTCGGCAGCACTTTGGAGGTCTTGCCTAAGGAGGGCGGCATCGGCCCCCACCACTCCTGTTTTTGTTTCAAGGGCCTGTTCCGAGTCCCTGGGTCTTGGCGAGTGAGGGCCATAGATGCTGGTTGGCATGCGTTTTGGGATAGGATAGGATGGTATTTGTAAAGCGCACTATACCCAAAGGTGTCAAGGCGCTGAGCAAACAGAAGCAAAGAGAGAAGCATTATCAGCCGATCAAGAAGAGAATAGCCATGTTTTCAGAAGTTTTCTGAAGACCGAGAGTCTGCATTGGCAATGAAGGGGGGCAACGAATTCTAAAGGTTGGTGGCGGATACAGAGAAGGAGCGGCCGTCCCATCTGGACCTGCGAAATCTGGGCGAGACCAGTGGATGATCTCAGGGTCCTCCCAGGAGTGTACTATTGAAACATGGTTTTTAGCTAGGGCGAATCTTTACTATGCATAGCCTTGTATACCGTGCTCAGGACCTTGAAGGAAATACGCTTCCTGATAGGGAGCCAGTGCAAGGTTTGAATTCCCTCCCTGGCAGACTGATGTTTAGGAATGTTAAGGATCAGTCTTGCCGCTGCGTTCTGTACCACCTGGAGCTTATTCAGTGATACCGCATTGATGTTAAGGTGCAGGCCATTGCAGTAGTCAAGACGGGAGGTGATCAGTGCAATGATGGTGGACCGGTGCAGTTCCGATGGAATATACGGCAGCACCTTTCTGAGAGTTCTCAGAATATAGAAACAGGTGCTGACTATGCGGCTGACTTGGGCATCAAAGGTTAAACCCTCATCAAAAATGACCCCCAGATTTTTTGCTGTCCTTACCGGGACAGGAAGGGGACCGCAGTCTGCAGGCCACCAGTCATTAGACCAATTGAATTCCGTGAGCCAAATACTAGCACCTCGGTCTTGTCTGCATTGATCTTTAATGAGTTGCCCTTCATCCAGCAAATAATGCTTGACATACACTGATTAAACTTCTCTGCGACGGATTGCAAATCATTCGAGATGCAACAATGATTTGTGTGTCGCCCGCATAGGAGAGCACCTGGAATCCAAAAGATCTCACCAGCTCGGCCAGAGGGGTCATATAGAGGTTAAAAAGGGTAGGGCTTAGTGAGGAACCCTGAGGGGCCCTACAAGGAAGGCCGAAAGCCTTAGTTCTGAAGCCTCCGCAGCTAACGATATGCGTTCTGCCTGTCATAAAAGAGTGGAGAAGCTGCAGGGCATTTCCCATAACCCCCACTTCCTGCAGGTGCTGAACCATGCGCACTGGTGAGACTGTCGAATGCTGCCGACAGGTTGAGCATGATCAACACCGCCGAACCACCCTGATCAACCTGCAACCGGATACAATCACTAGCCGTGATAAGGGCAGACTCGGTGCTGTGGCCGGCGCTGAACCCGTTCTGGGAGCAATCTAGGATTACTTGGGATTCAGCGTATTTCATCAGTTTGATGTTGATGAATTTCTCCAAGATTTTGGCAGGAGCGGGGAGAAGGGAAATAGGTCAGACATTTTTCAGTTCCGAGGGGTCGGCGTTGGGTTTCTTGAGGAGTGGAGAAACAATGGCTTCCTTCCAAATAGCCGGGTAGCTACCGGATGAGAGTATTCCTTTGAATACCTTGCACAGAAAGTTGGCTACTAGATCAGGCGCCAGTTTAAGTGTAGAGGGCATACAGGGGTCCGAGGGAGCCCCGGATTTTAGGCCAAGTAGAAGTTCTTTAGTTTGTTGAACAGAGATTTGTGGAAAAGAGGAAAGGACATTCTTCCTGATGACCTGGAGGAGTTCCCCAGTAATTGGTTTAACACCATCCTCCATGGCTTCCCCACTGACAGAATCATCATCTTCAGTAGGGGTAAACTCGTGGAAGATCTTAAGGACTTTGTCCTGAAAGTAGATTGCTACTTTGTCACAGAAATCTTGGGAGGGGTTCATTGGCTGTTGCTGCGGTGGCTCAGAAATCTCCTTTATTACTTTAAAAAGCATGCTGGAGGAATTGTCTGCCGACAAAATCTTTTCTGTTAAGAAGCGGGATTTAGCCTGGAAGATGGCGTGTTTATATATCTGCAGAAGAGATATCTGCTTGGCTTTTTCCCTGAGGCAAGGGTCACCACGCCATTTGCGTTCTTGTCTGCGGTATTCACGCCTCAGGGACATGAGCTCTTCCGATAACCAAGGGGCCAAAGGTTTTGTCTTTTTAATGACAATTTTTGAAAGGGGAAACTATGTCTAGGGCCTTGTTGATCCAGTCACGAAAGCCCTCTGCTGTAGGAGGGGGGAGTGATGTGCCTCCCATCAGAAACCGAAGCCAAGGCGGCCTCCCAATTTGCGGCTGTGATCTTATTCTGTCTTCTGCAGCGTAGATGCCGGGGGGAGGGAGGACCCTCATTCACTTTGATGGAGACAGGGAAGGAGACTTTAAACTCGATCATCCAGTGGTCCACCCAGCTGAGGGGTTTAACTGCCTCAATCACTAAGTCATTGTGGTTAGTGAAAATGCCATCCAGGGTGTGACCGGCAGTATGGGTTGGAGAGCGGACCAGTTGCCCGAAACCCAGAGAAGACATAAGATCTACAAGGCGAGCTGTGTCATTAAGCTGTTTATTTTCAAGGTGAAAATTGAAATCCCCTAGGATGGTGTAATGAGCAGTGGTAACAAATGGTTCAAGGCTTTTACACCTTGCCCCTTTCTCAGCTGGATCTGGGCTAGCACCCAGTGATGTGATATATGTGTCGATTTTCCTTTGCTTGATTGCACTTGTGACTTTTCTTTAATCCGAGGCATCAGCCCGGGGCGGGTATTTGTACAGAGTCCGAGATGGAGTGCGGAGAATATAGCTGTCAGCTGGAAGAAAATGAGCACGTCCACACTGTGGCGGGCACATATACAGAGCCAGTGGGAACCACACCGCACCCTCAATTTAGCAATAAAGGTAGGAGTAACCGTGATAGCTGCTCACTGAGGAAGTTGAATGTAGTCACTTACCATATCACACGTTCCCATACGAGTCAGACCAATTGCGGTTTCAGGCTTGCACCGCTCTGCTAGGCTCTACTCCCCGTTTCTACTGGTGGCCGCTGCAGTTGAAAAACGAAATCTTTAATGGCTCTTATACGGAGTTGGGGCGTTATATGAAATATGATACGATTTGTATGAGCACGCAAATGCCCTATGGCGTCAAGGAGCTAGCGGTTAATCTTGCTATACAGCTCGGCTGTTGGCTGGTTCCTGATTGCACAGATAAAACGAACTTCCTTACAGGGTGAAAAGCCAGGTCTTTAAGGCCCTCCTGAAAGGAGTGTGCATCTTTAGACAAGTAAGATGACAAGAGAGGAGTTTCAGGGCCTAGCTGCCGCAACTGGGAAAGCTCTGCCTTCCCATCTTTCTTCCCAAAATCTGGGGACAACAACCCAACTATGGTCTGCCAAGCGAAGAGTTCTCGTTGGGGTATACCATTGAAACATGGCTTTGATTCCGTAGGGGCTCGCATTGTACAGGGCTTTATGAGCGATGCAAAGTGCCTTATACAGAATGCGCTTTTTCACCGGAATCCAGTGAAGTTAGAGTATTCCTCTGGAAACAGACTGATATCCAAAGTTAGTCTTACTGTCGCATTCTGCACTATTTGCAGCTTTGTGTCGTTGTGTTGGTGTCAAGGTATAGCGCATTGCAATAATCAATCCTGGATGAAATTGGAGTTAGGTCTACTTGTTAGCGTGCTGGAAGGGGAATGAACGGAAAGACTTTCCGCAGCGTTCTGATAATCCAGAAGCAAGTTGTCATAGTGCGATAAACCTAGAGGTCCAGTGACAGCTCACTATCCAGGATTACTCCTAGAATTTTCGCTGAGGCCGTCGGAGTGGGTAGTGTACCCAGCATACTTCGCCACCAGTTGCTGTCCCATATAGTTGATAAAATGGAGGTTCTGATTTTTGGGAGCCAATCACCATTGAGCTTCAGACAAATCTTGCCCATCCACCTGGACACTGCCTTCATCAGTTATTGAATTTAGCCGCAATGGCATCCGTGTCTTTCGAGATGGACACAATTATCTGTGTGTCGTCAGCATGCGACACAGCCTGCAACCCAAAGGAGCAGATTAGCTTGGCCAGAGGGAGACATATAGGTTAACAGTGTAGGGCTCAGGGGTGAACCCTGAGGAACCCCACACGGCAAGGAGAATGGTTCGGATTTAAACCGATTCACAGTCACCATCTGGGATCTATCTGTGAGAAATGTGGTGAGCAGTTTCATAGCCATACCTTCAAGTCCCAATTCCTGTAAGCGCTTGGTAAGCAGGGTTGGAGAAATGGTATCAAAGGCCGTGGACAGATCCAAAAGGATCAGAGCCGCGACCTGCCCTGTGTCAAATAGGCATCTGATGCTGTTCGTTGCAGATACCAGTGCCGTTTCCATTCCGTGATTGCTTCTGAAACCAAACTGGGATGCATCCAACAGTCCCTGTTCCTCCAAATTGGTCCTCAGATGCTGGTTTAGATGCTTCTCCAGGATAGGAAGTAGGGAGATAGGACGATAATTCTTAAGGTAATTGGGGTCCAGATTAGGCTTTTTGAGTCGATAGCTTTATTCATAATAGAAGTTAAAGGTTGAGCAATAGTACCAGCTGGCAATTGTGGACAGGGTTCAAGCGAGGATCCCGATTTGATATTAAGGAGATGACTCCATTTGATCATATGTCGAAGGTGGAAAACAAGAGAGCACCGCCAAGTGTTTCTCCTCATCCTCCTAGGTTTCTGGGGAGCTCAGCTGCGACTGAGCGCTTAGCTGAAAGGAGGTATAAACTTTTATATTTGGAGAAGCAAATTATTTATAGAATTTTGTAATTTTATTTTGAAATAATTCTACCAACTTGTTGCAGAACTCGTGAGCCCTCTATTTTAGAGGGGACTGATGGGGCCAAGAGCTGGTGGAGAATTTAAAAAAGTTCTTTTGAGGAGTTGGCAGACTCAATTTTCTTAGTACAGTAGAGTGCTTTATCTTCTCTAATGGCTATTTTGAGTTATCTGTTAGATGTCTTATATGAGGTGCTTTCCTGCTCTTCATAATGTTTCCTCCAGGAACATTCCTGGCTTTGACAGGCATGTCTTAGGAGTCTTACCCGTTCCATGAACCAAGGGGCAGTGGGCAACTTTCTCCAATACCTGGTTTCCTGTACGGATGCTACATTGTCTACTGCTGACACTTCTTCCACCCCTATGTCCACATCCTCATAGTCAATACAGTGCTTGCTTCTGAGAGCACTGGATAAGGATTCTGTTGAGACCCCCTTCCAATTCCTTTTGGAAATCTTAGTATTAATGAGTGCCCTTATTTTGGAAGAATGGCAGGGTAAGTGAAAAAGATACTACCGATGGTCAGACCAACTTAGTGGTAGCGCCTCTTGCACCGACAGTGGGGCATAGTTAGAGAAAATCCTGTTTATTGTAAGTCCCGCTGCATGTGTGGGGCCCTGACCAACTGTGAGAGCCCGAGACAAGCCAGAGTGTCATTAATTACTCTGGACTCTCTGCTCCTAACATCCGCCAAACAGAAATTGAAGTCACCCCTTTTAAAGAGGAAATGAAATGTGCCGAAATTATGCTACTGCAGACAACGGTAGAAAACGATATAAAAGTATACGTGGCGAAAGAGCAGTGCAGCCCTAAATCTCGTGCCGATGCCAGAGAGGTGAAGAGTTCACTTGAAAATAGAGTGCACAACCTCCAAGGTCTTAGTTAAAGGAAAATTCATGTTTGAAAGCATGAAGGAATTTATGATCTTAGCACACAGGCACATATTCTTTCTTCTCAGCAAACTGAAACATGATTAAACAATAGGAGCAGGAGATTGAATTAGCCAAGAGCACACAGAATCTGATTAGAGGTCTTGGGAGCAAAACGATAAGGTACACACGCAAGTAAACATGCATTCAAGAGTAGAGAATAGTTAGTTTGTTAAGCATTGTTAGAACTGCAACAAAGGAAGTGTAAGAAATAGATTAAAGGTTTAGGGACACAGTTGACAAAATATTTCTTTTAACCAATATGTAACTTCTAAGTAATTCATTATTTGACCTTTTTGAACAAGCATTGTCTAAGTATAAAAGTGGCTGGCTGTGAAGCAGCATATTGAGACCAGCTGTTTGCCTGTGTGGCGATACCTTCTTTCCCTGTGGAGACAATATAAAGCTGTGTTTGCCTTACCAAAGAAGAGTCTTGACTTTTTTTCTTTATTTTAAGTTTCCCAACAACACAGCAAACAGTAATGCTGTTTTTTGCTAGGTGAAGTTCAATGAGATTTGCAGGTTCGGTCGAAAACACAGTCCTTGGCCCTAGTGGTCTGTATAGTAGCATTCCAGTAAACAAGTTGATTGGTGATAGTTTTATGGTGAAATATACAGCCTCACAGGGACTCGTACACTGAATCGTCTCCATGTGACACTATTTTAATTTGTGTACAATGGCCAGACCTCCTCCTAGTCTGCCTACCCTGTCTAGTCGGAGAGATGTGTATACTGAAGGGATTGAATCTACCAAGTCGGGACCCGATGAATCATTAGCCCAGGTCTCCGTAATGAAAACCTAGTCAGGGTCATAAGCAAGCGCAAATTCGGCAAACTCAGTTTTGTGCTTGATCAAAGACCTGGCATTGATCAGGAACCCCTTAAGGTTTAATTCCCACAAGGCTGCCCCCTCTTTTGCCATGCCTGCTTTTTGAGAGTTATCAGAATTGAGAGATGTACTTGCGATGGGACGAGGATGGGTAACCCTAAACCCACATGCGGCACAGGTACAGATTTTAGATTGACAGTTCCTCAAACCCAAAAGGAGAGCATGGAGGTGGCTTACCCCAATGTTGTAGGCTCCAGAGTTGTTCTTTGTAATAAACCAAAGGTAAAGACCTTCCTGACGTCGAAGAACCAGGGGTTCTGGAGTTGGGCACAGTCCAGAAGCGGAAGGATGCGGATGGGCGCACCCGCTACGTGCATCAGCGCACTCATGCGGATTAAATAGCCATCTACGATGTGAAGCAAAGACTAGTTCGCTGGCTTACAACATGGTGTCCAAGAAATGTCAACCAAGCAGTGGACAGCACCGTCTCTCCCTCCGCAACAATCGGCTCCTACTAAGCCATGGCAGACTAAAGAGATGGTAGATTACTGGCAATTAGGTTAACAAGCGATAGAAATGTGGCACAAATCACAAATAAGGAAAAGCCAACACAGGAGTTAAAATATGTGTAGTGCTCGAGTGGTATCAGCGTTGACAATATAAGCATGCACTCAGCAAACCCAGAGCCTCTCGGTCGCTTAAATCCAGTCTCTAGACAGGCACGGGTGCTGTCACGCTCCCACACCATTCTCTAGGTTCCCAGTTGACTTAACAGTTGTCCCAAACAGCCAAGCAGCTGATGCCAGATATCAGTGCCGGAGCACTCTCCGGCCCACTTACTGTATGGGAACTGAGCAGTAGCACGAGCGGCAGGAGAAGCACATGTTCTATTGTTTCATCACTGCAGGGCCCCCAAGTAAGATATGAGCGCCGTCTTGCTATTTCAGCTCAGCGAAATATGGGTCTCTGTCCAACCTTGCCTTTGGGTCACAAGATCACTCACTGGGAGACAGCAGGAGGGTCGGGATCACTCGGATGCAGTGTAGGGTCAATTGCATGGTACAGAACGGCCTGTGGCCATGGCAGCAGCTTGCATGTTGCCTCCTGTGCTTTGGTGAGACTCCTTCATGGCGATTATGGCAGCAGTCAGCCGCTGCATGGTCAGCCAATCCACTGCCTCTCGATTATCGCCCCAAGGGAGACCTCTACTGCAGGCTTATACAGGACATTGAAATCCATGGGTGAAGCATTATCGGGACATGTCTCCCTTCGTGGCTACCAAACCACACCCCGGGACCCACCTTTTTTCTTTGTTCCCGCTTGATGGATCAGAGTGAAACTTTCCAGGAAGGAGCTGAGGTGGATTAACTTTTCTTTGTTCCCGCTTGATGGATCAGAGTGAAACTTTCCAGGAAGGAGCCGAGGTGGATTAACTTTTTTGGGCCGTGTTGGACTTGGCTCTTTTTGGCTAAAGTTCCTTAAACTTTTTGCTTTCCCCCTAGACCTTTTTTCTGACGTGGTGTTGCCAACTTAGATGCTTTGGGCACTTTGCCACTGCTGGTCAGTGTCAAAGTGCAAGTGCTCCCTGTGTAAAGTGTAATGGTAATTGGTTGTCCATAATTGGTATGTTTGCCTTACTGGTGAAGTCCCTAGTAAAGTGCACTATGTGTGCCAGGGCTAGTGATGCAAATGCTACTAGTGGGCCTGCAGCACTAATTGTGCCACCCACACAAGTAGCCCTAAAGAGAGAACTCAGGCCTGCCACTGCAGTGCCTGCGCGCAGTTTGTTAAACTGCCTTGTTGTCCTGACAAGTGCACCCACTTGCCAGCCCTTACCCTTCCCTTTCTATGCACATCAGACACCCCTATGGTAGGCCCAAGGTAACCCCCTGGGAAAGGTGCAGTGTATGTGAAAGGTAGGACATGTACTGAGGTGTGTACCATGTCCTGACAGTGAAATACTCTCCATTTCGTTTTTCACTGTTGAAAGGCCATCTTGCCCATAGGACAGAATGGGGGCTGTGTAATATGTTTCCAGCCTATCTTCCCAAAGGCTTAAGATGGAGAGGTGAAATCTAGTGTGCCTGAACTCCCAATTTAATAATACATCTTTTTGTGAAGGTGGTTTTTGAATTGCGCGTTTAGAAACCACTCTTTTAGAAGTGGCTGGGATTTTGTGCTCTAACATTTCTGTGCGTCTCTGACTGGTTGTGGATTGACTGTCTGGATTTAAATGTGATAGGCTCTGGGGAATGTCTTGACCCAGGGGAGGAGGTGAGACAGCAACAGGCTGACCTGCATCTGGAGTGTAGGGGGGAGGAGTAGCCTCTGGAGGTGAAGAGGCCTGGGTTGCTGCCATAAACCAATGGCTCCGTCCCCTGCTGAGTGATTAAGGATCCAGACCCCCACTATCAAAGGCAGAAAGTGTCACTGGCTGGGAGACACCCAGAACTGGTTTAGACAGGGGTCAGTGCCCCCCTGAACACAAAGACTTCAAAGACATTTAGGGGTGTAACTAGGAGAGCTGAAACCCCTGTACTGGGGAATGGAACTGTTCAAGACTGTAAAGGATTGAACCTACTTCGTGGTCAAGAGGAACCTCTGCCAAGGAAGAAACAGCTGAATAGACTGAAGGAAAGGACGGACCCTTGCTGTGTGTTCTGGCCTGCAGTTTGCTGCTTTAACCAAGGAGAGGCTAAAGGGACTTTGCTGTGTGCTGTGTCCCCCTGTTTGAAAGGACTTTGCTGTGCTGTGTTCTGAAGTAACTTAACCCCAAGGGCCCGAGGAGAGCTGGCTCCCTGTTGTGGAAACTCAGGAACACAAAAGTTTCCAGAAGTGTCTCAGCGACGCTGTGTGCGTGTGCTTTTTGCAGCCTGAGACCTTCGTAAGAATTGCCCTGTGATCGTGGGCACCTGGAGTCCAAGCGAGTCTCAGCGACGCTGTGTGGGTGTGCTTTTTGCAGCCTGAGCCCTTCGTGAGGATTGTCCTGTGATCATGTGCACCTGGAGCTCAAGTGTGTCTCAGCGACGCTGTGTGCGTGTGCTTCGTGCAGCCTGAGACCTTCGTGAGGATTGCCCTGTGACCGTGCACACCCGAAGCTCAAGTGAGTCTCAGCGACGCTGTGTGCGTGTGCCGTTGCAGCCTGAGATCTTCAATATCGCCATCGGCCCGGAATCAACCAAGTCGCATCGGAGGCCCAAGTCGCAAGAGGAGAGCGAGGTCGCACCCCCCAGGTAACGTGTGTCGCCGCCTGGGGCGGGGTGCGGGCTCGGAGAGGGACGCTCTCGGCCCCTCCCATTCTTGCAGCACGAGCCTCTGCTCAAGCTCGTATTGCGGCCTGTACGTGCAAAGGAGTGGCAGTACCGGGGCCGGAGTGTGGAGCTGTACTTTGGTTTACACCATACCCGTGTTGGGGGCATATGTTGGCGGAAGCTGACCGCGAGTCAGTACGAAAGGCAGAGAGACCGTCTAAAGCACCGTGATCAGTGCTGAAGTGCCTTGCGCATTGCATTGTTTCTGCATTACGAACTGCCTGATTGTTGCATTGCGCATTGCATTGTTTGCATAACGAACTGCCTGATTGTTGCATTACGCATCGCATTAGTTTGCATTACGAACTACCTGATTGTTACATTGTGCATTGCATTGTGTTTGCATAACGAACTGCCTGATTGTTGTATTAAGCATTGCATTAGTTTTGCATAACGAACTGCCCGATTGTTGCATTACGCATCGCATTAGTTTGCATTACGAACTGCCTGGTTGTTGCATTACGCATTGCAGTATTTTGACATTACGAACTTCTGGATTGTTGCATAACGAACTGTATTATTTTTACATTGCAAAGTGTCCGATTCTCGCTTACTGAACTGCATAGCATTGCATTAGGATTGCATTGGATCACCTAGATTTGCTCATTAATACTGCCAGACCCTACAAGGGCTGGCTGGCCTAATAACCGGCTAGGAGGAATATTACAAATACGCATATGTTGGATTTTTATCGTGTGGTCTCATCGTATATCTTTTTATATAAACATATACTTGTTTTTCTATGACTCTCGTGTGGAGTCCTTTTGTGGTGTCATCATTGGGTCATTGAGAGCGTGGTTGCAAATACTTTACACATTAGCCTTGAAGATAAGCCTGGCTGCTCGTGCCAAGCTACCAAGGGGGTGAGCAGGGGCTATCTGAGAAGGTGTCCTTCCTTTCCCTGACGTGGAAGAGGGTGGGGATTTCAACCCCCCGGTTCTAACATTGGTGTCAGTGGTTGGGACCTACCGTTGATGGTCAGCGGTTTTGGAATTTGAACGTGTATTTGCAAATTCACTCACAGTGATTGGTGTACATCACAAGTTTAGCGCAGACCACGACGTAACCACATATTGTGTGTTTTGATTTTTTTTTGGGGTTCTATTTTTGAGCAACCTTTAAGCCACACATCATGTCTCAGAGGAGTCAAGTAGCCAGTGAGGCTGCAGAATTAGAGTTCGACATTGAGGCATTGCTTACCTACAAAGTTGATCAATTGAGGCAATTCTGCAGAGCTTTGGGATGTCCCATGAAAAGTAGCGCCAAGAAGGAGGAGCTGCAAATGGCCTTGAGGGCCTGGTGGGAAGCCAAAGAGGCTCAGGAGACGGGTGATGTTGAGGTGGATGAGGATGACCCAGGGAATGGATTTGGTCCACAGGATTTGCCAGTGGAAGGACCAGCCTCAGGGGCTGGTAGTAACCATTCAGGGAGGAGTTTTTCGCCAGAGGAGCTGGAGGAAAACAAAAGGGTCAGAGAGCATGAGTTGGAGGTTCTAAAACTTAAAACTCAAGCAGAGGAGAAGAAGGTGCTCATTGAAAGTGAAAAGCGAGCAGAGGAGAGCAGGAACGCTCTCGCCTTGGAAGAGAAAAATATTCTCTTAGCTCATGGACATGAAGGTTAAACAGGCGGAGTCCAGTTCAAATGGTGGCAGCACACAACCAGTGCCAGTGGGTAAGGTGTACATTCCCAAAGACTTCGTGCGAGATTACCAAAGGGGTGATGATATTTATGCGTGGTTCACGGCATATGAGATCGAACTAAGGATGAATGAGGTGCCTGAGAAGCATCGGGGGGCGGGCCTATGGGAACACTTTGAGGCTTCTGGGAGGGATGTTTTACCCCCTTTAGAGAGGGCGGGAACCCTGACCTACGCCAATATGAAGGAGGCTTTATGCCTCAGGTATGGGCTCACTCCTGAACAGTACAGGCAGAAATTCAGGAACTTCAAGAAACTGGAATCCAGTACTTGGGTTGAGTGTGTGAATGCATACACGCGTGCACTGGATGGTTGGCAAGGGACCAGCACCCTTAGAGAGGCCCCAACTGCCAGGAAGTACCCATGGAGCAGCATAGTTGGCCCAGGGAGTAGTGGCCAAGAGAACCCCCTGGGGTCAGGAAGGCATAGAACAGGAGGGTGTCCCTGCAGTAGCGGGCCTGCGTCCGTGTTCTATTGCCCCAAGCAGGGAAGTCCATCAAGGTAGTGATTGGTCTACCCTGGCTTTCGGCTGTGAGGGGGTTGTGTTGGACTTGGCCTTTTTTGGCTAAAGTTCCTTAAACTTTTTGCTTTCCCCCTAGACCTTTTTTCTGACATGGTGTTGCCACTGCTGATCAGTGTCAAAGTGCAAGTGCTCAGTGTGTAAAGTGTAATGGTAATTGGTTGTCCATAATTGGTATGTTTGCCTTACTGGTGAAGTGCCTAGTAAAGTGCACTATGTGTGCCAGGGCTAGTGATGCAAATGCTACTAGTGGGCCTGCAGCACTAATTGTGCCACCCACACAAGTAGCCCGAAAGAGAGAACTCAGGCCTGCCACTGCAGTGCCTACGCGCAGTTTGTTAAACTGCCTTGTTGTCCTGACAAGTGCACCCACTTGCCAGGCCTTACCCTTCCCTTTCTATGCACATCAGACACCCCTATGGTAGGCCCAAGGTACCCCCCTGGGCAGGGTGCAGTGTATGTGAAAGGTAGGACACGTACTGAGGTGTGTACCATGTCCTGACAGTGAAATACTCTCCATTTAGTTTTTCACTGTTGAAAGGCCATCTTGCCCATAGGACAGAATGGGGAAGGCTGTGTAATATGTTTCCAGCCTATCTTCCCAAAGGCTCAAGATGGAGAGGTGAAGTTTAGTGTGCCTGAACTCCCAATTTAATAATACATCTTTTTGTGAAGGTGGTTTTTGAATTGCGTGTTTAGAAACCACTCTTTTAGAAGTGGCTGGGTTTTTGTGCTCTAACATTTGTGTGTGTCTCTGCCTGGTTGTGGATTGACTGTCTGGATTTAAATGTGATAGGCTCTGGGGAATGTCTTGACCCAGGGGAGGAGGTGAGACAGCAACAGGCTGACCTGCATCTGGAGTGTAGGGGGGAGGAGTAGCCCCTGGAGGTGAAGAGGCCTGGGTTGCTGCCATAAACCAATGGCTCCGTCCCCTGCTGAGTGATTAAGGATCCAGACCCCCACTATCAAAGGCAGAAAGTGTCTCTGGCAGGGAGACACCCAGAACTGGTTTAGACAGGGGTCAGTGCCCTCCTGAACACAAAGACTTCAAAGACATTTAGGGGTATAACTATGAGAGCTGAAACCCCTGGACTGGGGAATGGAACCGTTCAAGACTGTAAAGGATTGAACCTACTTCGTGGTCAAGAGGAACCTCTGCCAAGGAAGAAACAGCTGAATAGACTGAAGGAAAGGACTGACCCTTGCTGTGTGTTCTGGCCTGCAGTTGCTGCTTTAACCAAGGAGAGGCTAAAGGGACTTTGCTGTGTGCTGTGTCCCCCTGCTTGAAAGGACTTTGCTGTGCTCTGAAGTAACTTTACCCCAAGGGCCCGTGGAGAGCTTGCTCCCGGTAGTGGAAACTCAGGAACACAAAAGTTTCCAGAAGTGTCTCAGCGACGCTATGTGCGTGTGCTTGTTGCAGCCTGAGACCTTCGTAAGAATTGCCCTGTGATCGTGGGCACCTGGAGTCCAAGCGAGTCTCAGCGACGCTGTGTGGGTGTGCTTTTTGCAGCCTGAGCCCTTCGTGAGGATTGTCCTGTGATCGTGTGCACCTGGAGCTCAAGCGAGTCTCAGCGACGCTGTGTGCCTGTGCTTCGTGCAGCCTGAGACCTTCGTGAGGATTGCCCTGTGACCGTGCACACCCGAAGCTCAAGTGAGTCTCAGCAACGTTGTGTGTGTGTGCCCTGTTGCAGCCTGAGATCTTCGATATCGCCATCGGCCCGGAATCAACCAAGTCGCATCGGAGGCCCAAGTCGCGAGAGGAGGAGAGGAGAGCGAGGTCGCACCCCCCAGGTAACGTGCGTCGCTGCCTGGGGCGGGGTGCGGGCTCGGAGAGGGACGCTCTCGGCCCCCCCCATTCTTGCAGCACGAGCCTCTGCTCAAGCTCGGACCGCGGCCTGTACGTGCCAAGGAGTGGCAGTACCGGGGCCGGAGTGTGGAGCTGTACTTTGGTTTACACCATACCAGTGTTGGGGGCATATGTTGGCGGAAGCTGACCGCGAGTCAGTACGAAAGGCAGAGAGACCGTCTAAAGCACCGTGATCGGTGCCGAAGTGCCTTGCGCATTGCATTGTTTCTGCATTACGAACTACCTGATTGTTACATTGCGCATTGCATTGTTTGCATAACAAACTGCTTGATTGTTGCATTACGCATCGCATTAGTTTGCATTACGAACTACCTGATTGTTACATTGGGCATTGCATTGTGTTTGCATAACGAACTGCCTGATTGTTGTATTACGCATTGCATTAGTTTTGCATAACGAACTGCCTGATTGTTGTATTACGCATTGCATTTGCATAACAAACTGCTTGATTGTTGCATTACGCATCGCATTAGTTTGCATTACGAACTACCTGATTGTTACATTGCGCATTGCATTGTGTTTGCATAACAAACTGCTTGATTGTTGCATTACGCCTCGCATTAGTTTGCATTACGAACTACCTGATTGTTACATTGCGCATTGCATTGCGTTTGCATAACGAACTGCCTGATTGTTGCATTACGCATTGCAGTATTTTGGCATTACGAACTGCTGGATTGTTGCATAACAAACTGTATTATTTTTACATTGCAAAGTGCCTGATTCTTGCTTTACGAACTGCATAGCATTGCATTAGGATTGCATTGGATCACCTAGATTTGCTCATTAATACCGCCAGACCCTACAAGGGCTGGCTGGCCTGCCTAATAACCGGCTAGGAGGAATATTACAAATACGCATATGTTGGATTTTTATTGTGTGTTCTCATCGTATATCTTTTTATATAAACATATACTTGTTTTTCTATGAAACTCGTGTGGAGTCCTTTTGTGGTGTCATCATTGGGTCACTGAGAGCGTGGTTGCAAATACTTTACACATTAGCCTTGAAGATAAGCCTGGCTGCTCGTGTTATGTTAATGAACAAGTTACTTACCTTCGGTAACGATATATCTGTAAGAAACATTAGTAGTGATAGATTCCTTACCTTAGAATATCCCCAGGCGTCAGACTGGATCTGGAAAGTTTTCGTCAGCAGTACCCCTGCGCGTCGGTAGGGGCGTCATGCGGCTCCGCGTCCGTCAGCGTCGTGTTCGCCGAGATGACGTCGCGGGCGCTACTTGAACGCCGCCCACGCGCGCTGACGTCAGTTCTGTACACGACTTTCCGCGCCAGGAACGCAGAGCCATGCAAGATACTGACCACTGGTGCATTGAAACTAGGGCCCTGAAAGGGATGACCTTAACCCTAGAAATCAGTTCGCAGAACGGGGAGGATGGGTGGGGCGGTAAGGAATCTATCACTACTAATGTTTCTTACAGATATATCGTTACCAAAGGTAAGTAACTTGTTCATCTGAAAGAAACACATAGTGATAGATTCCTTACCTTAGAATAGATACCCCAGCAATACCAACCCCGGTGGTGGGTCTGCGAACTAAGATCACACCAGAAAGTCACAGAGAACAGAACGGCCAAAGAAGCCGTCTCTCCGGACTTGGCTGTCCAAGCAATAATGCTTGGTAAACGTGTGCAGCGAGGCCCACGTGGCTGCCTGACAGATGTCTTGCAGGGGGACACCACGTCCCAATGCAGTAGTGGCTGCAGTAGCTCTGGTGGAATGAGCACGCAGCCCCACCGGAGGTTCTTTTTTAGCCAAAGAGTAACAGGCTTTGATGCACAAGACAACCCAGCGGGAGATGGTTCTCTTGTGGACCGCCCGACCTTTCTTGGTGCCAACGTAGCCAACAAAAGGCTGGTCATCCACCCGGAACTGGTGTGTGCGGTTGAAATAAAAAGAAAGCGCACGTTTTGGGTCCAGACGGTGGAGCCTCTCTTCCTCTCTGGAAGGATGTGGAAAAAAGGTGGGCAAGGTAATAGTCTGCCCAATGTGAAAGGCCGTAACCACTTTTGGCAAAAAGGAAGGACGGGGCCTGAGCACAACCTTGTCCGGATGGACTGAAAGGAAAGGAGGCTTACAGGAAAGAGCCTGGAGCTCACTCACTCGCCTGGCGGAAGTGATGGCCACCAGGAAGGCAGTCTTTAACGTCAAAAGACGAAGAGGACAGTTGTGAGGGGGCTCAAAGGGAGCGCACATCAAGTATGTCAGAACCAGATTCAAGTCCCACTTAGGCATCACGAAAGGAATAGGAGGAAAAAGGTGTGTAATGCCTTTGAGAAATCTATTTACAACAGGGGACTTGAAAAGAGAGGGCTGATCAGGGAGCCTGAGAAAGGCCGAAATAGCAGAAAGATAGCCCTTGATAGTGACCAGAGCAGAGCCCTGCTGGGCCAAAGAAAGAAGGAACAGAAGAACCTCATAAAGAGGGGCAGAAAGGGGATCTACAGCCTTTGCTGTGCACCATGCCACAAACTTGTTCCACCTGCAGGCGTATACCACTTTAGTAGAGGGACGCCTGGCTGCCAGAATAACGTCACAAACTTCAGGAGGCAAGTCGAAAGGAATCAACTGCCGCCGCTCAATCTCCACACAAAGAGGTGGAGGCTGGACAGGTTCAGGTGGAGGACCGTCCCCTGCTGCTGCGACAGAAGATCCTCCCGAAGAGGCAGTCTGATCGGGGGATCGATGCTCATACTGAGTAGCTCGGGATACCATACTCTTCGAGCCCAGTCCGGAGCCACAAGAATGACTTGGGCCCGGTCGCGCCTGATCTTCTTCAGCACTCTGGGCAGAAGTGGTATAGGCGGAAAGGCGTACAACAGACCGCAACTCCACTCGCGACGAAAAGCGTCGCCGAGCGAGTGCCGCCTTGGAAATTCCAACGCGCAGAACTGATGACATTGCGCGTTCTCTTCGGTGGCGAATAGATCTAACCAAGGCTCTCCCCACTGATGAAAGAGACCTTGCACCACTTTCGAGTGAAGACGCCATTTGTGATCGAGCATGCACCGGCGGCTGAGTTCGTCCGCCCTGGCGTTCAGAGAACCTGCCAGGTGTTGAACCACCAGGGACATGCCCTGATGTTCCAGCCATGTCCAGAGGGGCAGAGCCTCCTGACAAAGGGTCCATGACCACACCCCGCCTTGTTTGTTGCAGTACCACATGGCGGTGGTGTTGTCTGTGAACACCTGCACTACTCTCCCCTTGACAGAGGGAAGGAATGCTTTCAGTGCAAGCCTGATCGCCCGCAGCTCCAGAAGGTTGATATGGAGCCGGGACTCCGCCGGAGACCAGAGGCCTCTGATCTCCGCCTCTCCCATGTGGCCGCCCCATCCCAGGAGGGACGCATCAGTCACCACTGTGTGCTCCGGTTGGGGAAGGGAGAGGGATCTGCCGTCGACCCAATGCCGGTTCGTGAGCCACCACTGCAACTGTCGTGCAGTGCCCTCCGAGATCTGGACGTGATCGGACAGGTTCCCCTGATGCTGCACCCACTGGAACTTCAGGTCCCACTGCAGAGCCTGCATATGCCATCTGGCATGATTGACCAGCAGGATGCAGGAGGCCATGAGGCCCAGCAGCCTCAGAGTCACTCTGACCGAAACCCGGGACAAGGGCTGAAAGATGGGAATCAGAGCCCGAATATCCCGGACTCGCTGTTCGGGAGGATAGACCCGAAACTGCGCCGTGTCCAGAACCGCTCCGATGAAGAGGAGCTTCCGAGAAGGAATCAGGTGCGACTTCGGCACATTGATGGAGAACCCCAGCAAGTGCAGGAGGTCGGCCGTAGTCTGGAGGTGGGAGACGACTGTCTGGGGCGAGCCCGCCTTCAACAACCAGTCGTCGAGATAGGGGAAGACGGAGACCCCTGATCTGCGCAGATGAGCTGCGACCACCGTGGGTGTTCACCACTTTGGTGAACACCCGAGGGGCGCTGGTAAGGCCAAAGGGGAGCACGGTGAACTGAAAGTGCTCGTGGCCTACCATGAACCGTAGGTAACGCCTGTGGGCTGGCAGGACGGGGATGTGGAAATAGGCGTCCTGCAAGTCCAGCGCCACCATCCAGTCTTGTGGGTCGAGAGCAGACAAGACCTGAGCAAGAGTGAGCATCTTGAACTTCTGTTTGCGGAGGAAGCGATTGACGTTCCGGAGGTCTAAGATAGGACGCAGGCCTTTGTCCTTCTTGGGCACCACGAAGTAGTGGGAATAACAACCACGACCTACTTCGGGCGTCGGAACACGCTCGATGGCCCCTTTGGCCAAGAGGGCCGCAACTTCCTGCTGAAGAAGCACCAAGTGATCCTCCGACATGCGGTGGTATTGAGGTGGCATGGCTGGGGGGGTAGTCTCGAAGGGGAGGGAGTAGCCCCTCTGGACTATCTCTAAAACCCACCTATCCGAAGTGATGGTGCGCCAGTGGGGGAGGTGATGGCGGAGCCCGCCGCCCACTGGCGTTTAATGGGCCTGAAAGTTCGGACTAGGAAGGTTTGGAGGCAGTGGTGGCCGGGGTGGTGGTGGACTGACCCGCCCGCTGGCCCCTTTGTCTGCCACGGCGGAACCTGCGTCCGCGGCCGCGCTGGGATGATTGCTGCGCCGGCCTGTGGCTCTATTGCGAATGCTGCGGGGCGCCCCTTCCTATGCCACGAAAGGCGGAGGAGGGCGGACTGCCGAGAGTCCCAAGGACTTGGCCGTAGCCCGTGAGTCCTTCAACCTCTCCAACGCGCTGTCCGCCTTGTCGCCGAAGAGGCGACGGCCATCAAACGGCATGTCCATAAGGGTGTTTTGGACATCCCCTGAAAATCCAGTGGTTCTCAACCAGGCGTGACGGCGAGCCGCCACCGTCGTTGCAATGGATCTGCCCAGTGAGTCGGCGGTGTCTAGACCACAACGGATCATGAACTTGGCTGCGTCTCTCCACTCTGCAACAGCCTGGGCGAGAGCAGGCCGGGCCTCCTCCGGACACTGAGGCAGCACGTTCGCCACCGTATCCCACAGACAGTGGGAATAACGGCCCAAGAGGCATGCAGTGTTCACGGACCGCAGCGCAGAGCTGGTGGAAGAGAAAATCTTCTTCCCAAACTGATGCAGCTTCTTGGATTCCCTATCCGGTGGTGCGGAAGGGAAGGCGGTTGGGGAAGCAGAGGCTTGGACAACCAAGCTCTCGGGGGTGGGGAAACAACCTTCACAAAGCATGCATTACATCGCATGCCATTAGATCGCGGTTTTTACAACACAAGTCGTTACAACGACTTGCGCTGGAGGGCGCTATAGGACAAGGAATAGTTTAATTTACTATCCAACACCTTCCCTACTGTACGTAGGCTGGAGTTGGAATAGTAAATTAAACTACTCCCAAGTCCAGCGCCCTCCAACGAAAGTCGTTGTAACGACTTGTGTGGGAAAAACCGCGATCTAATGGCATGCGATGTGAATGCATGCGTTCTATCGTCATACATTCTCGGGGGTGGGATGTTGGGAGAGGAAAATGGGGTCACCCGGAGCCGGGCGATGGCGTCGGGCCACGTTCCTATCCACAGGAGCCCCTGTGGTGGGCCTGGACCAAGTGCCCAAAAGAACGTCCGAAAAGGCTTCATTAAAGGGCAGCAGCGGCTCCGCAGAAGTAGCTGCTGGCTGGAGCACCTCTGTCAGGAGGTTAGTCCTGACGGCCACAGTAGGGAGCTGGAGGTGTAGGGCCTCTGCCGCCCTACGAACACCACTGCATAACTGGCTCCCTCCTCCGTAGCCACGGTAGGAGGAGACAGCATGCCAAGGTCTGGTGAGGTATCCAGACCACTGGCGTCCCCCAAGTCCTCAGCCCAGTCCTGTTCAGACTCGCAGGCTGCAGCGAGAGGGTCCTCAGACCCCTCCCAGTCCTCCCCTTGCTCCTCAGGCTGTTCAACAGGCCTAAAATAAGGAGTAGGGACATGGGGATAGAAATCCCCAAACGAGGCCGCGTCCACTTCGGGGCTGAATCTGAGGTAGACGTCGTCCCGAGGAGCGGGCGGCGTCAGGATCGGTGCCGGTGGAGGCGTAACATGGTCAACAGGCGTCGACCGGGATCCAGGCCTGGATCCAAGGGTGTCCTGCGGCGCCGGAGCCGACAGCGATGCCGGAGCCGCCGGCGAGGAAACACGAGGACACCCATGCAGGACCGCGGGGCCCGAAGGCGCACCGGCGGGACCCAACGGCCCAAAGAGGCGAGCCATGGCCAACAGGAAGTCCTGTATCTGGGCCGGAGTCGCCGACGACCCCGGGAAAGGCGGGTAGTCGGGCGGCGACTCCATGGACTCCGCCAGAGCTGCGGGGGTGGCACCACCCGTACCCTCAGCCGCGTCGCGCGACCAGCGAGGGGAAGTCTGAGAACGATGACGTTTCTTCAACTTCTTGTGCTTCGACTTACCTGACCCCGAGTGCGAAGACTTCGATCCCGACGATCGTCGATGATGACTCCGCGCACGGTCCCTCGACCTCCCTCTGGACCGGGACCTCTCACGGCGCGGAGCCGACTGCCTGGCTTCAAGCAGCTTTCGGGACCGCTCCCGCAAAGACTTCGGCGCCATGGACCGGCAGTCGGGGCACGACTTGGGGTCGTGGTCGCGCCTCAGGCAGAAGAGACACACGCGGTGAGGGTCCGTCACCGACATCATGCGGTGACAGTCCTCGCAGGACTTAAACCCGGGCATCCCTAACTGCACCAGGAGTCGTATCGACTCGAAAAAGGGTGAGAAAAAGATCTCAAAAAACTTAGTCAAAAAAGACTAGGGGTACCGCTCTCTCCGGATCTGCGCTTGCTGGCGCAGAAAAAGAAAGAACTGACGTCAGCGCGCTTGGGCGGCGTCCAAGTAGCGCCTGCGACGTCATCTCGGCGACCACGACGCCAACGACGGACGCAGAGCCGCACGACGCCCCTACCGACGCGCAAGGGTACTGCTGACGAAAACTTTCCAGATCCAGTCTGACGCCTGGGGATATTCTAAGGTAAGGAATCTATCACTATGTGTTTCTTTCAGATTAGATTTTTAGAGCGCAGCGGTTACCCTTAGGTGTCCTGGCGCTATGTGCTGCCTACTGGTTAGCGGAGAAATTAGGTCAATGAGTGAACAGTCAAGTCTTCAGCCCCTCGTGCCAAGCTACCAAGGGGGTGAGCAGGGGCTATCTGAGAAGGTGTCCTTCCTTTCCCTGACGTGGAAGCGGGTGGGGATTTCAACCCCCCGGTTCTAACAGGCCGGTTTCGCAAAGATCCATCAATTGGCACCAAAGTAATTAGAGAAAACAAACATGCTGTGTGCGTGTCTCTGTAATTACTCCAGTCTCATAATTATAAACCACGAAAGGCAGCACTACAGGATTTTTTTTTCAAACTCCAAAAATTCATATATTGCAGCAACAAATAATTATTTGCTGCAATGAATTAATTTTTGGAGTTGAACAACTTCCTTGGGTGCCGCCTTTCGTGTTTTGGAATTGTGGTACAGGAGTAATTTTCCGTTCCCAAGAAGCATGGCATAGGCATAACAAGCTGTGCATACTGATAAAAAACCACATTGTTGACACACACACACACCTACATACACCTACACACAGACACAAACACACACACGGCATATAATGGAACATGCCCTGGGAATAGTATTCAGTAGAAACAAGACACTGACATAAAACAGAGGAATCTGGTATTGGATGTTTATTATTAAATGTAACATTATGCTTTCTGATTGGTTTGGAAAGACAGTGACAGAAAAACAGCCACAAGCAAGATTGTACCAGTTCAGTTGAGCTATGTTCATCTCCCCGCCCCACCATAAAAAAATAATCTACTAAACAGGATTTTTGCTTCTTTTTCAGGGCTAAAGGAGATATTCACATAAGAGTCACTCAACTGAAACTATTCCTTCTAAGGCTCTTAGACCGTGATTAACAGCTAACAAAGACACAAACTAAATGTGCCTTAAATGATGTGCAACTGTCTAGCAGCTGAAGTGATAAAGAGCAGGCCAGCCGCAGAGTTCCACCTCAGCCATTTTAAAAACAATAAATAAGTTCCGGTTAGTGCTGCAAAAAATGCACAGGAGTAGGGCCAACAATCATTGTGCCATATCTGATCTCATTGGTGCTGGGAGTGCCACTGAGAGGGAGTCAAGCATAATACCCTCCATCTATCATCAAAGAATTTCTGAGTATCAGCAGGCGGAAGCCAGGTTTACAAGCAATCACCATGCTCCCATACTTTCTCACCAGCGTCTGGGGTGCAGCAGAGCAGGAACATGACCTACCAACTATCATTATGCCCATTTCTCTTCAATATTATTATAGTGCACTATGGAATGAAAGCAGGGCCTAAAAACTGAAAAGACGCCAACCACACGCTTCCTTAATGTTGCAGGATGGTCAGAGTAGTCTATAAACAGAAAATATACCCACCCTCCATCCTGAATGGTACACCACAGATGACGTTATGAAAAGGTGAGGCCTACAAACAGTAATGTACGTCCGCAACATCCTGGAGTTATTCTGGTAACACCAAGGCCTAAAGTAAAGACACTACCCCTTCTTGCTCTAATACAGAAGAGACGAGAGTCTGTGTGAATGCAATCCTCAAGAATATCTTCAGATAAGGTCCATCAGAATGTCGTCCTCCATGACACTGGCAGTTTGAACCTGCTGCAGTCCTGGTTGGGTGATGGGTCCACGAGGACCAGAACTCATCATCATTGAACCTACACAGAAATAAACAAAAAAAAGAAAAGAACAATTAGGGCACATCTTAGTGACATGATTGCAACAAGGAAGGTGACCTCCAATGACAGACACTGCAATTCACAAAAGTGGAGGGTCTCAAATGAAGGCCCTTTAAATCCCAGGCAGTGGCAGGTGGAATTTGTGGAGAAATTTCTCTCTAGGCTCTCCATACACGTCTTGACAAAGGGAATTTTAAAATTAAATTAAAAAAAGACAACTGTTGTATAGTTTGCTTATAAGCTGCTACTGCAGCTACGTGTAGCTATATGGAGGTGTGTGCTAATCATGCTTTCTGAAGGTGAAGTAGGAAATAATGTCTTATACTGATTGTTTAAGTGGCTCTTATCAGCCACTCTGGGTGAACCTGGCTGTCCAGTCCGTAGTGCTTCATGAACAAATGGAGCGATGCTTTGACCCATGTGGCATGTGCCCGCAGACCTTCTGTAGGCTGCTTTTTGGCCAATGTGTAGCAGATCTTGATGCAGAGTACGATCCAAAGGGCGATGGTCCAATTCAGCACGACCTTGCCTTTTTTTGCCTCAGTAAACCCCACAAAACTGATCGGCCACCATGAGTTCTTTAGCCTGAACGATGTAAAACCTCAGTGCGCTTCTGGGGTCCAATCAGTGGAGTCTCTTCTACTCAGAGGAGTGAGGCGCAGCACAGAACACTAGCAGGGTGATGATTTGGCGGACGTGGAACTGCATCACAACTTTAGGCAAGATTGATGCTCGCATCAATAGTCCCAGTTTGTCCGGGAAGAAGTATGTATACTGAGGATGGACAGAGAGACTGCAGGTCCCTCACTCGCTGCGCCGATGTTATGGTGACAAGGAACTCAGTCTTGAGGGTAAGAAGCCACAAAGGAAAGATATGAAACATCTCAAAGAGAGTACACATCAAGTTTGTGAGGGCCTTAAGGTCCTACTGTGGCATGACAAAAGGAGAGAGAGGAATCAATTGTTGGATACCTTTCAAAACCAGTATCACAACTAGTGATTTAAACAATTAGGGCTGATTCGGCAACCTCAGAAAGGCTGAAAGATATCCCTTGACTATGCCCAAAGTAAAGCCTTGCCAGATGGGGAGAGGATGTAGCCTTACGGCTAGAGCGGTCGACCTTGAAGCTGGGGAACCGGATTCGAGTCTCGGCAAGGACGCTCAACATCCTGTGATTCTGGGCAAATCACTTAATCTCCCTGTGCCTAACAAAAATGAATGTGTCCATCTATACCGAAACTGGTGCTCATGTAAAGCGCTCTGATACCCAATGTCTCAGGTCTAGTTCATGCTATATAAAACTCTAAAACAACAACAACAACAAAAAACTATGTCAGATAACTTGGCCTGGATGGGGTCAATCTGGCATGTGCCGTACCAAACCACAAATTTGTCCCAATGACAGGGGTATACAGTATTTGGAGAGGGACACCTGGCTGCCAAAATGATCTAGGTGCTAAGCACTGCCCAGTGGCTGCGACAGCAGGTCATTCCCCCAGGGGCAGCAAGATCAGAGGGCAGATGCTCAAGCACAAGAGCTCTGGATGCCATACTTTCTGTGCCCAATCTGGTGCTATTAGGATGACTTGGGCCTAATCGGTCCTGATTTTCTTCAGAACTCAGGGCAGAAGATATATCAAATGGGAAAGCAAACAGGAGTCCCGAGTTCCACTCTAGGCAGAACGAGTCTCCTAACGAGAAGCGCCTTGGAAACCCCAACGTGCGGAACTGCTGACATGGCTTGATCTATTCCACACCACCAAGAGCGTGCAAAGATTCTCCCCACTCGAAGAAGAGACCCTGCTCCACCTACAGGTATACCTACCACTCATGATCCGCTAGGTGGTTCACCACTAGGCAAATCCCCTGATGAACCAGCTATTTCCAGAGGCATAGTGCCTTCTGGCACAGGGTACTGGACTCCACACCGCCCTGCTTGTTGCAATACCACGCGGGGGTGGTGTTGTCCATAAGCACTGGCACCCACTTCCCTTTAATGGACAGAAGGAAGGGTTTTAACGCAAAGTGGATAGCCCTCACTCCAGGAGGTTGATATGGAGCTGGGTCTCTGCTGGAGACCAGAGGCATCTTATCTCCATCTCTCCCAGATGGCCACCCTAACCCAGAAGGGACGAATTGTCACCACTGTCAACTCTGGGTAGGGTAAGGAGAGGGGTCTGCCGTTGCCCCAATCACGGTCCAGCAACCACCACTGAAAATCTGTAAAGAAATGGGGTGTATTATGTATGGTGTGGTTGTGAGACCTCTTCGTGTAATACACTACCACCCCTTCTTAGGACAAGTTAGGTTTTGTTTGTCAAAACTTAGCTCAACTCTGGGTAGCTCTGGCTTCGAGCAGTCAGGCTGCAACAAATGAACAAGTGTAAAGCATTTTAAAAGCACCAAAACAATTGAAAAAGAATGAAACATGTCTAAAGAAATCCGACAGCAATTTATAAAACTAGGTTACGTTTTTAGGACGAAAAATAGAATTGAAAGGGAATAAAGACTTTTCACTAAACAGCTAACAAGCTTTGGTGAATTCAACAAATTTGACACTTAGAAACTTTTCAGCAAAAAGTTACAGTAGGGATCGATGCAGACACTTATAAAACATTTGGGAACGGAGGCAGTCAAGGGGACCAGCAAGGTCTAAAGAAACCGTAACCTTGTTAAGAAAAGCTATCTTCAGTCCAGTTCCACTTTCAGTTGTCCCTTGCCATTGATTTCTAGTGAGTGGTCCTGATACAATGGATACAGGATTCTAAATATGTTCCAGGATGCTGAAGATGGTGTTCCTGTGGCTGGTCCTCGGAACATGGTCTAGCTGGGGCTACGTCCCTCTAAGTCCTCCTTGGTCCAGCCGCCATTGGACTACTGGTTACAACAAAATCAGCCATTCCCTTCTTTTCACCATAACTCACCTTCCTGGCGAGCCAGCTGCACTCAGACGACTTTCCCAGGTCCAGCAGACTTGGGTACAACTTTTGAGTATTAGGTCTTGGTCTCCTGGGCTGCGCTGCAACATGGAGCGAGGATCCAGTGCTCTGGGCTACCTCCTCAGATTTTGTGGCCCTGTGCTGCGAACAGGAAGTCAACCAACTGACTCTTGGAGTCTCTGCTTCTGACTGGGCTCAGGGGACAACTTCTCCATGAGCAGGGCACAGCAGGCACAATCCTTTCCTTCGATAGCCCAAGGAGCAGCAGGTGCAGTCCAACTTTGATGCAGGCTCTTCTTTGCTGGTTCCAGGGTCAGCAGGGCAGTCCTTCTTTGGTATTCTTCTGCAGTCCAAGCTAGATGTGAGCTCTGGGTGCTAGGGGTGCCCCTTTCATGCCCAGAAGGTGCCCTTAGGGGAGGACGCAGTCACTAGCCAATAAGCTACCTGGTTACCTCCCGCTTGAGGACAACTTCCTCTGAAGTGTGGCATCTAGCTATCCCAGAGTGGTGTGTGGAGCTTGCTAGCCTGCCCTGGACATGTGGTTACCTAGGGGCTACACGCCCATGGAAAATACAGTTGTGCCAGTGTTTCCCCCTCTTTGTTCCCGACACCAATCTGTCTAACAAAACAAAGAAGCAGCCCCTCCCAGCTTCTTCTCAGGAGGAAGTAACACCTCCTCCAGCAGCAGGCCTCTATCGTTACATATCCTGGGAGCAGTTTACACGTCTCACCAGGCAGGAAGAAGGCTGCCTCATGGCCAGCATTTGCAAATGGGCACTAGTAAACTTGGGCAAAGGAGTGGCAACTTTCTAAAAGTTGCATGTAGCAACAAGCAACATTAATTTCGACTTGGGAATCAAGTTGGGCTAAATGTAAAGAATTGCTCGATACCTTGGAGTACCAACTATAGTAGTCTTTAAAAAAATGCTTCTTTCTGTATGGTCACCCCCAAGTTATCGGACTGAGGCTGGTGGTTTTTCGACTGAGAGTGCACTAAGGCCTGCTAACCAGACCTCAATGCCTGGCCCTTACCCTTAAACTGGTATGTCGAATTGGCTTTTACCCAATTGGCTGAGCAAACGTACCTGTAAGTCCCTAATAAATGGTACTCAGGGTTCCCCTGGCATGTAAGTTAGGAGGTAACCCCAGGGTTTGCAGCACTGGTTGTGCCACCATAGGTGGGACACAAGTAAAATAAGAATCCCAGCCCACCATTTGCAGGCTGGAAGAGCAGTTTTAACTGCTGGCTGACTCATTTAAAACAATGGCAGAGCCAGACTTCCCTCTGTATATGTGTAAGCCACCCCTATGGCAAGACTATTGAGTGCTAAGGCAGGGTGCAAGATATTCCAAGGGCAGAATATGGAATTTTACATGTTCTGACAGTAAAAAAGCGGAACTGTCATTTTTACTAGGGAAAAGCTTGGTTGCTCCATTGGCAAATGCAGACTTATAAGCTGACCCGTTAGTTATGCTATCACTGGAACAGTGCAACCAAAGTAGGTAATTAAAGGTATCAAACTTCTTGTTAAATTAAGCTCAACTTCATTCTCAGGTCGAAATTAATGTAACAAGTTGAAGTGTGCAACTTTAGCAAAGTTGCCACTTTGCTGCCTTAAGTCCCTCGTGCCGATACTGGTTGCACATGGCGTCCTGTCACCAAGACAGCTTTCTGCCCTCCTGGGAGATGTGCTAACGACTCCCAGGAAAGGATACAATAGGGGCCTGCTCTGGAAGGTGGTGTCACCGCCTTCCTACAGGAAGCCACACAAGTGTTGACCCAAAAGACGAGCTTCAAAAGAGAAACAGCCTTTGAAGGGCAAATGGGTAACACTTGGGAGAGGTGCTGCTCCACTGTTCAGGCAGACAGGCTGACACTAGGGGCAGGAGAGGGGAAACACTCTCCTGTCTGGTATTCCAGTGGTGTGTAGCCCCCTTGGTAGCCACGCCTCTGAGATGGGTTAGGAAGCTCCACATGCTGGGAAAGGGGTCCTGCCATCTTGGAAGTGGGCAGAATGATGCATCCTAGGATGCCCATATGCCACACTTCGCAGGAAGTGGTCATCAGGTGGTAGGGGAACCTGGTAGCCCATTGGCTACCAACCATATTTTACTCTGAGGGCATTTTCTGAGCATAAGTAGGGCACTCTTTGCACCCAGAACTCAGGTCTTAATTGGACTGGAAGAAGGACAGAGGAAGAACTGCCCTTTTGCATTGTGGAACCGGCAAAGAGGGGCTGCACCAGCGTGGACTGCACCGGCTGATCCTGGTGGCTATCAAAGGAGAGGGAGTGTGCCTGCTGTGTCCTGCTGTAGAAGAAGTCGTCTCCAGAGCCTAGTCTAAGCCAAGAGACTACAAGGGCAGTCAGCTGACCTCCTGTTCACAGCACATGGACACAACAGCTGAGAAGCCTTCTGGGGCTAGTTGATAGCCCAAAGTCTTCAACTTGCTGCCAACCACTGCTATGCAGCACTAGGGACCAGACACACAAAGTTGCACCTGAGTTCGCTGAGCACGGGAGTGTCGTCAGTGTGCAGCTAGGACCCCCAGAGGATGCGTTACAGACCCAGGAAGAATTGGCCTGTGACCTTGATACTGGGCAACCGGTAGTCCAGTGGCAACTAGACTTCTTCCAGTATCGAGAGGACTTAGAGAGACGTTGACCCTGTGGCCAGGATTGCTTCACCCCCTTCGTAGACCGAGGAGTAGTTGCAGCAAGACCCCCTTCAACCACATCGCATCCACAGCATCCTTTGAGCATTTTTCACCCCTTGCATTAGGACCACTTCCATAGCAAAGCCCTAAAAAGGATAAAAGTGCCTGGAACTGGCTGAAGACTGCTTACCCTGCTGAGGTAACTGTTTGAGGACCATGCTTGTCCCCCTGACTGGCTCCCTATTGGAGTTGGTCACCTAAAGTAACTTCAAGTGACCGCGTTGCAACTAACCCAAACTTTAGTGAATGCTTGTTCTTGGCTGAGTGAAATAACGAAATGGTTACTTACCAGTGGGAGTAGTTTTGCAGCTTGAAGAATTTTCTGGATTCACATGCTGTGCATTATTCCGCCATCTAGTGGTTGGGTCCGGAATGGTCTTTGTTTTCTTGGTTTTTTTGTTGTTGATTTTTTTGTTTTGGTCGCTGTCGACCACCATTTGGTGCCAGGTACGTCCCCTGTGTGACGTCAGACGGTATCCTGGAGGTCGACGTGCGTGGTAGCCATCTTCGGATTCTTTTTTCTGCTTTGTTTTTATTGGTAGTCTTTGAGATGGTAATTAAATAAGTGATGTAATCATTTGCCTTCCCACCCATTCATTTTCCTTGTAGGGGAGGCCGGGTGGGTCGCATGTGAATCCAGAAAATTCTTCAAGCTGCAAAACTACTCCTACTGGTAAGTAACCATTACGTTTTGCAGCTTGAATCCTTTTCTGGATTCACATGCTGTGCATTAGATTACGTAGCGGTTTCTCCCGAGGTTGGGAGGCTGTGGTGAGAGGAAGACTTTGCAAACAGGTGTTGAAGCACCTGCTGTCCAATTTGAGCCTCCTTACTCATTTGTATGTCCACACAGTAATGTTTTGTAAAGGTGTGTGGTGATGCCCATGTTGCTGCTGCACAAATATTGTCAATGGGTACATTAGCCATGAAAGCTACGGTTGCTCCTTTCTTTCTAGTGGAGTGAGCTGTATGCCGTGTAATTAGTTCTTTTTTGGCATAGGCATAACATGACTAAATAGTTTGTACATCCATTGTGCAATTGTTGCCTTTGTGACTGGTGATCCTGTGCTGGTGTGAGCCTATGCGACAAACAATTGTTTTGCATATTTGTTCTGTTCTTTGTAAATAGTACAGTAACTCTCTCCTTACATCCAGGGTATGGAGACTTTTTTCTGCTTTAGTGTTTGGATTTTTGAAGAAAATCGGCAGGAGAATATTTTGATCCAAGTGGTATTTTGATACTACCTTTGGTACGAAGTGTGGGTTAGTTTTTAAAATCACTTTGTCTTTATGAATTTGTAGGTATGGCTCTTGTATTGTTAGAGCTTGTAACTCACTTACTCTCCGTAGGGAGGCAATGGCGATGAGAAAGGCTGTTTTAAAAGTGATGCGTTTAAGATCTGCCTTGTGAATGGGTTCAAAGGGTTTTGTCATTAGTTGTGAAAGCACTGTATTTAGACTCCATGTGGGTACAGGAGCTGCCCTTGGTGGGGCAATCCTTTTTGTTCCTTCTAAGAATCACTTAATTAGAGGCCTTGTGAAGAAACTTTTGCATGCTCTCCCTCTTGTGTATGCTATGATGGCAGCTAGGTGCACCTTTATGCTGGAGTAGTTGACGTTGCTGTCCAGGAGATAAGTTAGATACGTGATTACTGTTTCTTGCGTGTTGATTGAACCCATCTGATTGTTAGCAGTGCACCATGTGGTGTATCGCTTCCATTTAGCTGCGTAGCATTTTCTTGTTGATTGTTTCCGTGCCTCTTTTAGAATTTCCATAGTTCTTAGAGGCAGTTTGAGGTGGCCAAATTCTATGTATTCAGGCGCCAAGCTGCTAGGTGCAGTGTCGCTGGTTCCGGGTGAAAAATTTGGCCCTGTTGCATTGTTAGCAGATCCTGGTCTGCTTTGATCCTGATCATTTTCCCTTTGGATAGTTCCAGTAGGGTTGAGTACCATGTTTGCCTTGGCCATTGAGGGGCAATGAGAATTAGGTTTGTTCCCGTGTGTTTTGCTTTTTCCAGTACTCTTTGTATTAGGGGTATCGGTGGAAAAGCGTAAGCAAGTGTCTGTGACCAGTTGAGTGAGAGCAGTTGTTTTGCCTGCTCAGCTGATCCGCTGTAATGTTGTCTACTCCTGGCAAATACACCGTTTGTAGGTTGATCTCTTGAGCCAGTGCCCACTGTCAGATGTCCTGTGCTAGTTTGCTCAGTGGAAAGGACTTCGTACCTCCTTGCTTGTTGAGGTAGAACATTGTCGTGGTATTGTCTGTCTGGATCAGCACAGTTTTCCCCTGAATGTGTTTTTGGAATGCCTTCAGTGCCAGAAAAACAGTCTTCATCTCCAGAAGTTGATCTGTTTTATGGAATCCTGTTCGTTCCATTGACCATGTACTTTGAGCTGGTTGAAGTGTGCTCCCCAACCGTTGAGGGATGCGTCCGTGGTGATTGTCACAGATGGAGTTGGGTTTTTGAAAGGTCTCCCCTGTGCTATGCTGTTGTAAGCCCACCATTGTATCTGTGCCTGCACCCTTTGTGTAACAACCACTAGATACTCCCAACTTCCTGTGGCCTGAGACCAGCTGTTGGTAAGCCATTCCTGGAATGGGCGCATGTGTAGGCGAGCGGGACGAATCAGTGGGATGCATGATGCCATCATGCCCATCAGTTTCATGACCTTCCCCACTGTCAGAGATTGTCCCGTCTGGTAAAGGGTTGCTTCGTGGTGGATAGCTTGTATTCTTGTGTTGGATACGCTTTCGCACTTATTGAGTTTAATCTTGCTCCTAAGAAAGGTTTTTCCTTTTCTGGATGATTTTTTGTGGTTTATTGAGAAACCCAGTTTTTGAAGCGTTTGTACAGCTGTTTGAACATGATCGCGGCATGCTTGCTTTGAGTGTGCCCTTATGAGCAAGTCGTCTAGATAGGGATAGACATGGATTCCTTTCCTTCTCAGATGCGCTGCCACTGCTGCCAGGCACTTTGTGAAGACACGTGGTGCAGATTTTATTCGGAAAGGTAGTACCCTGAATTGATAATGTGTTCCGTTGTGTAGGAATCGCAGGTACTTTGTGTCTTTTGTTCATAGGGATATGCAAGTAGGCGTCTTTGAGGTGTATGGTTGCCATGTAATCCCCCTTTTGTATCTGTGGGATTATTCCTTGCAGGGTACACATTTTGAAGCCTTGTGTTAATATGAACTGGTTTATGAACCTTAGGCCCAGAATTGGTCTTAGAGACAGATCCTGTTTGGGTACCAGGAAGTATGGGGAGTAGTTTCCTGCGAACCACTCTTGTTTTGGCACAAATTCTATTGCGTGTTTTTGCGATAGTTCTTTGATCTCTGAATTTAGCAATGTTTGTTCTGATTTCAGGAATTTTCTTGCTTTTGGTGGGTTTGCTGGTGGTCACTGTCAGCTCTATGCAATACCCGTATTTTACCAAATTTAATATCCAATTGTCTGTTGTGATATTTTGCCATTGTTTGAGGAAAAGGGATATTCTTCCCCCCACTGGTGTTTTGTGTGGGTCCTTTTTTGCAAACGAGTCAGTTGGAGCTGTTTTTTAATCTGTTGCAGAGATTCATCGACCTCTTTTCCGAAGAGCGCGTCTCCCATGAATGGTCTGTTGATGGTGGAAGTTTGAACTTCCTGTTTGAATCCTGATATCCTGAGCCAGGCAGGTCTTCTCAGGATGGTATCTGTGCACATTTGCCTGCTAGCAGTGTCTGCTGCGTCAAGAGCTGACTTAAGGCAAGTATTTGCTACGTTATTGCCTTCCTGGACGATGGATTTTGCTCTCTTTTTGTCTTCTTCTGGGAGCTTTTTCAGAAACTCTTCTATGTCTTTCCACTGTTGGTGACCATATCTATTCAGCAAGGCATTAGAATTAGCAATACGCCATTGCGTAGCTGCTTCCTTTTCCATCTTCCTCCCCACCATGTCCATTCTTTTGCTCTCTTTCTCTGGAGGAGGTCCGGTATTGGAGACTGCATTGGCTCTCCTTCTGGCTGTGGTGACAATGATCGAGTCTGGCACCGTGTTCCCCTGAATGTACTTAGGGTCCTTTGAGGAGGCTTTGTATTTTTTCTCCACCATGGGTGTTATTCCCTTGCTTAAGGCTGGTTCCTTGAAGGCTTCTTTGCCTTGAGCCAGGATACTGGGAAGCATAGGCAGGTACTGAACTCCTTTAGTGGCAGGGGCCAGGGTTTCTAATAGGCAACATGTGCCTCCTTTCTCTTCCTCGAGGGGGACTCCAAATTGGTCTGCTGCCCTCTTGAGACAGCACCGAGTACCCACTCGGATATCCCGCCGGGACCACGACTAGAAGCAAGGAGCCGAGATTCGCTCGGACTTCCCCATCACGGAGATCGTGCACGAGGCTCCGATCTGATTCCTGTCCACTTGACAAAGAAGGCTTTAATTCATTACTCTACTCAACAATTAATGGTCCCGGGAGCCATTGTGCTTACCACAGCTGTCTTCGGCACTCATCAGGCCCGCTAGCAGTTATTTTAATCACTGACTTATTCCGCTTTGGACCCTCCGGTTCGCCGGCTTTTTGGCATGTCACCGTAAATGTCCTGAAGATGATCCCACTATTTATTTAAGGGATCGAAACGTCGTTGACAAAATGTACACCATATACATTGACTATAATGCAATGATGAAATTGTAATGGTGTCTCCACAGTATTCTGTCTGCTGTATTCTTATCAAACTTAAATGCAGACACTTTTTCCCTTGCCTTACTCCTTCACTTAATGTTGTTAGTTTGTCTATGTTAGTAGGACGCAGGTTGTGTCCCACTTGGAATCTTTTTTCCTTATTTTGTGTTATAAGCTCATTGTGTATTAAAAAACCTGTCCGGCTGGACAGAGAATATAGTACTGAATTGGTCTATATTAATTTGTACCTTATTTTGACTGTCTAGGGACCATTGTCTTTAGAAATAGCCCTCTTGACTAAGCCATTATAAAAGGCTGTGTCGTCTGGCGGCGAAGCCTTCGAAGGATAACTGCATATCTCCTCCTCGGGGCTCTCGGTGTCGAGTTCGTTCCATGTATCCTCGAAATTTTCGGAGATTTTTTTCTCTTCAGGAAGGTCTTCGTATTCCTCGGGGTCTTCGTCTCGAGGCTCTGAGGTGGGAGGTGATTCGAAGATATCGTCTTCTCCTCCTTCGGCGTCTTCCGCCTCTTCGGCATTGATGTCCTCTGGTTCGGCGACCGGAGCGTTCTTTGATTCGGAGACCAGAGTCTTGGGGATTCGAAAATCCTTTACGGATTCGTCGAACTCTTTCTTCTTTTGAAGAATCGCCGTCATATCCTCTTCGAGCCTTTTTCTCTTCTTTTCGACCTCGAGAGCCCTCTCGGCGTCAGAGGCCGGGGATTTTTGCTTTTTGCTAGCGCCTACGTCCCACCTAGACGGCGTGGTGCTCTTCTTCACGGGTACGGCTTCGACCCTTGGTTTTGGCGTCTTCTGCGATTTTACCTCCTCGGTAACCTTCGGTTGGGTTCCGTGGGGCTCTTTCAATCGCGGCTGACCTTCGATCGCCTTTTTGCTCGGCGTCGGGGCTGCCTTGGGTTGCGCCTTGTGTTCATGGCCCTTCGGTTCCGACGGATGTGTGTGGTGTTTTACCTTATCCATCTTCTTTGTTGGCTCGCTCGTCTTTTTCTGGGAGCGGGCCTTTTCTGAGTCCCCTTCTTGAATTTCAACGTCAGACCCCTCCTGCGTCGATTCTGCTGGCACTCCGTGATCGTCCTCGTCGCTGGAGAAACCCAGATCTCCGAGGGGCGTCTTCTTCGTCGCCTGCGACATTGTGGCGTAGTGGGCCTCTCGCTGCTTACAGCGGGTTCGTAGAGTTTTCGGCAGGAACTCCGCGCAGGCCTAGCCGTTTTTGTCCTGGTGGTTTTTGGGTAGGCAGAGGTTACAGACGTCGTGCGGGTCGCGTTGAGCGTATTTGTGGTGGCACTTGGGACAAAACTTGAAAGGGGTATTTTCCATGTCCCCTACCTCGCCATTTGTGGACCGATGAGGCCCTCTGTGGTATCAGCCCCGGAGCTTCGCCGGAACTGTGATCTTCTCTCCGGTTACGACGTCGAAGAGAGATGAACTTCGCGGTAATCTTTTTTCGGTTTTCTTGAAGTTTTGGGAAAAATTCGAAAAAATTCTTCGGAGCTTCCCGACTTGCTTCCAGATCCAACGGCGGAAAAAAGAATCTGAAGATGGCTCCCACGCATGTCGACCTCCAGGATACCATCTGACGTCACACAGGGGACGTACCTGGCACCAAATGGTGGTCGACAGCGACCAAAAAAAAAATACAAAAAAATACAAAAACAAGAAACCAAAGACAATTCCGGACCCAACCACTAGATGGCGGAATAATGCACAACATGTGAATCCAGAAAAGGATTCATGCTGCAAAAGAAAACAAGTTACTTACCTGTAACTTTGGTTCTCCAGTATTGGAAGCTTTCATAGATTCCCATGCTAGAATAATTCCCCATCGTCGAGATGGGAGTCTCGGTATATATAAATAGTAGTAAATAAATCATTACAAAAGAAGAAACCAGGCCTAGGCCCAATGTCATTTTGTAATCAATCCACCTCTTTTTGTAAAAGAGACTAAAGAGAACGAACCAACCAATCAGAGCAGCCTCACCCTCTAGAACCTTGGTGAAAGAACCTCAGACCCTCAGATTTTCGTAGACGTTGTGAAACAAATATCAGAGAGTGAGAGCTGAGCTTTCCCAGGGGAGGAGGGTGGGTCGCATGGGAATCTATGAAAGCTTCCAATACTGGAGAACCAAAGTTACAGGTAAGTAACTTGTTTTCTTACTCCAGTATTGGAACTTTCATAGATTCCCATGCTTGAATCAGAGTAGCTAGAAGTCATATGCACATTTTATCCTCCAGCTACCAATTTCCCGTTACTGTACATATAACCCTGTAACATTAAAGTGCAGATATTCAAGTGAAATTCAACATCTTGCATCATATTTAGAAAAACAACAAGCACATGCATTTAGATCATGAGATAAAATGTGTCAAGAGCTTAGAAAGAAAGGTAGGAGGGAAGAAAGGGAAAGCTCACCGCTCAATGGAAAAGGTTCCTCAGGACTGCCCGGCCCACCGCTGTGTCATCTTGCATCGATGCATCCAGGCAGTAATGCCTTGTAAATGTGTGAGTGCTGCTCCAAGTCGCCGCCCTGCAAATGTCTTTGATCCGGATCCCAGCAAAAAGGGCCACCGAAGATGCCATGGATCTCGTAGAATGTGCTCGGACTTTACCCTCCAGGGGCCTGCCCGCTGCTGTGTGACAATATTGTATGGCGCTAACAATCCACCGAGCAATCCCTTGCTTGGAAAGGGTAAGCCCTTGCGGGAGCGCTGTATGAGACAAAAACTGGGAAGATTTTCGGAAGCTCTTAGTACGGTCCATATAGAACTTCAAGCACCTCTGTAGATCTAGAGAGTGGAGAGCCCTTTCAGCCGGTGTAGAGGGCTGAGGGAAGAAGGCCTTGAGAACCACTGGCTCGTTTAAGTGAAAGTCCGAAGGAACCTTAGGTATGAACTTCGGATTAGTTCTCATGATGACAGTATTCCTCTTGAACTGAAGGAAGGGTTCCTGAATCGACAGAGCATGTAACTCTCCCACTCTCCTTGCAGACGTGAGAGCTAGCAGAAGCGCCACTTTCCAGGAGAGGAATTTCAAATCTGCTCGATGAATCAGTTCGAAAGGGTGTTTCATTAGTTGGGCGAGAACCAAGTTCAAATGCCACGTAGGAGGCGGAGGCCTCACCGGCGGAAAAACCCTGAAGAGGCCTTTGAGAAATTGCTTGACAATCCTAGCTGACCAAAGAGAAGGCCCAGCAGCAGTGCGTCTATAGCGAGAGACCGTCGCCAAGTGAACCTTTATTGAAGAGTGAGCCAAACCTGCCTTAGCCAAGGACAGGAAATATGGAAGGACTTGGTGAGGTTGCGACAAGAAAGGGTCCAAACTCTCCCGTTGACACCAGATACAGAATCGCTTCCATTTCAAGCGGTATGTCTTGTTAGTAGACGGAGTTCTAGCCTGAGAGAGAACCTCCCTAATCTCCGGGAGATCTAGCTCAAGAAATTCTCGCTGCTCAGGAGCCATGCTGACAGTTGTAACGATCGAGGATCCGGGTGCCAGACCTGGCCCTGTGACATCGTGAGAAGGTCCGGGATCGACTGCAGTGGCAGAGGACGATCCAGGGAGAGAAGGTGAAGCTCCGTGAACCAGAACTGCCTCGGCCAAGCAGGAGCTACCAAGATCATCCTGCACGGTTCCGCTTTCATTTTCTTGAGTAACCTGGGAATCAGCGGAATGGGGGGAAAAGCGTATACAAATGCACCTGACCAGGCTATCAAAAGCGCATTCCCCAGCAACCCCCGCTGGTGTAGCTTTCTGGAGTAAGACTGGCATTTCCTGTTCTCCAGAGTGGCAAACGGGTCTATTGAGGGCCTGCCCCACAGATGAAAGACCTCCTCCAGAGTAGCCTGATTCAGTTCCCACTCGTGGCTGACAGACTTCAGCCTGCTGAGCATATCCGCCTTCTCGTTGAGCACTCCGGGTAGATGTTCCGCCCATAGTGATATTCCATGAAGGATAGACCACTCCCAAATCACCTGGGCTTCCTGAGATAAAGGACGGGATCTGGTACCCCCTTCTTTGTTGATGGAGTGCATGGCTGTGGTATTGTCCGTCCGGACGAGAACCGACAGACCCTGCAACTTTGGAAGAAAAGCTTGTAAAGCCAGACGAATCGCCAGAGTTCCAAGAGGTTGATGTGGAGAAGGCGATGCTCGGGCAACCAATGTCCGCTGACATGCAAGTCCTGTAACACTGCCCCCAACCTTCCAGTGAGGCATCCGTAGTCACCACTTGAGGCGCTGGAGTGTTTACGAAGGATAGACCTTGGGAAACATTTCTTTCCTTTGTCCACCACAGGGCAGCCTTCTTCATAGCCTGAGTGATCACCACTCTGTCGTCGAAGGATCCGCTCACCTGTCTCCATTGTAGGTCGAGCTGTTCCTGCAAGGGACGCATCCGCAGCCTGCAGTGAGGTATTAAAGGAATGCAGGAGGAAATCATTCCTAGCAGGGATTTGTAACGGCGTACGGAAAGAAACTCTTCTTCGCAAGAGATGTGCCATGGAGATCAGACTCCTTTGTCTTTCGAGGGAAGGAGAGGCCTTGCTGAGAGATGTGTCCAGAACTGCTCCTAGGAACTGAACTTCCCTTAACGGGCAGAGAGAAGACTTGCCCTCGTTGAGGGTCAGGCCCAGATTGTTGAAGAGACGCGTGCATGTGTCGACTGTTTCTTTTGCTGCACTTCTGGTCGGAGCCTTCAGCAATTAATCGTCCAGATAAGGAAAGATTTGGAAATGCTGCTTCCTGAGGAAGTCTGCTACCGGCGCCAGCACCTTGGAGAAAACCCTTGGAGCAGAGCGAAGGCCAAATGGCAACACTTTGAACTGAAAATGGCTCTTGGCTACTGTAAACCGTAGAAACCTCCTGTGGGCTGGATGGATGGGTATGTGGAAATACGCATCCTCGAGATCGAGAGTGGCCATAAAATCTCCAGGGTTGAGGAGACGTAGAATGTCCTGGAGAGAAACCATCCGAAAGGATTGTTTTATGAGATAAGTGTTCAGCTCCCTGAGGTCTAAAATGGGACGCCATTTCTCCAGCGTCTTCTTCACCAGGAAAAACCTGGAATAGAACCCCTTCTCCCTCTGAGACAGAGGGACCGGTTCTATTGCTCCCTTGATCAGCATTTGATGGACTTCCAGCCGAAGTAAACGCAGATGTTTTGCGGAGTTGACGGCAGGGGGCTTGGATGGTGGAAGATGTACAAATTCTAGCGTGTGGCCACTCTGAATGATATTGAGCACCCAACGGTCCGTTGTTATCCGTTGCCAGTTGTTGAGGTATCGAGACACCCTGCCTCCCACAGATGTTCTCAAGGAGGAGGACACAGTGCGAAGAGCCAGCACGCCGCTATTGCCTCTTAGAGCCCTCTCGTCCTTGACGGTTCTGTTTTCCTCTAGCGCCAGACCTAGAGAAAGACGATGTCTGGCCTTGCTTCTGATGGTACGACGGTCGATAAGACTGGGACGTGGAACCAGCATGTATAACGCTGCTGTTGATAAGATCCTCTGTAAGCAGGAGCACCTCTTCCTCTAGCCCCACGGAAAGGGACCTTCCGATATTGTAGTGAGCCCAAGGATCTAGCAGTCTCCGTATCTTTCTTGATGTCCTGGAGGGCATCATCGATGTGTTTTCCAAAACAACGCCTCACCATCAAAAGGAAGGTCCAGGATCTTATTCTGGACTTCCGGACGGAACCATGTCGCCCTCAGCCAACCCTGGCGACGGAGAACTGCTGCACCAGCCAGCGAACGGAATGCCGTAGTGGCAATGTCCATCGCACAGTCGATTTCTGCCGATGTAACTTCCCCTTCCTGTAAGATTTTTCTAGCTTCAACCTTGGACCCTTCCGGCAACTGGTCCAGGTATGGTGACAGGTCACACCACAATTGGCGATCATACCTTCCCAGTATCGCCAATGCATTCGCCGCTCTAACCAGTAAGCTCGCCATGGAGGAGAATCTCTTGCCAGCATTGTCCAGGCGTCTGCTCTCCTTGTCGGGTGGAGTAGTAAGGGGCGCCGAAGGATTCCTTTGAGCCGCCTGAGATATGACCGAATCTGGCTTCGGCTGACCAGTTAAGGATGCTGGACTGTCTTCCGGGGCTTTGTATTTCTTGTCCAGACGCGGCAAGACTGGGATCACTGTGGCTGGATTTTTCATAGCCTTAATCCCTTCCTCCCATACATGAGCCACAATAGGAATGGTGCGCACCGTTTTCTTATATGGCTCCTTAAAATCATAAAGAAAGCACTCCGATTGAACCGATGGCATGGGAAGTTCGAACCGGAGGGAGGCCCTTTCCATCAATTTATGAAAACCCCCAATGTCCGCAGGGGGGGAATCAACTGGAGCTGGAGAAGCGGGATCAGGGATTACATAGTCATCCCATTCTTCACATTGATCAGGCTGAACAATTTCTCCTTGATCCTCCTCCGAGGAATCATCTTGGGGCTCCGAAACAGCTGGAGGAATGACTGTGGTCGGCCCCTGAAATTGGGAAAACATCTGGGCTGGAGGCCGTGGCGAGGCTACAGTGGAGGCTGGAGGAGCAGGTTTGAGACTGCGCCAAGAGAGGTGGCTGCGGAGGAGGAGGGTGAGAAGAGAATCTCCTCCTATAGTCCAACAGCATGCCTTGCAAATCAGCCAACAGAGAAGTGGGAACAGACACCATCTCCTGTCGAATGTTCTCCTGAAGCGGAAATGACTGACCATAAGAATGGCTCTGAAGATATTCTCCTTCGGAATCAGTATCCTGGCATTTGACCAGGAGTTGAGAGGGGCTACTGGCATAGCCAAAGGGACTTTCATCACCCTCAGAGTCCTCCTCTTCATCCAGTAACAGCGCAGGAGGTAGTGAAGCTACTCTCCTAGGAGACGTCATGTCCGGTGTAATCTGTGTCTTCTTAATTGAAATGAAATTATTCCAGTCGACGACGTAGTCGACGGTCCCGTCGACTACGTGGAAGAAAGAGGAACCATCGCCGATGAGAGCGTCGCCGGAACCACCGTCGGCGAACGCGTCGACGGAACCATCGTCGACGGGAGCGTCGTTGGAACACTGTCGACGAGCTGATCATCGACGAAACAGGTGTCGTCGACACCATCGTCGATGAGATGAGCAACACTCCTGCCGTCGTAGTCGTCACCGTCGTCGCAGTCTTCGTCGTCGACATCGTAGTCGAAGCGAGCGTCGACGACACCCTCGTCGTCATCTTCGTCGATGAAGAAGTCTTTGTCGACGAGCCCGTCGACACCGGAAGCCTTGAAGACGCCGACGATCCCGTCGACGTCAGAGCCACTTTACTTTGTGTTTTTGGAGGTTTCGTCGACGAAAGTTTGCGCAGCGTCAACGACGATTGCTCATTCTTGTCAGAAGACACTGAAGGAGGCTTTTTGAAAGGCTTTTCAGACTTTGGCAGAGCTGCAGCAGGTGAAACCAGTCCTTCCCTCTCCTTTTCACCACGGTGAGGAGATTTGCTAGGACTTAGGCCCTCAGGCTCCCGGGGGGGGTCTTTTTTGAGGCCTTTGAGGGATGTTCCTTAGATAGTGAAGGGGAAGCCCTACCCCTTTTCACTGACCTTCTAGATGACGCAGCTGAAGACGATTCCTCACTATCACTTGACAGTGTCTCCTTCCTTGACTTCAGCTTTTGGAGCCAGCTGAGAAGGCGACCCTCACGGTCCCGGAGAGTCTTAGTTGAAAATGTGCGGCAAATCTTGCAGTCCGCAGCTTTGTGGTCAGGGTATAGGCAATAAATGCAGTCCTTATGCCTATCCTCCACATACAGCCTCTTCTTGCCACAAGTGGCACAAGCCTTAAACAGGGCTTTTTTTCTCCTGGTCAGACATATCCAGAGTAAATACCAACAAACCTGAAGAAAAAATTGAAGAACTGTTGAAATCCAGAGAAAAAGAGTCTAAGTTGAGCAGAGCTCAAGGAGACTCCCTTCTGCACAACGTGCGGTAGAAAATCTGAGGGTCTGAGGTTCTTTCACCAAGGTTCTAGAGGGTGAGGCTGCTCTGATTGGTTGGTTCGTTCTCTTTGGTCTCTTTTACAAAAAGAGGTGGATTGATTACAAAATGAGATTGCGCCTAGGCCTGGTTTCATCTTTTGTAATGATTTATTTACTACTATTTATATATACCGAGACTCCCATCTCGACGACGGGGAATGATTCAAGCATGGGAATCTATGAAAGTTCCAATACTGGAGTAACTTGATTTACTATACCTTATATATTCTATATCTCCGGAACCCTCTGGTGGATTTTTTTGTTGTGGTGTCTAGAAATACATAAAAATACAGTCTATTTTTATATATTGATGTCAGATTTCTTTGGTGTCTTGTCCATTTCTTCTTCAATTGTTTTGGTGCTGCTTAAGTGCTTTACACTTTCGTCTTTGTGTAAGCCTTGCTGCTCAGAACCATAGCTACCCAGGGTTGGGATAAAGGTTTGACTAACGAAATTAGGTTAGTGTATTACACGGTGAGGTCGCACAACCACACCATAAAATACACCCCATTTCCTCACATAGTCCCATTCAGGAGTTAGCACACCTGAGTTGTCTGCGTCTAACCCTGTACTGGCCAATGGAGGTACTAGCCTTGTTCACAGAAAAAACAACAATTGCGAGATTTGACTGTCAGACCATGTGACACACATGTTCTACTTTTTTATAGGCTGCACCCTGCCTTAGGACTCGATAGGCCTGCTGTATGGGTGACTTACATTAAAAAAGAGAGTTTGGGCTTTGCCACGATTTTGAATGGCAAAGTTGGGTTAGCAGTTTTAAACTGCTCTATTAGTCTGCAGGGGCAGGCTGAGAGACACGTTTACCTTGCCCCCCTCAGGGTGGCAAAACAAGTGCTGCAGTTCCTGCTGGGATATGTTAACTTACAGGCTCTGGGTACCCCTGGTACCCCTGGTACCATATACCAGGTACTTATAAGTAAGTTAGCTTATGGCACTAAGGTATAGGCCAATCAAACATACATGTTTAAGGGTCAGGGCACTGGCACCGAGGTCTGGTTAGCAGGCCACAGTGCAGAGTCGAAAAACCCGCAGCAGCATCCAAAACTTTGAGGGTTATCATACACAAAGAGGAATTTTCTTACAAGATCTTTTGCAGTCTCCTCTGAAATCTGCGACCACGTCCAGGTGTCCCTTTGATATTGGGCCCACTGAGACTTCAGATCCCACTGCAGAGCCCACATATGCCACCTGGCATGCTTGAGCAGCAGGATGCAGGAAGCCATCAGTCCCAGTATCCTCAGAGTCAACTTAATTGAAAACCAGGACAGAGGCTGAAAGATCGGGATCGTAGCCTGAAAGTCCTGGACTCTTCTTTCAGAGGAAAAAAACCGAACCATGTCCAGAATGGTTCTGATGAAGGGGTGTGTCTGAAAAGGAGGCAGGTGCGACTTTCGCACATTGATAGTGAACCCCAAAGATGGCAGGAGGTTCGCCATAGTCTGGAGGTGGTTGACGACTGCATGGGCCAAGCACGCCATCAGCAGTCAATCCTTGAGGTAGAGGGAAGACGGGAACCCCCGACCTCCGAAGGTGTGATACTATCGCAGCCATCACTTTCATGAACATCCGAGGTGCACTGGTGAAACCAAAAGGTGAGCACAGCGATCTGAAAATGCTCCCATCGCACCACGAGCCACAGAGAGCGCCAATGGGCCTGCAGGACGGTCTCCCCCTCAGTAGCCCCTTTGACCAAAAGGGCTTGCACTTCCTGCCTTAAAACAGACATATGGCTGTCTGTCAGTCACTCTGGGGACGGTGGAAATTGCGGCAGAGTGGCAATAAATGGCAAGATTTACTCCTTCTGCGCTATCTGCTGGACCCATCTGTGCGACGTTATGGTCTACCAGCCCGGAAGCAATCGTCGGAACATGCCTCCAACCAGGTGGAAGGGGGTTGGGGAGTTATGGATCAAGTGGTTCGCTGACCCTGACCGCTTGGGCGGTGGCACTGTGGCCTTGAAACTGCTAAGCACCTTGCTTTGGTTGAACTGGCTGACCCTATGGGGTACCGCTGCCGAAGCTGTGAAAGGATAAGCCCATGGATTGTACAGTGGCCCTGCACTCCTTGAACTGCTCCAGAGTGGAATGTGCCATGTCTCCAAACAGGTTAACCCATCAAGGGACTTGTCCATAAGGAACGATTAGGCATCGCATGAAAAACCGGTTGACCGCATGGCAGCTAACGGCAACGCTGGTGTCAATAGCTCGCCTAATGGAATCGATGGTGTCCAAGCCACAACGAATTGTGAACTTTGTCGCATCACGACCATTCCGTATTGGCTTGGGTTAGGACAGGTCAAAAGTCTTCTAGTACACCTGGAGTACTTGAGCCACCAAATCCCAGTAGGAGTAGTGGCCTAGGAGGCAGCTGCCATTTACAGACTTCAGAGCCAAGCTGGTGGAAGAAAATACCCTCTTCCCAAAGGTTTCCAATCGTTTGGACTCCTTACTGGGGGTGGGGGTGGGGTAGTCAGAAAGGTATTAGAGTTTGTCCAACTTGTAGACGCCATGACTACCAAATTTTCAGGGGAGGGATACTGAGACACAAATGCAGGATCAACTGGGACAGAGCAGTGGTGTCTTGCAAATTGGAGGCTGACTGACGGGCCAGAGCCAGGTTTGGCCCAGGCCCGTAAGAGGGAATCTAAGTGCCCCATCGAAGGGCAAGAGGGGCTCAATAGACATTTGCCCCGGCTGTGGCACTCCCATCAAGACATTGGTTTTGACCTCTACGGTGGGAAGCTGGAGGTCAAGAACTGTGGCTGCCCTACGCATGACCATTAGATAAGATTCATTCCCTTCATTGGCAGGGCCCAGGGGAGAGAGGATTACAGACTTGGGGGAAGCGTCAAGTCAACTGGCATCTTGGAGGTCATCGTACCAATTGTCCTTGTGGTATGGTTGCCCTATCTCATCCCCCACAACAAAGTCACTGTCCAAATCGGTATCAAATAAGGAACGCAACACATGCGTGCTTCCTCGTGGAGGTGTTAAGTCAAGTGGGGGAGGGAGCATTGACGAAAATTGAACACACTCTGTCGTGGTCGTAGCAGTGCCGACTCCGAATCAGAGAACAGAAAGCACTTCTCATCCGTCAGCTGTCGATGGAGTCTACATCAGCGTTGAGGCTCAGAAACTGGGGTGGCTTGTGATGTGGGAGGCAGAGTCGGAAACAGGAACTGGAGAATGCCCAGTGGTAGATCTGGTGTGGTAACTGGCATCCAGGTGAACCTGCCAGTAGTACCCCAGATGGAGGGCTTCTCTGCTCCTTGTGACAATGACGGCACGCCAAGTGATTCAGAAAGGATCCAAATACTCCAAGCATAGTCTTGCAGAAGTATGATCTGCCTCAGTGTTGCAGATGGCCTCAAAAACTAGGGTTCTGCCAGAAAAAATCATGAAATTGCCTACGACATCGATCAACTTCAGGAGCGAGATCGAGTGGCATGGTGATGCCCTTGCCTCTTCTTAGGAGTATGTGAGCGGCGGGAAGGGGCCGAGTCCTGCTTGGAATTTTTGTGTTTTTTCTTCAACCCGGAAGACTTGGAATGATACGATGATCAACTTTGGGAACAACTCCTGAAACTTGGACCAGCCTCGTTGCAGAGATTTCCGGTGCTTGGTGACATGGAGTTTGGCCTCGCGGGCTCTCATGTAAGGCCTTCCGGTTCATTGACGTGCAGTCAATGCAGGCTTTAGAGCCTTAGAGTCATAGCTTGACCCCAGCCACCCAAGCTAACTTGATGAGGATCTGTCACAGATATTGTTTGCAATAGTCCTTATAGGGTTTGAATCCTGTTGGCTTTGGAGATGGCATTTCTCTTGCACACTGTAAATGTTTTGATTTTGGTTGAAAAACTGTCTCAAGAGACGATATGTAGCTCCGGATTGAAATCTGGTGGCATGGGAAGAAAGGAACTGACATCGGAGCACAGGAGTGGTGCCTATATGGGCCTGCATGTCATTTCTGCAGCGGAACTAGACGGCGCCACCCCCCCAGCACACAGAGGCTCCAGTCCAGTATGATGCCTGGGGAATATTCAAACAGTGAGAAATCTGCAGTTAAAAGCCTCTATCAGAAAACTAGGTTTGAAGAATAAGAATAGAGAAAGAACATAACGGAGGGGTTTGCACTACAAATAACACTGCATGTAAGGCCTGCGAACTGTCCCTTCACTAGTGGCAAGTATATGCCTGAGTGCAGCGTTTTATGCTCAAGTTCCTTCTTACCCAGGAACGACCTCACCTGTGATCATGCACATTCGCAGCCCAACCTGTGCAAATTTCTTACCTGGCAGTGAAGACCGTGGACCCATTGGAGCACCCCACTGCTGGCCAGCTGCCTGGTGCATGAGCGAGGGCCCTGGTATTTGGAGTTGTGGCTGTCCCGTTGCCTGGTGAGGCATTTGCTGTCCCATAGATTGGTGCTGTATCATTCCCTGGGCCGCCTGCTGCATGTGGTGCAAAGCCTGCTGCGACTGTTGGACTCCGGGCTGAGTCTGTCAATCATAGGGAGAGAATGTGAACACATTAGTGATGCCTGGGAAGGAAAGGAAGCATGAAATGGAAACTGGGGGCACTCAGAAGAGAAGAAATAGGCAAATCAGAAATGGAGGTAAAAAACAGGAGCAATGGAGGGAAGTATGAGAGATGTGGAGAAAGGCCAAAAAGCAGGAGAGCAAAACTAAAGGAGAAGAATACATGAGGAAAGCACAAGAGAAGGAGGGAGAGAGCAGTGCCTGCAGGAAGGGAGAAACGGATAGCAAATATAGATGGAGGGAGAGACTAACACCAGATGGGAGGGAGGAAGAGACTAGCACCAGGTGGCAGGGAAAGATGGACACCAGATGGAGGGCCAGGTGGGAGCGGGGAAGACAGGTGCCATATTAAGGGATGAGAGAAGGGTGCCATATTAAGGGATGAGAGAAGGGCGCCAGACCGAGGGAGAGCGAGAAGGGCGCCAGACCGAGGGAGAGCGAGAAGGGCGCCAGACCGAGGGAGAGCGAGAAGGGCGCCAGACCGAGGGAGAGCGAGAAGGGCGCCAGACCGAGGGAGAGCGAGAAGGGCGCCAGACCGAGGGAGAGCGAGAAGGGCGCCAGACCGAGGAGAGCGAGAAGGGCGCCAGACCGAGGGAGAGCGAGAAGGGCGCCAGACCGAGGGAGAGCGAGAAGGGCGCCAGACCGAGGGAGAGCGAGAAGGGCGCCAGACCGAGGGAGAGCGAGGGAGAGCGAGAAGGGCGCCAGACCGAGGGAGAGCGAGAAGGGCGCCAGACCGAGGGAGAGCGAGAAGGGCGCCAGACCGAGGGAGAGCGAGAAGGGCGCCAGACCGAGGGAGAGCGAGAAGGGCGCCAGACCGAGGGGAGGCGACAAGGGCGCCAGACCGAGGAAAGGCGACAAGGGCGCCAGACAGAGGAAAGGCGAGAAGGGCGCCAGACCGAGGAAAGGCGAGAAGGGCGCCAGACCGAGGAAAGGCGAGAAGGGCGCCAGACCGAGGAAAGGCGAGAAGGGCGCCAGACCGAGGAAAGGCGAGAAGGGCGCCAGACCGAGGGAAGGCGAGAAGGGCGCCAGACCGAGGAAGGCGAGAAGGGCGCCAGACCGAGGGAAGGCGAGAAGGGCGCCAGACCGAGGGAAGGCGAGAAGGGCGCCAGACCGAGGGAAGGCGAGAAGGGCGCCAGACCGAGGGAAGGCGAGAAGGGCGCCAGACCGAGGGAAGGCGAGAAGGGCGCCAGACCGAGGGAAGGCGAGAAGGGCGCCAGACCGAGGGAAGGCGAGAAGGGCGCCAGACCGAGGGAAGGCGAGAAGGGCGCCAGACCGAGGGAAGGCGAGAAGGGCGCCAGACCGAGGGAAGGCGAGAAGGGCGCCAGACCGAGGGAAGGCGAGAAGGGCGCCAGACCGAGGGAAGGCGAGAAGGGCGCCAGACCGAGGGAAGGCGACAAGGGCGCCAGACCGAGGGAAGGCGAGAAGGGCGCCAGACCGAGGGAAGGCGACAAGGGCGCCAGACCGAGGAAGGCGACAAGGGCGCCAGACCGAGGGAAGGCGACAAGGGCGCCAGACCGAGGGAAGGCGACAAGGGCGCCAGACCGAGGGAAGGCGACAAGGGCGCCAGACCGAGGGAAGGCGACAAGGGCGCCAGACCGAGGGAAGGCGACAAGGGCGCCAGACCGAGGGAAGGCGACAAGGGCGCCAGACCGAGGGAAGGCGACAAGGGCGCCAGACCGAGGGAAGGCGACAAGGGCGCCAGACCGAGGAAGGCGACAAGGGCGCCAGACCGAGGGAAGGCGACAAGGGCGCCAGACCGAGGGAAGGCGACAAGGGCGCCAGACCGAGGGAAGGCGAGAAGGGCGCCAGACCGAGGGAAGGCGAGAAGGGCGCCAGACCGAGGGAAGGCGAGAAGGGCGCCAGACCGAGGGAAGGCGGGAAGGGCGCCAGACCGAGGGAAGGCGAGAAGGGCGCCAGACCGAGGGAAGGCGAGAAGGGCGCCAGACCGAGGGAAGGCGAGAAGGGCGCCAGACCGAGGGAAGGCGAGAAGGGCGCCAGACCGAGGGAGCGCGACAGGGGCGCCAGACCGAGGGAGCGCGACAGGGGCGCCAGACCGAGGGAGCGCGACAGGGGCGCCAGACCGAGGGAGCGCGACAGGGGCGCCAGACCGAGGGAGCGCGACAGGGGCGCCAGACCGAGGGAGCGCGACAGGGGCGCCAGACCGAGGGAGCGCGACAGGGGCGCCAGACCGAGGGAGCGCGACAGGGGCGCCAGACCGAGGGAGCGCGACAGGGGCGCCAGACCGAGGGGGACCGACAGGGGCGCCAGACCGAGGGGACCGACAGGGGCGCCAGACCGAGGGGGACCGACAGGGGCGCCAGACCGAGGGGGACCGACAGGGGCGCCAGACCGAGGGGGACCGACAGGGGCGCCAGACCGAGGGGGACCGACAGGGGCGCCAGACCGAGGGGGACCGACAGGGGCGCCAGACCGAGGGGGACCGACAGGGGCGCCAGACCGAGGGGGACCGACAGGGGCGCCAGACCGAGGGGACCGACAGGGCGCCAGACCGAGGGGGACCGACAGGGCGCCAGACCGAGGGGGACCGACAGGGGCGCCAGACCGAGGGGGACCGACAGGGGCGCCAGACCGAGGGGGACCGACAGGGGCGCCAGACCGAGGGGGACCGACAGGGGCGCCAGACCGAGGGGGACCGACAGGGGCGCCAGACCGAAGGGGACCGACAGGGGCGCCAGACCGAGGGGGACCGACAGGGGCGCCAGACCGAGGGGGACCGACAGGGGCGCCAGACCGAGGGGGACCGACAGGGGCGCCAGACCGAGGGGGACCGACAGGGGCGCCAGACCGAGGGGGACCGACAGGGGCGCCAGACCGAGGGGGACCGACAGGGGCGCCAGACCGAGGGGGACCGACAGGGGCGCCGAGGGGGACCGACAGGGGCTCCAGACCGAGGGGGACCGACAGGGCGCCAGACCGAGGGGACCGACAGGGGCGCCAGACCGAGGGGGACCGACAGGGGCGCCAGACCGAGGGGGACCGAGAAGGGCGCCAGACCGAGGGGGACCGAGAAGGGCGCCAGACCGAGGGGGACCGAGAAGGGCGCCAGACCGAGGGGGACCGAGAAGGGCGCCAGACCGAGGGGGACCGAGAAGGGCGCCAGACCGAGGGGGACCGAGAAGGGCGCCACACCGAGGGGGACCGAGAAGGGCGCCACACCAAGGGGGACCGAGAAGGGCGCCAGACCGAGGGGGACCGAGAAGGGCGCCAGACCGAGGGGGACCGAGAAGGGCGCCAGACCGAGGGGGACCGAGAAGGGCGCCACACCGAGGGGGACCGAGAAGGGCGCCAGACCGAGGAGGTGGCAGAGGGGAACGATAGGGAGCAGCAGAGTGCGAAAGGCAGAGGAAGGGTGGAGGGAGAGAGGAATGAAAGGCAGAGGGAGAGAAGCATGAAAGGTGGAAAGAGTATAGGGAATACGAGTCATGAGGGAGCGAAAAGAACAGTAGATGGCAGATGAAGACCAAGAAACAAGAAGGACGGAGAGAAGTTTGAATGATCGAAAGAAGACTGGATAGAAGCATGACACAAATGGAAATCATGACACAAAAAGCAGAAAATTAAAAAAAAAGCATGACGAGTGAGATGTATGCGAGAAGAAGGGATGCATGCAAGCCGAAAAAAGAGAAGATTGAGACAGAAGGGATGGAAATGACAGATGGGTGGCAGGGAATATGGGACTGGAGGACAGCATGAGAGATTTCAGATTCAAGCATAACAGATGAGTCGGAGGGAGGTACAAGACAGAGAAGGCAGTTAAGGGAGGTGCCTAAGAAGAAGTAGCAAATCGGGAGAATGGAATGGCGAATTAAAGCTTGAGTGCGCAGAGAATGCGAGAGTGACCATGACGGACAGATTACAGGGTCACGTGGAGAGAGAGAGGTACAAACTAGGAGAGCAAAGAGAAATGTGGAGAGCTAAATGAATTACAGGTGAAGCACAGAGGACAAGAAGTGGAGAGAAGTGGATAAACCATGATAACATCGAGAAAGCAGAAATAATGGGGGAATAGGATACTTAGAGAAAAAGAAAGCAAAATAAGGTTGAAATTAGAAAGAAAGAACAAGAGAAGACAGAATGAGAGCTAAAGGAGCATGAGAGATGGAGACGGAAGAAGGAGCAAAGAAATGGGAAGGGGAAAGCGCGAGACCAAAGAAAATAAGTGGTAAACCGTGAAGGATAATTAGACAGGAAACATTATACGACTATTCAACGCCCTGCCTCCAACAACTTTTAACTGTAATTTCTCTTTCTATTCTTCAGCACTCAATGCCCTTTAATAAATAAACAATTGTCATTCCAACTCTTTTAGCCGTTTCACTTGTCATGGTAAATCCGGACTTAAATTACAGGCACCATATATTTTATGGGATTGGGAGTTACAGTGCGGCCCTGTAGCCATAAAATACAATCAGGTGTTTTTCAAGAGGTAAAATGATAAGCACCAATGAAAAAAATAAAGTTTGGAAATTGAAGGTGATTTAGGAAAGTTGTAACTGGTCTAATTTTTATGAACCTACACTTACAAAATGTCCTTGAAATGCAGAATAAGCCAGAAAGAGTCTAACATTATAATGCTGCAAAAAATCAACTTTTTTCAACCCCATTCACTGGGCCACTGTCCATGTCTATGGCTCCAAGATGATCTGTTCTGATCTACTTTCCAAGGGTGCAGAATACTTACCAGAAGGAAGATGTGTTGGCTTATAACTAATAGGGCGTTCCTTCTTAGTTTAAGACAGTTGTACAAGTATCAAAGCAGTCTTAAGAATTTTTAACTAGAAAATAGCCAGGAGGAAACATGTTAGTGCATTGAGCTCTATGCTGTGTTGCATTTTCTTCACAAATTAAAATGTATGCTAGTGACAGAGCCAAACGACGAAAAGACTTTGGGAGCACTGAGTATATCTCATTCAAGAAATATTTACAAAAATTGATGTTAATCGTTACGTTTCATTTTCACATCTATTGAGCATTTTAAACATAGCAATTGTATTCATTTTTTCAAAATTGAAAAGAATGCCTAAATAAAAAGCTATTGATTTTCATAGGCACAGGTGAAGTAGTAAAGGAGGTTTCAGTCCTGGCCACAGAATAGCATCCCTCATAAGTACAACACTCAGGGTCCTCTAGACCCCATTTTGCAGCTCTCTGGTTTAGCACTTACTCAAACCTTTACCAGTACATGGTATGATCCTGAACTACTGATGGTCCAACTGAAAGAAAAAACAGACTCCGTTCTTAGACGGCATCCTTGAGCCTAGAACATGAAGGTATTGGAAGCCTAACTAACGGTACTGTACTGCTATGCAACCTTTACACTGAAGAATGACAAACTGCTCGCCCTTGGAGCAATGTGTTCCAAAGGCAAAAGTAATTTACTTTGAACAGCCTATCCCTAGTTAACTTTGTCCGGGTTCAAGAAGAAAAACATTTCAATGATTTCAGTTCCTTTGAACCTAACAGCATTCATATATGGAGAGAACTGGCTACTGGGTAAATCTTTATTAAATTACCCAGTACTGATATATCTACTTTATCAGCAACCCTGCTCAACAATTCCCTACTTCAGAATCAGAAGAACATGACAGAAAAGTAGAATTACACTATAATGCCAACATTAGAATGGGTTCTCTATCTGCTCCAATCGAAGCCACACTCACCGGCTGCTGGTTGAGGAGAAGGCTGCGAAGCTGTGGGTTGGCCCCTGGGTTCTGTGCTCTCAGCATGGGCCCAGTCTGGGGAGGCTGACCAGGGGCCTGAACTGAAGCCTGAGGAGGCTGGGGGTTGGCCTGTTGCTGCTGTTGTTGCTGCTGCTGGGCTGCCTGCTGCTGGGCTCGGAGCTGTAACTGAGGAGTAAAGAGAGGGAATCAGTTCACAGTGGTGCCCTTAAATCGTAAGTTCATTTCTTAGGCTCATAAAAGGAAAAGCAAGGTAACTCACCAGACTCTGTTGCCTTTGCTGCTCATCCATCATTGCGACCTGTCCAACAGAATTCATTCCCAAGGGCACCTGCTGTCCAGCCAGCTGTAAAACACAGTGCATTTGAGAAAGTGTGTGAGAGAGGTAGTAAGAGGAGAGAGATGAGGAGGAAGAGAAGCAATAAGATGGATAGCTAAGAAGGGGAAATGCCACTTTGGTTCCTTAGTCACCCTCCTCCAGGAATAAAAACAATCACTACTGTCTGCATATGGAAAAACATTTGAGGTGTGGGGGAGTTGATGTGGCATAGGTGTGTGGGGCTTTAGTATATGCCTTTGGAAAATATGTACACAAATGATCTATATCATGTAGAAATTCTGCCTACAGTTAGAACATCCCATGCATCTGCACGAAGAGAGCTAAAGACTACTAACCCCAGAGACACTTCTGACCACTTGTCTTTTTTATCTTCGTTCTACCAATACAGCAGTCTCTACAGTGTGTAATCTGTACTTATATATGTCAAAGTCTGTTTTAGAAGAGTGTGGCCAAACGGAGTAGCCTTGATTATTTGTTCAGAACATAGTTTTACAGAAAGTGTTCAGAGTAGCCGACTTGGATGACTTGTACATGGGATCTACAAGGACAATGCCTTTGCTCTAACTGTGTACACACAGATGCCCTACAGGGGAGGGAGGGCAGTAACCTAGTACCATTACAGAAAGCTAATTGGGGGAATGATGCCTTGTTTACAAATTAAAGAAAACACTCCAGTAAGTGACAAAGGGCCTGACTGAGGAGCGATTTGCCATAGTCCTTTCGAATGAGAAACAGTCCACAAGCCTCAGAATCGAAGGAAGTACTTGGAAAAATCAGAACACATGATTCCGAGCCATATACCAGCTGTAGTGACAACAGATTACAGTTCACAAGGCTTTGCATAGTAGGGACCCAATTCACCTAAATAAGGTTTTCCCAACGTATCAACTATCAGTTGTTTAAGGTCATCGCCCCTGAACTCGCTAATGACCGATTCAGTAATATACTTGTTTTTGAGGGTGATCTTTCCTCAGCTCTCAGGGCCCTATCTTCTGAACTTCGCACTCCTCACACTCAGACTAGAAGATTTCCTACAAAGGATTGAAAACCTACTCATAGTATATATTGCAACCACCTCCTTTACTATCTCACCATTTTGGTGCACCACTTAAAAACAAAAAATAAAATAAATCTGCTTTGATTCAATTAGGCCTAGTGGCAGCAGATAGCTAGCTTTGGTATTATGTGAATTGTAAATCTCAGAGCTGTCGCCAGAAAAAATGGGATTGGTGTGGACTACCTCCTTTAATACCAAGCTTTTAACAATTTGTCAGGACAAAATCAGGTCACAGCTCATGCATTTCTGACATGCAAACCTTTCTGTCCCATTCACTGGATATGCACAGTATGTGAATCTATATCAGATTCAAATAGGAAAAATGAGAGGACCCTCACTCAAACCACTGTACACCTCATCTGGTTCTAAGCAAGAAAACGGAATAATATCTGCGGGCTGGCAAATCTGAAAATGATGTTCACTAAAGACCTCTATTCTTCAAGAATGAAAATAGTGTGCTAGTTAGGCTAGAGTCCCAGAAATCAGTGGTGCAGGTTAGCTTCAGAAAACTCAAACTGAGAAATACAGCATCACTTGAAGCTGGAAGTAACAGGCACAGACAATTAGAGTAGCTGATCAGGAAAGTCAATTCGAACAGAGACATACCTGGAAGAAGTACAGTGGAAGCACCAGCTAAAAAATAAATTGAGGTTGGGAAGCTCTGAGGCACAATGGGGCAAGAGACGTTCAGACCTTCTGGGCTGAACATGTGCAAGAAACTCCTTGCAAAACTGTGACCCTTTTATCTTTGCTATGGAAAATATATTTAGTCCCCTGGACTGCAGCCAGGACAATGCAGCAGTCTAGAGAAAAAGTAAAATGGAAGTACCGATAACAATTAAAATTGCAAGTAATTTTTTATCCATGCTCTACAACAAACCTAAAAATTATCCTGTTCTGGTAGATAAAGGAAGGTGTGGGAAAGCTATTTCATGATATCAAGAGATGAAGCATGCCGATAGATTTAGAGTGTTACAGCAAACAAATGATGGACGGAATGCTGACAATGCAAACATTCTCCCCCAGTCAAAAGATCTGGGTTAAATCCATCGTTCTTTTGCCCACTACGCCACCCCAGTTTGGACCCAGCCATATGCAAATCAGTCTTGACCCTGTGCCCCATGGGAACAGTCCAGACCGAACTGCCAGGCCAGGTCTTCCCTGGACCGGAAACAAGCATCCTGGGACCGGTTTCAGGGTATGTCACCAGACGTGGGTCCTGGGCTCACTGTGCCACTGGACTCAAGCTATCTTGGCTGAAGAGGGGTGAAACCCCGAAACCGGTCCTAGGATGCTTGTTTCCGGTCCAGGGAGGACCTGGCTTGGCAGTTGGGGCTGGACTGTTCCCATGAGGCACAGGGTCAAGACCAGTGGCGGCTCGTCCATAGGGGCGTGGGGGCGTCGCCCCCCTGCTTTCTCGCAGTGCCAGAAGCAGAAACATGAAATGGTAAAACTACCATTTCATGTTTCTGCTTCTCGCACTGCGAGAAAGCAGAAGTGCCTGGTTGGGGGCGGGCGGGCGTTCCTCCTCGAGTGCAGGGGAGGCGTGGCTAACGCAATGTCTTTGAGTGCTGACTGTTTGTTCGGCCCCAGCGCCGACCAACCCAGTCATGCGCAGTTGCCTACTTCCTCTTTTCCTCTATGTAGGCTGCATGAGAAAATGGCTCCCTGGCCTACAGGCGCCCGGCCGGGCGCCACCCACCTCCAATCACAACGCTGCAGCGTTGTGATTGGCTTAGGGGAGCGGGAGGGAGGCTGCCTTGGTCAAACGCAGGCCCGGCCGGCCGGCCGCAGCAGGAGCTGAGGCGGTAAATCCAACCGGAAGAAGCAGTGGGAGCAAGCAAGGTAAGTTTACATTTTTATTTTGCTTACAGTCCCGCTCCCTCCACACTCGCGCGAACCCCCCCCCCTTCCTTCCTTCTTCCCGCCCGCGACGGATAACACTTTATCATCATGTTGAAAACAGATAATGGTAATCATCGCGGGGAACAAGGCCTATTTGTGTCCAACTCGTCCTGCACGTTACCTTGTTTGCCAACTACGTTATCCGCGAATAAGCGCGCGCTCTCCAGCACAGGCGAGCTGTTCCCAAAAAACCCGCAGCATGGCACGCGACCCTCTGAAGTTTGTATTTCCTGTTCGAAAGCCGCCAGCTAAGTATTACTTCCTGTGCACAGATGTCAGCGGGGCCAGAGGTCAGCCGTTAGTAAAACGCATTGCAAACAAACCTAGGAGGCTTAGATAAATAAATGAATGCGTAAAGCCAGCACTTTCTTTTGCTCACCAAGCCTGGTCCATATTGGATTGTATGCAGGAGGGAAGGAATAATCTGGAGGCTTGCCAAGGCCAGTGTCCCTAATGGACATTTATGCCTGACAGCAGGACATCCTCTGAGAGAAATATGTAAGAGATCATAGCCTGCCTGGAAGTGCTGGCACTCTCCTTTTGGAAGTTCAGGAGCTTGGCCGTCTGGGGAGAGTTGGTATTGTCTATTAAAATTGCAGCCATCCTGCTGAGAAGTGCTGTATTGTCCCATAAAATGTGCAGCAGTCCTTCTAGAAAGTACATGTACTCATATTAAAAGTGTAGCAGCCCTTCAGAGAAGTACCAGTATTCTCCTATTGAACATATAGGAGCACTGCTAAAAAGTACCAGTACTTTCCTGTTATTGGTATAGGAGCCCTTCTGAGAAGTACCAATACTCTCCTTTTAAAGGTATGGCAGCCCTTCTGAGAAGTACCAATAACCCCTACAAAAACTATAGCAGCCCTACTAATAAGTGCTGGTACCTCCCAACAGCACTGCAGCATTGTTCTGGTAGTGTCCATTTTAAATGTATAGCAAGCAGCATTGTTGAGAAGGATGCTTATAATTATAGCTACAGATCTTCAACAATTCAAATAATTGCAAACTGTTGTTTAAATATTGCCAAAGCTAGCCTCGTTTGCTAGCTGTGCTGTGTTATACTGCAGCTCATTAATGCTCAGCTATTTTGATCTCAAGCCATTGACATGTGCCTGTAGAGAGCCATGGACGGTGGCAAAAATGAAGGCTTCTAAATATGCAGAGCTTGAAATTAACCACCAATTTGCTATACCGCAAAATTACTAATGACAATATCCCGAGCACTCCCGCCAAGCGGCACCACTGCCAAGCCCAGGGCTGTGACAAGGTGTACGGCAAGTCTTTGCACTTTAAGGGGTATGCGGACAAACAAACTTTTATTCTTCTGTTATGTTCCTTGTTTTATCTGCACTGGATGTGAAAAATGTCCTGTGCGCCATGTGGCTTTTTAACTGTAATTATGGCGGCCGCACCTTTCGCAACGCTTGATGTTTAACGTTCATTCTTGTTTTGTCGGCACTAGATATGGAAAATGTCCTGTGCGCGATGTTTTACTTTAGTTCTAGTGTCACACGCGCTTTATTTGTTAATATGGCGGTCGTGCCTTTAGCCATGCTTTGTTTAACTTTCATATCGTGTTACTTGTTTTCTCTGCACTGGATATAGAAATTGACCTATGAATCGAATGATGTTTTACTTTCACTCTCGTGCGACGCAGCGCTCTCTCTGTAAGTATGGCAGCCACGCCTTCTGCCACGCTTGATCTTTAACTTTTATTATCGTGTTGGCTGCTACTTGTTTTCTGTGCACCGCTAAACAGCTATTCAAGATCAGATAAGGCTGTGCAAACGTAATTAGGTTTCCCGTCTTCTTGCCTGCTGTCACCTTATAGATCCAATTTAGGCCTTCATTGTGAATTTCCTGAATTTGGATGCAAGGATATGAACGCTGGAATCTCTGATCCAGCTGGCATCTCTGGATCAAAATTTAATAATGTTTGGAATTAGGAATAACCAGTTGGATCCAAGAATACTGGGTGGATTTCCGGTGGTTTTTCCCCTGAATCCGGAGACAAATCTGTTGACGTTTTCTGCCCACTTAGAGCAGGCTGAAGAGGTCAGCGGGGAGGCTCTTGGGGGCAGGGTGTGGGGCATGGTGTCAGAGTATGTGGTCAGGACAGGAGGGTTTGTGGTAGGCCGGGGACCTCTGTCTGCTCTCCCGTGGTGCTGCGGGTGGTGAGTGGGTGCCAGGCTCTGCTCTTGCCTGTCCCTGACTCAGACTGGATGAGAAGCTGCTCCCGGTGAGACCTGACCCAGGGGGTCAAGAGCCAGAATTATCCAATTCGAAGACACCAGGCTACCAGTAGTTGCCAGGGGTGGTAGTCCCCCTTTGTCTTTGCGCTTTAAAGCTGCCAGTATATAGCGCTTGTATATACTAAGAAAACAAAAGCAAATTATCTGATGAAAAGCAAAGTAGGTTCCTTTAGAGAGCATGGCAGGCTGGAGCCAACTTAAGGATGTGAGGTTTAGGTCATAGGAAAGAAAACAGAGCAGCCCCTCCCCCATACAACTCACGCACTCCAAGATGCTTCAATGTAAAGCACATACAATTAGTGGCAGTGAATTTTTAAGGGGTATTCTTGAAATATGCATAAACTCGAGGGTGCTTCCCATTTTTTTTATTTTTTTTATCTAGCGTAATCAACCCCAACATCACTGCCTGAAAATTTGCACATCCCAGTAATGTCAGGCGTATCTATGATTTGATTTCTTATATGAGACGAAAGCATTAATACTGGGCTAGGAAAATGAATTGATGCCAAATGACCACCATCAATTTCTATGCAAGGGGGAGTGAGTTGCTGGCTACTCTACTTTCTATTACCTTCTGTGTGGGGACAAAGCTTGACTTCCTGATCACAATGGCTTTGCTTTTCCTTTGTCACTTTATTTTGCACTTTTTACAAAGAGAGAAACAGAGAGAGAGAGATGGAGCTAAGCAGAGCCAGAATGAGAGTGTGGCAGAAAGAGAGAGGGGTATAACGAGTATGTTGAGCTAGAGAGAGAAAAAGAGGGACATAGGAAGTAAGACAGATATAGGTATGAGCATACATACACAGTTATCTCTACTATAATCAGACACTGGAACAGACCATTGAATGTTGGAATGTAAAATCTTGTCCCGCTTTGGGGTAACTTAAAATTTTGTCTGCTACATGAATTTTTAAATATGAGAGAATGTTAATTTGCTTTGGCAAGTCATGCATTGTAGACTGCACTTAGCCCACATGAAATGACACGTGGGAGGCCTGCTTTGGCAGTGAATTGGATCTGGAATTTCTGAGTTTGAGTTGCATGGTCAATATTTATGTGTCACTTTCATAGTTATTTAGACTGTGTTTCTGTTTTATACTGTTTCTGCCTATATGTAACCTTGAGCCACAGTTTTGGTTGATTTTGATTGCAGTGGCTCAGTTTATTTGGTGATTCACAATTCCAATCATGGGTAAAACATGGCTTGTTGAACATAGATGAGATGTACTTGCAAATTGTTGGATTGCGTATTGCATTTCAGGTTTTCAATTTGACCAATCTTTTGACTTCTTACCAACGAAATATGAGTGTCTTCCTGGTCGAGGACCACACTGCTTTTTCTCTTATCTGTCTTGTATCTAGACCCTGCTGGACTATGGGGTGAAAGAAAGCTTGAATAAGCAGCTACCTATGTTATATGACATATCTTTATTAATGTAATAACTGCACTTTCACAATTGCTTTATTAACCTTCCTGCTTTCTCAAATTTGCTTGAAAATGCACCATTTGTCCACTCTTTTTTCAAAATGTTCTCGGGGGAGAACCACCCCGAACCCCCCTTAGGTTGTTCGGGCTCGCTCGCTACACTCGCTCGCTGCGGTGCAGTATGACAATCATTTTACCACCACTTTCAAATGTCACCAGCCGCCACTGGTCAAGACTGATTTGCATATGGCCAGGTCTAAACTGGGGTGGCATGGTGAGCAAAAGAATGATGGATTTAACCCAGATCTCTTGACTGGGGGTGAATGTTTTGATTTGTTCTGCATTCCGTCCATCAATTGTGTGTCTTTTGCTTTCTCGCCCTAAGTGCGCCAGGTATGCCCAGACGTGGGTCCTGGGCTCACTGTGCCACTGGAATCAAGCCATCATGGCTGAAGAGGGGTGAAACCCCGAAACCGGTCCTAGGATGCTTGTTTCTGGTCCAGTGAGGACCTGGCTTGGCAGTTCGGGCTGGACTGTTCCCATGAGGCACAGGGTCAAGACTGATTTGCATATGGCCAGGTCTAAACTGGGGTGGCATGGTGAGCAAAAGAATGATGGATTTAACCCAGATCTCTTGACTGGGGGTGAATGTTTTGATTTGTTCTGCATTCCGTCCATCAATTGTGTGTCTTTTGATAGATTTAGAGGACCTAAACAACTGATTAACACAAGGCAGTATGAGATGAGACCCCTCCACAGAACCAGACCACACAAAACTCAATGAATATGAGGATGAGGCCTAAAAAACAGAACTCAGTGAAAGTGATCAAGAGAATTGAACAACTCAATGAATTCTGGAAAGAGCTAGTTGGAAAGCAAACCAACACAAGAGAACCTAGTTAAAAAATACCCCAAATGAACTGAATGGGATCCTTAGTGTAAGATAATGTAGAGAAGTGACCCACACCAAATTATTCTAATTATTTAAAAAACAATGAATCTGGTAAGAACCACTCTAGCTAAATAAACCAAACAAAGGACGCCTGACTCGAATCAACTCGATGGCTTTTTTGAAGACGCGTATAAAAAAAAAAAAAAAAAATCTCAGCCCATTCACTAGATTCTGAGAAGAGACTACGTAGACAAACGAATAAGTTACCTATGTTAACATTAGTCCTTAGGAACTTTCCACTTCAAAAGCTGTTAAAACACATCGCACTGGTACTACTAATAATGGGAATGAGCAGCAAAGTCAGCAAAATGTAACTTTGTCCTACTCTTACATCCTGGATCTTTCCTATTCTCAAATATGTGCGCTATTCATCAAAAATTGAGAATGAAAAAGGTGGGAGGGGAAGTCTACATCAGGTACTCTTGGGACAGAATGTGTTGATGCTTTTGGCCAAATTCGACCTTCCACTGGAAGGAAGACTCGAGAGAGATTGTCATGTTAGCAGAATCTATGCATAGCAGCCCGCATAGCTATACCCAGACATCTCTAACAAGTATATCTCTGAACAATGCAACTGAAGCCATCTCAGCCTGGATAGTAAGCACTCAGACACCAGACAGGGTACAGAGTATAGAAGTGGTTGATACTGGGTTTCATCCAAATGGCAATGGCGGCCTTAAGAAGCTGCTCACTGGCATACTGCCTACAAAAGTCACAAACAGTAGGTCAACAGAATGCACATCTCTGGTTTTAAAGTAGCAGATGTGCAAAGCACACCTGACATCCAGATTGTGAAGGGACTCATCAGTCAAGGAGGCATCTAGATGTGGATTGAATGCAGAGAGGGCCATCTCATACAATAAGAACTCCAACACAACATTTTGGACAAAGTTGGGATGAGTTCAGCAACATCTTGTCCTTTTTAAAGGCAGTGAATAGTTCAAAGACACAAACAGCCTTGTGCTTTCTTATGCGGCGGTCTGATGTTATAGCCTCCAAAATTAAGTGTTCTACGACAGCACCTCAATGTCACATGAAAGCTTAAATGTTTTATGCTTTGGTTTTATTTATTATTTTCAACAGCGCAAAATGCAACCATTCGAGTTTCAGAGTACAAAGCACTGAAATAAGAGGGGTAGGGGATGCATAGCGTGAAAAAAGGTTGGAATGATATATGTAATGATTTTAGATATACATACAATAGACATTGAGAGAAACAATTCTAGAAAAGCTGTACAAGCTAACAATATTAAGTGGTAGACGTATTGAGCTAAAATAATAACGGTAGCAGTACTGGCATGCTAACAAATCGACAGAAAAACAGATTCAATGGCATCTAAATGGGAAATGCCAATTGAATGTGGGTTTATACATACAATGAAAATGGAGATATGTGAATAGATGCAGGTGTGTTGACTGAAGCTGCTATCCAGAGAATGAGCCCTCCAATATGGAAACATCTGAGCCAGATGGACCACAGGCATAAAAACGATGAGTAATTAGCCATTACATTGGGAGGGTAGCAGACTTGTGTCACAAGTCTAAGCATCACTGGTGAAGTGAGGGCAAGTCAGATGATGTTAGTAGAGTATAGTAAGCAAAGGCTCCAAAATAAAGCAGGGACAAAGCCTTTATTGCGTCTGGAGATGGCTCTTGTTTAACATTTTTTAAGATATGTGAAAGCAGAGAAAGAGGGGGCATTTCTGGTAGGTGCTGTAAGACTGTTCTAAATAGAAGAGAATTACCCAAGAAGGATCTGCATATTGTTTCTAGCCAGTCTGGAAAAAATCTTGCTAGAACCTGTATTGAGGTTCCAAGAGGTTGACGGGTGCCCCTTCAAGGAAATCTGTGCATTAGGCATGTTAGATATTTTTTGAAAACCCAGCTGGATCTGGGAAAAAACAGTCTGCACAGGGTTTTCCAACAGGCCTCATTTGCTGTTAGATAGTTATTGCAGGTGTTAAAACTGTACTTCACAAGCTATATGTCGAGAAAAGACATTCAATAAGGAAATATTGCGAATTACTTCATATCACAGCGCTTACACGTAGAATCAGCCTTTTGCTCTTGTATTGTGCTCTGGTGGACGACTTCCTGCCATTCATCACACTGTCCAGCTTATTGCAGAAAGGCTGGAAGGTCTCCCCTGTGGCAGAGGAGAATGTGGACTTAGAGCAAAATCTGACAATGCAAAGTTGGATCCACTATGATGGCTCAACCTGGAAGTATCCTATCCTCTAGAGAACCCTCTTATTCAGAGGTGCTCAGAAGACCTCTGTCCAATTCAACAAGAGGCCATGCCACAAGGACCAAACAAAACCAGGACGAAAATGGTTGCATTTGAAATTAAGTGGGTGTTCACAGATGAAGTGAAGGGCTTTCTGGTGAATCTATCATTTTGTAGAGAGTAGAGATACCTTTTCAGTTTGCTCCTCTGCTGTTGACCCCTACAACATGGGAGATGAGCAGGACCATCCTGTGCTTAATCTTGCACACCCACAGCCAGTGCCAACTGAAATAATGCAAGGAATGTGTGTCTCTTTCTTTTCCCACGCAGAAGAGGGCTGTGTTGTTGTCTGTGTGCATCACTGCTGTGAATCTTACTATCCGGAGAAAGTAATTCAGTGACATCACAATCACGTTCAGCTTGTACACATGTATGTGGAGGAACAAATCTTGTCTGCCCCATAATGCACTGATAAGCAGTTCCCTGCAGTGAACCCTGCAAGTTGAATGGGACAGCTGTGTATGGAGCAAAATCAGATTTTGGTTTTTTACCATCTTTTCCCCAATGGATAGGCTGGACTCAATCTTTAACAGCTATCACTCTGCAAAGCCAGTGTCACAGAAAGCCAACTGATTTTCACCCCATTAATCAGTTAAAGATTCACATACTTTGCCTAGAGCAGCAAGTAGTATGAACACACAGGAGACCGGTTATATACACTGTGTAAATTAATATATTCTGTAACGTGTAGCACAGAATGCCATGCTAGTTCTTGACTTCCAAGTTCCAAGGCCAGTTAGCCTCTGTCAAAGATGGGATAACCCTTGTAACACAATGTTTTATGATGTAAAACATGGCTGTTCTGTTGTCTTCATGGGTTAGAACTTTTTGCCTTGATTACTACGTAACAAGTGTTGCAGGGTTAACCTGGCTGTTGCAAACTAAAGAACACTGATGAGCTGATTACTAATGGTTCATCTATGTGGTTGTTCAGATATGCTCCTCGTCTGAAGGATTCATCCGTCAACACTTACTTGTGGCATTAGGAAAAGTAAGATTATTAAGCCTATTAAGAGAATTGTAGTGTTTGACCCCAAACAAAGTTTTCAGCAGGATGTCTGCGAAACACACACTTTGAAATCTGCTGGCTCTTATTTCCCTTTTGCCCAAATTGTATTGAATTGGACGCAGATAAGCGACAAAACGGGACAAGTGGAACACAAGATGGCATGAGTTCCAGTAGGGATCTGTAGCATCGAATTGTGTATGGAGATCAGACGTTAATTTCCAGACCCATGAAAGTTATGGTTGTTGTCTTTGCTAGCAATAGACTGACTTTCACTAGAATGGTGTACAGCTTGCAGAAAATCCGTTATTAGACTAGATTTCTTTAGGTCTGCTGAGAGACCAAGTACACAGATATCACTCTTTCTCCCTGCTGGTGCTCAGAAATCTGCTGCTCTGGAAGTGTTTGAAAAAGTCCATCATCCACTTAGGTGCACCAGGTGATGCCCCCTCTCTTCAGCTGTTGTACCACTTTGATCAAACTCTTTGTAAAAAAACTTTAGGGACCTACCAGAGCCCAAAAGGTAAGTCTGTGAATGAACAGTTTTTTTTGTCAACCAAAAAACGTTTACTATTGCCTATGCCTATTGTGAATGGGCATATTAAAGTAAGTGTAGTCTAAGGTAGCCTCCCAAAACAACTGTGTCGTGACCACCTTCAATCTCCAGACAATAAAACAACATAGAATTGGCCTCCACATCCCAAACTGCTCTTCTTGTGTGGCTAGGGAACTTTGGGGTCAAGTTGAATTTTGTACGATTGTGATAGAAATTCTGGTGCCTGGCGAAGCCCTGGGATACCCGGACCTTTATTTTCAGGCTTCTCGGATAATGATTTCCCCCAACTATACATGGATAGTCCAACAGCGTAGATGCTCCTTTGCCAACGTTAAACAGAAGCTCAGCGCTCTCAATCTCCAGTATATGCTCCCTTTCTGGCAAGACTGAAGGTGTTTCTTAACTCTAAAAACGTATTTCTTTGGCTCTCCGGAACAGGCCTGGAAATGGCTTGCTTAGTGAGAGGCCTGCGCTCCGCCGAGTGGACAATGTTGCTGCCTACAGCCCCGCAGCTGAGGGGAGTGCTCTCTAACCGCCAGGGAGCTCCCGTGACTGGCGAGACTCCTCTGGCTCTGACACAGGGCACCTGGTTGCCGGCGAGGAAAGGGGATCGTAGGGGTTGGACTGTACACCGGAGCTTTTCCCTGTCCCACCTCAAATTTGTACTGGCCCATCAGGCAGAAATGCTAGATCCTGCTGCCTGCGCTGGTGGCTGCGCTGGTGGCTGTTGCTCCCCTTTGGGGAGGGGGGTGGGTGGGGTGAGACGGGGTGCACTCGGATGATGCACTGCCCCATGTGTTAGGTTGATATATGATCCTGCAATCAAGGAGGCCTTTTATGGTTTGTTGTGTTTTGTTGTGCTTGTTGTTATGCTTGGCATGGGGTGACAGATTTTTCCGGGCTAAAAGTATGGGGTGTGGAGGTGGAGAGTTATGTTATGTTGGTTTTGCTTTACAGTCCTTATGTCCTAGATGCCCTGGCCATTTACCCTGGCTTCGTCCCTTCTGGGGTGTCTGACCCTAGACCGTCCCGACATGGGTAGATCCTTGCAGTTTCCCTCCAGCACCATCCGTTCTGTACTCACCCAGTCCTTCCAGTCATGGAGGTTAAAATTCTGTCCTGGAATGTGAACGGCCTGTTGTACCGAATGAAGCACACAGCCGTTCTTCTCTGCGCTAGCTGCTTTCAGCCCGCCGTCCTTCTGCTGCAGGAGACCCACCTACTGGGGAGCACTGTCCGTTGCTCCCCACTACGGCTATGATAGGGTCTATGACTCTGGATTTACCAGGGGGTCCCGTGGTGTGGCGATTCTGCTGCACAGGGCTTTCCCCTTGTGGCCACCAGTAGTTCCTCAGAGCCCCATGGGAGGTATATCGTGGTGGAGGGGCTTCTCGAAGGTAGACAATATACCTTTCTGATGGTCAATGTGCCGAAGCAGCTACTTGCCCACACACTGGCCTCCCTGTATCCGATACTGTTGGGCTTCCAACCGGGCACCATTGTTGTTAAAGGGGAATTTCAATGCTGTTCCCGATTCAAAGCTGGATTCCACCATCCCCTCTGGGGTGGGGGGTCAATCTCGGTCTTGCCAGCTCTGGGCATGGATAGACTCCCCCGGGCTCTGTGACAGGAGGAGGGTGCTCCTCAGCGGCCCATAAGTCATTGTCACAGATGAGTTGTTGATCCTCCCTGCCACAGATCTCTTTCAAATGTCCCGGGTTGATATCCTTCTGCGGGGAATTTCCTACCACTCGCCACTCCTTCTCCATATGAGATTGCCGGGCAGCCCATTTGGCGCCTTAATGTGTGGCACTTGTCCGATATGAATTGTGCAGACTATTTAGAGGCTGAGTTGCAGGCATACTTTCAGATCAACCATGGGTCTGTGTCCTCGGTCGGCACGCTCTGGGCCACCAGTAAACCTATGATACGGGGTCAGGCAAATGGCTATATCTGGGGTAAGTAGAAGGAGAAGCTTGCGTGCACTGCGACCCTTGAGTCCAGAGTCCTTGCTTTAGAGCGTCGGGCGCTCACCAAGACTTCGGATGTGCTTGCTCACAGTCTGGCGCTTGCCCGCACTGAGTTGCACTAGGTCTCCCAGGAGGAGGCCAGGCAATGTTGGAGGGCCACAACCCGACAGGTCTACGAGCATGGTATCAAGTCTGAGAAACTCCTTTAGTGGCTGGCCACCAGAGAGGATGCCTCCAGAGTGGTCCCCCACATTAGGAACACTGAGGGCAGCCTTAAAGTCTGCACCCCGACATTCTGCGGGTGTTTGCTGCCTTTTACCGGAAGTTGTATGCCCCTAGGCCTCTGCCTCCCGGTAGGTGGCGCACCCACTGAAGGGTGAGATCCCTCTCCCGACGATCCCTCGCTCACATGCCTGCGATCTGGACCAGCCGATGAGATTGGGGTGGCACTCTACTCTCGGCCATGATCTCCCTCGCTCACAGGCCCCCAATCGGGCTATGATAAAGAATTAAAATTGAATCCTATGATAAAGAGTTAAAATTTAAATACTCTGTTATAGCAAAATAATATTACCAAAATATCAAGTAGGCACAGCAATCGGATTTATCATAATGATTAACAAATATGTCAAAGAAGCGTTTTAAAATTGTCAAGGAATTGCAGGTACCCGAAATCAGCCAACCAAAGAAAACACTCTTTACTCAACCTTGTGGAAAGCTTGCAGTATTTTTCTCGAAGAAAATATGTTTAATTATAAATGCCACTCAAGAGGAGAAGATTATCCAACCCGCTTATGTCCGCTCTCTTCCACCAATGGAAATTCCTAGTAAGTCTCTTGACCTCAGGACTCTGTTCTTATTGAGATGGAACAAAAAAGTTATCCTAGTGGATAACCTTTAGATGTCTGCCTAGCCAAATGCATACAAAAGCTAGTACTAGTTCTGATCAAAGAATTGTTACTTTTTAACTGCTCCCTTGAAACTGTATCAGTACCTTAATTATGGAAAGAAACAGAAGTCAAATTGTTTATAAAAAAAAAAAAAAAAAAAGCATTTGCAATGCAATAGGTCTTGCATTTATACAAGTTTGAGCTATTGGCATTGTAAATGGCAATGCCTTTTATTTACGTTTTGTTTTTTAAAACATAAATAAAAGGCATTGTGATTTACAATGCTAATAGCTGAAACTCTCGCAAATGCGAGACCTATTGCATTGCAAATGCTAGTTTTGTTGGGTCACCTCTTTCATACATACATAGAATGACCCCATTAAAAGAGGAATGTACAGAAAATAAAGAAAAGCTCTGTTCCCGGTATCATATAATCGGTGCTCACGTGCCCTTAGAAGTCAAAGATAGCTACGCTACATCAGCTTCTTCTAATTGACGTCTGCGGTGTACGATGTTTTCCTGAAGCCTAAATACGATTGTGACGCTAACGTCAGTTGCACAGTCAGTCCGATCCCTTGTTCGTGTACTATAGGAAGAACATGCCTTTCATCACTACACGGGTGAAATCGCTTACTACCGGCCATTAAAAGGCGCCGGGGTGGTTAGGAGGTCTTTGGAATCCCAGAAGGTGCCGGGGGCCATCTGTTCCGCAGCCTCTCCAGCACTGGAATTCATTACTGCAACTCAATTAGCCTAAGCGAGGCCAACAACAGAAGCCGCCATGTTGGGTTACAGCGGGCAGCTTATTAAATGCATCCCTCATCGTTGTTTTTGCCTGTTCTGTTTTTTTGTTTTCTTTTGGCTGGCACGATGCTAATGATCTGTTTATCTCTGATGGATAGTAAAAGGTGTTTCTGTTTCATGAGCCGTTCCCTTCCTCTGGCTGCTTCGGTTTACTAAACTCTGCTGAAATTTGTTCCAGAACAGAGCATTGGGATGGGAGCTGTGAAAATACTATTTATGAAGTGTTTACAACAAAGTGAGTTACTGTTCTACGGAAATGAGAAAAAAACACCCACACAAAGAAGAAAAATAACATGAATTATACTAGTTTATTTACACTTGCACAAGCTCACATATTGCAAATAGTCAGGGCATGTGTTATGCGCCAGAGTGCATAATTAACAAGCATTGGCCGCCCGGCCGTGCGAGAAGCGCTCTGTGGTGGGGGAGGGGGGAGGAGCGGGAGAGCAAGTGACGCGCAGCCGTGAAAGTGACACGGCTGCGCGGCCCCGAGAAGCGCTCTGTGGTGGGGGAGGGGCAAGTGAGAGGAAAGACATATGGCGCCTGGAGCATGCGAGGAATGCGCGTTACTGTGCGCGTACCCGCATGCTCTAGGCAAGCCCAAAAAAAAGTGGTCGCATTTCTAAAAGCCCACTTACAAAATGTCTCGCCCAGACCAGCGCAAGCTCTGGCTTCAGGGCGAGACCTAAAAATCAAATGACTTTCATCCTTTATCAGTTCTCTTATATTTATTAAAGTTACTAACAAATCTGGTTTTGCTGCATCATGATGTAGAAAATAACCTACTAGACTCATCAAGCAGGATTTAACCAGGCAGAAGCACAGAATTTGTGGTGGTCTGAGTTACAGATGACTTGCGAAGACTGATGGATTCCAGCTGTTCGGGTACCCTTGTCCTCTTGGACCCACATTCTTATTATCAAACATTTTTGAACGACTGCCACCCAGTAATTGCTTTACCGCCTTTTCCCTCTTAGTTGAGGGGAAGAGCATATGAGGTCCTGCCAGGATCAATTCTAGCTGCCCCTACTCTTTACCATATACATGCCTACTTTAGCACAGCTTCAGAAAATGGAAACAAAATTCTTAATTTATGCAAATGACACCAGATTAAATTTTGGTCTTCAATCTCTCTTGAATCTGAATGACAAATAGACTCTGCTTTGGTGGATAGATTTCAGTTAATAAATGGTGAATGTTAACAAATGATCTGAAGCTTAAGCCTAACAAAGTGGAACTGTTGCGGACACCCACCAAAACAAATATAGATGGATGATGGGTCATCCTCCTTCTGCTACCATTTATAATTTAAGCATTCTTATTCACTCTAACTTGGATCAGCGACTCAGGATGCATTTATATTATCAAGTCTTGCTTCTTTCAATTTAAAATTTCTGCATACTATCATGCCTTTTCTAGCATAAAATCTTAGAATACAAGGGGTCAGTGCCGTCATTCAATGTAGGTCAGCAAATGTTACCTTTCTAGCTGCCCCAATAAGGAAAATGCTACTTACCAGTTGCATCTGTTCTTGGCATGTAGAGCTGTAGAATTATATACTTTGCATAGATCGTCATCTGGTGTTGGGCTTGGATGTTTGCACTTTGTTTTTCTTCGAAGAAGTCTTTGTAGTCACGAGTTAGGTGACTCCTCCTTACGGTGATAGTGCACATGGGCACCGACTCCATCCCCAGATTGTTTTCGCCATAAAGGGTGATGATGGAGTTAGTAAGAAGTAGAAAGAGATGTCCATGTGTGATGTATCCAAGTAAGATAACACTACAACAGATAAAGGTACCCGGGGAGACGGGTGGGCGTATATAACCCTACAGCTCTACATGCCAAGAACAGATGCATACTGGTAAGTAGCATTTTCCGTTCGAGGCATACGAGCTGTAGATTATATACTTTGCATAGACTATACAGCAGTTTTTCCCTAGCGGTGGCTAACCCGTATCTGTTGCAGTGGTTTGAAAAAGTGTCCTCAAGACAGCCTGGCCCACACTAGCTTGTTGCTTTGCTTGCACATCTACAGAATAATGCTTTGTGAATGTGTGCGGTGTAGACCAAGTTGCAGCTTTGCAAATGTCATCTAAGGGAATGTTCCCTAAAAAGGCCATAGAAGCCCCTAGTTTTCGAGTGGAATGAGCTCTAGGGGGAACGGTTAATGTGCGCTTGGCTTTAAGATAGCATATTTGTATGCACTTAATAATCCACCTTGCAATTCCTGCTTTTGTAATGGGACTGCCTTTATGGGGTGGAGAGAAAGCAACAAAAAGTTGTTTAGTGTTTCAAAAGGATTTAGTTCTTTCGATATAGTAGAGTATTGCTCTTTTAACATATAGGGTGTGAAGAGCTTGTTCTTCCACTGAATCTGGTTGAGGGAAAAAAACTAGTAGCTCAACCGATTGGTTAAGGTGGAAGGCAGAAACGACTTTAGGTAGAAATTTTGGATTAGTTCTAAGAACCACTTTGTTATGATGGATTTGTAAAAATGGTTCTTGTATGGTTAGTGCCTGGAGTTCTCCAACTCTTCTAAGAGATGTGATGGCTATAAGAAAGGCTACTTTCCAAGTGAGAAATTGCAGTTCACACTTGTGCAAAGGTTCAAAAGGAGGACCCATGAGTCTGGTAAGGACGACATTAAGATTCCACACTGGAGAGGGTGGAAGTCTAGGAGGAATTATTCTTTTAAGTCCTTCCATGAATGCCTTGATAGCTGGTACTCGAAACAAACAAGTGTTGTCTGTTTTGGAGATAGGCTGCTATTGCAGCTAGATGCAATCTTATAGATGTGTATGCTAGATTACATTGTTGTAAATTTAAAAGATAGCAAATGATGTTTTGAGTGGAAGCATCTAGTGGATTGATTTGATTGTTTGTGCAATAAATTGCAAATCGTTTCCACTTTGCTGCGTAGCATGCTCTTGTGGTAGGACGTCTAGCCTCTTTAATAATGTTCATGCAGTCTGGCGGGAGATTGAGGTTGCCAAACTCTAAGACTTCAGGTGCCAGATCGCAAGGTTGAGTTGACTGGGATCTGGATGCCTTATCTCTCCATGGTTCTGAGTGAGAAGCTTGGGTGAGAGGTGTAGTTTTTGATGAGGAACTACAGACAGTTCTAGGAAGGTTGTGAACCACGGTTGTCGAGCCCATGTGGGAGCAACTAGGATCATTGTTAGGGAATGCTGTTTGAGCTTCCGAACCACTAATGGAATGAGCGGGAGAGGTGGAAAAGCGTAAGCAAATTTCCCTGACCAGTTCATCCATAGCACATTGCCTTTGGATGATGGGTGTGGATACCTGGACGCGAAGCTTGGGCGTTTTGGTGTGTGGCGAACAGATCTATTTCTGGGTAGCCCCACTTGTGGAAGAATGGAAGAAGAACTTGAGGATGAAGTTCCCATTCGTGGATCTGTTGTGTTTGACGACTGAATAGATCTGCTATTTGATTGTCTACTCCTGGGAGGTGTTCTGCAAGGAGATATATGTTGTGCGGAATGGCCCATCTCCATATGCTTTGAGCTAGGTGTGAAAGCTGCGGAGAGTGCGTCCCTCCCTGTTTTTGTATGTAGTACATTGCTGTCATGTTTTCTGTACAGACTAGGACAGCTTTGCCTACTATTTGGAGTTGAAAGGATTTTAATGCCAGAAAAATTGCCAGTAATTCCAGGTAATTTATGTGGAATTGTTTTTGTTGTGGAGTCCACATGCCCTGAATAGTATGGTGTTGAAGATGAGCTCCCCAGCCGGTGAGCGATGCGTCTGCTGTTAGCACTGTTTGTGGGACCGGGTCTAGGAACGGCCGCCCTTTGGAAAGGTTTTTTTGTGTTCCACCACTGCAGAGAGCGATGTGTGCGGCTGTCCACCAACACCAGATCTGTTAGCTGACCTCGAGCCTGGTTCCACTGACGTGCTAAGCATTCCTGCAGAGGACGCATTTGGAGTCTTGCATAGGGAACGATTAAAATGCAAGAGGCCATCATTCCTATTAACTGCATGTACACTCGAGCTGGTAATGAGTGTTGAGGCTGAAATTGTAATATGAGAACCTGTATGTTGCGTATTCTGACTGGGTTGGGGTATGCTAGAGTTTTGAAGTGTCTATGGTAGCTCCTAGATACGCTTGTGTGTTGAATGGTTGGAGGTGGGACTTGGTTATATTTACAGTAAATCCCAAGTCGTGAAGCAACTAAATTGTTTTGTGTGTGTGGTGAACACAGCTGTTGTGTGACTTTGCTATTATGAGCCAGTCGTCCAGGTAAGGGAACACATGAATGTGTTGTCTTCTTAAGTGAGCTGCAACTACTGCAAGGCACTTTGTGAAGACTCTGAGTGCTGTGGTCACCCCGAACGGGAGGACTTAGAACTGGTAGTGTCGACCGTCCACCACGAACCTGAGATAATTTCTGTGAGCAGGATGGATTGGAATATGAAAGTAGGCGTCCTTTAAATCGAGAGTGGAGAGAAAGTCGCCCTGTTGGAGCAGTGGAAGCACCTGTTGGAGAGTGACCATGTGGAAGTGGTCTGACTGAATATAGAGGTTTAGGAGTCTGAGGTCCAGTATTGGCCTGAGAGAGCAGTCCTTTTTTGGAATTAAAAAGTACAGTGAGCAAACCCCTGTGCCCTGATGAAGCAAGGGGACGGGTTCTATTGCATGTTTCTGTAAAAGAGAGACCACCTCTTGTTTTAGGAGAGTCAGATGTTCTGATGACATTGGACGTTGTCTGGGAGGGATCTTTGGGGGATTTGAGGAGAGTTCCAGGCAGTAACCATACTGGATAATTTGTCTCACCCACTTGTCTGTTGTGATGGAATTCCAGACAGGTAGGAACTGTGAGAGACGTACCCCGACAGGAGTGGAGTGATCGGGGGTAGGGAAGGGAAGTCACTGCTTGGTGGTAGGAGAGTTGCGAGTGTTGTTGCCTGGGCCTCTTCCCTTGTTATTTTCTCTGTATCCTCCCCGATAATAACCTCTGGGGGAGGTAGACCGATTGGTGCTTTTGTAGGAGGTGGTGTTTTCTGACGCCATTGTTTTAGAGCCACCCCTGTAAAAGGAGCGACGAAAGGAGCCCCTATTGGAAGGAAGTTGCAAGGCCCCCATGGACTTGGCAGTCTCAGTGTCCTTTTTCATTTTCTCTAATGAGGCATCGACTGTTGGCCCAAACAGATGCTCCTGATCGAAGGGCTGATTGAGTATGGTGGATTGAACCTCCTGCTTGAATCCGGAGATTCGAAGCCAGGCCTGCCTACGCAATAAAACGCTGGTATTAATGGCACGAGATGCTGTATCAGCCGCATAGAGGGCGCATTTTATTGAGGTGTTTGTAATAAGTTTGCCCTCCTGAATGAGGTCATTAGCCTTATATTGATCTGGCAAATGCTGCATAAGCTTCTCTAGCTCGTCATAGTGAGCTCTGTCACAGCGTGCTAACAGAGCTTGAGTATTAGCAATACGCCAATGGTTAGCAGCTTGGGATGCAATTCTTTTCCCAGAGGCGTCAATAAGTTTTGATTCCTTATCAGGAGGAGGGGCGTCGCCTGTACTTTGGGAATTAGCCCTCTTGCGTGTGTTAGACACAACAAGAGAGTCTAAGGGAACCTGGACTTTAATATACACTGGGTCATTGGGAGCTGCTTTATATTTTTTGTCTACCCTGGGGTTAAGTAGTCTGGCTCTGACAGGGTCCTTGAAGACTTCTGGGCCATGTTTTAACATACCCTTTAGCATGGGCAGGGTGTGTGTAGATTTTTGTGAGGGTGTGAATGTTTCCAATAAAAAATCCTCTTCTAGGGGGTCAGTGTGTAATTCCACCCCATGGTATTGGGCCGCTCCATTAATAAGTTGTGCGAACCCAACGTTATCGTCAGATGGTGATGGTCTGGAAGGATACAGATCAGGGTCATTGTGCGGATCTGAATCTTCATGATAATCATCCCAGGGGTCTGTGTCCTGTGGTATGGTATGTGCGTCATCATCCTGATGTCCATCTCCATCCCCCTGTCCACCCCCATAATCATCATCAATATCTTGTGGTGCAGGTGAGAATATAGGTGGTGGGGAGTGTGCTGGTGAAAGCAATAGATTGGGGTCAAGAGGAGGAGGGGAGGAAGGTATATAAGGGGGAGAAGAACAATAGTTACTTACCTGTAATCTGTGGTTCTCCAGTATTGGTATCTTTCATAGATTCACATGCTTGAATCATTCCCCGTCGTCGGAGTGGGAGTCCCACGGTACATAAAAATAGCAATATATATATATATATATATACCATATCCTAGGTAAATTAGAACCAGGAAGTAACGTAGCTAGAAATTAAAGGAAAAAATTCCTTCACCTTCATGACTCGTCCAAGTCATTATATATAGTCCAAAGTCCAGCCAATCAGGCGACAGCACCACCCAGAATGTTCTCCTCAGAGGCTCAGGCTCTCAGATTTTCCAGCACAAGTGTGATCCAGAATGAAACAGAGCATAGCAAAAGAGCCTCTGAGGGAGGTGGGCGGGTTGCATGTGAATCTATGAAAGATACCAATACTGGAGAACCACAGATTACAGGTAAGTAACTATTGTTCTTCTCCAGTATTGGGGTATCTTTCATAGATTCACATGCTTGAATCAGAGTAGATAGCAGTAACTCCAGAACAATACTGCTGACATTATCAGCACAACATAAGCATATGCATAACACAGTCAAAGTGTAATCACAAACATAGCTTATTGTTATATATGTATTCACATATCAAGATATATCTGTATAAATCCATAGTAAAACAATAGCAAGAGGTGGAGGAAACAGAGGCTCACCTTAGTTAAAAAGATTACGAAGAACCGCCTGTCCCACGGACGTGTCTGCATCATTGGCAGCTTCCAAACAGTAGTGCCTTGTAAAGGTGTGCCTGTTGGACCACGTAGCAGCTCTGCAGATTTGATGAATCGGCACACCAGCAAAGAGAGCAGTAGAGGAAGAGATTGCTCTCGTAGAATGTGCCCTTGGAATTGTCTGTAAAGGTCTGCCTGCCAGCTGATGACAGAAACCAATCGCAGCAGAGATCCAACGGGCAATGGACTGTTTTGATATTGGGTGTCCTGTACGCATCTTTCCATAAGCTAAAAATAGCTGATCAGATTTCCGTATGGAAGATGTCCTTTGTAAATAGAATTTGAGACATCTTTTGAGATCAAGAGTATGTAAAGCCCTTTCCGCAGGTGATTGAGGATTGGGAAAAAAGTTTTTAAAATGACCGGTTCGTTGAGATGGAAGTCCGAAGGTACTTTGGGCATAAAACGGGGTTAGTGCGTAACACTACGGAATCTCTTGTGAATTGAAGGTACGGCGGTTTTATAGTGAAGGCTTGAATGTCACTGACCCGCCTAGCCGACGTGAGGGCTAATAGTAAAGACACTTTCCATGAAAGAAACTTCAACTCTGTCCGATGAATAGGTTCAAAGGGGTGTCGCATAAGTTGCGATAGCACAACGTTAAGATGCCAGGCTGGAGGTGGATGGCGAATAGGTGGAAACATACGAAATAACCCCTTAAAGAACTGTCGAATGATCCTAGAGGAATAGAGAGAGTTGGAACCATCCTGTCTAAATCTTGAGATAGCTGCTAAGAATACCTTAAGCGTAGAATGTGCAAGGCCTGATCTTGCCAGATGCAGGAAGAAAGGTAAAATTTGTTCCGGCTTTGCATGTACTGGATGTATGTTGTTGGCTTGACACCACAGGCAAAATCGTTTCCATTTAAGCGTGTATGTCTTTATTGTGGAAGGCGCCCTAGCATTGGCCAGAACTTCTCTACAGTTAGAAGGAATATCTAAGTGGGCGAATTCAAGGTGCTCAGGCGCCAGGCTGCTAAGTGCAGGGATGCAGGATCCGGATGGCAGATCTGACCGTTCTGCATGGATAGAAGGTTCGGTATTGGTCTCAACTGAATGGGATGGCATTCGGAGAGAAGGAGTAGTTCGGTGAACCAGAACTGGCGAGGCCACCTGGGAGCTATGAGTATTAGGCGACAAGGTTCCTTCTTCATTTTCCAGAGAACCCTGGGAACCAACGGTATCGGTGGAAAAGCGTAGGCATAAATCTGCGACCAGTTCATCAAAAAGGCATTTCCGCATGATTCGTTGTGGAGACGCCAACTTGCGAAGAATTGGCATTTGCGGTTCAGACTGGTTGCGAACAAGTCCAGGTTGGGCTGACCCCACTCCTGAAAAATTCGATTCAACGTTGGCTGATGGAGCTCCCACTCGTGATTGGATGTTGTCAAGCGGCTGAGGAATCCGCAAGAACGTTGGACACTCCCGGGACATGAACTGCTGTCAGGGAGATCGCCCAATCCCACATTTCCTGGGCTTGTTGAGACAACAGTGCGGACCTTGTTCCTCCTTGTTTGTTCAAGTAATGCATACTTGTTGTGTTGTCCGTCCGTATCAACACAGATGCTCCGAGAATGATGGTGCGGAAAGACTTCAGGGCTAGGAAGATCGCCAGTAACTCCAACAGGTTGATATGACAAGTCTTTTGCTGAGCATCCCATCTTCCGCTTGCTGTCAGTCCCTGCAGATGGGCTCCCCATCCTTCTAGGGAGGCATCCGTGGTGATGACGAAGCTTGGAGGTTTCATGAGGAATGAGCAGCCTGCTGCTACATTTGTCTTTGAAGTCCACCATCGTAGAGTGTCCCTTATCTGTGAAGTGACGCGAATGAGATCGTCGAAGGATCCTGAGATTTGCAGCCACTGTTTGTTGAGTTCCTCTTGCAAGGGTCTCATTCTGAAACGGCAATTGGGGACCATAGGAATGCAAGATGACAGCATCCCCAGAAGCGACTTGAACCGTCGAACTGAAACGTACTCTTTTGATCTTATTAGCTGTGCAAGATTGCAAAGTTTCGTTTGTCTTTCGGTTGAGACGCAGACTTTTGTTCTCAACGTGTTTAATGTGGCTCCCAAGAAGGTTCTCTCCTGCGATGGGAGGAGGTGCGATTTGTCGAAATTGATGGAGAGACCCAGAGATTGGAACAGGGATAGACATCTCTGAGTATGGACGTTTGCGCTGTTGAATGAACTCGCCTTGATAAGGCAGTCGTCCAAATAGGGAAAAATCTGGATTCCCTCCAGTCGAAGGTGTGCAGCCACCGGTGCTAAGACCTTGGTAAAGACCCGGGGTGCGGACCGTAGTCCGAAAGGGAGGACTTTGAACTGAAAGTCCCTGCCGGCCACTCTGAACCTCAAGAACCTTCTGTGTCTGGGTAGAATTGGCACATGAAAATAAGCATCTTGGAGGTCGAGGGTGGTCATGTAATCCCCTGCAGTAAGGAGAGGAAGAATTTCTTGCAGAGTTAGCATCCGGAATGACAATTTCTTGAGATATTTGTTGAGGGAGCGAAGATCTAAAATGGGACGCCATTCTCCCGATTTCTTTTTATGAGAAAAAACCTGGAATAGAACCCCGTTCCTCTTTGCAGTCGAGGGACTACTTCGATGGCTCCCTTTCGCAGCATCAACTTTATTTGGGCAAATAGCTCTGAGAGGCGAGCTGGAGGTGGGCCCTTGGGGGAAAATTTGGAGGAAATTTTACGAATTCTAGAACGTGGCCTCTGGCCACAATGTCCAATACCCATTTGTCTGTAGTTATTTTCGACCAGTTTGAGTAATAACGGGAGATTCTTCCTCCAACTTGTACAGGGGTAAGTGGTCGAGCAGGTGGCAGGTGGCAGTTGTCACTGTTTTTAGGGTTATCACGTCCTCGGAAAGTAGACTTCCTTCTATTTTGCGAGTAAGAGGTCGCTGGTTGTTGCCTGAATTGTTGTTGGCGCTGGGAAGAGAAGCGCTGATTGCTGTGATAGGGCTGATATTGTCTCTGTTGATTGTATCCTCCTCTAGTAGAGAAGGATCCACGCCCCCTCGCACCCCGAAAGGGCGGTTTACGAAACTGAAGTGTTCCGAGAGAACTTGCTGTCTCAGTATCCTTTTTAATGGTCTGTAGGGCCTCATCCACATGGTTCCCAAAAGAGACTCGCCATCGAAAGGCATGTCCAATATCTTAGTCTGAACTTCCTGGCGAAAAGAAGTTGATTTTAACCAGCCTTGCCTCCGCAAGACCGCAGCACCTGCCATTTGTCGAAAACCTGTAGAGGCAACATCCACCGATGAGTCTATAATCTCAGCCGAGATTCGTTCCCCTTCTTGAAGGATCTTAAGCGCCTCTGATTTAGAAGGCTCAGTCAACATATTAATGTAGGGAGCAATGTCCGACCACATTTGCCTATCATAGCGTCCTAAGATAGCCAGTGAATTAGCTGCCCGAACTGTTGTCGCTGCCATAGTGGACACCTTCTTCCCAATAGCGTCCAAACGTCTACCGTCCCGATCTGGAGGGGCGGATAATGGAGAGGAGGGATTCCGCGATCGTCGCTGCGCTGCCTGCGCTATAACCGAATCTGCCTTTGGTTGACCGATCAAACATGCAGGCGAGTTGTCCGGAGCCTTGTACTTTTTATCAAGGCGGGGCATGACCGCAGGAATAGAGGCAGGAGCTTTCATAACTTTCAATCCCTCTTGCCAAATGAAGTCAATAATGGGAATGGATCGTATTTGTCTTCTTGGTTGATCCTTAAAATCATAGAGGAAGCAATCATCCTGCTTCGTTTCCATAGAAAGCAGAAAACGCTTAGTAGCTCTCTCCATAAGCAGGTGAAAACCTCCAACGTCAGCAGGAGGGAGTCGACAGGAGCAGGAGTTAAAGGCGACGGAGTTTGTATCTGATACTCATCCCATTCTGAAAGTAAAGATCTGTCATCTAATTCTCCTTCCTCCCTATCGTCGTCAGAGGTGTGGGCGTCCTGAGAGTGATGCGACAGTACAGGAGAATGAGGCCTGGGTGATCTTAAAGTTGAAGAAGTTTGAGGCATAGGTGTGGGCGGCATAGAGGAAGCCGATTCTGATGGAGGGAAACGGCGATAGTAATCATCTAGCATGTATTGCAGATTGTTCAAAAGAGCCAGAGGCATTTGGGCCGTAGGCAGTGTATCTGAAGGTAAAGGAACCGTTTCCTGACAGACGTCATCCTCTGGATCCTCATCTTGATATTTAATGAGGAGCTCCGAAGGGCTCCTGGCGGTACGGAACATATCACCCTCTTCCGATTGGTCATCGTCATCATCAGAGGTTAGCAACTGGTCCGGCAGTCTGAGGTGAACCTTAGGAGGAGAAATTGTGAGCGGAGAGCGTACATTTAAAGAAGATGCACGTCTTTGTAATAAAGAAGACGCCCGTTGTCACCGGAGGCAATGTAGACGGCGTAATCTCCACTGCAGGCGTCGGCGACGACCAGACCTGCAGAGCCGTGCATGATGCTAGTGGTAACGTCGACAAGGAAACCGTTGGCGAAGTAGTCGTCGACGGTGTAGGCGTCGACGGAAGCATCGTCGGCGGAGCGGACTTCGTCGGCGGAGCGGACTTCGTCGGCGGGACGGACTTCGTCGACGGGACGGACTTCGTCGACGGGACCTTCGTCGGCGGGACGGACTTCGTCGGCGGGACCTTCGTCGGCGAGACAGTCGGCGACGACACTCCTTTAGTCTTCGTCGTCGGAGCATCGGCGGTAGATACTAACACCTTCGTCGACGGAACTGGTCTGACTGAGACGGATACCAGCGTCGACGGCGAAGGCGCCCGGCGACATGATCATTTGTGTCTTCGGCGATGAGAATGTTGCCGTCGGCGTAGTAGTTGCAGTATAAGAGCTCGTCGACGAAGGAGTCGCCGACGAGCCCGTCGACGAGGAAATCCGTTTCTGAGGCAAATCTTTGTCAGACACTTGTGTAGAAGAGAGAGACTTTTTGACTTTCTCGGGGGCGTAGAAGCTATAGATCTAGGCTTAGAAGGTGGAAGAGTCTTTTTGAAGTAGAAGGCACTTCAGTACTGCTGGAGGGTTGCTTCTTCAACACCTTAGCCCCAGGAGAAGACAAATTTGTGTCAGAAAACCTCTTTCTGGAGGACGTAGACTGAACAGAGGCAATGCTCCCCACCTCAGATAAGGGATTGTCCTGGTCTTTTATCTTCTGTAGCCACAGAAGTAGACGCCCCTCTCTGTCCCTCAGAGTTTTTTGAGGAAAAGTTCTGCAGATCTTGCAGTCTCTCACCTGATGTTCAGGATATAAGCAGTAAATGCACTTCTTGTGGGGATCTTCTGAAAACAGCCGGAGCTTCCCACAAGACTCACAAGAGGCGAAAAAGAGACTTCTTTGAAGAAGACATCCTAAGAATAATAAATTCAAAGAACTGAGAAGAAAACTGAGCAGAGCTCAGGGAGACTCCCTTCACACGACGTGCGGTAGAAAATCTGAGAGCCTGAGCCTCTGAGGAGAACATTCTGGGTGGTGCTGTCGCCTGATTGGCTGGACTTTGGACTATATATAATGACTTGGACGAGTCATGAAGGTGAAGGAATTTTTCCTTTAATTTCTAGCTACGTTACTTCCTGGTTCTAATTTACCTAGGATATGGTATATATATATATATATATTGCTATTTTTATGTACCGTGGGACTCCCACTCCGACGACGGGGAATGATTCAAGCATGTGAATCTATGAAAGATACCCCAATACTGGAGAAGGGTTAGTACCCATGTCCATCTTTTTGAGGGGTATTTGAGAGTCCTGTGGCTGGTGTAACTTCTGTTTTTTAGGAGGTTTGGAGAGAAGGTGGCCAGTGTTGGGGTCAATATGCAGTATTTGCTGCTTCGGATCCGAAGAATCTTGAAAGGAAAGTTCTTGGGATGGAATGTCTTTGGTCGGTGCCGAAGGCTTAGGGTCAGAGTGTTGTTTAAGTCTAGTTCCTGAAGCCTTGGAAGGGGTTTTGGATTCCTGAGGCTTTGGTGAGTGAGCTTTGGGCTCAGAGGTCTTTTTCGGCTCCGAGGCCTTTTTCGGCTCCGAAGATTTGTCCTTAACAGGTTTGATTATTAGTTCCGGCACCGGGGTCTTTGGCGTCGAAGGTGTTTTCGGTGCCGAAGAGGAAGGATGTGGCTCAGCCCTCCACAGGGCTTGGTCGCCCCACTCACTGCTGCCGCTCCTGCCTGCCTTGCCGCCTCCTGCCTGGAGATTCCTTCGCTCGCTGCCCGCTGCTCCTGGGACTTTCCCGCTGCCTGCTGCTCCTGGGACTTTCCCGCTGCTCCTGGGACTTTCCCGCTGCCCGCTGCTCCTGGGACTTCCCGCCACTGCCTCCCTGCGGCCCCGCCCCCCCGTGATTCCATTCGCCGCCCCGCTCCCGCCACCCAGCTGCTCCTCCCTCCCGGCTCCTTACTTAAGGGGACCGTGAGGGACCACAGAGTGTGACCGCTCAGCCCTCCACAGGGCTTGGTCGCCCCACTCACTGCTGCCGCTCCTGCCTGCCTTGCCGCCTCCTGCCTGGAGATTCCTTCGCTCGCTGCCCGCTGCTCCTGGGACTTTCCCGCTGCCTGCTGCTCCTGGGACTTTCCCGCTGCTCCTGGGACTTTCCCGCTGCCCGCTGCTCCTGGGACTTCCCGCCACTGCCTCCCTGCGGCCCCGCCCCCGTGATTCCATTCGCCGCCCCGCTCCCGCCACCCAGCTGCTCCTCCCTCCCGGCTCCTTACTTAAGGGGACCGTAGGGGACCACAGAGTGTGACCGCTCAGCCCTCCACAGGGCTTGGTCGCCCCACTCACTGCTGCCGCTCCTGCCTGCCTTGCCGCCTCCTGCCTGGAGATTCCTTCGCTCGCTGCCCGCTGCTCCTGGGACTTTCCCGCTGCCTGCTGCTCCTGGGACTTTCCCGCTGCTCCTGGGACTTTCCCGCTGCCCGCTGCTCCTGGGACTTCCCGCCACTGCCTCCCTGCGGCCCCGCCCCCCGTGATTCCATTCGCCGCCCCGCTCCCGCCACCCAGCTGCTCCTCCCTCCAGGCTCCTTACTTATGACGCCCCCTGAGCGACCGCGCAGCGGCCGCGCGCGCAGCGGGAGCACCGACGGAGCGCCAAAGGTAAGCCCGTCTGCGCCCGTCCGCGCCTGGCCCGCGCCCAGCGCCAGGACCCCTGGATCCCACCGATGCAACACTACTCGACGGACCTACGACGCCGCCACCCTCACCGCACTCAATGCCAGCCGGAACCCTGCCTGCTACCGAGCCTCACCGAGACGCACCCACGGACCCTTCACCTGCCAAGCCTGCCGATTCACCTGCCCCCGGACGTGCACCACCTCCGCCAAGTCGAGCACCAGCAGCAACCACCTGAAATGCATCCTGTTGAACACCCGCTCCGTCCACAGGCACGCCGTGGAACTCTGGGACCTGCTCGACGCAACAGCACCGGACGTCGCCTTCCTCACCGAAACCTGGATGAACGCCTCCTCAGCGCCCGACATCGCCATAGCCATCCCGGACGGATACAAGATCACCCGGAAGGACCGCGTCAACCAGACGGGAGGAGGCATCGCCATCGTACACAAGAACACCATCCGCATCTCGACTAACTCCGACGAGACCTTCACCGCCGCCGAACACCTACACTTCCAGATACACACTGACCCCAAGACCACCCTCCGAGGCACCCTCATCTACAGACCCCCGGGACCACGCACACTATTCAGCGAAGACATCGCAGACTTCATCAGCCCGCACGCCATGCCCTCCGCCGACTACATCCTCCTAGGGGACCTCAACTTCCACCTGGAGAACAACAACGACAGAAACACCACCGCCCTGCTGGACAACCTCGCCAACCTCGGACTCAAGCAACTGGTGAACACGCCCACCCACTACGCCGGCCACACGCTTGACCCCGTCTTCTCTTCCAGCAAGCACATCTCCTTCAGCCACGCCACCGGACTCCACTGGACCGACCACAGCTGCGTCCACTTCAGCTTCAGAAAGACTGCGACCCACCACCACCCGCAACAGGCTCCCCGCCGGAGCTGGAGCAAGATCACCGCCGAGCAGCTCACCGCCTCCCTCAGCCAGAACACACCCACCAACACAACGGACCCAAACGAAGCAGCCAGCAACCTCGCCAAGTGGCTGACCGCCTGCGCCGACGACCTCGCACCACTAAAAACCCTCCCAGCAGACCCGGAAGCAAGAAAACCCCTTGGTTCACCAACGAACTCAAGGAATCCAAGAAGAACTGCCGCACTCTCCAGAAAGCCTGGCGACTCGACCAGACCACAGACAACAGGACCGCCCTCAAGCACGCCACCCGCAAACACCACCAGCTGATCCGTGCCACCAAGAAGTCGGCACTCAAAGAACGACTGGACAACAACGCCCACGACAGCAAGGAACTTTTCAGCATCGTCAAAGAGTTCTCCAACCCCAGCGCCGGAAACAGCGACATCACCCCCTCGCAAGACCTCTGCAACTCACTCGCCGCGTTCTTCCACCGCAAGATCACCGACATACATAACAGCTTCGACGCACAGACCACGCACCCTACCGCCGAACCAACGCCCGCCACCACCACCCTCTGCAACTGGACCCCGATCAGCACCGAAGACACCACCCGCACGATGAACTCCATCCACTCCGGATCACCAACCGACCCCTGCCCACACCACGTCTTCAACAAAGCCGACGCCACCATCGCACCCCATCTCCGGGACATCATCAACTCCTCCTTCCACACCGCCACCTTCCCGGAGAGCTGGAAGCACGCCGAGCTTACCGCCCTCCTGAAGAAACCAACGGCGGACCCCACCGACCTCAAGAACTACCGTCCCATCTCGCTCCTTCCGTTTCCGGCCAAAGTCATCGAGAAGACCGTCAACAGACAGCTTGCCGCCTTCCTCGAGACGAATGGATCCCTCGACCCCTCGCAGTCCGGGTTTCGGGCCAACCACAGCACCGAGACCGCCCTTATCGCAGCCACCGACGACATCAGAACCCTAACCGACAACGGGGAAACAGCAGCCCTCATCCTCTTGGACCTCTCCGCGGCGTTCGACACCGTCTGCCACCGCACCCTAGTGAAGCGCCTCAGCAACATCGGAATCCGAGAGAAAGCACTGGAATGGATCATCTCGTTCCTCGCCGGAAGAACCCAGAGAGTCCGCCTCCCCCGTTCAGATCCGAGGCCACCGAAGTCATCTGCGGCGTTCCACAAGGATCTTCACTCAGTCCAACCCTCTTCAACGTCTACATGAGCCCCCTCGCAGCCATCGCACGCCAACACAACCTCAACATCATCTCCTACGCCGACGACACCCAGCTGATCCTCTCCCTCACCAACGACCCCACCACCGCCAGAGCCAACCTACACGACGGGATGAGAGACGTCGCCGACTGGATGAGGAACAGCCACCTTAAACTGAACTCAGACAAGACGGAAGTCCTCATCCTGGGCTCATCACCCTCCGCCTGGGACGACTCTTGGTGGCCCCCGGCCCTGGGCACCGCGCCCAAGCCAACGGACCACGCACGCAACCTGGGCTTCATCCTGGACTCCTCCCTGTCGATGACCAGACAAGTCAACGCCGTCTCATCTTCGTGCTTCAACACCCTGCGCATGCTCCGCAAGATCTTCAGATGGATCCCCACTGAAACCAGGAAGACCGTCACCCAGGCACTCGTCACCAGCCGACTGGACTATGGGAACACCCTCTACGCCGGAACCACAGCCAAACTTCAAAAAGACTCCAGCGCATCCAGAACGCCTCCGCACGACTCATCCTGGACATCCCCCGACACAGCCACATCACCGGACACCTGAAAGACCTGCACTGGCTCCCCGTCAGCAAGAGAATCACGTTCAGACTCCTGACCCACGCACACAAGGCCCTCCACGACCTGGGCCCCAAGTACCTCAACGACCGCATGACCTTCTACACGCCCACCCGCCAGCTACGATCAACCAGCCACGCCCTCGCCACCGTACCACGCATCCGCAGAGCCACCGCCGGAGGAAGATCCTTCTCCTACCTGGCAGCCAAGACCTGGAACTCCCTCCCCACTCACCTTCGGCGAACCCAGGACCATCTCTCCTTCAGGAAGCAGCTCAAGACCTGGCTGTTCGAGCAGTAACTTACCCCCTCCCCCAGCGCCTTGAGACCCTCCCGGGTGAGTAGCGCGCTCTATAAATGCCGTGATTGATTGATTGATTGCACATGCTTGGTGTGGGGTTTCGGTGCCGAAGGTGTTGGATCGGCACCGGGAGGAGGGTGGCTCGAGCCAGAAGGCTTTTGTTTGTGTTTCGTAGCCGGGCCAGAGGGCGGGGCGTCTGAAATTTGCTGTTGGTGTCGACCTGAGCCCGAGGGCGAAGGTGTTACTGGAGCCTTTGTTTTGGGTATATCTGAAACAGGGGGCAGAGTACTCACGTGCCGTTGAGCCGGGGTGACTGTCTGCTGATCTTCCACGTCGGAGTCGTCGGCTTCCGAAACGGAGATATCTCCTTCTTCGGCTTCTTGTTCTAGATGGATATCAGAGCCTGCTCCGAAGATGTCCAGAATCGAGCTGCTTCCGCGGGACATTTCGTGACGTCGAGCCCGACGGTCACGGATGGTTTTCTTCGACCGGAACGATGTACAGGCCTCGCAGTGCTTTTCTTCATGCTCCGGGGAGAGGCACAGGTTACACACCTCGTGCAGGTCGGTGTGTGGGAACTTAGCACCACACCCGGGGCATCTTTTAAACGGAGTCCGTTCCATGGACTGCTGGCGCGGTCGGCTTGTGTAGGCCCAAAGGCCCTCGTGGAAGCCCTCGGTCGAAGATCTTGTTTTGTAGGATGCGCGTCGAAAGGGGAAACGCGATAGAGAACAATACCGTCGAGTGGTGAAGGATTGCGCGTCGAAGGGGGTTCAAATACGATATTGACCCGGAGCGCAGCAATTCACATCCGAACCCGATGGCGGAAAAAAACAATCTTGGGATGGAGTCGATCCCCATGCGCACTATCACCGTAAGGAGGAGTCACCTATCTCGTGACTACAAAGACTTCTTCGAAGAAAAACAAAGTGCAAACATCCGAGCCCAACACCAGATGGCGATCTATGCAAAGTATATAATCTACAGCTCATATGCCTCGAACACTTATTTCCCCTATCCAGTTAAAACAAAATGCACATGCAGGCCTTTTCAGTGGTCCAAAGAACTCCGAGTGCATCACTATGACACTGAGGAAATTTCACTGGTTACCAGCCCATAACAAGGTCATTTTTAAAACAATGACAAACAACAAGAGAATTTTTTCCAACACTTTAGAGCTGATAGGGAAAACAATTCATCCGGACCCCAAGGCATTTATGGTTAGCCCAAAAATCTGTGCTATAGCTTTCAAAACTTCGCAAAACATTTGGGAACAGATCCTTTTTGGAGCCACTAATTCCTGAAGTGCTCTTCTTGTCCTTTAATTGTCCTCTTACCCTCTAAAGTCAATCATCTCTTTCCCATTTTAAGGAAGTCTCTTACAACTTATTTGTGCAACCAGTAAAATGCAAACTATACACTTACCACATTTTTACAGTTTAAAACCAAGAAACCTCTGGTATATGCTGTGTTCTACAAATACCCTAAAATTTGATTTAGTTCTAAAATTAGAATGGGAACCCATGATTACAGAGGGGGATGCCTACCCAGTTCTATCATACCTGCCACTCTCTCCAACTGTCCCAAGGGTGCCCCGGCTAATAGAAAGATCTGACAATGGCTAGTCATTTTTGGAATACAAGCCTCTAAAGTTTGGTATGTCACAGTAGGTGCGGACCCACTTCTACATTTGCTCCCACTGAAAATACAGAGACTAGCTGGGCTTTCAGTTGGTCTCCAACACTGAGCTGTGTTAAGCATAGACACTAGTTACTGTATCCCTGATAACTATTGAAAGGGGGCATCAAGTTATTTTGCACTCAAAAAACATCACCACTGGGGCTGGATCTTTGTTGTTGAGGAAAAAAAAACAAAATAAGATTGAAAAACAAGAATGCAATCAAAACGTAAAAGTACAAACTTTAACAAGATTATTATTGTATTGATGGTCCTGGAGCACCAGTGATAAACAACAGTTCTCAATAAGCAATGGCTGACCCTCAATCCCAAAAAAAGGCCTCATAAGGAACAGTTTCACTGCAGATTGTCGGAAGAGATTTAAGAAAACCATTTACCAAAAGGATAACTTGGAAGATAAGGCCAAGAGTATCTAATAAACAGAAGAGATTTTGGAGGGAGGGAGGGAGATGACCCAAGACATTTGGGAAAGGAACAATGAAAGCAAACAGCCACAGAAGAGATAGTGAAATTAAGTGACATTTGCCTACCACATTTGCTTGACAGACAAATATAACAGCAATCAAGCGAACTAAAATAACATACAAAACTGCGCAGAAAGCCAATCAAGGCATGCATTTCACACCTGTTGCTGGACTCCCTGTGTCATTGGCAACGTTCCAGGTTGCTTCTGAAGAAAAGCTTGGGCACCCGGTGCTACAGAGCCAGCAGTCATAGCCTGGGCGTTTCCCATTTGCTGAAATTGCAGAAGGACAGGTTTTTTATGTGGAATCCTTTTTCTCCAACCAATCTCTTACCATCCATCGTAATGCTCATCTGTCAATAAATTAGTATTCAAAATATTCATATAATACTAGTTGATGAATAGATGGGCAATGTGATGGGTGGTAAGATACTGGCGGACTTATTAAAATGAAGAGATCACAGCTACGACTATGGGGACAAAGAAATTAGAATGATATTAGGAGGGCACACAACTAGAACTATAAACATACAACTGAGTAGTGATGGTATCAGTGGGATTGAGGGCAAGAAAGAAGAAAAGGTGAAGGATATCTGTTGGAGGGAATCTTGGATAAGATCATAAAAGTAGTTAAGAAGGGATGGGAACATGGTTTCCAGACTTTTGGTGTCTGAATGTTTTACTTTGGTAAACAGAGACAATATCCGCCATTGGCGGCCAGCCGGAGTTCCTTCACTGACTGAATGGCTTAGAGGAATAGATTTTTGCGCCCTTGCAGGAGAATCAATTTACAAAGCAAGTGTCTGTCCTCCAGAACATACAAACATACAAGGATTTAGGGCCCATGGTGGGAACACTTTCAATGTGCTGTCGGAACCGTAAGTGCTGTCGGAACCGTGAATGTCAAAATATTAGCTTTGTGAGAAAATTGTAGCGTTCATAAGTTTGCAGATTCACTCTGAGATGGTGCTAAGGTAAAATGGCAACCTAATGTATGGGTAATTCTCTATTGTGTGTAATGTTACAAAACAGTAACAAAATAAAAGTGTTACAAAAAATTCCAAATTTCAATAAACGGAATTACATATTTATAAAAAAAAAAGGTAAATAAGGGATGCAGAATGAAGCCACACTTTACAGATATGTGCGGATGGAGCTCACGTTTTGACCAAAAATAGAGAAAAATGCAAGAATCCTTCACACATTAAGGCTAGTGAACAATGGTTAAAAAATGAAAGTAGCATCAGAGAGAGAAAAGGTTAATTGGAGTATTGAGAGGCAGCTCAGAGATTGAGGAGTGAGAAAGAGCAGAGGAAGGGAGATTTTACACAGACTGTGGAATGGGTAGGGGTTCCAAGAAAACTGTTTCAAGTAGCCCAGACAAGGAATAGTAGGGAGGGATCTATGGGAAAGAAAGAATGGAGAGGAGGCAAAAGAGGAGGATCAAGGGGCACAAACAGACACAAATAGGGTGGTGGGCAGTGAACAGCAAAGTCCAGGTTAAAGGATAGGGATGGCAGAGAAGGGACCAGGCACCAACAAACTGGAGGGGAAACCGACAGGATAGAGAAAGGAAAATGGGGAGAAATAGAGAGGTTCCACAGAGGGATGAGGAGGAGATGGAAGATCTAGCCAGATAGTGCAGCGGGAGAGTCAGAAAGAAAGAGGGATGAGGGAGTTACACAACCAGACAAAAACGGAACCATGCAGGGTGAAGAGCAAGGGAAAACTCTAACAGGGACAAGAGAGGGTGAGGCAGGTTTTCTCTTACACTGCGGTGCTGGTCAATCTTCTGCTGCTGAACCTGCTTGTGATTGGTGATCACCTGTCGAATGCCATTGACAAAACCACTCTGATCGTAGGGGATGAGCCCCATGAAAATTTTCTTCTTTGAGGAGTACAGCAACATTAGGACCCTCACTTCACAGGGTGCAGTATGCGGGAAGTGTACACAGCCTGCCTGGAAATCAAGGTTCAAGTTGAATAGAGAGGCAAAAAACAAGTGCATATAACAGAAACATGGAGACAAGCATCATTCAAACATCCAAAATACATATTCCAACAAAGTGAGTAGGTAAAAACTCAATGCAAGAGTTACAGTGACATTATGGGTTGATGGGGGTAAATTTAAGACCGAGCTAAATAAAGTCAGGCTAAAAGGCAGACACACATGGATCCCAAGGCACAGTCTACATAGATAAAAAGTCTAAACCCAAGGAGCATGCCATAAGATCAGGAAACCCAAGTGACATGTTATAGAGTATGGAGGAAAGAAAAAGCAAACCACAATAAACATATAAAGGATAAGGAAGAGGAAACAGCAAAACTCAGGCATATGAAGAGAAGATGAGCAAAACCTAGGGCAAATGTTACAAAACAGGCAAGAAGACAAGCACTAGAAAAATAAAGGTATTAATAACAGACAACTGAGAAGACCCTCAACAGCCCAAATAAGGGGTACAATGACATGTGAAGCTATACACCTAGATATTAAATCAAAGAGATAGCAAGAAGGCACAAAGTCAGAAGCAGTCTTACAAATCCATTGCCCATGATTCTGTAGAGGCCCTTCAGAGACTCCAAGTCTTTATTTGTAAAATGGAACTGGACCATTCGAGAATTTCGAAAGAGCGGCCCCAGTGTGGTCTGTAAGAAAGAGGAAGAGTTTTCAGGAGTGTCCGTGTTAACAGAGCCTATAAAATTTCACATCAAACTGACTTCTAACTACAATGTTTAAAGCTCATGGACTAGGCCACTATTTCAACATTATAGTGGACTCGTTCTGTTGAAGCACACCCAGAAGCAATCGATATCATGTACGTTGCAAGGAAACAAGAAATCTAATTGCATCTACAAACAGACACGTCCATTACGCAATGTAGGAGTTACCTTAGGGGTTTGAAAAGGGCTTGAGAAAGTTAATCAATTTAATTTAGGGTCAGGAGAAAAAGTAATTTAAAAAAAACTAATAAGCAGGATAATGCAGACTGTAGGAAAGTGGATTATTATGTTGTGTGGTTGTGAGACCTCACCATATAATAATGTCACAATCACTATCGGGTACAGTTAGGTTCTTTAATAAAAATCCATAGCTGGCACAGAGCAGTTAGGCTTAATCAAAGGAACAACTGTAAAGCATTTGGACATACCAAAACAGTCAACAAGTAAGAAACAGAACACAATACAAATCTGACACCAATTTATAAAAATAGGGTACATTTTATCTTTAAATAGACACCAAAAATCGATCGAGGGAAACCAAAGATATGATTTTTCAAAGTTAAGAAAAATCACTGTAGTCCAATCCTTAAAAATGCAATAATTTGTTGAATGTAGCTTAGTGGTTCTGATCCACTGGGCTGGACCAGCTACTAAAACTCTTGGATGGACCGCAATGGTTTGAGAGCCAGTCGCAGGCACCACATGAATCCAGGGAGACAGTTACTGGTCGGGTCCAGCGGCCTCAGGGTCCTCACTGTATTTTTATCCTTTACTGCGGTCCAGCAAAGAAGTGGTTCTGATGCTGGGGATACAGGAAGCTGAAGAGATGTGGTGAGTCTTCCTGGGGTCACCCCTGAATCCATGAACGTGAAGGATAGTCTCAGGCCTAGCGAAAGCCATGCATTCCTGGGCAGCTGGGCTCTAGAAGGAGCAGACTTCTTTAGCTTTTGTACACCTGATGCTTAACAGGAGGCTAGCAACTTAGCCCTTGAAGTCACTTCTTCTGTCCTGACAGAAGTGGAGCTCTTTTACACGATTGGGCACAGTAGCCACAGTCCTCTTTGCGGGTCCCCTTGGGTACAGCCTCTCTTTGCTGGGTCCCGGGAGCAGTAAGCCAGTCCTTTTTCTGTTTTCTTTCCAGTCTAGTACCGATCTGAGGACTGTGTGCCAGGGATGCCAGTTTTATGCCAACTTCGTGTTTGTGAGAGGGAAGGACTCACTAGCCAATGGGGCAACAGTTCCCACAGAGCAACCCTTCCCACTTTACATCACTTCCTGGAGAGATGGCCAAAAACAGTCCCAGGGTTCGCCTCTCTGCCTGAATTCAAGATGGCTCAGATCTTCTTCCCCTAGGGTGTACCCAGTGCAATGAGCCACTCCTCCTGGAAAAACGGTTCTACAACAGGTTTCCGCCCTCTGGAGAAGATGACAGGCCGTCTGCCTACACATAGGAGTGGGTAGGCTAAGGTGTGATCGCCATTTGCTTTACTGAGGTGGCAGCCTCTTTGAAGCTGGGCCATCTGTGGCCACCACCAGGTAGTCATCCAGGTGGAGGAAGTCACATCTCCTCCCCCAAAAGTCCACTTTGTTCCCATTTCCAGTAAGGACTTCACACTTCCTAAGAGGAGGGCAGCCTGTTGTCTCGGGGGGCAACAGCTGCGGACAGTCAGGAAGGGCTACCACAGGTTTGGGCAACAAAGTGGTGAATTTCTAAATTCACCTTTGGCTTAAAAGTTACTTTAAACCGTCTTTAGCAAGGAGTCAGAGTTAATGAAACAATTAATTGGTTACCTTGAGGTACCATATTCGGTAGCTCCATATGAAAGTTAGCAGTTAGTGTGTGGGCTAGTGAAACGCCATGTTAGCCAATGGAGCTACTAGCCTTACTACAGTAAAAACGACAATTGCGAGTTTTTACTGTCAGGGCATGCAAGGTATAAATTATACTAGCCCTTTTTAATATCAGCACCCTAGGGTATGGGTTTATAAGGCCTTCTTTAAGGGTGACTTCTAGCTAATAAAAAAAGATGGGTTGGACCAGGCAAAGGAGTTTTTTAGCCATGTGGAGTTGGCAGTTTGTGAGCTGCCAGATTAGAACGCAGTGACAGGCCAATAGTCACGTTTTTACCTTTGTCCTGGTGGCACAAGTAAGTGCTACAGACCACTAGTGACTTAACTTACTAGCCCTGGGGTACCTCTTGTACCATATAACAGGGACTTATGGGTAAGTTAAAAGCCAATCAGGTATTAGCCATTGGTGCAGATTCTTTGAGGGGTCAGAGCACGAGTAGGGAGGGGTGAGGGGGGTGGTGGTGGTGGTGGCGGTGGCGGTGGCGGGTGTGTGTTTGGGAGGGGGAGCGTGGGGGGGGGGGGGAGTGGGGGATGATTATACAATTGCAGGCACTTTCCTACACAGAATAACCACTGACTGCCACAAAACCCCAACAAAAAGCCTCATATTTAGGGCCATAATCCTTGCTCAATTTATTATATCAACTCTCTACTCCTCCTTGAGCTTGTTTACCGAAACAAGAAGCTTCCTCTTCAGGTCCCAGAACGGTTATGTGTGTGCATTTCCTACACCATTATCTGCCCCATTCATAACCCACTCTCTCTGCTTTTAAATGTTTCCGCTATAGGTCTCAAAATAAATGTTTCTCTTCAGAGTTCAGTCGTGAAACACGTGGCTCAAAGTCAGCACTACTTTCAGACTTTCTGCCCGCCTCTTTGCGCACATGTAGATAGGTCTATTAGAGAAAAAAAGAGCTAGGGAGCCCACATGCTACTTACCAGTAATTGCTGGGGGATGAGCTGCATGATGAGCTTCTGGGGCCACTGGTCCGTTTTCCTGCATACAAGGCCTTGATTAGTAACGTTTAAATAAAGCGAAAAGAGCAATACATGTGCATGGCAGCACATTAGTAAAGTACCCATGCAACAACCCAATTGCGTAACACCGAGAATACACACCTGCAATGCCAAGCAAAGGCCCGTCCTCCCCCGTTCCTCAAAAATCCTATACAAGTCCACAAGATATTGGTAATGTAATGTAGCATCTTATCTGCTAAGGTCCTAAAGTATCCATGTGATAGATCAACACTGTAAACATAGCATGCCACCAGAAGATGCCTGCCGCAGCACAGGTTCATGAGAGCAACTCAAAGCCATGACAAAGCTACTAAGCACCACAAAACAAATGCAGTATACCAGGCTAAGCTCCCTTCCCTGCGAGGCTTTGTAAAAATGTCCTAAACATAGTCGCAGCACAATACAGGTTGGCAGGCCAAATTCCTCATCTCATTATGCTGCAAGTGGCTAGTTCCCGATTACTCCAAAGAATTCACTATTTTTAGAATATTTTGAATAAATGAAAAATTTCAAATATTTTTAGGCAGGCGAAAGGGGTCTCTTTTTCATTTTATCCTTTAGGCATCCATTGCTTTAATTAGCCATTGCTACTACTCAAAGGCTCTTTCCATAGACTCCTACACATGGCATGCTGGTAGAAATCTGAAATATGGTGACCTCTAGGGGAACTTCCACCTAAATGGTTGACGTTTGCGTTGTTACAAATGAAGTGGTCATGCAACTACAACACTGTTTTGAGTTTATGGCTAAAGATGCGTGAAACGTGCATAATTTGCTTTTCCGTAATTACTTAAAATGTGGGCAATATTACGTGTAATTACATGAAATGCAAATCCAAAATTTTGCACTATATTTTAGCGTGAAATTTATCCTCACGTCAAATTTTGATACAAGGACGCATTCTGCGCTAAAGCAAAATGCAAAAAAGCAAAAGCACTGCAAACAGCTGCTTGCCTTCTATTGTTTCTGTGCATTCCTGGTACATTTTTACAACAGCGAAAGGTGTGTAATTGAGCGCAACAAGGAATTCACTTCTGATATCATAATACTATCCCCGCTCACCTGTCTATGCAAAATAAAGCCTGAATGATCAGGGGTAATTAGCTGCCGTGTATGTCGGTGCAGCCTGCTAACTAAGATATTAGTCAAGATTTAGACATCAGAGTAGACCTAGAGATGATGCATAGGAACGAATCTTTCGCTGGTTTCGGGATACCGATATAGCAGTAGTGACCGAACCAATATATCACAAGGAGGGATCTTGTGTTATTCAGTAACAGAGGAATGGCATTTACATCGTAGATAGAGTGCTACCATATTGTTTTGACGGTGTTCCTTACCCATTTCATTACGCATCCCTTCATCGGCTGTCTTACTTACAAAGCTTATGCAGTCCTGCTTTCCTCAGTTTCAACTCACCATCACAGACTAATCCACATTTTAGACCTGCCTCTAAGTGTCTCAACCATGGTGCTCCTATTCTTTTTTAAAGGTCAACAGAGAATTAAGAGTTCCATCTCAAAAAACAGTAGCTGCATCAGCTATTGAGCTAAAGCAGGGGTCACTAACTTTTTCTGTAATAAGTGCCAATTTTGGTCAGTGAAAATCATAGTGAGCTACTATTACGAGTGTTGTAATAGTGACCGCATCTGCCAAGTTTGCCTCCGTGGCAAGATTACCAGCAGAGATTACCTCAGTGCATCAGGAGGTTTGCCAGCAGTAATGTAAAAAAACATTGTCAATTTAGAATGCCTTTACATGGGTATTGCATAGCAGCCATAGCTGCAATGCTCCTAGTGTCAAGGTAATAAGGTTAGTAATGAGTCTCCCCATAGCCAAATGATTTAGCACTGAACTATCAGTTTTAAACAAATTCTGGAAATTCAATCATTTTTCGCCAATCATCATTTTATGAGGTCTGAAAATACACACATTTTCGTCTCAAGTACACATTTTTGAATTTTGGTATACATATATTAATTCAACGAAGCAAAATCTTCAAATGTAATAGGCAGGGCTGCACACAGGAGAGCTACTGCAGAGCTACTAGTAGCTCATGAGCATCTTGTTGGAGAAGTCGGAGCTAAAGTTTGTGCACTGCTTTATCTTGTTACAAACTCTCTTCAGTGCTTATCAATTATTGAAGGTTTTTATGTATTGATAATGTAGTTTTGACTCTTTCTTTTCCTCACCTACTACTGTATTGTTACAAGGCCTGTATAACTCATTTCAAGGTCACTAGTGTGTGCCTTAAGGTTACAATAAAATCTGGTGAGGTTAGTAGGAAACTACAGCATTTCCTTACAGTAAAAGTGTATTTGAAAACCACCAGCTTCTAGTCCTCTAATGCCACACATAATGGAAATCGACGCTTGTATATAGCACAATGTGAACTTTGTTGTAAAAGAAGGTTGCAGTCCCACTCAATGCACAAATACTGCAAAACTCAAAACATGCATCCTTTAGTTCACACTCTGCACATTTGCAAGACACTCAAGGCACTTCACACTTACAGGTTCTCTCCGTGGTTGACGTACACTTGGCATGGCAAAGAGCGAGTGAGCTTGGCGTTGGTATCGACGGATGCTGGTTTGGGCTTCTGTGAAAACACAAGAAACAGAACAATCGGAGCACAGGCAGAGTTGGCCGCATGCTGTGGGTTCCCATGGCCTCTGCTTTCCTATCTTGTCCCAACAGAGTAGTAATACCACCTCTTTTAGCATCACAGCTTTCAACCTTTAACCTCCCTTAATTACCTAATGGTTACTCAATGTAGGTTCTAATCTCCCGGCTGTATATAAAGACACAATTTCTAGAGTTTTTCAGGGAGTATTTATAAACACTGAATGAATACCCACCTAAATCTAAACGGGTCAAAATGAGACCCCTGCAGTATAAGAAGACAGTCAAATGAGAAGATCTGTCTGCTACTGATGAACTGTTAACTGCAGCTACTGGTGGCTTGAAGGGGGACTAAATGAAATTGTGAGTACAAACACTGATTTTCTGCGACTGAGCACAATGACAACATTTGCCTGCCGTCTACCCCCACTTTTTCAAGCAGTGCACAAAATATGGATTGGCAGACAAGTTTGTCCAACAGTTTGGAGATCTTATCATATGAGGGATTCCTATCATAAGCCAACTACATGATTACTCACCTCTTGCCATTCAAGAACGCCACTCCAGGCCAACAATTTGTTTGTCACAGACTGCTGTGCTACCGGGATTTGGTTAGAGTTCATTTGTGACGTTGCTGCCTGGGGCACGTTTACTCCGCCAGAGGGCACAATGCCAGGCTGCAAGGGGGAAGAGAGCAATGGCAGAACAAGAGAAAGAATGAGAACGAAAAAAAAATATGAAAAAACAGGGCACAAATGACACAGATATTAAAAGATGTTCAGTACAGCAGATCTGTCATTTCTAATGTAAATTGATACGTACACAAACTCAAGAGTAAAGCTCACAGCCATCTGCTACCACAGTCCCCGCCATGCAGCTTCTCTTAGCAAAGCTAATGGTCAGCTCCTATTACTCCCACTATATGCTCGTATTACTCCCACCGTACTTGTGATTGCCTCATTCTCTCACCCCTCCCCCCCCCCCCCAACTGCTACTCATAACTACCTTTTTCTATCATGCTTCTTCATAGATAATTTCTCCTAACCCACCTTATCCTAGGACCTGAAGGTCAGCTTTTCCATCTAAGCTCCCTATGATCAACTTTGCCAACCCCAGAAATGCATGACCAGTTATTCCTTCCCCTCACTGTCAACTAGCTTCTCCCAAGCTCTCTCTCATAGTTTGTTCATCCCATGCCAGCTCACGGCCGCCATATAAAAGATTTGAAAGTCCCACAGTGCCACATGCGGGCAGGTTGTCTGTCTGATTGGAATCCTACCAAGGTCCCGTACCACCCATGTCCTCTGCTGCTGGCTCATGAGTAGTAGTATCCTGGGCCCTCATGGGAGCCACGCAAAATGAAATGTCCTAAAGTGAAAAGAACCCAGATGTCACTGGTGATTAACAAGCTCTACCTTCAGAGGACACCCTCGCCGCCCAAGACCTCAGAGGATATTACAGGCCAGCAGGCAGTTGCCTGTAGTGGGAATATGGGGGTCAGTAAGAAGCCCACCTACCGCGAATCGTTCCTGATGCAGGGCACCTGGCGGCTCCAGGCCGCACCCGACTCCTTGTGGGTTTATGGCTGGTGGCGCGGGTATGTGGGGCTGGGGATGCGCCAGTCCAGAGATACAGACGCAGCAGAATAAGTGTGAGTGAAAAATAAAACAAAGACAATGAAAGATGCAAGCAGGTGACAAGTGCATATGTGTAACAGCAGCACAAGGAACGAAAAATAGTGGCTCAGAACCCTACAAACCCTTGCGAATAATGAGCAAGTGTGTCAGTGACCCATCAAAATCTAATACAAATATTGCTTGAATGTTCCTTAGGACCTGACAGAAGAAGAAAACATCATTTGCATCCTGAATTGTACCATAATCTGTTTTGCTACTAGTCTAGGTCCTACTAAAGTGTTTATTATCAGGTTTATGTGCAAAGAGTATAAAGCTTTGTGATGCTCCCGACAGGCTTTCCAGAACAGTCCCGATTACTACACAACGTGGCACAAGACACTTGACAGAGCTGAGGGGATGTTTGGATAGTGGGCTAGTAATTCTTCCTAGTTTATTAAAACTGCCAAATATACCATGCATTTACATTTTTTCTCACATTTCTCTAATAGTACTCAGCCTCCCTAGTCTCCAAATAGTGAGAGATGATGCTAGTTGCAGGTGAAGAATTTAGGTTTCTGTAGTGCAACACTGCATCTTTCTATACGTTAATCACAATTATTAAACTCAAGACCAAAATCAAAATATTTCATACACTGCACCCATCGGATTCCTCCAAGGTTTTGGTATGTCAAACTGGATGCAATCCAATTTTTTACTTTGAGCACTCTACAAGTCCCCCTGTGACAAGTTACAATCAGACGTGTTTAAAGAAGCCCTAAAGAAGCCAGGTAGTGCTTCTGCGGCTCTTAACGAGCTCCACTGGCTTCCTCTAGCACAGAGAATACAGTTCAAATCACTTTGTATTGTTTTCAAGGCTCTGCATGGACTTGGACCTGTGCCACTGCAGGAAAAATGTGTTTGGCATTTCCCCGTAAGAAGTCTTCGATCCTCCACAGCTCATCTGGTTTGCCCTGCCAGAATTAGAACCTCTAGGTTTAGAGGTAGAGCTTTTAGCTGTGTGGCCGCTCGTTTATGGAACGATCTCCTGCCCATCCTTAGGCAAACAGAAGAATTCCTCCACTTTAGCAACAAGCTTAAAACCTGGCTCTTCCCTAGGATGTAGTGCGGGACAGTCATCCATTCGGTAAATATGTGCATATAGGGGAGTTACTGTAACCTCAGCGCCAGGATACCCGTGGGGCGATAGTGCGCTTTATAAGTCTGCATTACATTACATTTACCGGTATGATTTCACACAGACCACCCCTACAATACCACCCGTCTCAGAATGAGACGTCACTGCACCAGTGTGATAACATAAGACTCCTCCACCCACTTTCTGATGACAGAATGGGACCCCAAGACACAGTCAGCTTTATCATGTCAGCTTTAATGAGTCACAATAAAGCACCTAAGCATTTTGACCTTTGTGATGATACAATGAAGTGCCTCTACATTCCAGCTTTTGTGAAAACATACACAGAAGCACAAAGTTTGGACTACAACATCATGCTGACATTTACTTGTGGGCTTGGCGGATTCAAACTTCTGGGCCTCGTGATCTAGTGCGGTAAATGAGCTCACAGCATGTGAAGGAAACACAATGGGGAAAAGGGAACATGCATTCAAATAGGACCGAGGAGGGTATGGATACATTTACAGGCAGGGTCTGTTTTAATGTTCTTACTTACATACAAATGTGTGAGCTTACCATAGCCTGAGGTCCAGGTGGAGGAGTCTGCTGAAGTTGTGGCTGTTGGACTAGGCTAGGACCGGTGGTGACAGAGGAAACCAGGCTGGGCTGCGAGGATGTGATCATTATGGGCACAGAGGATGCTGGCGGCTTGGGGGCCATGGTAGGCACGACACCTGGAGTAATCCCCTGTGGCACAGGAGCATGGCTGAAAGGTGGCACAACCCCTGTAGGGTTCTGTAGCGGATTTAGGCTGGGGACTGTTAAAAGAGAACAGGACAAGGGTAAAGTATCATAAGGATAAAGATGGGGAAAGAGAGCGAGATAGCCATGGGTAATAATGCAATATTTAAAATATCAATAAAAGATGAGGGTGCATAAAGAACAGAAGCACAAGTTATTGGGGGTGGGAGGAATCGGTGAGGCAGGCATCAAATTCCAAATGGATATTCACAGATCCATAGCAGTAAATTCCAAAACAATCTACCTCTGGAAAACCTCTACTTGACAAGCAACTGCTAGCTCTATATTTGCCCCGGCCATAAGACTTGGACTGGAGGCACGGCTTCGGGCTCCAGGCAGTAATTCTATGGAACTAGCTGCCTCTCACATTCTGCTACAGAAATATCATCTCACATTCTAAGGAATATTAAATACATGGCTGGTCGCAAGGCTAATAGGTAATATTGGTTTTTAGGGAGGCTTCGGTCGGTATATATTAGCTCACGTAAATGGACAAGAGATTAGAACCATTAGACTTCAAAGGAAATTGCAGGGAGATGAGCAACAGCAGAAAGTATTCCAAAGTACTGGAGTAAACTAATTTTAGATGTGGCAGCACAAGGCGTGAAAGTCTAGATAATCTCTGTACTTTTCTGGGACATTAAGCTGTTATAGTGGTCTTCATAGGCATCGCACTGAGCAAAAGAAGACCGCCAGTGCATTTTGATATCACTGCATCTGTGTTCCATCTGTTCCTAAAGATGAGGTAGGTTACTGCTAAGCACAGTCAGCTGTGGCATGAATTAGTGGGGAGTGGGCCTCAGGAGTGAGACTGTCTTTATGCGCATAACGTAGAAGTTTTTAGGGTGACTGGTTTGGCCTGAACCACTGATCCACCTTTCCCGTAAGAGGGGCGGGGACACCAGTAGCAAAAGAGTTTGAACAGACCTAACCTAAAGGAATCATGAGCCATAATAGTATGCCATGGTGCCTTTTCGACTAATTGATCGCAGCCTACTTAATTACTTATTGATGCCCAGAAAAGGGAGTCAGGTGCTCCTGGAGTATCCTTTAAACTACCTGCACCCTTTTTAGGTCTCTATGAGGACCTTTAGCCGTCGCTCTGCTCTTTTTGGAAGCACATACTCCTGCTTGTGGCGGCATCCACCTTGCAGGAGCGAGCAGGGGCGTGCCACAAGCACAGTATGTGCTTCCAAAAAGAGCAGACTGCGCGCACACGCACCACTCCCGGGCTTGTTTAAACATGGTCGCATATCTGCCGAGGCATGGAGCAACGGAGAACAGCCGTACATGAGTGTTGCAGATGCCAATAAGAGGTGATAGCCGCGTGTGAAATCTGACTTCTTGAAAGATCAGAGCTTCCCGCTCCCGAGTATCATTCCCAGTAAATGTTTTTGTTTAATATCCAATACGTGGTAGCCTCTTCAGTTAACTAGCTTTTTAATTAAAATGAGGGTATGTAGACACAAATTTCAATTCTGTGCGATTCCTCTAGATGGTGCTGTTGTAACATGTTTTGTTGTAAACTCATTCTGCGCTGTTAAACTGTATGGAGAATGGCGGTTGCATGTTGGTTTTACTGTAATGTTATACCAGAATACCTCGTTTTCCTTAACAATCAATTTCAGGATACGTTGTCACAGAATTGATGCAGAGTGACCTCCACAAAATTATAGTATCCCCTCAACCTCTCAGCTCTGATCATGTCAAAGTTTTTCTTTACCAGATTTTAAGAGGTAGGTATTACTATTAGGCCTGGGCGGAAAACTACGCTACGCTCGCGTAGTTTGCGCTACTTCGCACAACGCGAATTGCACGTAGCACAGTGCAAACACGCGTAGCGTAGCGTAGTGCAGCGGTCATTTTTTGCTTGCTCGCGGTCCTCAACGTCAAGTTGGCGACCGCGAGCAAGCAAAATGGCATCCCGGCGAGACTTTTTCCTCGTTCGCGATCAGCAACACAAGTTGCCGATCGCGAGCGTGGAAAATAAACCTCCCGGCGAGATTCTCAACGCGGGGAGGTCAGGTTTCTCATTGCGAGTGGTCGCGTATGCTCGCGACCGCTCGCGATGAGAAACTACCAGTCCGCGTTGAGAAAGCTGCCGCTCGAGTAAAAATCTACTCGAGCGGCAGTAAAGACAGCTCGCACTGTGCAAGATGCCGTTTTCAATGATTGCACAGTGCGGACAAGCATCCGGCACTGTGTAATCATTGCGAACACGCACTACGCAGTTCGCGTAGTGCTACGCGAAGCTCGCGTAGTGCGAACTTCACTTTGCGTAGCTTCGCGAAGCGCTACTTGGCGAACTACGCCCAGGGTTAATTACTATGTATCACACTTTTACGTGTTAAGATGAATGTAGAAAATGTTTCAATGTCTGAACCGCCTCTTTGACATTATTACGTTTATTTTCCCCTTCTGAATTGTATTTTTCTTATTTGTGGTAATGCTGTACTTAGTTCCTGGCAAAAAGCTTTTGTTTCATTTGGGTGCAACATGACGGTGTCCAGGCTCCCTCAGCCTCTCTCTCCATCTACTTTTCTTTACCGTTCTGCTTCTTATGTTGTCACAATGTTTCCTGGTTATGTGCGTGTAAATTTTGAGTAACCTTTTTACAAATTGGTTTAATTTTGTTTGTGACACTTAGTTGGAAATGTAAGCCAAGAGCTTAAGTAATGCATTAACTTTACCTTTTAAATGTGCAGACGTGGCACTATTCAGCCTTTTTTCCAGCTGGGTAATAAACGTCAAATCGTGTTTAATGGTTGTCATTGTTTACTCTTTTTGTGATGAGTACTTTTAACCACAGATTCCTCAACTTGCGACTCTCCTCAGATGCCTTACAGAGTCTTGCAATAGCTCCTGCCTGCTGGTAGGTGGCGCCATGGGACTCACTCAAGACCCTGTGTCGCCTCTGAGCGCCTCCCCTTCACGTCTGACGCCAGTGCCTGATTATCTGCACCGTTTGATGTGGACCTGGAGCTCCTCTCTTTTAGAGTTCAGTTCTTCCCAAAGCCTTGCGAGTGTGGATGGATGTCTCCACTGAAAATGACAGGCTTCGAACCATGTTGCCCATATCGAAAGCAGATGCCTGTCACTAATTAGCACACCGTCTGCCCATGGTGCCTGAGGTCTAAACATGACTTCATGTCCTGTGACGCATGCTCCCTGATGCTTGCAATGCCACCAAGGAACAACAAGCATTGGCATAGCCAATAGGTCTCGCCTTTGGGACATTATAAGTGTTTAGCCATGCAACAGTTGATGTTGCACCAAGGATACTGTGCTGCATAATTAAATACTTATAAGGTCCCAAAGGCGAGACCTATTGGCTATGCCAATGCTTGTTTACATTCTAATTGAGTGTCTTGCTTTGGTATCTACTTTATCACACAATGCTTCATGAATTCCAAAACGCAGAATGAAGACACAATCTCGATATGTCCTAGAAACTACAGAAAAAGTGCACCCAGTTGATTACCAAATGCACCTCTCACCAAATGTAATCATGGGTTCTATTAATGAGAATATATTTGCTTATATACATTTGAGCGTGGGTGAAAGTCCCTTGATTTTAATGACCACTGTACTGTTGAAGTGAAGTGTAAAGGTGCAGTGAGCAGAGCTGGTGTCTTCTTGTTATTGAGAGGACATCTCTTGAATTTCTGGTTAGAGACTTACCAAGATATTTCTCCATATGGAGGAAAGCACAAGGAGAATATATACAGCAAGTGTGGTAAAACAGCAGGATAGAGGTTAGGATAAAGGGGCGAAAGTGGAGGTAGGCAGTAGTGCACAGCATCATATCAGGAGAAGATCCGAATTCAGTGGACATCAATAAAGAGTGCGAAACAAATGGAGAGCAGCAGTTACAATTTGAGGAAACATAAAAAAGGAGGTGAATGAGTAATGGTAGCATGTATCATAGAAAGGAAGAATGTATGTTATGTTAATGATACTCTGGAGCAACTGAAGCAGTTGTGATTTTGTCTGGTTGGTGACAAATAGTGTAAGATGGTGATATGCAGCAGCCATGCTTGCAGCTGTCCATGGTATAGAGTGTTGGCAATCAGACTGTTATAATTAATCTGTGGCAGGCAGACATTCACCACAATGGTACTTACAGCAACTGGTCATGCTGTTCTTTTGGTTTTTAGCAGCCTCTACAGCAGACAATGCTGCAGCCTTTGCAGCATTCAAGGAGTTGACTTGCGGTCCCTATGACAAATCAGTAGAGAGTTATTAGTATGATAGGAAGAGGACTTTAGGAAAATCAAAAGGTGCAGGAGGCATGGACAAATAAAAACGAGTGGGCACATCGAGGACCCTACAGAAAAAAAGCACAGAAGCCTCGAAGAGGAGCACTGGGGAACTTGGACGAGATTTGATGGTTCAAGGATTGTAGGGAAAAACAGTAACGTGGCCTGCAGGGGATGTCAGATGAAATGAGTAGGGGTGGGTGCTGAACTCGCGCAGTGTAGCGGATCTTACCGGAGCCGACCCACCCCTTCCTGCCAGCTGTCAGCAGCGACCGTGATTATAGGAGGGGAGATAAACTGATTGATTCTACCGGCATCTCTGGCAGCCAATCTATCAGATAAACGGGCACCAAAAAAAAAAAAAAATAGCCGGCTGTTTTCATGCGATAATAAACCGGTGACCTCTGATCCCTTTGCTTTTTAAATATAATTGCTGCAGGAGTTGTATAAAAAAACAGATCAAATTAAAAAAGTGTTCTGGGGGCCAGTTCTGGCTGAGGCTTCTAACTAGGCCTGGGCGTAGTTCGCGGAGTTTTGCTACGCGGAACTCCACGAAGTTACAAATACTCCGCGAAGTTCCGCGAGTGGTGGTGTGCAGTGCGAACTGCAGTTTGTGCTGGTATTCCTGCCGCTCGGGTAGAAATTCTACCCGAGCAGCAGCTCGCGCACTTACCGTTCGCGAGCGGGGGGAAAAACTCTGTTGCACATCGCGAAGTGGAGTTTTCTGCACTCCGCGAGCTCCGTGGAGTGCGGAGTGCAGAAAACTCCGCAAACGGAGCAAAGTTCACCGCCCAGGCCTACTTCTAACCATTTCTAGTATAATGGCTGTTAGTTTGAATGTTGAGCTGCTCCCCCCGCCCCCTTTGGATTATCTGGGAGTGTTCTTATGTTTCTGTGCACGTTGGGCACCATTTTGCTGTCCTGTTCCTTAGTAAGATGGCCGCTCCAGTGGTACGGAAAGCCGCTGACCCTCCCATTCTACCATCTGCCCCCGAGCTGCTCTGATGACTGGTGTACTGCTGTGACACTTCCGGGGTGCTCACTGGTTGCAGATGGGAAGGTCCAGAAGTTTCCTAGCAGTAGCGATGGCAGCTCAGGCTTCCAGGTGAGTGTATGCTAAGTACTTCCTAGAAGGACCTTATTTCTGTCTCCCGAAAGGAAACAACCTCATGCCACGTAGCTGTGGTTATGTAATACATGGGTGTCAGGGGAACCTGCAACCCTTGCTAGCTAGCAGTCAACATGACCACTAACCAAACCCAACATCATTTATGTCTGTTAAGCAGCACAAGTAGGTAACTGGAAAAGTTGCCAATGAACAGTCCCCCTCCATTATTTAAAAAAGTTGTCACAAACGAAAAAGGAGCAGGAGCATTGCCAGGCTCCCGTTGCTATCCCCTCCTAGCAACAGCTCATTGTTTTTTTTTTTTTGTTTTTTTTTAAACACTTTATTTACCAGTTTCAAAGTTAGAACAATAAATCTTCGAACTCCATTACAATGGCATTATGACATTACAGTGTGTGGTGCAGAAATTTGCCAGCCCCACATAAATTTACCACCATCATGATCTGTTCAACAAGGTCATTCAACTTTACTATTTCGTGAGCACCACTCCCTCTGTGCTCATTTGCAAATTAGCTTATACTAATTTGCACAACATATCACGTTATGGAAAAAATAAAATATTACATTGCTGTGTCCAGTATACAGTTTATATTTGATCAGCCTATGCCCGCGGGCACAAGTCCCCGCTCAAGCTGTGTGGAAGGCTGTGCCTGTGTCGTGTAGTGTTTGAAAGGGCCCCAAAAATCCCATGGGTGGGACGTACTAGGAAGAGTGGAGGAATATAAATCGTAGTTGGTGTTGCAATATGCAAGACTGCCTAGCCATTCCCTGTGCGTCGGAGCAGTTTTTTGTCCCCATTTGAGTGCTATTTCTCTTTTGGCCAGTAGTAACCCCAATGCAGTGAATTTCCGAACTGGCTTTGGGATGTTATTCACATATCCCAACAATGCAACCTCTGGAGTGGGCTCAATGTCTAAGCCTATCATTTCCCCAAGGGTACGATAGATTTCGGCCCAATCCGTTTTTATTTTGCAACAATTCCAGGCGAGGTGTACAAAGTCTGCGTGTGGGGCTTTACATTTTAAACAGCAATGGGGTCTGTCTGGGTCTATTTTATGTGTCATCTCAGGGGTGACGTATATTCTGCGCAGGAATTTAAAGTGGATCAATTTATGACGGCTATTCAAGGAGACCTCCTTGGTTTGTCTACAACATGCAGCCCATTGGTCGTCCGTAATGGGGAGGCCCAGATCTGCCTCCCAAGTAGTCCTTATTTTAGCATCGTGTATTGGAATTATATCAGCACAAGCCTGATACAGCTTGGAAACCAGATGCTCCCCCCTGGTGCTATCTATGAAAGTGGAGAGTGGGGTGAATGGATCAGGTAGGAAAGCCAGGGATCGTTGCCCTCAGAGCTGATCAAAGGCGATTAAGTACAAATTTGTCCATGAAGGTAGCCTCATTAAACCTATCTCCATCGGAAACCGAAAATACGTGCCCCTCTATGTATAAATCCCCAATAGTGTTCATATCGTACTTAGATAGAGTTCGCTGTACTATCTTTTCCCCGGTAATAGCAATCCAGCGTTTATTTGGAATAGGTAGGCTCTGGGAGTATAGTACAGGTGACCCCTTTACTCTGACCAGTTTCTGCCAGGCCCAGCTGGTAGTGGAGACCGTCTGGATGTCAGTAGGGTCACGTGGGTAGCCCAGGGGTAGTACCGTATTAAGTGTGTCCGGCAGGACCAGATCTGCCTCAGGGCGCAAGTAAGGAATATTGGCGTCTGGGTGAAACCACGAGTGTACAAAGCTACACTGCGCGATCAAGTAGTATAATTGAAAGTTGGGGACCCCAAAGCCTCCTCTATGGTACGGAAGTGTTATTACCTCCCAGCGGACCCTGGGTCGTTTGCCTCCCCAATTCAATCGAATAAGATGGGTATATAATGACTTGAAGAATCGATTTGTAAGTGGGATAGGGATATTGTTAAAAAGGTACAGGAATTTGGGAAGGACAATCATTTTTATCAGTGCAATTCGCCCAGCAATCAAGAGTGGGAGTCTTAGCCACCTGTCTACTTGTATTTCCAATTTGTGTACTGCCTTACCGTAGTTTAACTGTATGATTTCCGTGGTATTCAAGTGTATATTAATCCCCAGGTACTTTACTGAGTCAGAACACCAGGCCAGTGGGAACTCACATTCCTATCTTGAGGTACCCGTGGTGAGGGGAAATATCACCGACTTGTGCCAATTTATGCCAAGGCCGGAGAAGCTGCCAAACCGGATGACCTCTCTGATTAGTGGTTCTAAATTGTTTTGAGGGTCTCTAACGTATAATATGACGTCATCTGCATACAGTGACACCAGTAGAGGCCCAGTGTTGAATTGGAGCCCCCTCTGTAGATGACGCTCCTGGAAGTGTCCAACGAGTGGATCCATTGCTAATATAAATAGGAGTGGCGACAGGGGGCATCCCTGTCTGGTGCCGCGGGATAATGTAAAGGAGCGGGACAGCGTGCCATTTAGTCGTAGTCTGGCGGTGGGAGGGAACTGAGTATAGGAGTGCAGTGAGATTTACGAACCCAAAGGGCATGCCCAGCCTACGCATAACTGACAATAGAAATGGCCACTCCAGGGAGTCGAAGGCTTTCTCCGCGTCCAGCAGAACTGCTGCTGCCGGAGTCGTCAGATTGATTCAGTGTAGAACTGTGAAGAGTAGGCGCAGGTTTAAGGAGGTAGATCTGTGGGGCACGAACCCCGACTGGACTGGGGTTATTATTTGATCCAATAGTAGGGCGAGCCGCAAAGCGATCATTTTTGCCAATATTTTGTAATCTAAGTTTAGTAGTGACAAAGGTCTATACGACCCGCACAGCAAGAGATCCTTGCCAGGTTTGGGTAATAAAACAATCACTGCTTCTCTGAGAGTGGGAGGCAACTGATTCCGTTCTAAGGATTCGTTGTAAACTTCTAGGAGCTTCGGGGCTAATATATCCTTGTATCTTTTATAAAAGTTACCTGTAAAGCCATTGAGGCCAGGAGCCGTTCAATGCCTCAATCGCACTAATTATTTCGTCGGTGGAAAATGGCTCGGCAAGGAAGTCCTGCATATATTTTTCCATATACACCAGTGCAATATCAGCGAAATAATCATCTCGCTCCGAGGAGTTGTGCACGAGTTTGGATGTGTACAATTGTTCATAGTATGCTAGGAATGCATCACGGATGTCCGTTATATCCGTTAAGGTATGCCCAGAGTCAGCACGGAGTTCTGTGATGTATGATTTGGAATATGGAGGTCTCAGCACTTGTGCTAAGGTGCGTCCCGGCCTCTCGCCCTCGCCATATCTACGCGCTGTTGTATATTTGCTCAGGAAGTGGGTTTCCCTATCTGCAGCTTCCCGGAACTCCACCAGTAACGCCAGTCGTCGCTTTCTTCCCTTTACAGCGTCTGGGGAGAGAAGCATAGAGGCCTCCAACGCCGTCAGCTGCTGCTCAATATTAGCTAGTGTTTTTCTCAGGTCTTTTAATACCCCAGCATGTTTTGATATGGCAACTCCCCTGATGTAGGCCTTAAATGCCTCCCAGAGCATCGCCCATGTGTCCACTGACCCCGTATTTAAGTCAAAATAATCCTCAATTGCCTCTCTAATTTCTGAGTCAAACAAATCATCTTTCAACGCCCTACCGGGGAATCTCCACTGACGTTCAAGTCCCTCTGGTCTGGGAAAACAGAGTCTAAGCAAAACTGGGGCGTGGTCGGAATATGTCCTGGGCAGTGTCATGATTGCTTTGTACCACGTGATTGGTATCGGGGTAAGTAGCCAGTAATCTAGCCTGGTCCAAGTGTCATGTTGGGCTGAGTAGTGGGTATAACCTGGGTTTGTAGGGTTGCGAGCTCTCCACATATCCGAGAGTTGGAATGTCTCGCAGGTGTCTAACAGCACCCAACGCACGCAGGGTTTGGTGTCTGCAGCCTCAGAGGAGCTGTCCGATGTGCGGCCAAGAAGCAGGTTGAAGTCCCCCCCCCCCCCCAGCAGCATACTGTCAGTGCCCAAACGTAGAATTGTGGCATCTAGTTCCTGAAAATATTCGGAGCAGTCAGTGTTAGGAGCGTAAATGCATACCAGAGTCACTATGTGGCCCATCAGTCTGCCCACTACTATTGTGAACCGGCCCTCCCTATCGTTGTGGCTGCGGAGCAAAGAGAAAGGAAGTCTCTTGTGGATTAAAATCGCTGTGCCTCGGGCATATGTACTGTAATTGGAAAAAAAACGGTGAGAGCCCCAACTGGCTGCAAACTGTGTGATGTCAGATTTGGGCAGGTGCGTCTCCTGTAGAAAGGCTATATCTACATTGTGTCTTTGCAAATAATTTAATACGTGCTTTCCTTTTCTGGGGTTGTTAAGTCCCCTGACGTTCCAAGTAATGACCGACAGATTGGAGTGGTCCACTAGATTAGGGGCTGTAGACATTAGTGCCAAGGAGCAGTATGATGAATGTGTGATAAGCGGCGAGTAACCACTGATTGTCATGCATGGAGCTGGTAATCAAATAGTATCTAAAATTTCGAAAAACATCCCCTCCCTCCACCCCCCTCCCAACCTCGCGTCCCAATACGCAAGGTACCAACCCGAATAACCAATAACCTAATGCATCCTGTAAACATCTCGTTTGGAAATACAAGTTCTCAGTACGATGCATTTTTATCTGTGAATTCGACATAGTGCTACGCACCTAGGGGGGAGGCAACGCTCCGACGGTGCCCAGCATAATCAGAATGATGTAAAAATATACTACTAAAACTGTCTCACTTATTATTTGGCTTAGTTGAACACATACGACCGCTATATGCAGAGAAAGAAAACCAAAAAGGATACCCATGAAGATTATTCATGAGAGAAAAGGTCAACACTAGCAACAGAACTGCTGTGCGGAGGGGAAAAGCCAACCCCAGCGTCCCTCTGCTGGCTGCCGGAATTTTTGTAGGTTCTACAAAAGTCTTGGGCCTCGGTGGGATTGTCAAATATGCGGGGCCGCCCGTTGATGTCAACTCGTAGGCGTGCAGGGTATAGCATGCCATACCGGAGGCCCAAATTCCGCAGCGCTGACTTAACACCAGAGAATTTGCGGCGAGCTTCTTGGACCAGATTTGTGAAGTCCGGGAAGAATGACACAGTGGAGCCCTGCCAAGTAAGTTCTCCATGCTCTCTGGCCAGCCGTAGTGCCGTGTCCCTATCGCGGAAGTTCATAATGCGTGCTATGATAGGCAGAGGTGGACAGCCAGGGTTGGGTCGGGGGCCTAAGGAGCGGTGAGCACGCTCCACCACAAATCCAGGGGTGAAGAACTCTTTTCCGAAAAGGTCACCGAGCATCGATTCCACAAAGATATCCATTCTTCCCGTGTTGGTCGATTCCGGGACCCCGATAATGCGGAGATTGTTACGGCGGCTGCGCGCTTCTAAATCTTCGTTTTTGGTTGCAATATCTTTTTAAATTTTGTCCATTTGCTCCATGCGTTTCGTTGACTGTGCGGCCCCATCTTCGAGGTCAGAGACTCGGCCTTCTACTGTGTCCAGCCGTCGATCATGGATGTCTAATTTGGCCCCTAGTGAGTCAAGGCGTTTGTCCAACGTATCAAATCTGCTGTCTAAAGATTTAAACCCGGCTCTGAGTTCCGCTAACAAAGCGGAGTGGGTGGAGGCAGACTCAGACTCAACGGCCGCGTCCTGGCCACCCTCCGCCATGATGGCGCTGTGGTCTTGTGTCTTCTCTGTTGCGTTGGGGAATGTTAACACTCTCTGTTTGGGGTCTTTTTTGCCCATACCTGTGTGACTTTGCCCAGAGCGGTAAATCTGCAGTTAGGGACGGTGGCTAGTCTGGTGAGGCAATTTAGCGCGATGAAGCAACGCCAATCTAATGCAGCAGGTGCGCCGCGGCAGCCAACGTGCAGAGAGTGGGGCGCTGTCGTGCAAGCACTCAGGTGCCCATCCAGTCTTCAGCCTATTGCAGTAGGCGCCTTGAGCATTTCAGTGTGTTTGTGGCCAGCTTTTGGAGGGGAGACCTCTCGGCAGGGAGTGTACCTTGAACAGGTGGCCAGGGAGTGGCGTGCTCCCCCAGTCAGCTCGGTTATTTAGGCTTGAAGTGGTTCTCCGGTTAATAAAAGGCAAGGGAAAATCAGGGTTCCAGCGATCTCGTTGGCCTCTCCTGGTGCGTTTGAAGGTGACTTTTCCCTGAGCGGAAGCCAGCTGCTATTCGGTTCTTTGCCCCCTTAGTGCCACGTTATTTGGCCTGCGCCGCCACCTCACAGCGCTGTGGATCGAGGGGAGGGGCCCGCTGATTGCCCAGCTGTGTTGCCGGCGATACGTAGCGGGAGCGGGCCTGCGGTGTATCCAGCCACACACCCCCAGCAGACCCAGTGCGCAGCCGGATGGCTGCCTCCCTGGCTCACCCGAGGACCCCGTCTCCTCGGGGCCTCCGGGAGCGTCAGCGATGGCTCGCGAGTCTCCCAAGGAAGCTGGGGGAGGGAGCGCGCAGCGACGGCAATATCGGGTCTAGGAGGGTGGGGGGAGGCCCAACAAGCGTCACACACACCGCCGTAGAGTCAGAGCCAGCGATTCCGAGGAGAGCTCCACCGGGCGCCGAGGGATCGATCTAGCTGCCGGCGGCCCGGGAGCTCCAACAGGCTGCGTAGGACGGCGGAGCAGGCCCCTCCCATCAGGCTCACGGAGCGATTTGCTTCGGTTTGCAGGCGGCCTCGGGGGCTCAAAACAGCTTCACAGCTGCACCATCGGAGGGGGATTCAGCGTAGCTAGTCAAAGCGCCATGGCGATCTGTATTTGGGGAGACAGTCGGAGTTTGCTTGAGCAACCGGACGGAGCTTCAAAGCCGCGCGGCCATCTTGGTCCGCGGCTTGACCACCCCCCTCAGCAACAGCTCATTGTTGACAGCACCAGCACTACCCCATTGCCTTGTCAATGAGCTATTAGCATTTACGTGTTATGCTTTTTGTGGCATATATCATGTTGCGTCAACCACCACTGTTGTGGTGTTGCTGTGCCTTTTCTCTCTGCGACGGTTTGTGCTACTAATGCTGGAAGGCTATCAATCGAACACGTGGCGACATTGTTCTGTAGGGCAGAGAGGAACTCCACAGAATTCCACTGACTTTTTATGCAACTCCACGGAATTAAGCGTAGTGCAACTCTGCGAATTACGCCCACCCCTAGAAATGAGGGTTCACTTAGGGCGTTAGAGAGAAAGGGAGATCGGCGGCTAGAGGACTGCAGGGTTCTCTGGAGAGAGGTAAAGGGCTTAAAGAACCCTGGGGGTAATTCGTCAGGAAGAGAGTGGATAAGTGGCAGCTGGATACTCTGGATGGGGGAAAACTATGTATCAGCTCAGACCAGGAGCCAGTTGTGCACGGACAGGAGTGGGGCCCATAGGACAGAAAGAGACTTTACGGTCAGGGGTACAAGGGGATCAGTCGGGGTCTGAAGGCAGAGCAGAAGGCCCTGAGAAAATAGGGCAGCAGGTAACCCTGAGAATAAAGAGGAAATGTTTTTTTCCAGTTCATTGAGACATCAACACAATAGGTGTCTGACGGGAAAGGTGGCGTAAGGCAGATGCAGTCGGCGTAGCTGCTGATGCTGCTCGCTCCCACGCTATTCCCCATCTCATTGTTTTTCCGTGCCTGTGACCAGTGCCAGCTTTTGGCATCGGCGATCTGGGCACAGGTCCAGGGTACCAATCTTCAGAGGGCGAAAAGTACCATCTGCATTAAGGTCATGCAAACAGAAGTGCCCTTCTCTCTTGGGAACAATATTTCCTTTTAATCATTGCTAAACATGCCGCATATGCGTTTTGTTAACACTCGTTCAGTCCCTTTCCTTGCCCACTAATATGGCTCTCACCCTCTACCGCACTGCCGCCACAGATCACCGCCCTCCCTCCCAACATACAACTTGGCACCAGCGTTTATGGAACTAAGTTGTGAGTGTAACGACGGAGTTGGTGGGGGAGTTGTGCAGATGTTTGTGTTCAGAGGCCAGTCACAAAAGAAATCACGTTATTGCCTTGTTTTATTCACTAGCAGCAGGAAAGGGCACCACATTTCTTTCCACCAAGGGCGCTATCCGAGCAAGCACCAGCTCGGCCTGTGACCCCACCCCAAGCCTCACTACGGAGACTGCCACGTGACCGCCCGGCTGCCCGTTCCCCTGCAGAGAAGGAGAGAGTCCCTGGCCGGTGTAAGGGTCACCATTCGTCTGTTGAAGGGACTACCGTCGGCAGTTGACAGTTATTAAAGTATCTATTGCTGGCTCTCTGACAACCAGGACCTGCCAGTCCCTCTCTCTGGACCACCATACTTTCTCGCTCGGGCCGGAGAGCAGACAGCGGAGCAGGGGCAGCCCTGTGCTGGCATGCTGCAGACGGGCCAACCATTGTACGAAAACGAGCTACCTCAAAGTTAAAAAGGGGTAGATGCTATTTTGCACCTAGTGTAACCCACACAATCATACAGCGCGTAAACATTGCTGCACTTAGCATTTATGTATGGATGCATGGCATGGCCAGGGGCTGTGCAATCACACATGTAATCACAAGGGGCAAGGTAAGATGACAGAGGCAGGGAGCTCAAGATGAGCCATCTAGGAGTGTGAGATTCAGGAGGATCCACTCTAGGATTGTCAGTGCCCATTATTCCATTCACACTCTCCTAATTGTCCTTCTATTCCACGTTTAAGAAGACCCTTCTGTTGTTCTATGCACATACATATATCTAATGGCTTTGCCAATAATGAAAAGAATTTGCAATACACTCAAGTCTATTGAAAACTGAAAGAGTGCTGGTGGCATTTCCCCACACACTTCAGCAAGACATTTAATTAAAGTAGAAAAGGACTGGTACCAGAAAAAACAGTCCTACTTGCTGAGGGGCTAAATCGAGAAGAGAAGCCATGCAGAACCAAAAACTTTGAAGGACCCTGGCGGAAGACAACTACCATTGTCTGCAGGCAGGATACAGCTGTACATACCGGGTAGGGCTGCTGGGCTGGATTCAGTTGCTGAGGTGGAGCCGGTGGGAGCTGTACTGGTGCTGTCTGAATCTGTGGTTGAGGAATTACTTGCTTCGGTGGAACAGCCCCAGGGGTTACAGCTACACCTCCCACTACATTGAGAAGAAGAGAATGAACATCAATAGTCATATACTACCTACAATGGAGATTAGTCTCCTTTTTCCACCCTGTCCTTATTATTTACATGTCCCTTATGCCCGTTCCTTTTCACCTTTCCTTGACACTTCACTGTCACTCGCTACTTCCCCCTCCAGCTCCATGTGGCACTGCACATCTCTTTTCATCCCCTCATTATCCCTGGAGACTTTGACATGGAAAACCATCTACAGGCCACCCTCCCAGTCTATTTTACTGTAGCATGTGGCAAGAATACTTCATCAAGATATCTATGATGTTTCAGGAGTTTAACATGAGGAAAATCCATCCAGAAATCCCCTTCCAAGTATTAAAGAGTCAGATGGAAACCCTGGCAATGCAGAAGATGGACTACAGCATCAGCGTACAGAAAGGCATCTTTTTAGGGACGCTGAGCCAGTCGGTGGCAGCCAGGTATTATTCCATGTAGTTCTCCCTAACTGCCCCAAGGCCTGCAATGGTATTGCATGGACACTGAATACTGAACTCCTAATGCCTACCATGCAAAAAATGGCACAACACAGATATAGCCATACAGCGAAAACTAGCAGAAGACAATACGTTCGGGGGCAGAGACAGGAGTCCATTTGTTTTGACTGCATTTAAGCCTAAGCAATAGATTTAGTAGGGTCAATGCTATTTTACCATGTAGTGTTTGGGTGCTTTATGCAACATTCTGTACCTATTAGATTTGTTCTGCTGTCTGCAAACAATCAATCGGACAGATTCTGTAGGCCATGAACCCATTACCAGAATAAGGGCCAAAAGTCAGATACAAACAAATTATGGTTTTAGTTTGCAACAGATTTGGCGTCCTAGCACAAACTACCTGGAATCTGGTACTTGGTTTGCAGTCAAGACACGGTTAGGGGAGACTAATCAAAGATCCAACTGCTCTCAGAGTTCTTAATTATTTCAAGAGGTGAAAAACATAGTTGTGGGTCAGCACACAGCAGAACATCCCTGAGGTAAAGATTTTATGAAGGTACAAGCATCCACTGGACTGGAAGCACTCAAAATACCACAAGGTTTCACCAGCCACCACTATGGAATAGGATTTAAGCTTATGGTCCAACTGAAATAACTCAGGAACCCTATAGGCTGAGGGATGGTTCCATAATTAATGCTACCAAAAGGACAACCCCTTGTCACATGTAGATTAAAATACAGGCCACAAGAGTACTTGCCTGCTTACCACTGAGAAGATTTTCTCTTGCTCCACAACCCCAGATGACAATATTCAGCATTGCTTGAGTGATGCTAGTCAACTGGATTACAAGGGTCTCATGGCTTTGAGATGAGGCACTTCTTTCAATGAATCTCCATGCAGACCTTCAGTCAGATGAGCCTTTAAATAATATTCTGTTTAATCAGGGGCATATTCCTCTCCTCACTGGGCAGTTCAGCTTCCTCTTGCTCTGTTTAGTCACAGCTGCACAGGTTCTTGAACTGTCACTCCCAACAACTGTCTGAAAGGTCTCCTCAGAGTACAGATGGAGTACAAGTTACTGGATGGAAGGAGGTAGATAGACTCCTTCTAGGATGGCAGAGGCAGGAAGCATGAGCCAAACAAGGAACTTGCTTGGTTTTAATTTTGAAGTATTTCTCCAATGCGAGGAAGTGTATCTTGACTCTTTGTTCTGGTCTTAGTAGACGGTCTGTGGCTGGAGAACAGCCATCTACATGGGAGATCCCCACCAGGGTTGTAGGTAAAGCAGCATGTGCCTCTGACCTATAATAAGCTGCCACTAGTCACTTCATGCCATCGTAAGAGGAGACTGCAGTCTTCCTCATTACGGGTGGGGGTACATTTTGGGTAACTTTTTTGTTCACAGCTAGGCTCTCTTGTTGTGCATCTTATCTAGAAAGGACAAGCTTTCAGGCTATTGAGTACACTCAGGGGTTACTGAATACATCTCAGCACAGTGAACACCCAAGGAATTCCACCAACTTTTGCATGGACCACTTTTACTATGATGACCTAAATACTAAGTATCATTCTTACTCTGCCGGAAGAGTTTTGGGTCTAGTAGCCTGTGTCACTTTGAAATTTCATCATGCAATCGAAGACGTAATGCCTTTTGGAATCCATGATGGAAACAAACCCCATCCTAGTCCGGAGATATGGAAATTGCGTAAAATTACAAATTATGCGGATAAATAAATAAGAACCAATTCTAGGTTTGCCATTGTAATCTCGTATGGTTCACAAATTAAATCTACCCCAAGAAGTAGCAGCATGCTTACAGAACACATACAGCAGTTGTAGATTTCACCTGTAGATAAAGTGAAGTAATGGTATTCCAGATAGCTAGCTCCTTGCCAATGCCTGCTTAACGAATTGGAAATGACAGCTCTTCCCCCAAAGCTCGTGAAATGCAACTAAAAATCGGTGGACCCCCGCAGACCGCCCCTGTTGCCAACCTCCTGGAGAGGATAGGAGGGGCTGGTCTGTTTTGTCTCCCTGCCATTTGCAGGCGGGTCTATCCTGTGGGCCATGACCCTAACACTCTCCGATTGATTACAACACCATGTGGCTTGGTAGCATTCACCCGTGATGGCCAATGGTCGGGGTATGGAGCTGAGCATTGCTCTGCAGCGATGGAGTGGCTCCTGTGGGCCGGCCAGTTAAGTCAGTGGGCTACTGCAATGTGGTTAGACTTTGGAAGTAGTTGAGGGATTGATAGCCCATACTGAGCTCACTTCTAAAGGCCCATTAGCTGGATCCTGTCATTTCTGGCTGGGGGCTTGACCAGGTGGTTCTCCTGAAAGCTGTCATGTGCTGTTTTTTTTTTTTTTTAAACTTTATTTTTCATTTTTTATGAGTTAAATTACCAACATTACAGCATACAATAGCTCGTAGGTACTTTGTACACAACCTCTATGTTGCCGAGGCCAGCCTGAGAAGTCCTGGAATCGAAATATAGTTAACAATGAGGGATACACCATACATTACATCATACATTACATCATAGCGGACTGCAAGTATTAGGGTAAGCGTTCATTCCATCAATCCACCCTCGTCCTCCCCCCTCCTCCCCCTGGTTTTCGACTTAGCTTGTTTCACTCCTGCTTTACGCAGTATCGCTCAGCTCACTCTCCCCCTCCCCTGATGTGAGGGCAGAGTTGCACAGCTCTCGCCATTCCGTGAGGTCTGCCTGTAACCCATCTTCTTTGCGTGTTAATTTCAAGCGTGTTTCTTCGGCAAGTGCCCATTCCCTAACATCGCTAAGCCTCTAAGCCATGTTGCTATTTCTGGGCTTCTCTGCCCCATCCAATTTATGGCTACTCTGCGTCTAGCCAGGACAAGCATCAGCTGAAGGAGTTTGTATGCTATTTTCTGGTTTTTCGGTTTGCGTACATGGGCTAACAGGCATTGAAGTGGCTTTTCTCTTATAGGGAGACCTGTGCTTATGCATACCTTTTCTACCACCAGCGCCCAAAACTGTCGCAGTTCAGGGCACACCCACGCCAGAGGTGTAGAAAATCTGCTTCCTCTGTGGCGCACCGGGGGCACCTGCCATCATTATTGTGTGAGATACGTTGCAGCTTCGCTGGTGTGAGGTAGGTACGGTGTAGAAGTTGTAGTGGATCAATTTAAACCTTGCGTTGCAGGAGACTATATATGTGAGCTCGCAAATGGCCGTCCAAGCCCCGTCTTTAATTTGTGTGTTGAGGTCCCTCTCCCATGCAGCCCTTGACCGCAGCGACTGGGAAGTCAAGTCCTGCCTCATGGCTTTATACAGGAGCGATATCCTGCGCCCGGATCCGCATATGAGCAGTAGGTCTAAAGTGTGTGTTGGTTGGGGAATGTCTGGGTACTGGGGCCAGGTAACTTTGGCTACCTCTTGAATTCCCCTATACTGCAAGTAGTGGCCCTGCCTGAGAGCGAAACTCTGTCCTGCTTTTGTTAATTTAGACCACTAACCTGCAATACATTTTTGTCGTGGCACTCAAAATTAGTGTCTAATGGCAGCAGCTATGTTGGAATGAAAAGAGTTCGTCTGATAATTGAACACTATGCCTCAGAAGAAATGAAAGGCCACTTTAAAAGTAAACTGAACCTCCTATAATCATTTACCTACCCAAACCCATGGTAAACAATGAAGGTTGAAATATTTTACCATAAGCTAATGAATGTGAAGAGTCTGCCAACAACTGTGAGATGCCGAAGGTAACTCAGCTGGACCCCTACCTGGATAACCTCATCTGTGGTCAGAATACTTCGTTTGTCTCTTTAAAACGTAGGTCCACACAGCAAAACAAGCCTTTGCTAAATAAGACAGGTCAGGTGGTGAGCTTTTTGAGCCTTTGCGGATACCATTCTGACTTCAGCTTGAGAAAATGCTCAAAGACTGATTTTAACTTACTAGGAAGGACCATCCCTCGTATCAGGATCATGTGCCGAGGATCCTGGCTGTAGTCTTTGGGCTGGGACTCCAGCATACCGCCATGAGCTGCCTTTTCATACAGCATGCGAAGGGCAGGTACTTTGCGTGGAGAGATGATGGAAAAGTGAATTCCTCTCTGTAAGGGGAAAAAGAGCAGCAAACACGTTAAAGCACAAGTTACTAACTTGTGTAACGATATATCTGTAAGAGACAGTAGTTAGTGACAGATTCCTTACCTTAGAATATCCCCAGGCGTCAGGCTGGCTCCGGAAAGTTTTTGCGTAGCAGTACCCTTGCGCGTCGGTAGGCGGCGTCGTGTGCCTCCGCGTCCGTCGTCGGCGTCGTGATCGCCGGGATGACGTCGCGGGCAGTACTTAGGCGCCGCCCCTGCGCGCTGACGTCAGTTCTGTACACGACTTTCCGCGCCAGGAACGCAGAGCCATGCAAGAAGCTGACATAGGTGTCTGAAAAATACTAGGGCCCTGAAAGGGATGTCCTTAACCCTAGAAATCAGTTCGCAGAACGGGGAGGATGGGTGGGGCGGTAAGGAATCGGTCACCAACTACTGTCTCTTACAGATATATCGTTACACAAGTTAGTAACTTGTGCATCTGAAAGAGACACGTTAGTGACAGATTCCTTACCTTAGAATAGATACCCCAGCAATACCAACCCCGGTGGTGGGTCTGCGAACAAAGATCAGACAAGGAAGTCCCGGAGGACAGAACGGCCAAAGAAGCCGTCCCTCCGGACCGGACTGTCAAGGCAGTAATGCTTGGTAAACGTGTGCAGCGAGGCCCACGTAGCTGCCTGACAGATATCCTGCAGCGGAACACCGCGGCCTAAAGCTGTGGTAGCAGCCGTTGCCCTGGTGGAATGGGCACGCAGCCCAACAGGAGGCTCCTTCTTAGCCAAAGAATAGCAGGCTTTGATACACAAGGTTACCCAGCGGGAGATGGTTCTCTTGTGCACCGCCTGACCTTTTTTGGCGCCCACGTAGCCAACAAAGAGCTGGTCATCCACCCGGAAATGTTGTGTGCGATTGATATAAAAGGAAAGCGCACGTTTTGGGTCCAGACGGTGGAGCCTCTCTTCCTCTCTGGAAGGATGCGGAGGCGGAAAGAAGGTGGGCAAAGTGATGGTCTGCCCAATGTGGAAGGCAGTAACCACCTTTGGCAAGAAGGACGGACGCGTCCTAAGAACAACCTTGTCTGGATGGACAGACAGAAAGGGAGGTTTGCATGATAGAGCCTGGAGCTCACTCACCCGCCGAGCGGAGGTGATGGCCACCAGAAAGGCTGTCTTCAGAGTCAGAAGACGAAGAGGGCAGTTATGTAGAGGCTCAAAGGGAGCGCACATGAGAAAGGTAAGAACCAAGTTCAAGTCCCACTGAGGCATCACAAACGGAACAGGAGGGAAGAGGTGTGTAATGCCTTTAAAGAATCTGTTAACAACAGGGGACTTGAAAAGGGAGGGCTGATCAGGAAGCCTGAGGAAGGCCGAAATGGCACAAAGATAGCCCTTGATGGTACCCAGGGCAGAACCCTGTTGGGCCAGTGAAAGAAGGAACAGAAGAACCTCAGAAAGAGGGGCAGAGAGGGGATTCACAGCCTTTGCTGTGCACCATGCCACAAACTTGTTCCACCTGCAGGCGTATACCACCTTAGTGGAGGGACGCCTGGCTGCCAGAATCACATCACAAACTTCGGAAGGCAAGTCGAAAGGAATCAACTGCCGCCGCTCAATCTCCACGCAAGCAGGTGGAGGCTGGACAGGTTCGGGTGGAGGACCGTCCCCTGCTGCTGCGACAGAAGATCCTCCCGAAGAGGCAGACGGATCGGGGGATCGACGCTCATACTGAGTAGCTCGGGATACCAAACTCTTCGAGCCCAGTCCGGAGCCACAAGGATGACTTGGGCCCGGTCGCGCCGAATCTTCTTCAACACTCTGGGTAGAAGTGGTATAGGCGGAAAGGCGTACAACAGACCGCAACTCCACTCGCGACGAAAAGCGACACCGAGCGAGTGCCGCCTTGGAAATTCCAACGCGCAGAACTGATGACATTGCGCGTTCTCTTCGGTGGCGAATAGATCTAACCAAGGCTCTCCCCACTGCAGAAAGAGACCTTGCGCCACTTCCGAGTGAAGACGCCATTCGTGATCCATCATGCACCTGCGGCTGAGTTCGTCCGCTCTGGCGTTCAGGGAACCTGCCAGGTGTTGAACCATCAGGAACATGCCCTGATGTTCCAGCCATGTCCAGAGGCGCAGAGCCTCCTGACAGAGGGTCCACGACCCCAACCCGCCTTGTTTGTTGCAGTACCACATGGCGGTGGTGTGGTCTGTGAACACCTGCACTACCTTCCCTTTGACAGAGGGAAGGAATGCCTTGAGTGCAAGTCGGATCGCCCGGAGCTCCAGAAGGTTGATATGGAGCCGGGACTCCGCCGGAGACCAGAGGCCTCTGATCTCCGCCTCTCCCATGTGACCGCCCCATCCCAGAAGGGACGCGTCCGTCACAACTGTGTGCTCTGGCTGGGGAAGGGAGAGGGATCTGCCCATGACCCATTGCCGGTTCGAGAGCCACCACTGCAACTGTTTTGCAGCCCCCTCCGAGATCTGGACGTGATCGGACAGGTTGCCCTGGTGCTGCGCCCACTGGAACTTCAGGTCGCACTGCAGAGCCCGCATATGCCATCTGGCATGATCGACCAGCAGGATGCAGGAGGCCATGAGGCCCAGCAGCCTCAGGGTCATCTGTACCGAAACCCAGGATAAAGGCTGAAAGATTGGAATCATAGCCTGAATATCCCGGACTCGCCGTTCGGGAGGATAGGCCCGAAACTGCGTCGTGTCCAGAACTGCTCCGATGAAAAGGAGCTGTGGAGAAGGAATCAGATGCGACTTCGGCACATTGATGGAGAACCCCAGCGAGTGCAGGAGTTCGGCCGTAGTCTGGAGGTGGGAGACGACTGCCTGGGACGAGCCCGCCTTCAGCAGCCAGTCGTCGAGGTAGGGGAAGACTGGAACCCCTGCCCGGCGCAGATGAGCTGCGACCACCGCCATCACTTTCGTGAACACCCGAGGGGCACTTGTAAGGCCAAAGGGGAGCACGGTGAACTGAAAATGCTCGAGGCCTACCGTGAACCGTAGGTAACGCCGGTGGGCCGGCAGGACGAGGATGTGGAAATAAGCGTCCTGCAAGTCCAACGCTACCAATCAGTCTCCAGGGTCGAGGGCAGTCAAGACCTGAGCTAGGGTGAGCATCTTGAACTTCTCCTTCCGGAGGAAGCGATTGACGTTCCGGAGGTCCAAGATAGGACGCATGTCCTCCTTGTCCTTTTTGGGCACCAGAAAGTAGTGGGAGTAGCAACCACGTCCTACTTCTGGGGTCGGAACATGCTCGATGGCCCTCTTGGCCAAGAGGGCCGTGACTTCCTTCTGCAGAAGCACCAAGTGATCCCCTGACATACGGTGGAATTGAGGTGGCATGGCTGGGGGGGTGGTCTCGAAGGGGAGGGAGTAGCCTCTTCGGACAATGTCCAAGACCCACCTGTCCGAGGTGATGGGACGCCAGTGGTGAAGGTGATGGCGGACCCTGCCCCCTACTGGCGTACTGTGCACCGGAAAGGAGGGACTAGGAGGGCTTGGAGGCCGCGGACGGATTGGAGGTGGTGGCCTGACCTGCACGCTGGTTGCCCGAACCGCCAAGGCGGTATCCACGTCCTCGGCCACGCGAAGACGCTTGCTGCGCGGGCCGGTGGCTGGGCAGCTGACGTGACTGGGCGCCCCTTCCGTGGCCACGAAAGGGGCGAAAAGCAGAGGTTAGCGGAGGGCGCACAACAGAAAGGCCTAGGGACTTGGCAGTAGCCCGTGAGTCCTTAAAACGCTCCAGCGCATGGTCTGCTTTGGAACCAAAAAGACCGACTCCATCAAAGGGCATGTCCATGAGTGTATTCTGGACATCACCCGAGAAACCAGTTGTTCTCAGCCAGGCGTGGCGACGTAGCGCCACCGTCGTTGCAAGCGATCTGCCCAGCGAGTCGGCGGTATCAAGGCCACAACGTATGGTGTATTTAGCCGCATCTCTTCCTTCCGCAATGGCGCGGGTAAGCAGTGTCTGGACCTCCTCAGAACACTGTGGCAAAACAGCCGCCACCGAATCCCACAGGGAGTGGGTATATCGGCCCAAAAGGCAAGCGGTGTTGACGGACCGCAAGCCAGCACTGGAGGAAGAAAAGCCTTCTTCCCAAATTGGTCCAGGCGTTTGGATTCCCTATCCGGAGGGGCGGTAGGGAAGGCGGTTTGGGAGGCAGAGGCTTGGACAACCAAGCTCTCGGGGGTGGGATGTTGGGAGAGAAACAAGGGGTCGCCCGGAGCAGGGCGATGGCGTCGGGCCACGTTCCGATCCACAGGAGCCCCTGTGATGGGCTTGGACCAGGCGCCCAAAAGAACGTCAGTCAGTGCATCATTAAACGGCAGCACAGTCTCCGTGGATGAAGCTGCCGGCTGAAGCACTTCCGTCAGGAGATTAGTCCTGACAGCCACAGTAGGCAATTGGAGGTGCAAGGCTCCAGCTGCTCTACGCAACACCGTTGCGAAATTAGCTCCCTCCTCCGTAGCCACGGGAGGAGACAGCATGCCAGTGTCAGGGGAAGTGTCTAGACCACTGGCATCCCCAAGTTCCTCAGCCCAGTCCTGATCATACTCACACTGTTGTGTGAGAGGGTCTTCCGACCCCTCCCAGCTCTCCTGGTCCTCCTCTTGTTCAAAATATGGAGGAGGAGGGACATTTGGGACCCAAGGTCTCATCGGCGCCGGAGCCGGCGTCGAGCGACGGCGGTCCGGCTCCATGTCCGGAGCCGGAGACAACCGGGGAACGACGCCGTCCGGAGCCCCGGACGGCTTCAGGAACGGCACCGGGGACGTCGGCGTAGTTAGGTCAACCGGCGTCGATGGGGGTTGCGGTACCACCGGAGCCGGGATCGAGGCCGGGGCCGGAGCCGAGGCCGGGATGAAGGCTGGCGGGACAGGCGACGCCGGGACCGGAGTCGGCGGCGACGCCGGAGCAACCCCATCAGGGCCCGCGGGGCCCAAAGGCGCACCGGAGGGACCTTGAGGCCCGAAGAGGCGGGCCATGGCCGACAGGAATTCCTCCTGTATTTCGGCCGGAGTCGCCCCCGAAACCGGAAAGGACGGGTAATGCGGGGGCGGCTCCACAGGCACGTCCGGGGCCGCGGGGACGGTGCCGACAGGGGCCTCAGCCGAGTCGCGAGACCGGCGAGGCGAAGTCTTAGAGCGATGATGCTTCTTAGACTTTGTGCTTCGACTTACCCGAGGAGCGCGAAGACTTGGACTCAGACGACCGGCGGGGCTCCGCGACCGGCCCCTCGACCTCTCACGGGACCGGGGCTTGGTGCGGCGCGGAGCCGACTGCCGGACCTCGAGTAGCTTTCAAGACCGCTCTCGCAAAGCCTTCGGGTGAAGTTTCCGGCAGTCAGGACACGACTTCGTGTCGTGGTCTCGGCCGAGACAGTAGAGACACTCTAGATGCGGGTCTGTGATCGACATCATTCGACCACAGGCGTCGCATGACTCGAAGCCGGGCATCCCTACGACACCTAGGAGTCGATGAAGACTCGAAAAGAAAGTGAAAAATTCACCAAAAATGTAGTCAAAAATTGACTAGGGCACTGCTCTTCCCGGATCTGCGCTTACTGGCGCGAAAAAAGAAGAACTGACGTCAGCGCGCAGGGGCGGCGTCTAAGTACTGCCCGCGACGTCATCCCGGCGATCACGACGCCGACGACGGACGCGGAGCCGCACGACGCCGCCTACCGACGCGCAAGGGTACTGCTACGCAAAAACTTTCCGGATCCAACCTGACGCCTGGGGATATTCTAAGGTAAGGAATCTGTCACTAACGTGTCTCTATCAGATATACATCTAGTATGTCATACAAAATGTGCCCATCCCTTTGGAAATACACATGCTATACAAGGGCCCTGGGGGCCTATACAATGGCAGAATGGCAGAGGCCTGGCTCGATGCAGACAGTGACTTGAACCCTAAATGGTAGCATTAAAATGCTGATCGAAAAAGTATGGGATTGGTATGCCCAAATAATCTGCACAGAGAACTTGTTCCGTGCAAGGCATTTCCTTGCTTCTTCACCATCTAAAGGCATCCCGTCACTATGTCCTTAAGAGTCTGCCATGCACCTTCGTTTGGGGGACATGAAGCTCTCAGATGGTGGGTGAGAGTTGTTTCTGTGGATCTTGTGCACAATGAAAATAGTTACATTGCAGTACATATCTCATGTAAGTACATACAAAGCTGAAATTTATAGACTGCTCCAATGATATTCAATCAAGTCAAGAGGAAAGGGGACACAGTGTGCAGTTGAGATTTTATTTTGCTCTCATATAACATGTACCAAATGATGGCTGTAAAATAATAATGTGAAGATAAAGAGCGATCTCTTTAAAAGGCATTCACTTCCCTACTGAATTCTATATAACTCAACAAGCACAGGGCGCCATGCTATTCTGGGCATATTCAAGGAAGTCCAATCCATGGGCATCTCAAACCTCAAATTTAACCAGGAACTGATTTCACCGATTCACAGGCCAGATATGGAGCCCATTGTATGCACCAGTTATAGATTGATTGATGAACACTGATGTTAAGATACTAGCAAAAGTCTTTACCAACTGCCTTAAACCCTTCATGGCTGCCCTTGCCCACCCTGTGCAGGTAGGTGATCTAGGGCCTTGCCTCTTGAGGCAAAGAAAAAATGAATGCGAGGCTACAGCGTCCCGCTCATTAAATGCAAAGAAACCTTTGAATATGTGTATGGGGTTATCTCTTTAGAACTAAAGGGCCAGAAAAGGGCCCAAATTTGTGCCCAAGCTTTGCTGGCTTTAATGCGGGACCTATAGCCCAGATCAACTGCGAAGGATAAATGTCAAACCTGTTCTTTCGAAAAATGGGGACCCAACGGGAAAACTCTCTACTTAACCTCCGATTCATACTTGTGATCAAACCTGTTTCTGAAGCAATAAGGCATGAATTTGATTCACTTTTAAGATCGCATATAAACCTGCTATACCGAAATGGCGCTCTGGTTATGCCATGTCAAACCGAATCAACATTTCTAAATTTGCAGCCTTTTCAGCATACTAGATTAACTAGCCCAAGAGTGAGGATATGCCCATGAGAAAGCAACACTTTGAGATCACAGATTCGGGTAGTTTCCCCAACATCCTAAATAGCTGGTGTGTTGGTCAACCAAGGTCTACGTGATATGGTGCAAGTCAACATTTGACCCCTGCTACTGAAAATATTCAATTATTTTCTGCATTGGTCATCTTTACATTTATCGTTATGGGGTAGGGACAAGGCTATAAAGAGGACCATAGCCCTGAGGCTTAACAAGGTTTTTTTGGCTGGATCCTTATAAATGTGCCTACATTCCTTATGGAACTTACAGCAGAGCCTGAGTCTCGGTTTAAAATTTTCTTCTGGGTCGATGCTTAAGTTTTCAAAGCCGCATGTCCATGCAACATGATGGGCAATGCAGCACACATGATCCTAGTATCTGATCATGATCCTAACACATCAGTTGCCTGACTCACAATTGTGAACAATGATCACTGTGGACAGAGATCGAAAGACATTTTACCAAACTCTGACCCTAGTCCTTTGTATTGTGCCCCCCACCACCAGGGAACTGCTGAGACTCTAAATACTTTCCTGCACTCCATTGCTCAGGCCTGCAAATCTGTTCCCAAACAGCCAGAAATCTGCATGTATCTAGGGAAATGGGACGTTCCTAATGGGCGAGAAACCTTTGTATTGGTGACAATGGTTTGAAGCCGTTTCTCAATTTCAGACTTGCTCCATGATGGTCGGATTCAATGATTCAGGGAACTGTGCACAAAATATGGATTGGAGACTACAGAACAAAAGAAACACAACCAACTTGTACAATGTGAATTGGCGTGACTAGTTCAGCCTTTAATTAGTGCATGCCTCCGTACTTCGGGTGTGCTTCAATGGGGTAATTTCAGGGTTTTTTGGTACCATTAACAGTGTATTATTCTCCACCCCAATGGTCAGCTCCCTTAAGTTTCACTGGTATGAAAAGCTGTCGACCCAGTTGTGAGATGATGGCTGGGTGGACTTCTTGCATTCACATGACAAAATGTTCACTGAGGCGAGGCTGAAATTCAGCTATTTCAAGATACTGCACTACTGGCATTGAACACGCCACATACTATTCTGTAAAAATTTCAGCCTAAACTTGAATTACAAAATTAGGACTGTGACTATATGCATATTAACTGGTCCTGTCCAGCCCTATCATGCTACAGATCATATACACAACTCAATGCAGGGTTGTTAGAGTTTGCTTTTCAAGTTTCAGCTCTCTTAGCTCTGCTCCATGATTTCTCTGAAGTCCATGGAATTAACCACTGGTGTAGACACTTTGCAACATCCTTAGCTGTTGTAAAGCTCTGTATCGTGAGGAGATGGAAGATGCCTGTAGTACTGACCCAGGAAAAGTAGTTTCAAGAAATTATGAAAATAAGCTATGAATGTTTGATAGATAGACTCAAAAACCAATCTGAAATCTTTGAATATTTGAAACAGAGCATATATGTACCATTACAGTAGTCATATGTTGTCACGCCTGCTGCAACAGGCAAGATGCTGACAACTTTATTTCATACCAGCCTGCCTTCATTTGCAAGTTCCAAAAAGTCTACATTCTCTTCTATGCGGCAGCATATTTTATTCTCTCACTTAACAGTCACAACAACCCATCAGAAGCGTAGAGCCAGTTACTTTTAATGTTGTGTGCAGGATTCCCCCACGCTTTCAGCCAACTGAATGATCTGTCTACTTGCATTATCTGGTAAATAGTAGGAGATGCAGTCCAGGCAGAAGTCCACCAGTGGATCCTTCTTGAGGAAAACTGGATCAGATTTAGCAGCTTTATATCTTGTCTGCAGCCTCAGATTTATTTACTTTGTTGATGGTGGTAGTTCAGGGAATATATTAGGGGAAGCATAAAGCTATGTATAAGCCTTCCAAAACAGTGCTGACGCTTAGAAGCCATATGCTCAAGAGTATCTTCTACCATCATACATGCATACAGCAGTAGGCTCCACAGACCAGCTATGTGCTAAACCAACAGGAAAATACTACAAACACAGATTCCAGATGATGAGAGGGTCAGTGACAATTTTGTCAAGCTGTAAGTAGAGAAGGGCTCCAACTCTCTGTACAAACGCTTCAATGTAAGAGAGCAGTAGACTGCTCATTTGCTATCATGTAATACTTGATTAGACTTGCAATCCTGGATTCTTTTAAATAACTCTACAATGGCTGCTGTTTGCCCATTTTAAAGACTGAGCTATTAAGTCTGATCTGGGAATGTTTCTGCACTAAATCTGAATCTTCTGCGAAGGCATGGCTTTTGTCAAGTTTTCCTGTGAAATGCTCAGACTAAGATTGTGTTCCTGTTTAATGTGTTTCGGGTTTCTGAAGGACTGAAATGTATTGTATTTTTAAATGATGGGTTTTTTGTCAGAAAGCAGCAGAATGGGAGCTGACGGCATTCCATTCTCACCTCTCCGATCTTCTGTACCAGGTTTTCTGTTGTGTAACCACAGTATGTTGTGCTCTCCACAGCTGGTAACAGGTAGGGAGGGGAGTTGCAGATCAGTATGCACACTTTGTGAGTCTGTCCTCTGAAAAGCAAAGTACAGAGGTATCAAAACCTTAAACACCAACACAACGGGAAACACTTGGACATAGCTGGAGAAAATGAAACTTTTGACAGAGCAATGTCTAGGGTAGGATGAAAAGTGATAGGAGATAATATGGGAGGGGCAAAAGGGCACGAACTGTGCATACACTCCATGCTCTCAGAGGTCTGTTCTTTCAGAAGGGAAAGACCTGAAACCGAGGAAGGGAAAGTGGGTAACTCACACGGATTACAATGAAAAGCAAAAGATTTTGCAATGCTGAAAGTTTTAAAGTTAAACTGTAGTTTCCTCTTTGAGAGACTCACATCTGCTCTCTCATCTTCTTGAAATCATCAAAGAGCTGCAAGGCTGTGCTGAGACCTTCAGCAATGAGACTGCAACTCTCTCCTCCACCTCCCATGAACCTGTATGAAAAAAAGCAAGCAACAAATGGACTAGGTACAGTAGCTTGAAAACACTTTTAGAGATTGCAATAAAAGAGCTAAATACATTTACATACATCGAGGCAGGCGACTTAGTGGGTACTCTGCGCAGAATCTCCCCTAAAAGGCACATGATGGAGAGCCTTGATCAGGAAAGTGAGTCCCTCATTGACAGGTTAAGAGGCCATAGACAAGGTGGCACCTGCTCGGAGGGAGAGAGTTAGGAACAAGGGCAAAGGGGCCCCTTGGTTCAATGAAGACCTGAGGGGAAGGAAACAAATGCTGCGCCAACATGAGAGGTCTTGGCGCAAATCATATGACCCAGCGGCTCTTGCTGCATACAAAGCCGTGTTAGCTACATATAAAAAAAGCCATTATGACCAGGAAGGCCAGGATTTTGGATGCTGATAATGGGCAGAAATAAAAACTTCCGAATTCTAAAAGAACTTAGTCAAAAACAAGAGCAGAAATCCACCGCTAGCCCGGAAGATTGCAATAAGTTCCAGTCCTTCTTCCTCCACAAAGTCAGGGACATCCTATCTGACATACACAACACGCCAGTTGACAAGTGCTCCCTGGTGGTGGACCCAGCATCTTGCGCCCACGGCAAGCCTCTTACCACCTTTCCAAGGCTTGACCGTGACTATGTTCCATCTGATGGACCGTGTCAAGTCTGGCTCGCCAGCGGACCCCTGCCCACCAAGGGTGCTCCGAATGGCCGTACCTGGGGTAGAGAGGGAGGTCCTCGACCTGCTCAATCGGTCACTGGATGTGGATTGTGGCCCGGCTAACCTCAAGGAAGCCAGGGTCACCCCCCTTCTGAAAAAACCCGGAGCAGATGCAGCCAACTTCAAGAATTACAGGCCCATCTCCCTACTCCCATTTCTGGCGAAAGTATTGGAACAGCAGGTCCTCAAAACTCTATCACTCTTCATCGAGGAACAACAGCTGCTCCACGTGCGGCAGGCAGGTTTTAGGGCCCACCACAGCACAGAGCTGGTAATGCTGGCGGTGATGGAAGAACTTAGACTCACGGCCGACAGTAGGAAGCCGTGCGCCCTGGTTCTATTAGACCTATCCGCGGCATTCGACACGGTCAATCACGACCAACTACTGTCCCGGATCTCAGAGCTGGGTGTCCATAGGCCGGCAGATCAATGGATCACGACCTTCCTGTCAGGTCGGTCCCAAAGGGTCCAGTTGGTTGACTGGGTGTCCAGCATCAGCGCACTAACATGCGGAGTCCCCCAGGCTTCAGCGCTGCCCCCCCATCTCTTTAATATCTATCTCCAGTCGCTCGTAGCTGCTCTGGCACGCATGGATTGCCAAGTATTCAACTACGCCGATGACACACAAATAATCATCCAGATTGACAACTCCTCCCTAGCCCACGCGCAAAATATACTTAGGTATACGGTTAACTGGATGACAGCCAATTCACTTAAAATCAACCCAGACAAGACCGAGGTTCTTGCCATCACCACCAGAAACAACCCCTGGAGCGACCTTTTCTGGCCGCCAGAGTTGGGTACCACCCCTACACCAGTCCCGGTCGTAAAAAGCCTTGGCATAAAAATAGATGCCAAGCTCACCATGTTGAACCAAGTGTCCACCGTGGTTGGGACCTGCGTGGGCCTGCTGAGACAACTGCGGAAACTGGCTCCCGTCCTCTCATTTACCACACTGCAGACAGTCGTGTCGGCAATTATTGTGTCACGGCTGGACTATGGCAACGCCCTGTACATCGGTCTCCCAGAGAAATTGCTAACTAAACTACAAGTAGCCATGAACGGCGCAGCTAGGCTGATCTTCAGGCTCCCAAGAGGAGCACATGCTACTCCCCTACTGCAGCAGCTGCACCATCTCCCCATCAAACAGAGAGCCAGGTTCAAAAGGTCTCTGCATTGCCCACAAAGCCATTCATGGCCAGGCCCCAGTCCACATCAAGGAGCGCCTCGAGAACTATGTGCCAGGACGTACCCTCCGCTCGTCCGAGGCAGGCCTATTGGCCTGCCCGCGCTTCAATACTACCTCCAAAGGGGTCAGAGCCTTCTCTGTAGTGATCCCTCAACTGTGGAATGGGCTACCGGAGAGCTTACGCAGGGAACCCGCCCTTCTCCCTTTCAGGAAAAAACTTAAGACTCTCCTTTTTATAGAAGCCTTGAGCACAGCATAGGCCCAGACCGGGTGTTTGTACATCTGATCCTTGGCGGGGTTTCGTCTCTCTCTCACAGCGCTAAGAGACCTGTCGGTGAACATGCGCTCTATAAATCCTAGTTAACAATAACAATAACAATTTGAATAGAGGACTAGTAAAACCAAAAGCACTTGAGGCATTTCCAGCAGAGAAAAGTGCTACCAGAGAAACAACTAGCAGAGCCAAGTAACACTAAAGAGTATTCGAAGAGCCAGAGTACCAAGGACGAAACCAGAAAGGCTGCAGAGCTTAACAGGGGAGGAAATTGGGCCAGCACTTTCAAATAGTACTAGAGATGGCACCAGCAGTGTCAAACAGCCTGCATGGGCTGAGCAACTTGGGATCTCCTAAAGATGATGTATTTAGAGGACAGAAAAGCAGAGCAGAGTAAAACATCACTAGTCACCAATGCTGGAACATCTATCAAATGCTTATTTCATCACATCTGAATTTGTTCAGAGAGCAAAACTTGCAGATCTTCCAAAAAAAAAAAAAATACACCTTCGGCTCAATACAGCACAGCTATTTTGGCTACAGAATTTCACAAGCTCAAGCCTCAGACGGTGAAGCTATTCCCGAGGCTATGCACATTTTTCCATGTTTAGGACTTGTGCAGCAACACACAGCTGTTACAGCTTAAGACAGAAAAGCTGGCCCTTTTATTATATGTGCATCACATGCCAGGAACAGGACCTGAAGTAGCCGAGCAATCCCTCATTGACCATGGCCTTGAGCAGCCGAACTCTCCAGCCCTCACATCAGTACTTCCAATAGCAGATGAAATGGCTTCACAATAGTAGCAGTTAGCAGGACATATCCTTGTCTAAGGGAAGGTGCGCAAAGTGGGCAGTGTGAAGATACAAATAGTCTTCCAGTGAAAGCAAGGCCGAATACCTATGAAGAGTTAATGACAGAATCATACTTACTGGATGCTGTCCAGCCACATTACAAATTCATGGGCACTGCTGGTTGGGGCATGGCACTGCACATAGGATTCCGGAGCACAGTCCACTGTGTTAAAAACGACCAGGCTGTACTGGGTCCCACCATACTGACAGAGACGGGGCAAGAGAGCATAAGAGGGAGAGGACAAAAGAAAAAAGGAAGGGCACAACATTAGAATCAGCTCTGCTAAGGATCCTAGGACCAGCTCAGGGGACTTGGGGCAGGAAATAAGACGGCTACTGGAGTAAATGTAACCATGCTTCCCTTCCTTCACAGGCCAGTATGTCTTCCTGCATTTCAATCTACAGGGGTACATCTTTAGTGCCCTACAATCAAATCAACCCACAATCTACTGTCCTTCACAGCACTTCTCCCACAATCTATTATCTTTTATTTCCCTTCATCCACAATCTATCACCATATATCTACTTTTAGCCTCTAACTTCCAAGTAAGAAACAGATGCTCTGTAAACATAAGCTGCTCTCACCCCATTTTCCAAAACCAAACTTAGCCTTCTTCCTTTGCATTCTCTGTGGCCCTATGTTCATGATCTCTGGAACAACCATTCCTAACATAGACAAGGAGTAAAATGCTTCGACTCACATCACCGCCGAAATCCGTCTCTGCAGGGGGGCCCCCATTAAAGTATCTAAAGAGAGGGAGATAAAAAGAACACCTGAGCCCTGGCTCTCAATCTTCACTCACCTCATCCACAGCTGAGTTTCCTGACACATGGACATCTGCTAAGAACATTCTCACACTTTCACTCAATTTCCAAATACCTCAGCATCACATCAGATCCCCCACACAGATCTCAGCATCATCTCACGTAGATCACAGCATTACTTCATACCCTTCACATGATCTCATCTCATCATTACTTCAGATCCTCACACATCTCAGATTCACCTCAGATCTGCTGAATCACTTCCAATGTTTTGAAACTTCCTCAGCATTGTCAAACTGCCTCACACATGTATTGCTTCACATCCCTAACACTGCTGCATCACCTCACATTCTGCACACATTGCTGCGGTTTCAGATCTCTCACATATCACAGAATTACATCAGATGAATCAGACAGGCTCTCTATCCATCTCGTCTTCCTGCCAGGCACACCTTTCAGCACTTTAAACACGTCAACACACGCTATGGAAAGGAAGGATGGTCCAAAAGCAGTTTCAACAGATACTGTGCCAGAAGCAAAGGCTGCACTTGCATATTCTAAGTGTTGTCCTACATGCAGGTTTTGAGTAGGTCTTTCCCAACAGGGGTCCTCAAAAAAGCTTATTATGGTGTCTTTTCTTGGTGTAATGGGGCAGTCGGAGGTTACTGGGCAATAACCTCTGTGGGTACTGTCTGCTGCTCCTGTATCTCAGAGGTACCGATGCTATTGCACTCCAACTAGATAAAGAAATTACTCATTTTAGACCTTCCACCCTTCTGGGGCAGCAATTGAGCAGTTCCGTGACAGGAGGAGTGGGAGGAATAAGAGGGTTGATTATTATATTCTCCCCAACACAGACATGCACAGACTGCATAGCAAACCTAAATCTGAAATAAATCATGTATTTAAGAAGGGTCACCTACTTAGGACATTGGACACTCACCCACCATTGGTGGCATGCTGATAATAGGGTCCTATTATCATTCAGGACACATTCACCTGAATGGGCTTGCCAACTTGGGAGGTTTTCCAGATGCCATTTCTAGATGCGGCATTCTAGTATAAGGCGGCCTCATCGCTCGGCACTGGACAGGCCAGGACAGCCCTGAACCCAGACTGAGAAGTTTAAAATATCGTTTTCCTCCAGACAGAGATGGCTGTTGATTATTAGGTTTTTCCAATGTCTTGGCAGGGAAAGGAGGACGAGAGATTGGATATTAATTTGCGTGATTCAGGGGGTTGGTGAAGGGCTTCTTGAGCAAAGGTTGCAGGTTTGCATGCTTCCAAACTACCAGAACACTGGCTTCAGTTAGAGAAGGATTGAAAAGCATAGTTAAGAGAGCACTAAAAAGTAGGATAAGAAGAAATAATGTGGTACAGACACAGGTCATCAGGAGATTCCGAGTGTATTAACGTTATGGTGAGTTTAATGTCCCAGCTGGTCGTTTCCTTAATTATACTGAGGTTGCTGTGAGCTGCTGAATGTGGCTGCTCTGCAAACAGTTGGACGTCAAAGTTGTCATAAATCATCTTAAACGTGTCTTGAATAAAATGGACAAAGTTACATATAGACCAGGGAAGGCAAGAATGGAAGATTTGCAGTCCGAAGGATGCAACATTTCTGTTGCGGAGCACGAACCAGTCTCAAATTTTCTATGCAAGACAATTTATACTGGCCAATCAAATACTCATGATAAATACTGAGAATAAATTTGTACTGAGCGTTATCCGTTTCAGATTTGGATCATCTCCATGCCCGGTCTAACTGTTTAATGTGTTGTTTTGGGGCTCTCAGTTCTTCAGAGTACCAGTTATCTGAGAACTCTTTCCTTTTAACTTTGCTAATTTTGATCGGGCAATGGTATCAAGTGCTTCTCCTATTGTTGTGTGGTAGTTTTGTGCTGCTATATCACTACAAGAGAAATGATCTCTAGATGGTAGTGAGAGCATCTCTGTAAGATTGCCCCTATTTACCTATGTCCACAGATTACAAAGCTCTCGAGAAAGGGATAGGAAGTTATGCTTATTCTGTTTGGAAAAACAAACTAAGTAGTGATCAGTCCAAGGTAATGGAGCCAGTATATCAATCTGGATGGTCTTCAAGTTCGTAAAAATGAGATCCAGTATGAGACAAGCAATGTGTGGGACCAGTGACATACTGAAGAAGTTTGGCGGCTTCAGAATTCTCCTTAAGTTTGATATTAATAATGTCCTTAAGATGGAAGGTCCCCATCGTTAAGAAGTGTTCTGATTTAATAATATGATGAGCAAGGAGATCCCTCACCTCGGCACTAAAGTCCTTCCTTTGTCTAGGAGGTCTGTAAATTACAGCACCCCTCAAGAAGCTAGTTGGCGTCCGTTCCATTTTATAAATTTACATTTTGTATTAGTTTGTAAGGTGTGGGTCTATAATAGTGCAATTGAAGTGGTGTTTAAAAATGACGGCAATACCACCCCCATCTTTTCCTCCCAGTCTAATATGGTGATCTCAATTTTGGGGAATGGCTATAGTTATGTCAGAGTTCAATGTGGTTTTAAGCTATATTTCAGTTATGAAGCATACATCTGAATTTGTGGTGTGAATGATTTCCCCACCCTGCAGTAGTGTGTTTAGGAAGCAATTTGGCACCGAGGTATAGACCTTTCACAATCTTGTTGGAAGCATGTTTCATGGTATTTAATGGCTCCTAGAGATCAGAATAAAAGACAGATAAAATTTGCCAACAGCAAGCCTTGAGGATATCAAGGAGGACCAGTGTATTAAGCCTACAAATGGTACCCTGCCAATTACCTTCAAATTATTTTGTTACCTCTAGTTCTGGAAAGGCCAAGTAAGTCTTAAATCTCTCGGGCATCAGTACACTGAGTATCATTACACTGGGTTATTTGCAGCACTACAAATAGCAGAACAGATGTAATGCGTGATATATAGATATATATATTTAAATCTTTAAGATACAGTCACCTAAGAAGTCACAATACTTACTCTATGGCAGGCAGTAGGTAATGTTTCCGAAGTGACTCAAAGTATGGTCCCAGGTTTGCAGTGCCCTCAATTACAAAGACCACATCTGATACAATACCACTGCTGCCTGCTGAAGGGGTATCCAGTCCAGGGACCACCATGGCTCATGAGGAGCCCAACGACAGAGGACACCCTTGTCCGTTCAGCCGCCTAGAGAGTGCAACAGAAGTATGTGGAACATTATTAGATCCCTGTAAACCAGCTCTCCTTGGACACACTCTTTTAACAGTCGGTACTGTTAATAACGGCACACGTAAACATGAAGATACTGAAAATCTTAGACATTTTCTAATCTTCCCTGCCTGCTTACAGCAAGCAATCTGGGTGTTGGGGGTGGTGGGATGACACTTTTTTTATTAGAATCACAATGCTATAAATACCAAGCACTGGAAATGGCTTATAACTGAAAGTGTCTCTTCAACCAATGCTGAGCTTAGGTACTCAATAACACGTCATACATGCACTCTGTCACTCATTCTTGCAATCACACATTCCTTCATCCACCCACTGACTCATTCTTTCATTCATTTAATCATCTGTCCACACTAAGAGAAGCAAAAGCAGCAAACATATGCAAGAAAAATTAAAAGGAAAAAGAAGAAATTGTGCTGCCTAAATGTGGCAGGCATATGATTGCAATTAAATAAATAAAGTAACAAATGTAAACATAGCAGCGGGTGGCTATCCTGAAATGGTATGATGAATAGCATATCAGAGTTTTAAAATTCCAACACAGTCACCACATTTAGAATCAAAGTACTGGCCATCTTGGAATGGTAAAACAATGATACACTATGCACAATACCATTCCAAGATGGCCACCCAGTGTAGCAGCAAGTGTGGCACACTGAAGATAAAATAAGCGGCAAGGAGTGGACAGGTAGCTCCTTCAGGAGACCTACTGACGCACTTTCATTTAAAAAAGAAATTATATATTAAAATGGTAACAGAAAAGAAGAAAATGTTAGCACTAACAAGGATATTTGCAGGTTCCACATGTTACCTATGTATAATCTGGTGGAAGCAGAGTGTGAACGACACTCAAAAAGACTATTAGCTGAAAATGGGTGGCCCAAAGCCCCTCTCTGTATCTACATGTATTTTCATGCATTTTTCTGATTGCAAGAGCATGGCAGATCGCTGAAGCGGTCAGGCAAGGCCTGAGAAGCTCTTTAATAAAATACACACAGCAGGATACTAGATGTAAAATTACACATAAGTTACAGTGGTACACGCCAGTGCCCGCAAAGACAGTAGGTCTTTTTGGAAGGTGAGTAATAATAATTACTTCAGGGAGTCTAAAAAACCCTCAACAGAGGTACATATAGCAGAGGAGGCATGGGTCGAACACTTTACTGCTATTTATGATAATCACTCCACCTTGAGTGTAGATCAAAGTGCCCAGAGTAATTCCAGAGCTTAAGTGGCTAAGAGGGCAAATAATTCACAGTGTATTCTACAGTCTGTTAATTTGTCGACGTCAAAAAGGGCCTTGGACGCAAGTAGTAAAGGGAAGGGATCCCCTGTATATGTTTTGTGAGCAGCAAGATTTATGGGCCCTGCTCCTTATGAATGGTTTTAATGCTATTGTGGTGACAGGACCTCCTACCTCATGGAAGTCTTCCTTTATAATTCCAATCTATAAAAAAGATGATAAAGCCCTACCACAAAATTATTGGCGCATATCGCTTCTGGAGGCTATGGCAAAGGCTACGGGCGTATATTACTTCATAGACTGGAAGACTAGGCAACCACTAATAATATATTAGTTGACACACAATATGGTTTTAAACAGGGGTTAGGCACAGTTCACCGATGTCTGAATTTGAGTATTATTATAAGGAATTACACAATGGCTAAAAAGGGTACAATTTACCTATCATTTATGGACCTCTCAGTAGCTTTGGACTGCGTTTCGCACTCAAAACTGTGGATAATTATGGAGGATCTAGGGGTAGAGGTAGAAATCATCACCTTTATAGGCAGCTGTATTGTGATGCTAATGCCCGAATGCGATTCGGCAGAGATGGCGAATGCTCAGGTAGCATTGACATTACTAGAGGGGTTAGGCAGGGGTCCGTTTTGAGGTCATGAGCGAGGGATAGGACATATATTGGATCGCGGCCCCTCCCTATATTACTTTACACAGATGATGCAGTATTAAATTACTAGAAAAGGGAAGGGCTGCAAAGCTTAATTGATGATTATGTTGCCTATATGTCCGATCTGAAAGTTAATGGTACCAAAATGTATACCATGACCTGTGGGGTTAAACCAGGAAAAAAACAGTCTTCTATGCTGAAGGGCTTAAATTGAGTGAAACCCCAACCTTTTCCTACCTGGGGATCCTTTTTTAGTAGTAATCATTCCTGGATCCCCATGATAGCAAATAGGTGTGCCCTGATGGCGAAATCCATCAATGGGATGCTTTCTTTTATAAAAACAAATTGGGTACAAAGGCGTATGGGGAACTCTTCATCATAGAGTAAAAGTGTGGCTGTGGCTTCATATGACATGGCTAACACACAGCATCCAAAGTGTGGAAAAATAATTTGTTAAAAATCTTCTAGCTCTTACCCAAAGCTGCTCGAACTTAATTTCTCATTCTGAAGTGGGAGCCCCATACATAACAGATAAGATTAAGATTGCTCTGATTCATGCGACATTTCTCTCTATTTGACAGAAGCAACGTGGTACATTTTTGTTTTCTTTTGGTTATTCTTTTTCGCTGTAATTAGTTTTCTGTGTGACCATTGTCATGATCATGCTAAAAATGTTGATGACCCTTTTTGCTATTGTATGTGTGTATCATGGGTGCCGCATGAGGCATTCCTTTTGCTCTTGCTCTCATCAATAAAATTCGGTTGTGAAAAAGAAAAAAAAAAAAAGATTGCTCTGATTCGGATGTGGCACTGTATATGGTCGCGAGAGGACACGGTTCTGAATAAACTGATCCTTATGGATAGCTTGACATGATCATGCTCTGGAGATCCTGTGGTTGAGATATGTAAAGTCTTGCTGTGAGGAGATCGACAAGTTGAAACTCTGTGCTCGTAATAAGGCCATGAGGAAAAGATGGGAGATGGCAAAAATCAAAGTCATCTGTTGTTGCCTATAGCATGATGTCCCCTCAGGAGGGCCTACAAGCTTACGTGACCCTAGTGCAAAATGACCAGCACTGGTTTATTTTGACCAGATTTAGAGCTAATCTTTTGCCATGCCTACAAAGCCCTCCACGACGCAGGACCAGTATACCTGAACCCCCGCCTCTCATTCCACGTACCTACCAGACACCTTCGCTCCGCCCAGCTGGCCCTGGCCACCGTCCCTTGGATCCACAAGACTAAAACCGGAGGAAGATCCGCCGCCAAGACCTGGAACCCCCTGCCTCTCCACCTCAGACAATCCCTGTCGCTGACCCAATTCAGGAAGGATTTGAAGACCTGGCTCTTCGACTGAACCCCAGTGCTCAGACGGTTCAGCAGCCCCCTCCCCCTCAAGCACCTCGAGACCCTCACAGGTGAGCAGCCACACTTTACAAACCCTGATTGATTGACGGATGGTGGGGTTCCCCCTCTAATTGCTATTCTTTGTCAGATCTTTCTACGTGCCCCTGTGATGGTGTGTCCTACCTAACGAATTTACACATTGCATTTTTTGTCAGTGTTATGAGCTCCCCAGAAAAAAAACGGTCCTGCTTCTTTTTAAAATATATAACATAAAACAGTGCAGTTCAGCTTTGCTATTTCTACAACAACTAAACAACCCACTGGTCTGCTGTGCAAGGAGCTCTTATATATGGCAGATTTTAATAAGGAAAAATTTGTGAGTGGACTCATTTTAACGGAATAGTATTGTAGTAACGAGGTCCAGACGTGTAGAGGATCTTCAGATGTTTATTTGTAGATGGTTACAGGTTATGCAGTTAAGCCCAGTACAAAACCCCACCAGGAGCAGCCAGCATGCTGCTCAGCCCTTCTCAACTGACATCTCCGACTCCCAACATTCTGTAACACATCATCCATGGAACATTCCACTGGCAGAGCATGAGGTGACATGAATAACCTCAAAGCCAGGATACTACATATCCCCTTTCCTTCTATATAAAAATAAAAACAAGAAGGTAAACAGCAAGAAAAACTGAGATAGAGGATAGACAAGGAGGAAATCAGAATCAGAGGAGAACCTAAGATCGAGAAGAAAAATAATCCAGAAACAACATGAACAATACAAAGGAAAAACAACAAGAAAGAAGGAGAAACAGATAAATACCCATCCTCCCTTCCACAAACAAAGAAAGTACCAAAAACCACCCCCAAACACGCCAACTGGCCAGGTAAGCATGCGAGAAGGTAAAGCACAGCACCGTAAAAAACATTAAGGAGAAACAGATAAGATATACAGGCAAGAACGCACCAAATAAGGGAGAAAAAAAAAAACAGAGAAAGAAGACTGACGAAGAAAAGCGTTCAGAATCCACAAATGACATCAATAAAAGAAATCAGGAGGAAAACTGAACAATAACAGGAAATTGTGAGAGAAAATTAAAATAAGATCACTCAAACTTCCCGTTAAAATAGAAATTTCAATATAATAAAAACATGACATTGCATTCCAAACTGGAAAACGTACACAATACACAATAACGTTGAGGGAAATCCCAATTGGTATTCAGACCAAAGAAAATGCACCCTGTGTGAGGGTAATATTGTACTAAACATATGTGGTGAAGGGGTGCACACTGTAGAGAAGAGACAAAACCCATATGACACCACGTAAAAAGTTCGTGGAAGGACAACCTCGGGTAGAGGTTCAAAAGTTGTGCACTGTTGTGAAGGGACAACAACCCATACAACACACCCTAAGTAGGGTAAAACGTAAAAATGTGCATTGTTGTGATGGGAATACCCAAAACGACACCTCGTGTAAAGGCAAAAAATATTGTACACTGCAGTGATGGGACTGTAACCCATACTACACACCTCGAGTAGAAGTCATTTGTTGTGCACTGTAAAGATGGGACTGTAACCCATGCGACACCTCGTGTAGAGGCAAAAATGTTGTGCACCGTAGAGATGGGACTGAAACCCAAACTGTACATCGTAGAGACGGGACTGAAACCCAAACTGTACATATTGTGTGTTAGAATACTCGAAGACTGACATAATGGGACAGGAACCCATTTTGTACAACTCGTGTGGGGTAAAGTATACTAGTTGCAACCATATGGGTGCAAACCCATGATTTGTTTATAAATAGTTTAGAGATGCACTCTGTGAGAATGGGACTAGTATCCATACCCAAGGAAAGGGATTAGTACCCAAACTCATGATAGGGGTGGGCGGAATTTGCGTAGTCGCGCTACGCAAAGCTCCGCGAAACGGTAAAAAATCTCCGCGAGCACGCAAAAGTTCAGCGAACACGCGGAATTGCTTGTTCCGCCCGTTCGCGATGCTTTTTTCCTGTTCGCGAACGCTGTTTGCGTGCTCGGGGAGAAATATCTCGCGAACACGCATTTTGAAAGCGCGAACAAGCAAAAAACTCCGCGAAGTCGCCGATCGCGGAATTTTTGGCAATTTCGCGTTCTCCGCGGAACGCGAAATTACCCAAATTCCGCGAGCGGAACGGAATTTACCGCCCAGGCCTAACTCATGACCATCCCTCATGTAAGGGAGAATGTTATACAACTAACCACTGAGGACAAGACTATGACATCCCACAGAGCAAGGTAACTTAAACTATGTCATATCTAGAACAAATAAGTTATGAAATCTGAATCATCTCTACTACATAAACGTCAATTTTCCAACTTGGCACTAGATGGCAGCATAATACTTGGCAGAAAATTACTGAAACTGCGTAAAAACAAAATCTCACCCCACAGTTTTGAACATTACCACACCGCACTTGAGCAAACTACAATAAACAAAAAAAATGTGTGGCACCTCCAAGAGAAAAACAAATGAGTCACTGATCACGTTTTAAATTCACCGCCGATCCGATAATCCTCTCAATCGTGTTCTGCCAACTTCCATTAGTGAAATATCTTCAGGTTACACTTTGTTTATGTCCACGAGTGAAACGGAAACAAAACAAACCGATTCGGTCACCGGATGGTATACAAAAAAAAAAACTCCCACTCACCACCGGTGTCCAAAACAGCATCATGGCTTCTGAAAGATGATCCATCCGATCCAGGGATCATGGGATGACCCTCTAGCGCTACAGGAAACAGAGGTGAACAGATCAGAGGAACGATGAGAGGATCTGGAAATACATTCCCCCACTAGTGGCAACCAACACCGCACCACCGATGAAGACGTGGTTGGCGTTTTGAAGGCAGAGCACTAACAATAAACATGAGGAAGGTCAACCCCAAGATGGCGGAACGCTGTATCACGCTGCCCCGGGTGGCTCCCGGCATCAGCGTGCGCCAAAACAACAATGAGGATCGCCGGAGCTGAAGAAAACACTTCCGTCACAGAAGCTGACGTTGAACTCTCCACAGAAACAACAGCACGAGACGAGGAACCTTCACAAAGGTAAGCGCGTGCAGAACTACTCACGAGCTCCATTTGTTTTTAAACTTGTAGATGTCAGTTGGTTTCTCAGCGCTCCCCAACAATCAAAGACCCAAAAAATGTCTCACCTGACAATGACTACAGGGACACTTTTGACACCATTGCAGACCGTCCCTAAACACGTCTTTGCGTCAGGTTTCATTTTCTAAGCTTCAGCCAGTGAAAGACAACCAATGAAGTTTGAATTGTCGTACAATGAAATGTCTTTCAGAAACTGCACTCCAATCGAAATGCCATTAGTTTGTAGACAAAAACGCTTACCAGGTGCAGCACACAAATGCACTGTGCAGTTGGACACATGCAAAGAGTTTGTCAAGCTTGCAAGTGAAGAGTTTGTCAGACTACCACCTATGTACCGCACAGATGTAGTGTTCACCAGACATGTAGCTGATAACTTGAGAATGCAATAACACACTTTACATGTAAACTTATTTCTTGCCGTTGCGTCTTCATGAGATGGTGTACAGCACACTTGTTTGGCGCAGCATCACACCAAACAAATGTCCTTGCGCAGCGTTCACCACTAGAACCAGTCCAATAGCATCAGTAGCTTGAATAAGTGAGTCCACAAGTAGAATGTCCATGAAGCTTACCCTCACTGAAGGCGCAGCACAAGTAGATGTGGTCCATGAGACAGAACACAGCACGCTTGAACAGGGCCTGTCCGATGTATGGACACTGGTGGGGATACGAGGCGTGCAGTTCCAGTTACTTTTTTTCTTGAGTTTAGATTTCATGTTGCTAGTTTAAAACATTACTCTAAACTGTGACTTTATCTTCTTTTCTTGAGCACGTAGAACAGGTTATGTTACCAGAGCGTCGCCAATAAAATGTAGTAACGAGGTCCAGACGTGTAGAGGATCTTCAGATGTTTATTTGTAGATGGTTACAGGTTATGCAGTTAAGTCCAATACAAAACCCCACCAGGAGCAGCCAGCATGCTGCTCAGCCCTTCTCAACTGACATCTCTGACTCCCAACATTCTGTAACACATCATCCATGGAACATTCCACTGGCAGAGCATGAGGTGACATGAATAACCTCAAAGCCAGGATACTACAAGTATCTTTGCATGGTTATGAGTTTTATTGTTCAGCATTTAATGCAAAATTTTATGATGATTGTTTTTATGTACTTTTACGCTACGGAGGAATAACAAATAAAGTTTTTGACGATGATACAAATAAGTTATAGTTGGCAAAACAATGTACAGTATCTCCTAAGGACCTAACAAGGATTATCGCAGTGCAAATGTAGAGGGTTTGTTAGAGAGGTATTCATAATACCAAAACCCTTTCTGATCACGGTATTCCATGAGATTCTATGCAACAAAATACCTGTGCATAGCCTTTAAAAGAGCGGCATAACATTAAATCCTTGCAGGCGTGTTAGCTTTTGCATATGTTTTTAACAATAAGTACGCAAGTCTTACTGCCTGCCATAACTTTTTATAATAAACACATCAGACCTATGGCATCTGACATAACGTTTGTGCAAAGAACCGAACAGGACTATAACCTTTATCAGTGGCTTGTCACTATAACCCTTACTGTATTGAGCATACTCTGTGCACCACAAGCACTCTTTCAATGGAAGCACACACCTTCAAACAACAAGTGGGTGGAGCCTATGGCCCTCTCTCACTACTACTTCTTAAAGCCCTTTTTTCTGTTGATCACTTCTCAATAGTCAAGACAGACCTAAAAACAACATGACTGTGTGTGCTATTTTTTATCCTTGCAACACTAAAGATGTCCTGCAGCACGCTCTCTGGAGCAGTAATGCTTAGTTCTCCAAAACATCAGCTGAATACATATTCAAGAGTTAACAACAGAAAGGAAACGTACAGAAGCAGAGCAAAATGTTTGTCCCACCCAATTGCTTCCCTTCTAGAGTAAAACCAAACTGCTCTTCTTCCAAACAAGCAAGATGCACCACTTCATATCCAACCAACATATTAGTAACATGGCCACTGCTATGCAATGTCTGTTAACACACACAAACCATCAAGCAGCTGGCAAAGTGGTTTGGCTGTATGAGAACTAACTTACATGCCATCAGAAGTTCTGAATGCAAAGCCAAATGCATGAGCTGTGATGGGCGGCAGAAGAGCCAAACCTGCAGAGATAGGTACAGCGACAGAGACCAAAAGGAAGCAGAATGATCTGAGGAACATGGAAGAGGTTACTGACATTACTACAAGGGACTATTTAAAGTCAAGCCCAATCAGAAAAGCCAATAGGGAAATTAATGGAAAATTCATGCAACCTTCCACGAAATGCCATGGCTTTCTTTACGACAGCCCACCCAACTAATGCCAAGCCTTTCAAATGTCAGTAGCTGTAGAGAGAGGACTAAAAAGCCCATTATCTTTCTACTGTATCACGCATTTGTATATGCATGTATTATTGTATTGGTAACAAAGTTTCCCACAACCCTCTACAGGCAAGGCCTCCAAAAATGCTATATTATTTCAGCTTTCCTCACAAAGTCAGTGCTGAGCGCTTTTATACCCTCCAGATTGGACTACTTCAACATCAACTTTTTGGTCTCCCGAAAACAGGGATACACTGTATTGTAAAGTCCACAAAAAACAGGGTGGCCAGACTCCCACTACATCATGCTCTATCTACCCCCAAGAGAACAAACACTATAGTAGTTGCAGATGAATGAAGAAAAAAAATTAAGTCAATGGCATGGTCCACAAAGCACCATACACTCAGTCTGAATCACCAGGGACCAATTGGTCGAGGTAGGATAGACCAGACTGCAAACTGAGATAGGCTAAACAGTCCAGATCACAAGTTCTATTTTAAATGGCCAAGGCCATGAGGCAGAGAATTTTCCATACCAACAGCTTTATTATGCAACATGCCTTCTTTCCTACACAGGAAGCGCGATCTTTTGAAACTTAGGAATGGTTTGTAAATGTAGTTATTTCCTTAAAAACTAGCAAAAGCTGCTAAGCTCACTAGGCTTCTTTAATTTTTCCAATTCAATTTTCAATAGCACCTAGAAGCCCATAGGCAAGCTACCCCGTTATATAAATTAACAAACCAACAATCACATCAGCTAAATGGAAAAAATTGCATAATCAATATGCACAATTTATTTTTCCTACTGCTCTTGTAGAGAGCTAAACAACTAAGGAAGTGATAAGACATTTGCACCAGGGATTTAAATTTTTTTTACAATGGGACATGGTTTTGTGCATTATTTAACTGGAGTTTTATTTACTGTACCCTCTCAGCAAAGATGGAGACGTTGTTAGATAAAGCTTTGGATGATTCATGTATCCAAAAATGGGCTTGGTGCCATATCTAATGCTATTACAGGACTTAATCCACTCAAATGGGCAAACGCTGACGCTGTATTGCTGTGGAATAATATCAACCCAATAACTTGCATGGAAAGTTATGGATGGTGATTTAAATAGGGAGACCTACTGGAGCAAAGTATGCATAGATAAATGTAATCAATATATTACAGTTAAGTCCCACAAAAACTAAGCCCCACTTTAGCACCAAATCAACACCCAATCCACACTTCATCTTCATAGAATAATGTGCAGTGCTTCAAGACATAACATGGTCTTCAAACTTTAACATAATTTACATAAAACAAACCACACTGTAGGACTTAAAACCGCTACTTCTCAATGTCTTCACAGCTGCATTAGAAGTTCCAAAACTCTATCCATTGCTCCGAAGAGCCATGCGAAGAGACTCAATCCAGCGGCATCTATAGCTGACAAGACGCCTTCAGGATCATTTCTTATCAAAGCTTGTTATTAAAAGTGAACTGGTTGGGCTGGGGTTCACTCACAGAATCTAAGGAGTGTCTGAAGCATTTTCTCTCAGTTATACTTTTTATTTGTTTGCAGTCTTCAGCAGTAAGTCCCTTCTGCTGGATGATTTAAATGTTTCTCTAGATAAGGCGTAACGCTATAGATGGAATATGCTAATTTAGTACTGTTCAGGACTTGAACTATCCCACGTCAAACATTTAAAAGCTATGCATTTGTTTATATTACCCCTCCCTCAAATGAACTTCCCGTTTTGGGGGAAGTCCCAAAAGGCTACCATCCGCATGGTGCGGTCAGCCGGAAAGTGCACAGCATTTCTAGACTGGTATTACTGGTTTGTAAATGATCATAACGAGTCAAAACATTGGAATACTGTTCTAATAGAGCTCTTTACATGTGCCCAGAGTGTAAGCAGAAGAGGGAATTTGTCCTGCACACTCCTCTGCTGGGGACCGGAGGGCATGGTTATGTGCTTCTAGATAAATGTAGCATGTCACAATCCAGACAGGCAGCAGTTGTGACTGCAGCTGAAAGGTAAATAGTCACATGGTCCTAGAGTGTAGATTTCCACGTCACTGACATATTGAATAAAGAGATAACTAGAGGTAAACAATTGTACTAGGGTAACAAAAGAATGAGTCATCAGACCGTGTTAGAAGACGGTTAACATATCTTTGCGCTGTCAGAGTGCAAGGAAAGCAATGATCTGTTTTATGCAAATATATACCGCGTTGCTACAACAGGACCTTTGCTGCTGGCGAACAGACACAAAAACAACCACATGCAACATTACTTGTTGCTCGCCGCCCCACTCCCCTAGCTCCTCTCTCAGCTCCACTGTGCTACTGGACTACACAACGAAGCCCTACTAGCACACCTGGGGCACTTGCTTGGTGCCACACTGCATCTATGCCTCAGCACAAGGGTGGATGACTCAAGATGCAGGGCCTCCCGCCCACGACCCAAGAGCAGGGTCCTTCGTCCAGTAATGTACGAATGCCTGTAGCAGCTTATTTTACCTCACTGTTTCCACCACACCCTCAAATCACAACCAAATCGATCAGCTGAGAGACCTGAATAAAATAAGCACTGGCAAAGGCATTAGATCCCACCTTTCAATGGTGTTACCCAACCTTTTGGTGCTGTCAATGGGTTTTACTGATGATGTCCCACATCATCAAAAGTAAAAAGTAAAAAATAAAAAACACTAAAAAATTCATAGCACAATAATTTATAAGCGCGCCTGTGTCCGCGTGCATTCACATGTATGTGCCATTATTCCACGATAGCGGGCGCCAAACCAGGAGAAGTACATAAAAAAAAGTGTGAAAGTGCATCAGAGCAAAAGGCGTCCCCTCCTAGCAAATATCAGCTGCCAGACCTTGACAGAAGAAATAAGAACGCAAAGACCACAAGGGGAGGGTGGGACAGCAATGGAGGAGCAGACGGGGGAGGAGGTGAAGAGGTTCATGCCGGGAGAAGGGAGCACGCCAGGGGGTTGCAACAAGGTGCAGGTGAGGAAAATAAAAATACAATTAAAAAAAAACACTGACTAAAAAATGGGGGTAAGCAATGGACAAGCTGGGGGGGAGCAATAGAGAGAGTACAGGGCCTGATATTCAAGAGGGGAAGTAGACCATGACTGAGAGAGCAAGAAAACACATGACTACCAGGTAGTACTGGGAAAAAAAAAAGTAACAAGTAGTTCCCTGAATGTGAGCAGTCGATAGATACATGTCATCCAGTTACAAGGATAATGCAGAAGCACTGCTTCAGGGGAAAGATAAACCCAAGAAGAGGAAGGAAAGTCATCGACTAAGAGGCAAGCAGATTAGATTGACAAGAAAGCCAATGAGAGGTAAGCAATCGGTTGACTCACAAGTCCACTGTAGGTTTGGATAGTTGTGATACCACCTGTACAGGGGCAGCAGGAAAGGAGAGGGCAGCTGATGTTTCCTGGCCTACTCTCCGTTGCTTTACAGCTCAACTAGTTTCCCTACAGCCACTGCCTGCCACAAAAACATACATATGGAAGGTAAATCAGAGTTTAGAAAGCATTAAAATGGGGCACTAGAGTTTGATGAAAGACTGCAAGGCACCCCAGATACAAATACTGAGTATGTTTCTATGGGAGATTTTATTGCCCTACAGTGTTTAATGCTGGTGCATGCCGCAGCACACAGGCATGCCGCAATGTGATGAAATGTCATTTGATTGCACTGCCTTCTGTGTCTTTCTTTATATATCGTCTCACAGTGAAGGTCATTCCTTTGCAAGTCTCGGCAGCTACAAAAGTAACATTATTTGCAACATGCCTGTACACATCTTTAACTCCTATACAACTTTATGTCATGAAAATAGTTGGAAAAGTGAATCCAAGGTGGAAAGAGATTCACGGCGTGTCCTGTCCAGCACTTTGGCCTTCACCCAGTGCAGGATTTTAATTCAAAAGCGCCAAGTATTCCGTAACTTGCAGTAAATACCTATAATAACGGGAAAGGTTAAACAGCAAATCGTGAAAATACGGAATTAGCCGAGTGTCATTCTCGGGTTCCGGGGTTGTATGTGATCTGCACACTCCTGCCTGGTCAGAGTAAATTTGTATTTTCCACTCCACCGAAGGCTAGTTCTTTTATTCAGAAATTAGCATGTCTAATGTCAATTTCGTCAAGTGAGCCAGTAAGCAGATATGGTGCTGACGGAGCTAAAATGTGTGTTTGCTTCTATAGTGGGTGATGTAGCACAGTAGATAATGCACATGCAGCAAAGATTTCGGAGCAACCTACAAATCACAGATTATTGGGTGGGGTGTGAGAGAAGCATGCGGTGCTGCTTCTACTCTGTGTGCTTAATGGATGCCTGCAATGCTGCTGCGACGACACACCCATTCTGCATGTCACTGAGGGTTGCACTGATTGGCTAGCATTTACTGGGGAGAGAGAGAGAAAGGGAGTAACTGACCAGTTGCCAATGACGCCTCCCATTCAGTACCCGAGATAGAAATAGGTAAAGACAAAGGAATACAATCTCTCTTGAGAACTGGCACCTTATGGTATGGGATGGATCCAGACGCTACGTCCTCCACGGTCCAGAAACTGCTTAGATTATGTAACTAGGCCTACAAACTAAGCTAGTCAAAGCCTACACAAAGTTGTGGTGAACTACTGCTTTCATCTTAACACTCAGCAATAGGCGATGGGGAAAATAGTGAGGGCTACACAAAGGTCCTGAAGAAAACCTATGGGTATGTAAGGCTCAATAAGAGGGCTGAAACATGTAAACCAATGAAGGCTAGAGATGGAGGAACTCCAATAGTTATACTGACTCCACTCCCTATCCTTGTTTTAACCCTGTACAGACCGATACTAGCGATTAGAGCAAGTGACAATCACCTGACTAAATACAAGCCTTGTACATACAACCCTCATCACAAAAAACACCACCATTTTCCAAAAGGGATCGGAGTGAGCCCACCTTGCACTAATAGGGTGCTCGTAAAGGAGGCCCCTATAATGAAGCATGTCACCTAGTGTAAGTGAGGAGTGAAACCTTTTTTCAGAAAAAAAGAAGCCAATCATAGCTTCATAATCAATACAGGATATGAAAGGAAGCCAATAGGGAATAATCTTCTAAGACTAATCATGCAAGAGGACCCCAAATCTTTTTGGCCGATTCATGCCCTGATCGGACCAATACTGTATCAAAGTTGGCATAAACTGCATGGTGTTTGTGAAGCTTGGTAAAATCACATTTCACTATATGTCACAACTATGGCCTCGGTCAATGCGGATTAGTGTTCACAAGTGCCCGCTGTACATACTGTACACCAGTGGCAGCACCTCCCACTGCTTACTAGTGCCAGCCCCTTAGCCTTGACAACCAGTGGCACAGTACAGCGGTCCCACTGCACTCCTTCTCACACTTATCAAATACCCTTGGGGCAAGTGTAATAGGATGGACAAAAAGTAAGACACCTACCACTGTCTACTTCTTTCTAAATCACTACACATTATACAACTATTATCAAACAAATAGCCTAGCAAGATACAAGAGCATTTATTAACAAGCACTGGCAACGCCAATAAGTCTTGCTTACCTTTTACATACAAGCAAGAGCAAGTGGCAGGGACAGAGCTGGTTTATAGTAGTTTTCAATGTCTATCAAGATCAATGTTATATCGTCCACATTTATGCAGCAGTTTTTCTAGTGACTACTAGGTGTCACTGAAATGCAGCAAATAGGTACTGTTTAAACGCGGCTTAGTTTTTAGGTCTCGGCTGGGCAGCGCATGCACAGTCTCGTTCGAGACATGCCGTATCTAATCTGTGGGCTTTCACCGTGCCCCCCCATGCCTCTTGCTTTTCATTTGTGTGTCTTTTAAACTCTGTGGCTTTTGGGAGGTGAAACTGTCCCAATTGTCCCGCCTTTGGTGTTTTCGATCCGCCCACGGCGATTGGCCTTTTCACTGTTTTCTTTATCCTGAGGGATTTATGTTTTTTTTTTTTTTTTTTTACAGACTTCTTATTTTGGCTTCGTTTTTTTTTTTCGTCCATGACTTGTTTGCAGCCGTTTCTTGCTGCGCTTACAAATTCTTGAACTGTTTGTGTGTTTTATAAATGTATTTGAGGGAGTAACCTTTTCATTAGTGTGTTTCTTTTGTTGTTGGTAAGGTAGCGTGGCTTTATATTTAGGTCGAGCCTAGCGCAGCGCGCATGCGTTGCTCTATGGGAGGCTTCTTGTGAGCACTCCACACTGTTCCTAAACTTCTCCGTGGGAGTTAGTTAACTCCCACATATTCTATTGGCCTTTGCGTGTTGCTTTCAGTAATGAAAGCACGCAAATGGCCAAAGACGGCAGCATGTCCCGCCTTTCTTCCAAAAGTTAACTCCCACGGCCCTAAGGCTCTCGGGAGCGAGCAGCGGCGCGCTGCATTCCTCATCGTGGATCAGGTTACTGCAGCCGCGGCTTTCACTTTTGGGTGCATCGGCGGCCACGATGCCAGCTGCATTCATTACAGCGCGCGCACCACTCTTTGAGCCGGCATCCGGGCTGTTTCTTCCAGATCCACTGCCCTTTGGAATAATCCACCAGGCACTTCAGAAATATGGCCCAGCATATGTCCTCGAGGAAAGCATTAAAACGCATTTCTCTTCTAGAGTCGTTGAGGAAGGCTCATTCCAGCGCTTTGAGCCCGGGGGTAATTAGCGCTATACGGATCCGTCTTGGTGCTGATGAGCCTTGAGCACTCCTGCTCCAGCCAGATAGAGACAGCGAACAATTAATCATTCTGTTATTTTTCCACCAGAATTGCCACCGTTCTGGGGATTCCCACAGCATATGCCAATCGTTACCAGCCCCACTTCCGCGTTCTCACATTACCAGCCCCACTTCCGCGTTCTCACATTTAACCGTGCCTCTCGAGGGACCTGGGAAGTCACCTGTAGTACAACTCACACTAAAATATTGATTCTTTTGCACAGTTTCAATCTCCTGATGCATATATTTGATCTCTCGTTCACAAATATCGGATTCTGTTTCTGAGCCAAGTGCAGTCTATTATCTCCCCCTTCACCAATCAAAAGCTCTTAATAATTGTGAGACAGCGCTTTTCACTAGTGCGCGTTTCTGCTGGTTTAGTGCTCAGTTGGGTTCCGTTTTGTCGAATGATGACGTCATCTAAGTGCCTTGAAGCAGAAGAATGACCCTGTTACTGCAGAGGGTTCGAAATTATTTTAGAGGACACAGGTGTTCAAGAAATCTGACCAAAAAATGTTGTAGGCCTCGTCCACCGTCTATGTGGTTCCCACCTCATTTAGACGTGCGGAGCGGCCTTATTTCGATGCTGGCGCCCGGGAAACAGTTCACACTGAAGGGCACATATCACCGTAGCATCGGGGGCCACTCAGCCGTTCATCCTTCCGAGGTCGAACAAACGTCTGCTTTTTTCAGCGCCAGGATACTGTTCACACTGAGGCTGAGTTTACAAATGCACATATTAGTTTACTCTGTGTCTGCTTGGCCTTGTTAGGACAAGTAAATCGACGCAATGTTTTGCACAACTTCGTGCCAGACAACCGCCCACGTGATACACTTAAACAACCCAGTCATGAGGTTTCACTTGTGAGTGTAGACACTACTTAAAAGGAGGTCCCACTCACGAGTGTGCACAATCGTCTTGTAATCCAAAACTCAGTTATAAGTGCACACAACCGTCCAGGGGAGTGCTGGGCAAATTCGTGCACAAAGTCCCCTTACATTGGCGCCATCTTTGTGTGGAGACAGTGCTTGGAGGCAAGGTTTCACTAAAGATTGTGCACTGTCCTCCTGGTGAGGTATCTTTAGTGAGTGTTCACAATACTGGTGAAACCTTGCTCGTGCATGCAGAGAGTACACATGAGGTCTCAGTAAGAAGGGCACACAACAGTCCAGGTGAAGTCTCACTAGTGACTGCACACAATGCAGCAGAGAAGACAGTCAGTGCAAACAATATTCAAGGTAATCTCACTAACGTGCACAAGCAGTACGGAAGGTGAGGTCCTACCAGTGACTGCATATAATACTCTGAGTGAGATCTCTCCAATGAAGACACACATCACCCTAGAAAAAATGTTAGTTATGTGTGCACACAATACAGCAAAGAAGGCCTCACTACTCCGTGCAAACAATATTCAAGGTAATCTCACTAACGTGCACAAGCAGTATGGAAGGTGAGGTCCTACCAGTGTAATGTTGGAGTAGGCGGGCATGTTATTGGGGATAATGTGCTGCATGGCTAAAAACTTATAAGGTCCCAAAGGCGAGACCTATTGGCTATGCCAATGCCGGTTTTATTTTAGATTTGGGTTGAAAGGGTTTCTTTATGTCCCATACACAGCACGCTGGTACATTGTTTTCCTCGTCCATACTTGTTCGCAGCCCTTCCGTGCTTGCTTACAAATTGAAAAACTGTTGGTGCGTTTTATAAATGTATTTGTGGAAGGAACCTTTTATCTGGTTTGTTTTTGTTGTTGGGAAGCCAGTATGCCTTTCTTTTTCATATCTGATTTCGTTTTGAAAGGGTTTATTTTTCTCCAATACGGAGCACATTGGTATATTGTTTTGATGATTAGGTTCACGTTCGATACATTGTAACAGTTGTTTCGTACCATTTCGGATTTGTGTTTTTAAATAATGTATTGAGTTTTTTTTATATCGCATTATTTATGTGCACAATGAAAGTATATTGCTTTTGGGAACATTACAGATAAATTACTTTACAAGTCTAAAAATAACACAAATACAAGTTTGAATAAGGAAAGCGATGTTATCGGTATGCCAATTCTCTTTTTAGTTGAGCATAGGCCACAACATTTTAACATTTGGTTTTTTTTTTTACGCTGAGCTTGGGACCTATAAAAGGCCGCCCAAATTCATATTTATGTTTTAGAAACAGTTTAACTGGTATTTGGAAGTTAATGTAGCTTTCTATTTAATTTTTTTAGGTTTGAATGGGTTTCTTTATTTTTAATACAGAGCGCGTTGGTACATTGCTTTCCTGGTCGCAGCCCTTCCATGTCTTTGTCACAAATGAAAGCGCTTTTGATTTCACGCTTGTGCTTGTAAATAATCTATTGTTATATATTGCATTATTTTTGTGCTCGTGTGCGTGATGAAAGGCCGCTGTTATTCTGCTTTACGGAGTTATGGTAATTTTGTTAAATGCAGTGTTTATTGCTTTTGGGCACCTTACAGATAAATCAGTGAATGTTTGCATGCCCAAAAATACCACAAATACAAGTTTCAATCATGAAAAATATGTTATCGTTTCGATAATTCTGTTTTTAGTTGAACATGGCCCCTACATTGGAACATTTGTTACTTTTGAGGTCGTGCTTGTGAGCGATGAAAGGCCGCCCTCATTTGTTTTTCTGTATTTACATTTGATAAACAGCTTAATTGGTGTTTAAAAGTCAGCATAGGTTTCTAGTATATATATTTTTTTAGGTCTGAAAAGGTTTCTTTGACTCCGATATAGAGCGCGTCTGTACATTCTTTGATTGTCCAGGCTGGTCACAGCCCATCCTTACCTTTGGCACAAAATAAAGAGCTGTTACTGCATTTTAAAAATATATATGTAGAAGTAAACTTTTTCTGTGCTTATTTGTTGTTGAGAAGGCAGCTTTACTTTCTATTTAATTTCCTATTTAGGTTTGAATTGTTCCTTTATTTTCGATATGGCGCGCAAATCACTTAAGGTCTACGTGCCAACAGCATCCACCTATGCCGGTCACAACAATGATAGAGATCTCTATAGCAATGCTAATTCTCTCTATAATCTAGCATAGCCGTCTCCTTTCTTAACACAGTTACAGACTATTTAGTGCTTTCTCGGCACTCCAGACTTCTTGTCTCTAATTTGGTGTTGTTTGAGTGGAAAAAAAATGTTACTGCAGGTGGCTTAAAATGTAACATTTTATTTTTAGCCTTTAGGCTATTTTAGCATGTGAGCTTACGCCTTTATTTTTTTTTTTTAAGTAATTAGAGTCTGACAAGGAGGTTGGAGTGGCGGAAGAAGGTTGATTTCTTGGTAGTTGTGTTTACAAAGATGATAGCTACGCTATACGAAAGATAACGTTAGCATAGCTGTAAAGCTTGCCCTCCCTGCCACGTATATGTGCATATATGTGTTTTTTTGCCACGTAAACAGTGTGTGGACTGCCGTAAATCGCCGGTTGTGAAGCTTCCCAACCGAGACTAAAACCTACTTCCTAAGCTGCTAAGTTATTGGTTGGGGAAAGCAAGCCATATTTGCTGCTCTTTATTGTTATTACAAGTTAACAGTTATTGTACAATAGATGATTATTGCCAAGAGTAAAGGATCAAACCAAAAGGTTGTGTTTCCTTGCAAAAAAAATAAATAAAAAAAGTTCATTCTAAACACACCCAAAGCAACATTTACGATGGTATGAAAAGCTGTAGCAATTTCTTTGCGATCCATGATGCGCTAGGACACTGTTCAATGAAATTTAGATCAAAATGCTTATACTTTGTTCATGAACCAAATGTAATCTGCGTATATAAAATGACACAGTGTTAGATGTCTAATAAGATCTCCCTCCTCTACCAAATGAAAGGTGTGTTCTCTGCCATTTGCTGGTTAAGCTTTCCCCGTTTTATAGTGCAAGGTAAGAGAGCAGTGTAGCTGTGATGTCAGATAATAAAAGTATGTGGGGAGCGCTCCAAGGGCATTTTTTTTTACTTTGGAAAAAGAAACACTGTGCATGGCGCATTGCAATGGTATGAAGGCCTTTTTTCACTTTGTTCACTTTTCTGTTGAATCTTGTGATGGTACATCATAGAAGAAAAGCACTTCTTTGCAACGCTACACAGATTGTGAGCAGAGTTGCCTTCAAGCCAGTCATCTACACAAAGTCACAGCATGCAACTGCACTCCACGCTATATAACACCACTCCACTCTATGCAACACCACTCCACTCCATGCAACGCCACTACATACAACACATTACTCTCTCTCTACGCCACACCATGCAACTGCACTCCACTGCCACTCCAGACACCACTCCACACAACGCCATTACAAATATTGCTTCGCTCTACACGTCACTTCACTCTATACAATTTTGCTCAACACAAACCACTCCGCTACACACAATGCTACTTTGCTCCATGCAACGCCACACTGCCACACAAACACTCGCTTTATGCAACGCCACTCTAATCTATGCAAAGCTACTGCACGCAACACCACTCCAGTCAACGTAATGCTACTCCACTCTACCCAACACCACTCCACGTCACGCAATGCCACTCCGCTTTATCCAATACCACTCTGCTCTGTGAAATGCAACAACACTATACTCTACACCACTCCATTCCACTTAACACAACACCACTCTGTGCAACGCCACTCTTTCAAATGTCCCTCCTTGAAACACCATTCCTTGAAACGCCAATCCACACAACTGCACTCCACGCAATGCCACTCCATGCAACACTCCACTCTATACAATGCCACTCCATGCAACAACACTCCACTCTATACAATGCCACTCCATGGAACTGCACTCCACTGTATGGCACACCACTGTATGGTACACCACTCTACGCAACACCACTCTACGCAACACCACTCCACCCAACTCCACTCTATGCCACACCACTCCACCCTGTGCAACGGAACTGCACTCCAGTCTACATAATGATACTCCACTCTATGCAACACCACTCCGCTTCATGCAATAAGACTCCGCTTTATGCAATGAGACTCCGCTCTATGCAATGCCACTCCGCTCTCTCTGCTCTATGCAATGCCACTCCGCTCTATGCAATGCCACTCCGCTCTATGCAATGCCACTCTGCTCTATGCAATGCCACTCTGCTCTATGCAATGCCACTCTGCTCTATGCAATGCCACTCTGCTCTATGCAATGCCACTCTGCTCTATGCAATGCCACTCTGCTCTATGCAATGCCACTATACTCTACACCACTCCACGTAACACAACACCACTCTATGCAACGCCAATTCTTGCAACACCAATCCACACAACTGCACTCCACTCTACGTCATGCCACTATTGTATTGCCACTCCACGTAACACTCCACTCTATGAAATGCCACTCCATGCTACTGCACTCCACCTTGCACCACTCCACCTTATGCAACACTCCACTTTATACAACGCCACTCCATCAAAGCCACTCCATGCAACACCATGCCACTTCTCTTTAAGCCACGCAACTCCACCCCATGCAACAACTCTCCACCCTATACAATGCAACTCCACCTGAGCACCAGCTCAGCATGACTCAGCACCACCTCAGTATCACTCAGCATCACCTGAGCACCACCTCAGCATCTGCACAGCCCCACCTCATCAGTGCACCACCAGTGCACCAATATTGCAGCACCAACTCAGCATAAGCACAGCATCAGTGCACCACCACCTCAGCACCAGCGCTGCCCCACCTCAGCACCAGCGCAGCCCCCTACGCAGCACCACTTCAGCATCAGCACAGCACCACCTCAGCATCAGCACAGAATCACCGCAGCACAGCAACAACTCAGCATCACTCAGCACCACCTGAGCACCAGCTCAGCACTGCCTGAGCACCAGCACAGCACCACCACCTCAGCATGGCTCAGCATCTGAGCATCACAGCACCACCACAGCATCACTCTGCACCACCAAAGCATCACTAAACACCACCACCTCAGCACCAGCACAGCACCACCTCCGCATCAAAGCCCCACCACCAGCGCATCAGACAGCATCAGCGCAGCACCATTCAGCACCAACTCAGAGCAGCACCACCTGAGCAGCAACTCCGCATCAATACAGCACTACTTCAGTATTAGCACAGCACACCTCAGCATCAGTGCAGCATCACCTCAGCATCAGCGCAGCATCACCTCAGCATCAGCGCAGCACCACCTCAGCATCAGCGCAGCACCACCTCAGCATCAGCGCAGCACCACCTCAGCATCAGCGCAGCACCACCTCAGCATCAGCGCAGCACCACCTCAGCATCAGCGCAGCACCACCTCAGCATCAGCGCAGCACCACCTCAGCATCAGCGCAGCACCACCTCAGCATCAGCGCAGCACCACCTCAGCATCAGCGCAGCACCACCTCAGCATCAGCGCAGCACCACCTCAGCATCAGCGCAGCACCACCTCAGCATCAGCGCAGCACCACCTCAGCGCAGCACCACCTCAGCATCAGCGCAGCACCACCTCAGCATCAGCGCAGCACCACCTCAGCATCAGCGCCACCTCAGCATCAGCGCAGCACCCCCTTAGTATCACTCAGCACCACCTGAGCACCACCTCGGCACAAGCACACCACCAAATCAGTATAAATCAGCACAAGCACAGAATCAGCGCAGCACCACCTCAGCACCACCTCAGCACCAGCGCAGCACCACCTCAGCACCAGCGGAGCACCACCTCAGCACCAGCACCACCTCTGCATCAGCGCAGCATCACCTCTGCATCAGCGCAGCACCACCTCTGCATCAGCGCAGCACCACCTCTGCATCAGCGCAGCACCACCTCTGCATCAGCGCAGCACCACCTCTGCATCAGCGCAGCACCACCTCTGCATCAGCGCAGCACCACCTCAGGCACCACCTCATAAGTCCAGCACCACCAGTGCAGCAACACCTCAGCATCACACAGCACCACCTCTACATTAGTGCACCACCACCAGCGCAGCCCCACCTCAGCACCAGCGCAACCCCACCTCAGCAATTCAGCACAACTTCAGCATCAGCGCAGCATCACCTTAGCACAGCACCAACTCAGCATCACTTAGCACCCCCACCTGAGCACCAGCACAGCACCACCACCTCAGCATCACTCAGCACCACCTCAGTATCACTCAGCATCACCTGAGCACTACCACAGCACCATCTCAGAATCAGCACAGCACCACCTCATCAGTGCACCACCACCAGTGCAGCATCAACTCAGCATCAGAGGAGTACCCCTTCAGCGCCAGCACAGAACCACCACCTCAGCACCAGCAATACCTCAACATCAGTGAGCAACACATCATTACAGCACCATCTCAGCATCAGTACAGCACCACCTCCACATCAGTGCACCACCACCAACGCAGTACCACCTCAGCACCAGCACAGCCGTACCTCCGCACCACTTCAACATCAGCATATGGCTGGGTCCAAACTGGAATGGCGTGGCGAGCAAAATAACGATGGGTTAATCCCAGAACTGTGACTGGGGGTAAATGTTTGACAATGTTAAACATTCCGTCCATCATCTTTTTGTGTGCAATTTCCACCCTAAGTGGGAAGGGTATGGCGAGACATGGGTCCCGTGCTCGCTACGCCACTGGTTTCAGGCTAGCCTGGCTAAGGAGGAGTGATGCCCCGAAACCGGTCCCAGGATGCTTGTTTTCGAGTCCAGGGAGGACTTGGCCTGGCAGTTCGGGCTGGACTGTTCCCATGGGGATCAGGATCATGGCTGATTTACAAATGGCTGGATCCAAACTGGAATGGCGTGGCGAGCAAAATAATGATGGATTGAAACCAGATTTGTGACTGGGGGTGATTGTTTGACAATGTTCAACATTCCGTCCATCATCTTTTTGTGTTGCACTTTCACCCTAAGTGGGAAGAGTGTGCCCAGACGTGGGTCCAATGCTCACTACACCACCAGTTTCAAGCTAGCCTGGCTGATGAGGAGTGATGCCCCGAAACCGGTCCAAGGATGCTTGTTTTCCGGTCCAGGGAGGACCTGGCCTGGCAGTTCGGGCTGGACTGTTCCCATGGGGAACAGGGTCAAGGCTAATTTGCATTTGGCTGGGTCCAAACTAGAAATGGCGTGCTGAACAAAATAACGATTGCTTAAACCAATTCCAAACAATGATAGATGGATGCTTTTGTGATACCTTCTTATCCAATCATGGTAAATAAATAAATAAAGGAGGCATTGAATACTAAAATAAGATTTAGAATAAGCTAACAATGTTAGAAACCTCTCACCAGTGAATATAATCTTCCCCTTTTTTGATCATTCCACCACTGGAGTGATAATTCCATTCTCTCCCAACCCCATCACATTTATTCTAAACCCCACCAATGGTATTAAACAGTTAAGTCACCACCACATTTCCACATCTAGAGTGAGGTCATTGCAACAACTACCAACCTAACAACAGTTTCACAAACATTCTGCTATTCCTTCTGCCGCTCCACGCCTCTATTATGCCATAACATCAACCTGTGATGTCATTCATACGGTCTATAAGCACCAGATCCCTGCACTGCTCGCCAAGGCAAGCCAGTCACACTGTCCCCTCCAGCCCACTCTTCATACTGCTCCTCAGATGCTATGATTCTGCTACCCGAACCAGCTCTGCACACTGCCAGACCACTGAACCCTGGCCTGCCTACTTATGCTACCTCCCTAAGGGCAGACTCACCCCACTGCCCTGGATGCCACCTCAAGATCAACACCTCATACCGCACAGCTAGCCTTGTACATCAGGCCGGTTGGTGACAACATCTGTGCCAGAACCAACACTACCCAACAATGCCAGCTCCTCCCAGAGCTAACTAGTTGCATTACATCACACATTGACTACTAGTGCCAGCTTCTCACACTGGGCTCATGCAAGCATTAGACCTGGACCCTGACTCTGGTGTTTAGGTTCCATTGCCATTCTACAAATGTCTCCTCTAGCGAGGCGGAAGCCATTATGATTTTAGCGATTGTTTATTTGCATTTCTGTTCTCTCTATTGCGCTTCATCCTCTTTTAATAATATTCTTCTCAACCCCCTTCCACTACTACCCCCTTTCTCTCCCGAGATCTTCCACTCTTCCTATAACATTATCCTCACTTCCACCTTAGTTTATTTCACTCTTTCCCCATCTTCCCTTCAATGTCTCATCTCATCCTGGTTGCGCCTGCACTTCCTTCCTTTATCGCGAACAGAGACACCAACACACCTAAAATCAATCTATATGAGCCACTGATATAAAAAGGGGTAGAGTGCTGCACGTTAAAAATCAGTTTGTCTTGGTAAACAGTGTAGTAATAACCTATTTAGCATGTTACATGCAAAGAGGCACATCTACGTACAGTAACCTTGGCAGATATCAACGTAGTTGAGGTAGATTTCGAGAATGTGGTTGATGAAGATTTGAGACTACCTATTGAAAAAGAATTGACAAGTTAAGATGATCAAAAGAGTTTAGACTCGAGGATTATGAATGTACTGCAGGAGATTTTCCAGCAGAAACCTGTAGCTTTGAAATGCCACTCTCGACAACAAACACACAAAGATGATATAAATTACCCTCTTTAAGCTTTTCTGGACTATCATCATGATGATCAGAAAATAGCCGACAAAATAAATCATAAGTTAATATGTGATTTGGTATTAAATACAGCACTCCACTGAGCAAATCACCTAAAATCTAGACAACTTAGCTTGACCTGTCAACTAGTGCTCTATGAAGCCAGATATGTTCATCACATGTAATTGTTACTGGCACTTCTCTTGCCAGAAAACACAAGAATTCATAGCAATGCACTACAACAATTAAATAAAAAGTTTTAAAGACGTCAACATATTTGTACGGGACACTTACTAAGACGTCTTACTAGGCAAGCATCATCTTCAAACGTGTTGGAATAGTGTCATCCACTTCTTTATTCACAAGCACTGTACGGATTAATAAAAAACAGAAATAAACATGTCTTCTCAAACACACCTTTACACTTTATCATAATGTTGATGGTAACAACAATAAATACCATAACACACAATAAGATACTAAATGCAGTAATAATACAGAACATTTCTGTGGTGTGTCTAGGTGCACCAGTACTTGGAATGTACAGAGAGGGTGTGAAGTAGGCAACCCTGTCCCTAGCATAAGATCCACTCCAAAAGCAATGTGACATTGAGGCAGGAAGATGTGCGCATGTGCTTGGGCTTCTCAGAAGGTTTACAGAGGATCATTAGTTGTTAAAGCCGAGTTTCCACAGCATGATGGAGCACATTACATAGCGACATATGTGAAAACCAAAGACCGGCTTGGAGAGAGCAAGTCACAGCAGGACTTACCTTAAAATGAAATGGAGATCCTTTATTACATGATGGTGATGTAGTGTGGGCTCGCTCTATGGCATGCGTCAATATAGCTTCTCCAAAGGCACCCTAAAAAGAACATAAAAGTGTTCAAATGTATCCAAATCAACTATAAGACTCTGTATTTACAATAAGTTTGAAGGGTGGGATTTGGAAAGTTGACACGCAATGTAACTGTAATAGGGTTCAGATAGGACTCCCCTTGAAAACATTGGCCTGTGATGCGCAGAACCGCATGTCCTTCGAGACACTCTGCAAGCCTCTTCCCATGGTGCAAATATGTGACCCTTCTCTCTGTTCCCTCTTTAGTCACTATTCTGTGTTAGTTCAATTATGTATCTAATTACTCTTAAATCCTAAAGAAACGACACCTAAATTAAATATTAAAGTGACAACAGTAGTACACGTGATCTTACTACGGAGTCAATTTTGAGTCAAGGATCACATTTCCTATTAAACTTTAGTGAGTGTACGGATGATGCAATGTAATTGATAGTTCCATGTCCAGCCGCCAATTTCAGAGCATTCTCGCTTTTCCACATCCCCCGCCTCACCTCTGCATCCCCCAGAATCCCAACAGCATCGCTACATGAGGACGTGTGTTGACACCGGTAGCCATGGAAGTCAGGGAAGAAGGCCCACAAGTTCCTGGTAGCGGCCAGCTCAGTGGCATCCTAGGTCCCAATCTCCAGTGTACCTCCTGCCACTCACATTGCCCAGCGCCTGCGGCTGTACTTACCGGAAGCGCACTTGGGGAGGAGTACAGACAGTTCGAGGAAACTCAAATGACTTCTGTGGCAAGTGGTGAAAGTACTGAAGTTTCGCACTGTTGGTGACCAGTAACCATGCAGCCGGTCACTTGGGCAGGGTTGTCTAGCAAGAAAATAGCTGAACCAATGTGAGAGTACTCTACTACCTGGGACAGACAGCCGACATCAACAATTCAGCAGCGTTAATGGATCCACCCAAATATTAGAGGGGTTAATCTCTCTATGGACTGTGAGACTAAGAGGCTAATGAGAAGTTCTGAGCGAGACTACAAACGGATGCCTGCGATAAGAGCTCATCCACCCCATCCGTATGAGATAAAATATCCCATACAAAAGATCAAGATTGAGACGCCACCATGCCCCTAGACAGTTCTACAAGGGCACTCTGCACCCACATGGCCTGCACACAGTCTGAAAATCATGTGCACTCAATCAGGGACTGTGGAGTTTATTAGCAAACAATATAGAACGGTTTATGTGACCATTCATGCCCAACACAGAAATTTCCAGCATTAGAATTTAGTTGTAGCTAGAGCTCAAATGCGGAGGGAAAAAACAGATGTTAAAAATTAATAATGGGTATAGGCCACGTTCACAGGCAACTACAGGACTACACAGCACATCATTTAAAAAACGGAAAGACTGTACTAACACAGAGCAGCAGAGTCTGTTATAGACATCACTTTTAAACCCAACAAGCTGGCTGCTTCACAGGCCTAAGCCGCCTTATGGCAATCACACTGGAAAAATACATAGTTTGTGTAGGAAGGTAGGATCCTTCTGCATGGTTACCCCCACTTTTTGCCTGGTGCTATGCTGGTTTTTGACTAGTCCGACTGGGATCAAGCTGATCAGGACCCCAGTCTATCTGCTTTCTCCCTAAATTGTTATGTTCAAAGGTACATCCCCAGATTGGATACTGGGGTACCCTTATAAGTCCCTAGTGTTTGGTACCCATGTACCCAGGGCATAGGTACCCCAGAGGTCACCCATGGGCTGAAGCATGTATTAGGCCACCCACGAGAGACCATTCATAATGGAACTATAGGCCTGACATTGCAGCTTATGTAAGTTGGTGCTTGCACCCCTTACTAAAGATATAGGTTTCCTATATCAAGGGTCACTGCACTTAAAACCTATAAGTCACCCCTATAGCAGGCCTTTGCAATCCTGAAGACAGGGTGCTTGGTTCTAAGTGAGAGTGTGCCCCTGAATGAGCAGGACACCCCTGCAGCCTACGGAGCCCATTCTCCCGGGTTGTCAGTGAAGCAGCCATACACTATATAGGGGGGCACCACGTAATTACGCGATGACCATCTCGAAACTGGCTGCAACGAATCCTATCATGTTTGGTATCAAACATGTTGGAATCATACCTCCCACACTGTAAAAGGTGTGGGAGGTATGATTTCAAGCACTGGAAGAGCCCTCCGTTAGGCTCTCAGTGTTCCCGGTACCAGCCTTCTTGACCCGGACAGCACAAAATGGTTGCTGCGGACCAGAGACACGATTCTGCCCTCCTGCTGCTGAGCCAAGCTCGAGCAGGCGAAGGCAGAACAATAGGCATCCTGTCACAGGGAGGTGTGACCACCTCCCAGATAGGATTTAGTGTATTGGGGGTGGGTGCGCTTACCAGCGCCACTCAGTCTGCATGAGGGTCACATTTGGTGTCCCTGTGCATAGTCCAGTTCAAACCAGTCCTGGGAGCAGTTGGCTTCCGCTCTGGTGCGTAACTGGACAAAGGACATGGGAGTAACCCCCCCTCCCCCCCCCCCTGTCCAGACCCTCCCCTGTGAGGGTCCCTTGAATCTTCCCAACCCTTTCCATAAGGTACTTAAGGGCTTACCTGGGTGTAGGTCCCTAGATTCGTCGTGGGATAAGATTCAGATCAGACACCACTTCTACTTCTACCGTCTGGGCACTCTGGACTTTGTTTGGGCCCGACTTAGTCTCCCTTCCAGTCTGCTGCATCGTCGGTGCCTGTGCATCATACAGGAACCTTCCAAGGCCAGTGAAGCATCAAAGACACATGAAGGAATCTCCCTTGGAGTGAAGGAGTCACTCCCCTGCATTCACAGGCACCGCAACCAAGTCGACCGGTCTGCTGATCCCGTGCTCCTCCGGACTCCGAAGGCTCTGCAACACAGGTGGTGGTTTTCCGCAGCTCCCGAGGCCTGCCCTGCCCTCTCACCAAGTTTGAGGCCAGTATCCCTCGTGAGGGTTGCAATAACCGAACCCCTGTGCACCGCATCAACTTGCAGTTGCAAAGGCTTGTTGACTTCTTTCCGAAGAGATATTCGGCTCCAAGTAGCCCCAACCCTGAGCACCTCCAGTGACCAGAATTTTCAGCCACACCGCATCGTGTCCTGCATCTTTTGGTGAGCTGTTTGAGGTCCTCTCGCGACTCCAGTGCCTCTGGCCTGTGGGTCCACTTGAGGGTCACACTTGTTTCTTTTGGGCTCTCCCGATTGCTCGGGCCTGCCCTGACTCCCCTGCTTTTGGTGAGTCCCCTGGACCTTACTGGTCCCAACGTTGCTCTTTCTTCGCTTCCTGCATTGGTTGCATTTGCCAAGGCTTGTTGGTGCTCCCACCGGACACCGACCCCTCAGCACTCAACATCCTTCGTGGGACAGCTCGTGCACGGCTCCTGGTCCTCCTCAGCATCGCCTGGTCCTCACAGCTGCAAAGTCAAGGTCATCGTCATCCACCCTGCAACACCCGACATCGGAGGGCATTCGTCTTCCAAGTCTCCTGGTCACTCCTGAGTGATCTAGACTCTGTCCCCTCCGCTTGCAGGTACCTCTCATCTAGAATCTACCTTTGGATTCCACCGGACACTTTCTCCTACTGCAACTTTCCTGAAGTCCTTCATTGGGTTTGATGGCGGTTTCCGACACCATTTTACACGTATGCACCCTGCTTCAGGTAACGTGGGTACTTGGGTATCCACGGGTGGGGTGGCTCTCCAACCTTCTGTCTTCCACAGGGTTTCTTCAGGGTCCACTGGGAAGTGTCCTTAATCTTTAAAAATCCAACCGCGACTTACACCTAGAGTTGTACAGAGCACACGGTTGTGTTCCCACACTGCGCACACGCTCTCCGTGGGGTCCCTATCTACTCACCTTGGGTGGTTCCTTGGGTCCCCAGCACTTACACGTCCTCTCAACCCTGTCTTGATCCGAGTCGTAGTTCTTATACCACTTTCTTAGTATATGGTTTGGTCCACCCCTCCCACCCCCCACGGGGTCCACTGTGTATTTCGTGATATTTACTCTGTTTCTTTGCTAAAGTATTGTGTGCATTGTGTTTATCTCCGTGTAGGAGATATTTGAACGTACTAGAGAGTATTATATAATAAATACATATTTTTATAAATATTTGGTGTGGTTCTATTCACTTAAACTATACTACAAGATTGCATTCTGGTAAAATAAGCTGCTTTAACCTCCTTCTGGACAAAGCCTGAAGGCTGCTCTCCACAGCTACCACTTAGAGAGCTTTCTAAGGTTGTCTAAGACCTCTTAAATCACCATAAGGGTTGTCTGGACTGGTGCAAGGTGCCTACTTACATAATTGTGGAATCCTAACAAAGGTTCAAGTTTAACATTTATATATACAAAACATACATCAAAAAAGAATACTTATACGATTCAAAAAAGAGAAAGAATCAGGAAAAAGAAAAAGGATATACATATACAAAATGCAGAAGCAAATTACAAAAAGCCCATATATAGTTTCAATTCATAGAAAATGTATTAGTAGATAAATAATTAGATCTAAAGACATACAAAAACATTGGCGCTCAACACGTTACACAAACAAAATGAACAAAGTGTAATCACAAGGTGGCTGAGGAAATAATTATACACAAGGGGAAGTTCAGAACAAGACAAAAAACAACACAAAGCAAAAAATGCGTCCTCTTCAATTTAGGCCACATGTAGGCGTCGACGGCGTTTCGACCATAATATAATTAAATGGTCATCATCAGGACACGACGATTATGGGAGCATCAAGTTAATTCATTAAAACATCTCATCATATGGTTGATCCAACCGCAAATGTAACAAACGTACGGAGTCCACAATATGGAAGACTCAGGAATCGAATGATCCAAAATGGAATGTAATAAATCCAATTGGCATAATATGCAAAAGATAAGGGAGCTCGACAGATGGAAGAATTAACCAGCCTGCTCCTTCAGGGATAATTATTTCCTCAGCCTTGTGATTACACTTTGTATTGTTCATTTTGTTTGTGTAACGTGTTGAGCGCCAATGTTTTTGTATGTCTTTAGATCTAATTATTTATCTACTAATACATTTTCTACTGAATTGAATCTATATATGGGCTTTTTGTAATTTGCTTCTGCATATTGTATATGTATATCCTTTTTCCTGAATCTTTCTCTTTTTTGAATCGTATAAGTATTCTTTTTTGATGCATGTTTTGTATATATAAATGTTAAACTTGAACCTTTGTTAGGATTCCACTATTGTTTGCCCCTGGTTCAGGTTTCAGGATTGCCCCGGTTGTCGACAATTACTTACATAAGTGGGCATCATAAACCAGGCCGGCTTCTCACAGTTTGGTACAGACAAATGTTTATGACTGTCTAAAGTACTATAAAGTGCCACGTAAATACATATTATGCTTTATTGACAGTGCCACATTACCGGATTAATGGACTACAGACTGCCCAGGAACATAGCAGCCCGCGGTTAAGGAATACCGCAGCAGGAAGGCCCACAGAATGATAAGCACAGAAATAGCTGTTCCATGACTGCCAAGAAACAACCCATGCCGATGGCCTGATTTATACCACTTATTTCCCCCATTCAAACAGAAAGGAAAAAAAAAAAAAAAAAAAAAAAAAGCGAACATCGGAAATAAAAAAACAGGAAAAAAATACAAGGCGTAAAATTATAAAATGTAAAAAAAACACTTCACACATACTAAACCATACAACATATTTGAGTTTGGAAGATTAAGTCACAACCCATATACATTTTTTGAGTATAGCAGATGGCGACGTAACTCTACCTCTGAGCTTGACTCTAGAGCCCACAGAGCCAGACTCATCAGTTTTCTCATTAGTCTCCTCTGAGCTCCTCAAACTGTTTGAACAATTCTCAGCTAAGGTATCTTCACCAACAACACACTCTTAACGAACAGTAGAAGTCTCCCTGAAAGGTGTCTTTTTTTTTTTTTTTTTTTTTTTTTAACTGCAACAACTAAACCATTACCCACTTCGTCAGTAGATGGTAATGACAGGTCCCGCTCATCAGCAAATTATCTGGCACATCTAGCCACACGCTTACTATTCCAAACTCTCCCAACCTGCGTAAATTCACTTTGACTACTTTTAATTGTTTACTAAACTCAGATACTGCCTTGTCAGCAATCCCAATTTTCAAGATAGAGAGCCAATATACACCTTGAAATTTGGGAAACACATCTTTATCAACATCATACCTTTTCTTCATTTTGCCCTGCTTCCCAGCCACCCCCTGCTCCACAAGTGCCTTGCTATTGCTAGGAAGATCCCTCACAGCAACTTGCTTCTCAACCACCAAGGACATGCAAGAAGCAGGCTCATGCCATATGAGCAATATTAATGGACTCAGCTTTGTGGTACTGTGCAGAATAATGTGATAACTCCACAACTTTTATTGAACATACTCTGTTCTCGTCGACAATTCTTTGCCTCTTTGATGTAGTCCTTCAGACCCCTGTGTAATCTTTCAACTTGCCCATTACATGGAAGGTTCGAGAGCTGTAGTAATGTGCACCTCATTTTGATACATAAAGAAATATTTCACTGCATGAGAAGTGAGCTGGTCACCACTATCTGTAACTAAGCATCTAGAAAACCTTCTTTGAAAAAGATCCCCTAAAGAATCCAATAACACCCTTAGTAGTGGCACGACTGACAAACTTCACAACAGGCCACTTACAATGATAGTTTATAAGAACCAGAGCAAACCTAGAGTGAGCAGGCAACTGACCATAAGGTCCAGACACATCAAATCCAAATTTCTCCCACAGATGTTTTGGCCAGGTAACCGGAAATAAGTGAGTTGGTTTTGTTTTGAGCATATGTTCACTGGTCCCAAACTCTCCATAATCCCTTACCCACCACTCAGCCATCTTGTCCAAACCGGACCGCCAAAGTCCTCTTTAAGTAACTTCTTCACTGGGGGGCGGAGCTTGCCTGGCCCAAAGATGGCCGCGCACTAAGTGAGCTCCGCTAACCGCCACATCAATCCGGCAGGTATTGGCTGAAATTATCCTTGCTTCTCGCTCGACATACTGAGCACGCTGAGCCCTATCGATGGTGCCCCGAGGGCTGGAGAAACGGAGCTGATCGGCCCAGCCGAACTGCAGTTAGCGGACCAGACGCAGCTTCCCCCTACACTGTGAGACGTAGCGGCCGGCGAGGGCGGCGACTCCCGCTGGGACGAGTTTGTGCGATCACCCGGCCCTTGTGATCGCTGACTGCGGAGACGGCTGGACCCCCCCTGCTCAGCGGCGACCCCTCTGAGAGGCGAGTGGTGCCACGGCCGGCAGCTGAAATCCCGGGGATACCGCTGTGCTCTGTAGCGGGTGAGACGCTGCGGGGGCTGGGGCCGAATCGCGGGGGGAGGTTCCTTGACTTGCGGCCTGCTCGGCTGAGACTTGGTGCGGAGTCCTGCTGCCGGAGGGTCTACGGCGATGAATCTCTGTTGTGGGCACTAGGCGTGGGTTGAAAGGCCTGGATCTACCGTGAGCATGACGCCATTTGCCTGAATTACCTGGTGCGTGCGGCCCCATCTCATGGCGATGGGCTGCTTCTGCATTGTGCCCTAAAACACTTGGGGGCTGTGCACAGACAAGTACTGCCTCATGGTATTGCAGAAACGGGGGGACCATATTCAGAGAGAGGGCAGTGAGGCTGGATCCCAGCCTCCCGAGTGAGCTGCTACCCTGCATAAGGTGGGGCCCTCCTCGACTCCGTTTATGAGGCCTATATCCAGAATAGGCGTGCGATCACACTCTCTGGCGCAGTAGTTGAAGCTGCTGACAACGCTGACCCCGCGCTTATTGTGCAAACACTGATTGGCGCCAGTATGGGAAAACCTGACAAGACACAGCCTAAGCGGAGCTTCGAGCAGCGCAAATCTAGGCATAGGGAGGACGCTGCGGAGTCGGCTGCGTTGGAACCGGACACATTGTCTGAAGACCCCATTGGAGACATTAAAACAATCCTTGCGTCTATGCAGAAAGGACTGTCGGCGATTGACGCAAAAATAGACACCTTGTCCTATAGGATGGACCGCATGTCCGAGAGAGTTGACAAGCATGCGGAACGTCTCGATATGGCCGAACGCAGAATCACCGAAACGGAGGAGGCTCAAACCGACTTTAATAGCACACAGAAACAGATGGAGAGGACTCTGGTCATCTTGCAGGACAGAGCTGAGGATTTGGAGGCCAGGTCACGGCGTAGCAACCTGCGCATCATAGGCCTACCCGAGTCCACTGCGACAGGCAATATGGAGGTCTTCACAGAAAAATTGCTTACTACTCTGCTTGGCGCCGCCACCTTTTCCCCTATGTTCGTTGTGGTGCGCGCACGCCGTTCGCTGGGGCCTAGACCTCCCCCGGGAGCCCCTCCAAGGCCGTCATAGCGAAGCTGCTGAACTACAGAGACAGGGATGCGGCGCTGCGGAGGGCAAGAGAATTGGGTGACCTGCAATACGAGGGCTCTTCTCTCTCCTTATTCCCGGACTTCACTCTGAAAGTTCAGGAGGCAAGGAAGCAATTTGCGCCTCTGAAACGTAAGCTGAGGGAACAGAAAGTGGAATACGCGATGCTGTATCTGGCCCGACTGCGAGTTATGCTGAACGGGAAGGCGAAGATATTCTCTGACCCTCAGTCCCTGCAAAAAGTCCTCAAAGACTGGGACATGACCGGCAAGTGCAGGAAAGACCAGATGGCGGACGATCGTGTGGATGAAGCGGGTGGTAGACTCGATGAAAACGACTGATGTGAAAACTGGTCACCAGATTCTAGCGACGATTCACCCCCTTGCGAGGACAATCTGAGCAGGACTGAGGTGTTTGGAACTTAAACCTTCAAGGATTGCCTCTCCAATAAGGATTATAACTTTAAGCTTCTCCTGCTAACCTATGAGGAAATGAACAAACCTGCTGGCTCTTTGTTGCACAAGCCAGGCTCTTTGTTAAGAACAATTGCTGCCTTCTTGAGCGAGAGACACGATCCATTCATAGCTGTTCATGGGGCTCCTCAGGAGAATTAGCACCTCTAGTGGAAGTCTCTTACCCTTTTGCTAGTGGTGGTGCGGCACTGGGACCTCACAGAAGTACTGGCCGGCAACATCTGCCCCTATGCGTTCCACGCTCAATCACCACGAGTTAAATAGTGTTTAAGAGTTGCACATCTGTTGTTCTCTTGATATATGTGCTAGTAATTACTAGTGGGGAGGGAAGTAGGCCGCCTATGTCTAGTTGGGGTTGGTATGGCGTGGGTGGGTTTTTGGTATTTTTGTTGTAGTGGATATGCTGGGCGAGAGTAATAAGGGCAACGCATTTGAAATAGCAGCTAGGATGATCAGATCATGTGAAAGTTGTGAATGACGCACTGTGGAACAGGGCAGGGATATAGAAGAACCCTGCAGCTACTGACCTGGAATGTGAGGGGCCTGAATGACCATAGAAAGTTGCGCAAGATCCTAGCGTACTTGAAAAGAAAGGAAGTAGATATTGCGCTGCTCCAGGAGAAGCACCTTGCCCCAACAGTGCTATGCTCACGAGACGCAGCCTAGCAGGTCCGTTCCAAGCTGGTGGCTTCACCTCGCACTCTAGGGGCATCCTTACCTGGGTTAATCCCAAATCAGGTATTCAACTTGAAGAATGCAGGGCTGATCCTGCCGGTAGATATGTAATTTCAAGATGTCATGGCAGGGATGCAGACTTTCTAATTATAAATACGTATGGGCCTAACTATGATGATCCTCAGTTCTACAATTCACTATTGACACTCATTAAGGGATGCCCTTCACTACCACTAGTCTGGGGTGGGGATTTTAATTGCGCATTAGATCCTGCGCTTGATCGTTCAAAGGGACCTCCTAGGCGCCTATCTGCTGCTGCTAAAGTTATTGCTGACATAGCGCCACAATTGCAACTAGTGGACGTGTGGAGAACCAGATCCCGGGGAGAGGCGGATACACGCACTACTCGGCGTACCATGATACACACACAAGAATTGACTACTGGTTAATAACAGAGGTACTGTTATCCAGGGTACGGGACTGCACAGTGTTAGCTCGCTCCTTTTCTGACCACTCTCCCATATTGTTAGCGGTCAAAATCCCCCCCCCGGGGCTCTCCCCAGTTTCTGTGGAGGTTCCCTCCATACTCCCTACTAGATATGGTATTCAAAGCGGAGTTAGCTGCCGCACTTACTGAATTCTTTGAAACTAACGTTGGTTCGGTTGACTGTTTTGCCACGGTTTGGGAGACATTTAAGGTATTCACACTGGGGGTTGCCATGAATAAGCATTCGGGGGTACTCCGCTCCATTAGAGGCAGACTCGCCTTATTAGAGGATCGATTGAGTACACTGGAAAGAGAAGCACTGACTAGGAATGATCCCCAGATTTTAGGACAACTGAAAATGACGCTAGAGGAGTATCATGAGGTGGCCGATAGCAAAATCAAGCACATGGGGAAATACGCATTGACCAGAACCTATGGCGAGGGAGACAGGCCGGGCTCAGTGTTGGCGGCGATCGCTCGCCGTCGGCATGAGTCTGGAGTCATCCAAGAGTTACTGGACGAGCAGGGCACTGTCCTGAGAGAGCAGGCGGACATAGTGAACAGATTTGGCAGATACTATCTGGACCTGTATAGTTCCAAAGTTACCCCAGACGAAGAGAATATAGTGAACTATTTGGAATATATACAACTACCCTGGTTAACGGATAGCCACAGAGAGTACTTCATGAGGCCCCTTGACGCTGCTGAGATCCGCATGGCACTTTACTCCATGCGGGATGGAAGCGCCCCAGGTCTAGATGTGCTCACCGTGTCCTTTTACAAGGCCTATAGTGATATACTGGTTCCACACTTGAGCACTCGGTTTCAGGAAATGGGAGAGACTGGCATAATGCCCCCCTCCATGCGCGAGGCACTGATTGTAACCATATTGAAACCTGGCAAAGTTCCCAAAGAGTGCTCGTCTTATAGACCGCTGTCGCTAATAAATGTTGACACTAAATTTTTTGCTAAAATATTGGCCAATAGACTTACCCCGCTCTTGCCTATTTTGGTAGGCCCAGAACAAGCGGGCTTTGTCCCCGGCCGTACGCTCTCCTATAATCTGAGGACTGTTTTCGGGGCTTTACTGCACGTTAAACCAGACGTCAAGGCAGCAGCAGTGTTTTTAGACGCTGAAAAAGCCTTTGATTCGGTCGAGTGGCAATACATGCTCATGGTGCTAAGGCGCTTGGGAGTTGGAGATATCTTTTTAAAACTAATCTCGGTGCTTTATAACTCTCCCATAGCCCGTGTGCGCTTAGGGGATGCGGTCTCCACTCCCATTCAGATTTCAAGAGGCACCAGACAAGGGTGCCCCTTATCACCATTACTGTATGCCGTGGCTGCAGAGCCCTTACTAAGCGCTCTCCGTGAGTATCACGGCAAAAGAGGCATATGTTTCCCCAGTTACAATCTCATGGTCTCTGCCTATGCGGACGATATGCTATTGTATTTACGGGATCCAGACACTAATCTTTCTCCAGTAATACGAGAGGTGATGCGATTTGGCAGCATTTCGGGGCTTAAAATTATTAACTGGGTTAAATCTATAATCTTCCCATTAACCCCGGTCACAATGCAGACGGCCTTAGACTATCCCCTTCAATGGACATTGGATCCGGTTAGATATTTGGGCATACAGTTCCACTCCGATGCGGAACAAGTACTCAGGGCAAATTATGGCAGAGCCATCACTAAATTGGAGGAAGACATAGAAAGGTTGATTCGCCTTCCTCTCTCACTGGTGGGGCGGGTATCCTTGATGAAAATGATAATACTTCCCAGATTCCTTTTTCTCTTCGTTAATATCCCGGTGGTTGTACTTCAACACATTTTTAAAACGATACGGACCCCGATGGGTAAATTGGCTTGGGCTGGCAAAACTCTGCGTGTTAAACTGGACATCCTAACTTTGCCCTATTCGGCGTGGGGATTCGGGGCGCCAGATCTGGAATTATATTACAGGGTGGCGCAAAGCTCGCACACTCACAATTGGATTCACGGCCCACACAATCTACCCCATCTCCAAATAGAGAAGGTTGCTGCAAGCCCTGACCCCCTCCCTCATTGTCTATTTCAAGCGCCTATTAGACGCTGCAGTGTGCTGTATTCAGTTAACTCTACCGTACACGCCTGGCATGTCTTGCTAAGAAAACAGGCAGGTGCCTTATTGTACTCCCCGCTTATGCCAGTGGAATGGTGCCATTGGCTTAGTATTAGTACTGAAAGAGTTGCACTCCGCTCGTTGAGAGCCCTGCGAATACAAGTGATGGGCGATTTGTTTGAGGGAGGAAGGGTGCGCACCTGGGAGGAGGCAGCGGAGGGCATACATGACCTTACCCTGTGGAAATGTAAAATCTGATTCTTTCGTTTTTAATTAAGCTGCGCTTCATCCATTTTCAGCCCTGCCCTACTTTCAGCCTGGTTCTATCCTGAACACCGCATCTGTATAAACATGAGTAAAGGATTTAGGTTGGGACATTGTAGGCTGTGTAAACATGCAGAGTCAGCGCAAAAGAACAGCTAGCAATCTGCTCGAGGGTTTTCAGGCAATGGTTAATCCACAAGTAAAGTCTACTCAGATAACATCTCTTGTTGTTCAGTCTTAGGACGTAGCAATTGCACAAGACACCGAGGCTGTCGATTCTTGCCTTACCTCATTTGTGTGTTTTTCCCAAAGCTCTATTTACCTCTGGGCGTCCCTTGTTTGTGATCTCTTGCTATAAAAACCCATGTAACCATCGTTCAGTGTGTTCTCTCCTTGGGTATCTTGATGGTACTTGTCGGATGGAGACCCATTCATGAATGCTTAATAAATAACCTATGGTTTGACTTCGCTCCAATGTCGATTCCTCCTTACTTGTTAAAGAACCCGTGGCGAAGTGGTGATCCCTGCACCAGCAGGTTATTAATCTGCTCCACAAATTGGCGCCCGAACGCGGGGCCCCATCAAAGGCTTGCAGTTGGACCAGGAGAGGAGATCGGGTCGGTAAGAAGAACTTCACTGAGGGGCGCCCCACCTGAATAAACTAGTGTTGCTCATGGTCCAAGGTGATTTTTCAGCTCTCCGACTCTGATCTTCCTGGCGGCTGCTGGCCTTGACTGGGGCCTTCGGACGGTCATTTTTTTGGGATCAGGGAGGATCGACAGGTGGGAGTTGAAGACTACACAGAAGGTAAATCTGTATTGAACTGGTTCATTCGGTTAGAAGTTGTCTTGGTATTTGGAATCTGTTTTGACTTGGTATTTGGAATCTGTTTTGAAGCTTGCTATTTTGACTAACATTTTTTCTTACAGGTAAATGTGAGAATATTTTTTTATTTCTCTGTTTATAAGTTTTTTTTATATTTTATATAACATGCCTGTAGTTAGTACGCTTTGGAAGTTTTGTTGTTGCTGCTGCGATAAGCAGAGCATTTTGGAAGCAAGTCAGCTGGCACCACCAGAAGGTACGCCGAATTCTGAGATGTACATCAAATATGGTATTTGTCCCATCATGTATAATGCATTGTGGAACAAATATACAAAAGGGGATCCCCAGTTGCAATGGCCACTAGAGGGAACCATGGACCCTCACAAACTCGAGTATCTAGAGAAACAATTGTTTTTTTGTTTTGTTTTTTTAAAAGAAAGTTAGGCCAGCTATGTTTGACAGTTTGCGTATGTGGAGGAAAAAAGTGAAGGAGCGGCAGCTCAAGGCAGAGAAGGTACAAAGGAAACAGGAAAGGAAGACAGAGTATCAGAAGTATAAGGAATTGAAGGATAAGGAAGTTCAGGAGAAAAAGGAATGTTTAGATAGAGAGCATAGATTACTAATATCTAAGGAATATATAGTTGAAATGAATGAAATGAAATTTGTACTTGTAAAGCGCACTTATACCCCCAAAGAGGTGTCCTGGCGCTGTACGCATACCGCTGTGGAACCCTTCCTGGCTTTTCCCTGTGAAATGTCCACTCCTGGGCACCCCCAGGGTGAAGCCAGGCATCCCAGCGCTGTTGGGGCCGTTGTGGAGATTAAGCAAGCTATTGCCCAGAGTTGCAGAGTGGGACCCATGATTAGAATAGGCACCGAGGCGAGAATTATCAGGTCCGAGGAAATTGAGCCAAAGACCCGCCGAGGCGGGAATTGAACCCTGGTCCCGGGCCAGATCTCTGCATCAGGGTCTGCCGCTCTAACCATTGAGCCACACTTCTCCACTAGTTAGACCAACAGTAGCAGTTCAGGTACACCAAAAATATGTGGATTCAGATATTGATGGATTACTGATCAAACGACCCCTGCCCCCATATGTACCCTTAACACCTCTTCCCCCTGGACCACCAAATGTCGCCCCCCTTGTACCCCCGGCCCCACCTCTTTTGCCCGCGGCTTCCCAGCTCCCTATTTTTCCAACCAGTACCGGTACATCCCTTACCCCCCCCCCCCATCCCAGGCCACTGCATCTGAAATAACTGATGATCCCGTACTTCCTGTCTCCACCCCTCGAATTCTTCATTCTACTGTACCTTAGTTTCATCAGGACGCAATAAGGTTGACAGTACTGAAGTGGTTAAGTGATTTAGAAATGGAAGTAGAAGAAATGATAGATCAGATACAGGATTTTTCAGAGGGCGAACTTCTTTGTCTGATAAATAAGCTTTCTCATCAACTTATGGTTCACTGGGAGATGACTACAGGACAGAATGGCCCTGACAATGTTAGAGCTATTAATCGACAGTGTCAGATAGGGGCTTTCCCTGTAAATAGAATACTGCCATAGCAACGATAATTGGATACCGTAATGAACTCCCTTCCTCTCCCCGAATAAGACCTATAAGGGAAGCTACACCACAGTTCATTCCTGGAAGAGGGAATGCAGACAATGATGACCCAAATAGTGCTGATGCTAGAGCCCATTTTTTGTATAATTGGATATATAGGCCCTGGAAAAGGACGGATGTACTCACTCTAAAAGCCTCTTTACCAGACATACGGAAAAATCCTAGAGGATTTTATGATGATGTACAGGCAGCCATTGATTCCTGTATCATGACTTTAGCAGATATTGATATGTTTTTTTTCTTTGGTATGATCCTGCCACCAGATATGTGGCGACTTACCCGGAAACAGGATCATACTGTTGATTTGGGAGGAGACTGGGCTGCCATAAAGCAGCTGAAACGGATAGGAAGCCTGGTAAAAAAACAAACCCAATCAGCTCATATTGGACCGCTCTGGCAACATACCAACTTGTATAAAGACGATAATTCTGGCACAGAAAGTATATTGGACGGTTCTTACTGCTTGTAAGCAAAGACAGGGCGAGTCCGTCCCCGATTTCTTTACTCGCTTTGAGGAAGTTTCCTCTAATGTATGTAATAGCCCTATTCTTCCTGTCCTTAAAAGAAAGGATGGAATACAGGATAAAAGTTTATTGATTTATAATTGATTTGAGTGAAAGTAACAGGATAGTAGTCCCTCAATATCCTGTTGTTTCTCAGGTAAAGTTAATACACCTGTGGGATTTTCTGGCATCCCCGTTCAAAGCCCTATTTCACAACAACTAAATGTTAGTACAAGGGTCTCCAACATTTTCTGTAACAAAAGTCACCAGTGATGAAAAAGTGACCACCTCATCCAAGAGCATCAGTAGTGATCACATTAGTGCATTAGCCAGGGTTTTCAGCAGTAATGAAAAAAAAAAAAGGCTTTGACAATTTGAACTGAAATATTATATGGGTACTAGATACAAACAATAGCTGCAATACTCCTTTGCGCCAAGATATAATTATGAGTAATAAATATCTCCAACTGAAGTAATAGCTGTAAGTACATTTTCAAGATGTCAACTATTTTTCTACAGACATTAGTTTATGAGTTGTGAAAATACAAAAGAAATGTTGTCTTGAATGCATGAGTTTTATTTTTAAAATACAGGTTGGACTGCACGCAGGAGAGCTACTCACAGGTACCTGGTGATCTACTGGTAGCCAATTACAGTATTGTCAACAGAAGGTTACCTATTTAGGTCTCCTCCTATCAAAGGGGGGGGTAAGACGCTACACCAACATAGGATATAATTGGTGCAGAACTTGCAGAAACCACTGACTCACTCTAATATCTGTGCGTTTATTAACAAATCTTTCACTAATTGCAAAACCCCTGCTTGCTTTAACATTAAAGCACGTATGCATGCCGCTTCCTTGGACTAATTAGTGTGAAGCCATCTTTTTGCAATTGAAAAATGCTTTATGTAATGCTCCTGCTTTAGGTAAAACCTGATTATTACAAATTTGTGCATGCAAAAGATGGAATAGGTCATGCGCATATTTCTCCTCCACATTGGACCCCACTGTGATAAAGCAATTTGAAATGTATATTTAAGGTCACAATTTGACAGTTATGGTACCACATTTAGTGGAAAAAAATAATAATAATTCAGACCCAGCACCTGACCAGTGCGATATTAACAGGGTATGAATTGACACTTTTTGCTCCAAACATCTCTCTGAAATGCTGTAACATTTTGAATCCAGCCACTGTACTGCCCCTTTCTGAGTCCCAGCAAGATGAGAAGCATGATTGCATATTTATTACTGAGAAGGAGACTAAGGGACGGGTAGACCTGACAGATACCCCTATATCTGACCCACTAGGGGAACTGTCCGTGGATGGTTCATGTTACAAACTACCTGATGGCTCTAGTACAGCGGCCTATACAGTTACTCCCTTGAAATCTGTGGTTGAGTTATGTAAAATACAACAAATGTCAGTGCAATCTGTGGAGCTGACAGCTTTGACTAGAGCCTGTGAATTAAGTAAACATTTGACTGTAAATATCAATGTATATGCCTTTGGAGTTGCCCACTCATTCGGACGACTCTAAAAAGGGGGCTTTTTGACTTTGCATGGTGATGAGATACAGTATGGGGAATGAATAGTAAAGATACTGGATACCTTGATGTTACCAAAAAAAGTTGCTTTTGTTAAATGTTTTGTACACAAGAAAATTATAGATGAGGTAATACAGGGAAATACTTTTGCCAATGAAACAGCTAAACAAACAGCCTATTTAGAGTATAGTTTAATGTATATTGTAGGGACAGCTAGATGGACACCAGAAGTGCCTATGTTTAATCAGACTCTAGATTGCATTAGGGAAGTACAGGAAGAAGCTACGGAGGAAGAGAAGGAACAGTGTAAAAGATATGGGCGTCAGGATGCGACAGGATGTTGGATAGATCTATCAGGAAAGCAAAGATGAATGCTTCCAAATTGTTATGTGAATGCTATTGTTACCATGGCCCACAGTTCAGCCCACATCAATGCTAAAGGAATAGTGGCCACGTCAGACCATGTATGGTTCAATAATCTGATTGCCAGGGTGGCAGAGTTCTATGTCAAGAGGTGCATGATGTGCCATACTTATAGCACAGGAAAAGGTACCCCGTTTCAACAGGATATTTTTTACCCCCAGATCTGCCCTTCGAGGTCTTGCAACCAGTTGAGGTGGTTATGGGAAGGCCATCAAATGTATAGGGTGTACCAAGATCAAGGACAATCTGATATTGAATTTACCTTTCTTGTTGATTACTGTGTTGACTAAAGATTTGCATTTGATCCATTCACAGGTGAAGGCCAGTCTCTCTCCCAGTCTTAAAGGTCCAGGTCACAAGCTGAGGCCTAGAGACTGCGTCTTTACCCAACAGTTTCAGAGGTCAGTGCAAGTTCTCTTCACCACTCAGACTGCTGTTAAGTGCACAGGGCACAGACATTGGATCCATGCCAGTGATGTGGAGAAAGCAAGCACCACTCCCTTTGCCATATGATCAGTGGATAACAAGAGGAATACCTGATTTTGAATATGATCAGATCTCTCAGCAAGTGCCTTTTGGGGATGGTGATCTTTTTGAAACATGGTGAAGTGGTGTCATTGGAACAACAACTTGCTGCCATCATGCCTGACCCAGATGAACAGATTCTGTTTGAACATCCCGACATTGTTCAGCCCTGATACAAAATGCGGCCAAGGGCCGAAAAGAACTATAGACTTTGATTGAAGAAACTATCTCTGGAGAGGTAGCAACCCATGCCGGTGGTCAAGACCGCCAACGTCCGGACCGGTACATAAGCTTGCCAGTGAGGCTTTGAAGCAAAAGACACTTGGGACTTAATGCTCTCTGATAGTGTAGTGAGGGAATTTTTGGGAGAATTGAGATTACATTGCTCGATTTCTGGCTGATCGTTACACTACTCTTTGTTACCTTGGCAATCAAACAACAAATACTACAGTAAGAGGAAGGAAGGTTAAGAAACATACAGGTTGAATATAAAAGATCAGTATAGGGAATAGTGTTAGGTGTTCTTCTGAAATAGGTATTTGTATATAGATTAGGTTGAAATGGGTAGAGTTGTCGATCTGCCATTAAGGCTCTTTGGGAAGGTGTCTTTTTGACCTATTAGAAGGAATAGAAGTACTTGTCTCGAATGCCCCCGCTAAAAGCTGACAGTTTTTGATTAAAAGGAGAAAAATAGAATATTTGTATGTTTTCTATTGTTAGTATTGGGATTTTTGGGTCTATTTTGGAGGCTTGAAACATATTACCCTATTCATAGCCTAGTGCCCCCCTACTCCTACCGCATCTGAACATGATCACTTCACCTTGTCCTCTTTTAAGGATTCACACTGCCAAATATATAAGCACAATACATTTGTTCAATATTTACATAAAACACCCTTAATATTAATTGAATCACACAAAAGCTTCGCCAAATAGCTGCAGAAATACACCAGGAAAAAGGAACATGGACATGGTCAGAATGATTTTGGGGTATGTTTTCTACTTTGGGCTGGAAAATATTGATGGGAATAGTAATTATAGGAGCCATCTTTCTAACTTGCTGCTGCTGCTGCATTCAATGATGCCCCTATGATATGCACCACCTGCATAAATATTTGTAGTAGTATTAAACCTTCCCCAGTCAATATTCATGAATTGAATAGAGAAATGATGATGCATACTGAAATTCACGAATTTATGAATATTAATGTACACGATTAATACATGCACCTCTTAGAGTGGATTCAGCACCGCTGAAAAGGAAGGACTGTGGAAATGTAAAATCTGATTCTTTCGTTTTTAATTAAGCTGTGCTTCATCCATTTTCACCCCTGCCCTACTTTCAGCCTGGTTCTATCCTTAACACCGCATCTGTATAAACATGAGTAAAGGATTTAGGTTGGGACATTGTAGGCTGTGTAAATATGCAGAGTCAGCGCAAAAGAACAGCTAGCAATCTGCTCGAGGGTTTTCAGGCAATGGTTAATCCACAAGTAAGTCTACTTAGATAACATCTCTTGTTGTTCAGTCTTAGGACGTAGCAATTGCACAAGACACAGAGGCTGTCGATTCTTGCCTTACCTCATTTGTGTGTTTTTCCCAAAGCTCTATTTACCTCTGGACGTCCCTTGTTTGTGATCTCTTGCTATAAAAACCCATGTAACCATCGTTCAGTGTGTTCTCTCCTTGGGTATCTTGATGGTACTTGTCGGATGGAGACCCATTCATGAATGCTTAATAAATAACCTATGGTTTGACTTCGCTCCAGTGTCGATTCCTCCTTACTTGTTAAAGAACCTGTGGCGAAGTGGTGATCCCTGCACCAGCAGGTTATTAATTAATCTGCTCCACAACCCCTCTTACACAATTTCAATTTTTTATAGTTCGCCATGCACTGAGGGCGTTACTTGGAGACGAGCTGCAAGAACCTCCGGAGTTGCCTGCTCTTTCGCTGGTGATACGTTCAGATTCCCCCATCAAGCAAGTCTCGAAACTCTATGCCACTTCACAAGCATTTAAGCATACGCAATACACCAAAGCTAGGTTGGAGTGGCAACATGATATCGGGGTAGCCCTTACTGATGACATCTGGCGTTACTGCTGTGAAGCCACACAGAAGATATCACTTAATGGAAGGCACAGACTGGCACACTTCAAGTATCTCAATAGGGTACACTATACACCAAAGAGATTATTTCGGTATGGGCTTAGGGACACAGATTGCTGTGAACTCTGTGGGGAGGCAGAGGCAGATTTTTTGCATGTGGCATGGATGTGCCCGCCAGTGGCGGAATTTTGGAAGCAAATTTTTCATACGCTAAACACTATTGCAGGTCAGTACCTCTCCCCTGATCCCATACTGGCGCTTTTGGGGTATACGAAGCCTCTGAATAAGAAAGTCAGGAAGTTAATCTCTATGGGGCTGCTGTTAGCTAAGCGCAGGATTGCGATGCGCTGGATGCGCAGTCCCATACCTACTGTGACAGAATGGGAGCAGGATATGCTATACTGTAATACTCAGTTGGATGTTTATAATGAGCTGATGCCCCCCCAAAAGTCGTCCAAAAAGTTTCTGGGGTCTATATGCGCAATATTTGGTGGCAAAACACGGCGATAGTGCGGACAACGAATGACTGTAGGCTGTACTGGGTAGGCCCAAAAATAATAAGCTCTATGAGTATTGATCCAAACAGATTGTGGCGGTTGTATATTACACATGGTAGGCGTTCGCACTCAGACTAGTGGAACCTGCAGATTGTAATATTGTAGTTCTAGAGTGTATTATCCTAAATGTTTTTTCGTCCTTACTGCAACGCTACATTGCTACTGTGATATGTACCAGCAGTTGTTGCCTGCTCACTGACGCTACAAGTAAGTTATCTATCTTGTTCTGTGCATCGATGTGAACTGGGTTATGAAAACTAATAAAAACAAATAAAAAAAAAAAAAGTAACTTCTTCACTGAGGACATGCTTGGGTGCCTCTTATGCGCCAAATTAAGGATCTTGTTCCGCACAGAATTCTGAACATAGACTTACCATTATCAGAGTTGTGGAATTCCTATGGCCCGACGCCCGGGACATATTGTTTGGGTCCAAGGGCAACAAGTTTTCATGTGCATTTTGTCCTTGGGACGAGTAGGCCCAACCTCCTACAGCACAAACCCTTTGGCTGCCTGATTACAGTGCCACATTATAGATCAGGGAAGGGCACTGTCTGCAGTTAAGGTAATATTTGTGTCCATGTGTTAATGCTGTTCAAACTTGTATTGATGGCTCATTAATGCAAAGTCTTTATTATTAGGGTCAGCGCGCTAAGTAAATGTTGTAAGCTCCTACTACACTACTGACAGTGGTTCCAGTATAAAAATGTGTACACACGTTTTCAATGTTTAGCAATATGAGGCTATGTATAATGCTCCCAGAATGCTCTCTGATTAGATTCAAATATTTGCAGAAGCTTGAAAGTAAGATTGAGGATTCTTTGCTTTCAAAATAAAATGTTCACAAAAAAAATGCAAAAACATTTCACTTAACTTCTGTAAAATTTTAGGTACCATTTCTTTGCAGCATCATTTAGTAAAATGTGTTGATGTATGCTAGTATTTCCCAAAAATATTCATAATGGAAAATCAGTGTAACCAGTTTTAATAAGCATTGGAAAAGCCAGTAGATCTGAAATTTGTGGTCAGCCTTTTGGTTTGGTCAAAGCGGGACTTGTTTTGGCCTGGCTTTTGTAAAACCTTATTGGTGTGGGAGCTGCCGGGCCCTCACCATTATAATAAACATTGGCAAAAGCAAATATTGTTTTGGTCTCAAAAAGCACACATTGCCACAGTAGTTCCTGGCAATGAACAAAACGACTGTGTCGATATGCTCCTTGTGAAAGAACAGAATGCCATCACTCACAGTTTAGCTAGCCGATAGATTTCTAATAAACACAAAAGGTCATGGCTAAACGCAAACCTAATTTGGGGCCCAATTATTAAATAAAGTCTCAAAAGTGCACCCATGTCTGCATTAAGTGCAGATATACGGCTTTCGTGAATTCACAAGACTTTACAGAAGTAGGCCAAGAAATAGTACTCCTAGATAATATTTGTGAACTGCATTTTAGCATGAGCGAATATGCAGGTGTAGATTTGCTCATGCGAAAATCTGAGTGTTTGCAAGTTCACTTTCCCTCCAACCAATTTTTTCCCAACCCTGGAAGACATTTTATGTCTGCCATTGTCCGACCTTTCTCAGTATGGGAAAAGATTAGAGAAGAGTTGGTGAAAACCCTTAAAACATGCAAGTTAGTAGGTTTGCAGACTCAAAAGGGCATTCCAACCCTGGAACGGTTGCTTACCATTACCATCAGCCCCAGTATGTAGATCTGCGGAAACGTGGCAACATAAGGGGATTGCAAGTATTCAAACACTACTCTGGAAGGAGCCCTGGCATAATCAGAGAGGCAATTTCAGAGCTCTTATATAATGAGATTGCTCCCATAATGTGTCGCCGCATTACATGGCACAAAAGGGAGAAGTGGACTTTGTTACAGGACAAGTAGATTTATGAAGCAACCTGCCCCATGGACAAGTAGATATTTTATTAAATTCCACACCCCTGGCCATTCCTCAATAATATACTCCTTTCCATATCAAGCTCCTTGCTAACATTCCAAAAAGGCAAATCCTCTGGTGAAATAATTGTTTCGCAGTCACCCTTCAACCACCGGCTCACCATGTGACAGAGAGAATTGTGTTCCACACTCTAATTCCATCTTGCCTTGGTCAAACCTTAGAAAGAGGAAAACAATCTCTCACCCACAGTAGGCGTAACATCAGAGTCAACTGCAACACTCGCAACACTTTTAACCTCCACATACAACCTGGACAATTTGCCTTAACATTAACTTTTCCAGGGGGGGCGTGGCCGGATGCCGATGGAGAAGGGAGCCTGAACCGGAGCTCCTGCTGGTGATCCCCCATCCAGTATCATCATGACCGCTGTCGGGGGCCCCTACAATAGATAAAGTACCCGCCAACCCCTGAAGTGCGGCGGAGTCGAGCGGCGCCGCAGAAAAGGGGCAGCCAGGTGAAACATCCCTGAAACGCCGCGCTTGGAGGAAGGACCGCGAGGCCAGTCAAGATGGCGCCCGCGGCTCGAGAGGCCATGCCGAGTGGAGGCCGAGAGGCCCTGAGGACATCAGGCGCATGGGAGTGCGGACACTGGAAGGCTAAGAACCGGGCTCCCCCCCCCGCCGCCAGTGAGCAGTAAGGAGGCGCTGAGCGACGGGCCCGGGGGTCACAACGACGCGGGAACCGCTCCAGGGTGCGCGGAGGGGGGCGGCTGGAAGGCCCCTGCTTGCAGAATACGCACACCAGTAAATGGGAGGTCTGGGACCTGTCCCCCCTTGTAAGGGGCAGGGGCTCAGACCATAGGAGGCACCCCGGGATGGGACCGCGGGCCCTATGAAGCCACCACGGGGCCAGGCAAGATGGCGGTCGCGGCCTGATTGGGGGCGGTTGGCGGCAACCAGGAGAACCCAGTAGCGGCCGGCTCGTGCAGATTGCCGGACCGGAAGGATGGGGGATCGGAGTCTGCGTGGCCCCAGAATCCTGGTAGGAGGCACAGAGGAAGAGGGCCCAGGGGATAGCGCACGAGGGTCCTCTAAGGCGCTTAGAGGCGGCGCAGGGAGCCCGACGAACTGCTGCAGGCGGAGTGAGGGAGCTGAAGGTCCCGCTGATACCCACAGAGACCCGCCCTCACACAGGGTGTCGAGGGATGCGGAGACTGGAGCTTGCGTCTCCCAATAGGCAGTGAGGAGGAAAAGCATTGGGAACGGCCTGGATGCTGATGGCAGACTACATGTGGTGACAGGACGCCCCACACGGAGCACCGAAGCATAGGGAGCCTGCCCTGACAGAGGGGCGTTGAACAAGCAGAGAGGAGAGAGAGGCGACGGGCGCGGCAGACCACAGGCCCTGATCGGAGGGAGACCTTTTGTGGAACTATGGTAGACACTGCGCTAAGGGAGGCCCCGATGAGACGAGTTGAGTACCTTGGGATCGGGTGGTGCCTCAGCAAATCATAGGCGGCGGAGGAAGCGGCGGAAGGAGATCCGGGGCACCTGCTACTGGAGAACGAGTGACGGAGAGCTAATATAGCAGGGCACGGAGGTCACCAGGGGAGACCCTGCCTGAGAATACCCAGAGCCTAGTGAAGAAGGGGGCGGAGAGAGCCTCAGGGTCATGGACCAGGGGCGACTGCACTGGACGCCGCCTGCAGTGGCCGGATTGGCGACGCTGAAGGTGAGTGAACTCCTGGACGAGGCCTGAACGGAGGCATCAGGAGACAGAACGCCCTTCCTGGTGACCAGCCTTCACCATGGGGAAAGTTTCCAAACAACGGGATACAGAACAGCAGGAGCAGACAGGGGACGATCCTGGTGAGTCGCGACTGCGGGCTGGAGCCCGCAGTGAAAGGAAAGACGTCCACGACGACCCATCTCTCTCCGACATATTGCAGGCCATAGAAACGTCCAGAACGGCTGTTGAATCCAAAATCGATACGCTCCGTAAGGATCTGGGACTGTTCAGGGCAGATCGGAAATTAGCAGACCGAGTCACGGCAGCCGAAGGGGATACTAGAGATCTGCAGTGACAGGCGACCAATGCTACACACAGACTTACGGACATTGAAAAAAGAGTGCACGTGTTGGAGCTGAGAGCGGAGGACGCGGAAAACAGAGCGAGGCGCAACAACATACGAGTTATAGGCCTGCCAGAAAAAGTTGAAGGGAACAACATGGTTGCTTACCTCGAAAACTGGATCCGCACCGAAGTGACGGAGGAGGGCTTGTCCCCATACTTTGCCTTGGAACGGGACCACAGGGTCCCTGCCAGAACGCCCCCACCTGGGAGGCCCCCGCGGCCAGTAGTAGCGCGGCTACTATTCTACAAGGACAGGGCTCATGTGTTGAGCCAAGCACGTATCAAAGGCCACCTCAAAATAGACAACAGCAATGTCAGGATCTTCCCAGACTTCTCTTGGGAGGTGCAGCGGCAGAGGGCGTCCTTCGTCTCCGCTAAACGGAAACTGAGACAAATGGGGATATTGTACTCCATGGTGTTCCCGGCCAAGTTTCGGATGATGTCAACAGAGGGAACGAAGTTCTTTAATACACCACAGGAAGTGTGGGACTGGATTGAAGAGCAGGGCCCACAAGGCTGGAGAGGTGAAGAACAGGAAAAGCCGAAAAGAGACTCCTCGAGACTCCCAGGAAATGGGGGGAAACCTAAGTGCCTTCCAACAGAGGCAGAATCTCAACGAGCCAGGGAAAGTGCAGTGGTGGCAATAGCATCCCTGAGCGCCCACGGAGCACGAGGTGCCTCCTCGCTGTCAGGGGAGGACCCAAGAGAATCAGACTCCGACACCAGCACGATGGGGGGGAGACCAGCCAGATCCTTCCTGAGGTGACTCCCAGATCGGCGGATGACATCATCTGAAGGACATGCGGCACGCAAGTACAAGCAGGACTCTTGAGCAGGGGGGGGTTGAGATGACGTGACCATGGGTTTGCATGAGAAGCGGAGGGGCCCGAGATGGGCGCTATGGTGTTTACATGCAGTGCATGCTGGATGGGTGGGATCCGGGGGGCACGGCTTTCTTCTAGGTGAGCACTAGCCTCGTCACTACCCGAACTTTGGACACTTGTTCTGGTTGCACGCGAGTGCGCAGTTTGGATGGGGAGAGATCCTCACTTGTCCTGGGGAATGGGGGTTGGGATGTTTGTATAGTTATGGGCACAGCTGTCTACCGCACGGGGACGTGAGCTATATTGGAAGGGATCATGTCACTCAGAGCAGGTCGCTGGAAGCTAGACATGCAGTTAGAGGTCGGAAGGAGGGGAGAAGGATAAATTGCTATACCAAAACAGACGACGTATAACCTCCTATCCTGGAACGTCCGGGTATGCATTCCATGCATAAACGCTACAAGATTCTCTCCCATTTGAACAGACGGGGGATCCACATAGCAATGTTACAGGAAATACACACCCTGGCCTCCGAAGGGGCGGCATTACATCGGAGGTGGAGGGGACAGGCATACTACAACTCATTCTCGGCGTTCGCAAGGGGGGTATTGATCTGGATACGGGCGGGGGTCCCATTCCAACACAAGGGACACAAGGTGGATCCAGAGGGCCGCTATGTAATAGTCACAGGGAGGCTGGATGGGCAGGATATCACACTAATAAACTTGTATGGCCCGAATGTAGATCAGGGGGCCTTTTTAGAACAAATGTCCGGGATTCTGGCACCCTACATGACTAGTTCGATTATCGTAGGAGGAGACTTTAACTGCATCGCGGACCCGGACCTCGATCGGTCCCACCCACCTCTCCGTGATTCTCCGGTCCATAGAACAGCCAGGGCCTTTAGGGACTGGCAGACCCGGTGGGGGCTGGTAGACACATGGAGACGCACTCACCCGCTAGTGCAGGAATACTCGCACCTTTCATATGTTCACGACCTACATGTGCGGCTAGACACTTTTCTCTGTTCGCCAGACATGCATGCACTACTTCAGGGCACGGAATACTTAACACGTACTGTGTCTGACCACAACCCGATATTGACTAGACTACACTGGGGGGCACAACAGCAACCTATCCCCACATGGCGCCTTAACCCCTTCGCTGCTAGGCCTTTCCCCCCCCTGTGCTAAGCCTTTTTGGGGTAGTTCGCGCTTAGGCCCCTGTAACTTTTTGACCACATAAGGTATCCACGCCAAATTTGCGTCCTTTTTTTCCAACATCATGGGGATTCTAAAGGTACCCAGGGTTTGTGGATTTCCCTGGAGGGGACCCAGAAATTAGCCAAAATACAGCTAATTTTTTTTTTTTTTTTTTTGGAAGAATGGGAAAAAAGGGCTCCAGACGAAAGCGTCTGGTTTTTTCCCTGCAAATGGTATCAAAAAAGGGGTTGTGGTGCTGAAATCACCATCTTCCCAGCTTTCAGGGACAAGCAGACTTTTGTCAGAAAATCAACATTTTTTACACAGTTTTGGCATTTTTCTGGGACATAGCCTATTTCTGCTATTTTTTGTGCTTTCAACCTCCTTCCAGTTAATGGTAGAAATGGGTATGAAAGCAATAATGGATCCTGGAAAGCTATACATTTTAGAAAAGTAGACAGAATTCTGAATTCAGCAAGGGGTCATTTGTGTAGATCCTTCAAGGTTTCTTCATAGAAACTAACAGTTAAATATAGGAAAAATTGAAAGTTAGTTGAAAAAAACAGCCATTTGTGTCAACGTTTTCACCTGTAACATCTTCTAATTATGACAGCTGTTTGAAAGCAATATACCGTTACATTTGCTGGACCTTTCTGGTTGTGGGGATATATAGGACTTGTAGGTTCACCAAGAACCTGACGAACCCAGAGCCAATAACTGAGCAGCGTCTTGCAATGGTTTTTTATTATGTACCGGGTATATAGCAATTATTTTGGGAAAATGTATACATGGAAAAATCGGTATGAAAGACACCTATGTATTTCTGAAATGGGAACAAAACGTAGAGTTTAGAAACAGTAGATATTTGCACATTTCCGAAATTGGGAGTACCCAATACTAGCATGAGAATTATAGGTCATTTTTCAAAATGACTTCTTTTTACACATGGTCTTTCATTTGGAAGGCAGAAATGCATCGAAAGTCAATAGGTAATAACAGTTGCTCTACAATTCTGTGTTACCCTAAGTCTCCCGATAAAAATGGTACCTCACTTGTGTGGGTAGGCCTTGTGCCTACGACAGGAAACGGCTCAAAACACAACGTGGACACACCACATTTTCACAATGAAAAATGACCCTTTTTAGGTCTCGCCTAGGCAGCGCGCATTCGCTGCTCTAGGAGATGACCTTTAGAAATTGGTCAGCTCTTTTCAAGCACTCGTGCTTGTGCTGGCATCCACCTTGCGGGAGCGAGCAGCGGCGCGCGCTAATTGAAAACAGATGGCTCTTGCGGCGCCGCTGCTCGCTCCCGGAAGGTGGATGCCAGCACAAGCACGAGTGCTTGAAAACAGCTGTTCGCATTTGCCTGGTTGCCGTCGCTTTGTCGTTGCTCTTCTTTGCCGTTGCTACATTTTTTTCTGCAATGCAGCACCCCATGCTTGGACTTCAGCAATGGTGGCCACACAACTTTTCTCTTGTTGTGCGCAGCTCGCCCAACTCTATTTTTGAAACGTATTTTGTTTTCTCCCATCGCGTCACAACGTTATGGCAGCCGCATGTTCTTTTTAAAACGAGCGGCTCGCCCGACTTGCACCTCTCATGAAACGTATTAATTTGCCAACAAAATATATGTATTTTTTTTCTTGCAGCGCCTTGCTTTTGTTCGGGGTAAGCAGGGTGGTGTGTCCGATCCCTCGCCACAGCTTGAGGAGGAGTCCTTAAAACACACTAGGAAGCCGCTCGCCGCTCTCCTCCAGGGCAGCCAACGCTGCCTCACAGCCCCGCTAGCGCCGTAGTTGCTTGGCAAGGCATCATGCATCCTGGCTGGGTCTGCCGGTTTAATTAAAAGGTAGGCAAGCATATCCTCTTTCTCCCCCTTGTTTTGAAAGCATCGGGAACACTGCTCTTTAGTTTCAACAATGGCGTGGCGCCCGCTTTCATACTATCAACATGGGGCACTACACGGCGCCCTCTTTTATATTATCAACTCGGGCACCACGCTTTATGCTGCAGCACAGCGCCTGTTTTGATATTATCAATATGGGCGCCACAATGCGCCCACTTTCATATTATCAACACAGGCGCCGCGCTTTACCTTCAACAGTGGCGTGGTGCCCGCTTTCATATGATCAGCATAATTGGAGTTGGGCTAACCACGTAACCTCTGTTGGATCAGCTGTTCTCTCAAGCAAGGCCACAGAACTCAATGCGATCTCAGCGTCTCATTATCGGGGTATGAGATGGAGCCCAGCCTAAAATGTGGCCTTCAGTGCTGCTCGATAATATTCTTTCCTTGTCGACGCTGGGGGTAATCATTTGACACATGCTCTCCCAATGCCTGTCCGTTGCGGACGCCAAGTGGCTGATGTCATGTATGATCCCTTCAGCCAGTCCTACCATTTTAACCTGCACAGCACATTATAATTTGTAGTTTTAATTTTTACTTTGACTATGGGATGACATATGCAAATAAATGGAAAAAATGGGGGTCACTGTCCCGGAAGGAGAAAGAGAACCCATCACACAGTTCCAAATCTCTCCACAGTGGCCCCTTCAAGCATTCATAAATCCACTCACTCTCTCTGCGCTTCCTCCACTCATGGCTTAAAACATTTCACAGGATAACAATTTTCATTCTCATCCTACAAACTAACTCACTATCTCTCTCACTGTCACTCAATAAATCACTAACTCTCTCACTCACTAACACACTCACTGACTCTCATTCTCACTAAATAACTGACTAACTCTCTCACTCTCACTAACTTACTAAATAACTCACATTATCTCACTAACACACTCACTGACTATCACTCTCACTGATTCTGTAACTCTCTCACTAACTCATTCTAACTCGCTAACTCTCTCACTCTCAATAAATAACTAACTTTCTTACTCACTTTCACAAACTAACTAACTCTCTCACTAACTAACTGACTCTCTCAAACACTAACAAACTCTCTCTCACTACCTCACTGACTCACTCTCACTAACTAACGACCTCTCTCACTCCATCTCACTCACTAACTAACTGGCTCACTCACTTACTTTCTCACTAAGTAACTAACTCTCACACAATCACTAACTCTCTCTCTCTCACTCACTAACTAACTCGCTCACTCTCACAAACTAACTCTCACTCTAAGTAAATAACTATCTCACTCTCACAAACTAACAAACTCTCTCACTCACAATAACTAACTCTCTTACTAACTAACTCACTCTCACTCACTCACTCAGACTCTCTCACTAAATAACTAACTCAGTTATGACAGTGCCTAGTTTTGGTGTGCAAGACTTTTGCAGTCTGTTGGTGGAAGTAAGGGTGCTTCATTTGGTTACGGCATTAAGGATCTTTTGTTTGGGCATTTACTACTGGTCTTCTGGGCCTGGGGTCGCTTGGCTACAATGCTATGGAGTTCCCCATGTCAAAACTTGGCTGCCTAAAAAGGCGGGTTCTTTAGTTTGTCCTAAATAAAGAGGGGCATAGTTAATGCGCTGGGGAAGGTTGGGCCCATCACTGAGAAGTCAGTCGCCTTTTTACTTTTAGTGAGTTCTAAAAAATGTATATATGTGTGGTATATACATCGCGCATGATGAGCCAATGCGGATATCCAAGGGAAAATACAGCCATTAATAAGTCACTGGCTACTGGCTCCCATGAGGGAGACTCCTCCACTGAAAAGAGCAGCCCTGCAATCCGTCCCACGATCCCACCACCAGAGATGTTAAATATTTCCGCACAAGCACTATTGCCATATGTGTTCATTAGATTGACACACGCTCTCTTTTGAGGCTGTGCATGATATGTTCTCCAGGGCAGCGCAATACTGTGCTGCATGTATGGACTCAGCTGCAAACCAGCTAGGGCTTAGAATGCTACCTTCTGTAGGGATATTACAGCCTGGATTATCCTGAGAACCTATATCTACTTACACTACAATTGCTATTTAACCATCCTTCAAACATCTTTGCCCCTCACTAGCACCAGCAGGGCAATTAATGTCTGTGGTTGTTCAGTTTTACAAAACTGCTTAGATTTTAAAGTTGACCCATGCATAATAATGTACTTCTTCCAGTTCTGTTATTTGTAACCAACAAAAGTAGTCCTGGTCTATTCAGTTTTCTTATTATAAGATTGGCCCTACTGGTCCCATTGTACTATGTGTTGGAGTATATAAACATGTGAGTGGGGATAATGTGCTGCATAGCTAAACACTTATAAGGTCCCAAAGGCGAGACCTATTGGCTATGCCAATGCTTGTTTTGCAAAGTGCCTAGCTGTAGTTTGTGAACCCTAGCTCTGCCTGCACCTAGGGAAACCTAGCAAACCTATACATTTTTGAAAACTAGACACCCAGGGGAATCCAGGATGGGGTGACTTGACTGGCTCTCACCAGGTTCTGTTACCCAGAATCCCTTGCAAACCTAAAAAATTGTCCAAAAAAACCACATTTTCCTCATATTTCTGTGGTGGAAAGTTCTGGAATCTGCGTGGATCCACAAAATTCCACCCACCCCGCGTTCCCCAAAGTCTTCCGAGAAAAATGGTACCTCACTTGTGTGGTAGGCCTAGTGCCCGCAAGAGGAAACGGCCCAAAACGCAACGTGGACACACCACATTTTCACAGTGAAAATTGACCCTTTTTAGGTCGAGCCTAGAGTAGCGCGCAAGCGCTGCTTCTGGCGAAGACTTTATGTAGTGGGCATTTGAAAGCTGACCACACGCTCGTGACAATGGCCTTTTCCGTGCGGTTACCCGCACGTGTCAGGCACGATGCACGAGCGTGTGGTCAGCTCAGCAGGCTGCCGCGCTCGCTCGCCCCCGCTCCTCTCTCACGCTGCCGACGTCTCTGCTGTCCAGCGCTTCACTTGTTATTATCAGCATCGGCGCGCAGTGTGCCAGATGGTGGTCTGCCTGCATTCCAGTTTCAGGTTACTTGCACTTAAAAGCCTTGTTGTTTACAAGTCCTGCTTCGAACTCGCTCTGCCTTACTGTTCCTTTTGGTGCCTTATTTTATTACATTAACTGAGGCTCAGCTTTGCTTAGCGCTTTGAAGGCTACTTAATTTCAATGTTTCTTGACAGACGACGCGCGCAAGTCTCGTTTAGATCTCTACAGTTTAAAGTCACACTGTAGTTCTGCATAAGAGCTATATGGCGAAGCTAACATACATCTTACAGATTTCGTTCGAAAGTGAGACTTGCTCGACATGTGAGCTGTTTTTCTAGGATAGTTGAACATTGATGCGGGTTAACATGGGAGAATCGTGTTTGAGAATTATAGCAACATGAAAATGAATTAGGGGTCTAGTGTTTAAAGAAGTCACAAAAGTGCACCTGCGGGCATATTGGTTTGCATTGGGCCAAGTTCACAGCTGCAGGGAATTCACAACAATTTAGAGAACCGAGTCAAGAAACTACTCCTAGCAAACTTTAGGTGAATTTAAATTCTGCATGAGCACATCGGTATAGGCGTATAGCTGCTTATATAAAATCTGCTAAGAGTTTGCAAATGTTTGTCCCCACTGGCACCCTCCCCAACCCCACCATGGAAACACGTTGATTCCTGCAGCCTTTGTGAGGAGTAATTTCCAACCCCCTTTCAGGGCGTAAACAGACTGGAGAGAAGATGGTGAATACTATTGAACATGCTATTTTGTGGATGTGTACAGACCCACGGGACGTTCCAACCCAGCTTCCAGCCCATATATGTAAACTGTCTGAAAGGTGGCAAAATAACTGGTTTGCTATCCATTCATAAAATGTACAAAAAAGTAACCTCACGCGTAATCAGAAAGGCTATCAGGGCTTATAGAGGAGAACACTGCCCATGTGTGTCAACTATATAACAAAAGGGATAAGTGGTTTTTTTTTGTTTACAGAAATGTAAATTTCTGAATATTCCGTCGGTTGCACAAGCAGGTATTTCATAAAATATCACACCCCTGGTGTTAACTGTTTATGAATAAAACTACTCTGAGGACAACCACCTAGATGCCACATGATGGTTTCTGAAGGCTGTTGAACTAGCTTTATTGCCGCTAGACTGAAGCAAATAGAAAGTCCATCGTGAAATCTGGACTATGCAACCTTACGCAATTAGCAACCGCTGTTTCCTTCTAGCCTACAGAACTTACGAGAACCCACAACATGAAACGTCAGTTTTTTATGGAAGGGGCGGATGTAGACTGCACCTGGAAGAATTAGACAAACATCTGGTGCAAACAGGTGCTACAGCCAACACAAAAGTGAAGCCAGCCCCCATGGAAGACATTAGCATAACTTGTGATAATTTCAATTTGATTCCAAAGCCAAAAATGAAAACTCAGAAACAACGGCGCCCTTGAAGACTTGATGTCAGGGGGGTGAAAATACAAACGACTGGCTCGCTTTGAAGCAAACTGGCAAATTTAAAAAAACTAATTTAGAAGAAAATAACGGTACCCACACAAATTACCGGAGAAAAAAAACTCAATAGGAGTTAAGCTTAGAATGGGGGCAAACTATAACCAGACATTCCGAAACGTACCAAATTCAACTAAGGCACTTACAAAACATTAAATCAAAGAGCGCACTGCGTACAAACTAATAAAACAGGGTTTGGTGGCTTAGTGGACTAATGCCTCCACTATAGGTGCCTGTGTTCGACCTCATGGTCACAGGTTCAAATCCCAGCGGGTCCACTTAGCCTTTCATCCTTCTGAGGTCGACAAAATGAGTACCACTGAGTTGGGCAACAATAATCATCTGTTATTTAGCGCCTTCATACCCGTGGGTGATACTGTGCTTTACAATTACATGTTATGTTATAAAACGAAAAATACAGGCTTAACTCACAATAACATTTCGTTGTGATACTGAATGATACAGCTAGGACTGTATTCCTTTCTCATATTCTGCATGCGGTTAAGGATGTAGTTTCTTTACCAAAAAAGCATTATAACTGGTAATTCTCTAATTTTAAACAGGAAGAGTAACGTAGCTTCCGTCCATGGTAACTTAAAGTACAGCCGCTTTGAACAGACGACGCGCGCAAGGCTCGTTAAGATCTCTACAGTTTAAAGTCACACTGCGCGTTAGAGGACAGCCGGGAAGAGGTGCGTGTGTTCCACTGTGAATAACATCGGTGACAGTGGTGAGCAAAAGTAGGCTGGGGTGCACTGGATTCAAGGCATAAAGCGTGCCTGGTTAGTTGCATGCTCAGACCATCCCGTGCCTGTGGTTATTAGAAATTACAAACATACTTTTGCCTTTGGCGTTTTTTTAGGGGGATACTAGATGCGCACGCGTTTGGCCTTTGAAGGATTTCTCCAGAACAGAAGAACATGTTTTTCTTTTACCTGGATATTGAGATGGCCAAGAAAGAGGCGGTTTAAAGTCTCTATACGTCTATGCCGCCAAACAGACAGGCCTCCGTGTACTGCCTTGTCTGGGTCTTTGTAATGCCAGGCCTCTCCTCCCCCAAACTGTTAAATGACAGGGGCAGGCCGGCCTGCGTGCTCAGCAGAGCTCAGGAGAGTGTGCCCCTGCTGTGGGCTAATGGACGTTGCCTTTCATAGGGAAACAGCCTACGCCAGACCACTTTATTTTTGGGAGCCAAAGCCGCAGGAGTGCTTTCAGTCTTTTGCTATGTGCATAAGAACAGCCTGTGTTTCCCCAAAGTAGAGAGGAAGTTCGCTACTCTTCAAATCGAAGATATAGACCAGCTGGCAGAGCTTTCCTATTAAGTCCAAGGGCAAACCAGCAATTTTGGAAATCCCTTCTCATTTTAATCAATTGTCCTTGAAATACTGACATCCTAGAGGAGAGGGACCTGGGTTCAGCTGTGTAACAGCATTTGTACTGTGCAACAGCATTTGTACTGTGCCTCATTCCGCTCCACTCTACCTCACTGTTATTTATGGTGCCTTATTGTACTAGGCGTTGTACATGGGCTCAGCTGTGTAATAGCATCTTCTACTGTACCTTATTCTGCTTTAGTTAGTCTCACTGTGTTTTTGCTCTTTCATCCATTGTTACCTTAGCCAAGTTAATGGAGAAACTGTTTCGTTAGAGCTGTGAAGGATCCTGTGGAGGTGAAGCGCGCAGTGCAGTTTAGCTCTAGTTATTAATAACTCCTGTGGGGATCCTCCTTTCACCTACTGACTTGCTCTGGATTTAATCAAGGCCCTTACACAAGCTGGCGTCAGCTCCGGCTCTCTCAGTGCCCCTTAGATGTGTCTCTCATGCTGCACACAGCTCTCCCAGTGTACCTCAAGTGTGTCCCTTATACTTCATACAGCTCTTCCTCTACACCTCAGATCTGTATCGCACGCTGCACACTGCTCTCCCAATGCACATTAGATCTGTTCCTCTGCTGCACAAAGCTCTCCCAGTGCACCTTACATCTCTCCCTCATGCTGCACACAGCTTACCCAATGCACCTGAGGTCTATCCACAGAGCACACAACTCTTTACTGCCTTCCATATAGCCCTTACGCTGTTTACAGGTATACAAATTCACCGCAGGTGTGTCCCTCGTACTTCACACAGCTTTCCCAGTGCACATCAAATCTGTCACTTACCCTGCACGCACCTCTGTCCCTCACGATGCACACAGGTTTCTACTGCACCGCAGGTCTGTCGTTTACACTGTACACAGCTCTTCAGAAAACACCCAAAAATCTTTGGCTAAAGGACAGGCAACAGAATGGCATTTGATTTAAAACACAGCACTGCTTACAAAAAAAATGTATCATGCTTGGTATGCTAGGAAGTGGTGCTTTATGTATAGTTATGTCATCACGCCCAAGGTGGGACGATTAGAAGTAACAGACTAAATGCTGGTAAAAGTTAATACTCCCTAAATAACAACAAGCATTGGCATAGCCAATAGGTCTCGCCTTTGGGACCTTATAAGTGTTTAACCATGCAACAGTTAATGTTGTTGCACCAAGGATATTGTGCTGCATAACTAAATACTTATAAGGTCCCAAAAGCGAGACCTATTGGCTATGGCAATGCTTGTTTTGCAAAGTGCCTAGCTGTAGTTTTTAGGTCGAGCCTAGCGCAGCGCGCATGCGCTGCACTAGGAAAACGACCTCTTGGAATCACTCTGGGCTTTCCACACGCTCGTGCGGGTTTTTTTTTGTGCATTATTTTAATTGGTCTTTGCGTGTGTCTTTCTAAAAAAGACAGCACGCAATTGGGCAAAGGCGGCTGCATGTCCCACCATGTATCCGCCCACGGCTTGCGGTTACGAGCAGGGGCACGCTGTGTGCCATCTGTTCGGTTTTGTATTTCAAAGGCTTCGCGTTCACTTTGTGGCCGGGCACTGTTTTCTGTAATTGCTTTTGTCCTGCCTGCTGCCTGACACCTCTTCGGCAAAGCGCTTCTCTCTCGCGCCGGGGCTCGAACCAGGTTTCCCAGTTCTAAATCTCTGGCCGCAACGCCACATCCTCTAAACTCACGTCGCTTTGGTTTCCAGATGCAGATCTCCCTGGAAGTTTGGAGATTTCCAGATACCGGCCATCGGCGCTCTTTGTTGTCCTGGCTTTGATCTTGTGATGTGTGTAAGACTCTGACAGTGATCTGTGTCCTGGAGCCTAATGTGTTCATGCGCTTGACGTCCAGCTCTGTTCCCGTACACTCTGTGTCACAGCTGCACCGGGCAGGGCTGGGCTAGAACCCGCCAAAAGCGGTGCAGTCCGAGGGGGATGGTAAATGCTCTGTTCAGCAACAGCATGGATGGGCTTTCTTGTATAGCGCACGACTCTCCTCAAGCGCTTCAGTGCGCGCAAAGCTGTTGACAGAAAAGCGAAATCAAGGACATGAAGTGATTTACCAGGGATCACACATTTTGATCGAGTGGGGTAGCCAGGATTGTAAAACACCGGTCTTGATCACAGTCACTAGCCCACTCTTCTCAAAAGAGACTGGAGACCTACTCGACAACCAGTCAGACATCAGAGGGGTCAGCATTCACTGTTCTCTGTTGGCGACTTCAGTGGCATTTGTGAAATGGGCAGGCATTCCTAGCCCAGAGCTCGAAACCCAAGTCTCCACTCAGCAGCATAGCTCAGTTGGTTCAGCGCCTACTGCAGAGGGGCATGTGTAACTGGTGCGTCACGTGTTAGATTTCTCACAGGACTGGCTCAGTCTTTTATCCTTCTGAGGATGAAAAAAACAGAATGATTTTATTTGCTAATGAAAGATGTTAATTGTAGTGCCAAGAGACTAATAATAATGATGATAACAACAACAATGAATGAATCAATCAAAGTGATTTATTAAGCGCAGCTCCTGGCCGGCGGCGTCTTGGCGCTATAGAAACGTGTACAGTTCCCGTACACTCAGTGTCACAGCTGCACCGGGCAGGGCTAGAACCCGCCAAAAGCGGCGCAGTCCGAGGAGGATGGTAAATGCTCTGTTCAGCAACAGCATGGATGGGCTTTCTTGTATAGCGCATGACTCAACTGAAGCGCTTCAGTGCGTACAAAGCTGTTGACAGAAAAGCGAAATCAAGGACATGAAGTGATTTACCAGGGATCACACATTTTGATCGAGTGGGGTAGCCAGGATTGTAAAACATCGGTCTTGATCATAGTCACTAGCCCACTCTTCTCAAAAGAGACTGGGGACCTTACTCGACAACCAGTCAGACATCAGAGGGGTCAGCATTCACTGTTCTCTGTTGGCGACTTCAGTGGCATTTGTGAAACGGGCAGGCATTCCTAGCCCAGAGCTCGAAACCCAAGTCTCCACTCAGCAGCATAGCTCAGTTGGTTCAACGCCTACTGCAGAGGGGCATGTGTAACTGGTGCGTCACTGGTTAGATTTCTCACAGGACTGGCTCAGTCTTTTATCCTTTTGAGGATGGAAAAAAACAGTATGATTTTATTTGCTAATGAAAGATGTTAATTGTAGTGCCAAGAAGCTAATATAATGATGATAACAACGAATGAATGAACGAATGAATCAAAGTGATTTATTAAGCGCAGCTCTTGGCCGGCGGCGTCTTGGTGCTATAGAAACGGGTACAGCTACAGGAGAGATTGCCCTTGCAGATACTCAAATATCTCCTAATCCTGAGAGAAAAGCCAAGTTTAAGGCCTTTCTAAAAATAAATAATGAAGGAGCGACTTTTTTTTTCTTCGGAGTTTTATATAACGCGAACTTGACCCAAATCGGGTATCAGAGCGCTTTACATAGCACTTGAGGACACATTCAGTTTTGTTAGGCAGGGGAGATTAAGTGATTTGCCCAGAATCACAGGATGTTCAGCGTCATTGCCGAGACTCGAACCCAGTTCCCCAGATTCCAGGTAATCTGATCACGTGTTTAACATAACCCCGCTACATTTTGAATGCATGAGTGAATCAAACAAACACCTACAAATAAATAAGTGCATGAAAGAATGACACAGGTTAAACAAATCACACAGTGTGCTTCACGCACCCAGTTACCGCCTCGGGGCGCTTTGGTGATCATGGTTAGAGCAGCGGAGGGACAGATTTAGAATTTGGGCACTTTAGTGAAAGATGCTTTTTCAGGAACCCTTTTGAATGGCGTTAAAGGCCGCTTTTCAGAAAAAAGTATTCAATTGGATCAAAGTACACAATTAGAAATTGTTCAACTCTGCTGTGTACAAAAGTTTATTGATGTGTTTTTGTGTGCTCTTTCATGTGCACCATGCGCAAAATTAAAACAGTCTTAGAAATACAGGAGACATTTTATTTTGTGGCGCAGAGGCACTGTGAACTTACAGCGGCATCAATGCTGCCGACACACAACATATTTACAGGTTTTTTAGGTCAAGCTTGTGCTCATAAGCAGTGGCGGCTGGTGGCATTTGAAAGTGGTGAGGCGTAAATACTGAAGTGTGGCGACCGAACATTTTGAAAAAAGAGTGGGCAAATGGTGCATTTTCAAGCAAATTTGAGAAGCAAGAAGGTTAATAAAGCAATTGTGAAATAGCAGTTATTACATTAATAAAGAGATGTCATAGGAGGTGGCGGTCTCTTTCCCTCCCATTACAGAGTTCCCTTCGTCTGACACTGGAGGTGGCTGTCTCTTTCCCTCCCATCACAGAGCTCCCTCTGTCTGACACTGGAGGTGGCGGTCTCTTTTCTTCTCATCACAGAGCTCCCTCCGCCTAACACTGGAGGTGACGGTCTCAATCCCTCCCATCACAGAGCTCCCTTTGTCTGACACTGAAGGTGGTGGTTTCTTTTCTTCCCAAAGCAGAGCTCCCTGTGTCTGACACTGGAGCTTTCCCTCCGTCCCACAGCTGCATGTGTCTCGCAGTGAAGGCGACTGTTCGGGTCTCATAGCTCCTTTTGTCTCTCACTGGAGATGGAGGTTTCTTTACCTCTCTTCCCACCGCTCCCTTGTCTGCAACTGGAGGAAGTCGTACCCCTCTCAAACAAGGGCTGTCACTCCAGTGTAGTGCCTACACCTACCCAGAGGCAGGTTCATTCACAAAAATGTAGAAGTGAGTGGGAACTTACGGGACCTGACTTCCACACTTTTATTTTTGCTATTTACTTGTTAGACTTCTTCTGTTTTCAATATTCTGATGCCAATTTTTTGGGGAAACTGTTTTCGGAGCCTATAATTAGGGCGTTAACACCTGTAACTGTTGCCTCCTCTACCGCTATAGGCCCAAGGCAAGGGCATGTGAGGGGGGGGAGGGGTGAAGTTCCGTTAACCAGAAACTTAAATGGATGCTTAAGTTAAGGCCGGCTCTTCCCATAAGCTGGTCTCTGATGTGTTCACAAAAATCACGACCTGCGTCAGCCTTGGACAATCCGTCTTGCAGGTAATCCATTCCATGAGGCTGCCCTGTCAGCCTCCAGCGGTGAGAACAACCAGTGCTTCATTAGCTAAATATATACCTGCATAAATAAATAAGTGCAGGGGTCCAAAGTGTTTCTTCCAGGGCAGTGATTCATACTACAACACTTGCAGCTGTTGACTTAGTTGACTGCTAAAAAACTCTTTGGGTCCAAGCTACGTTCAGAAAATTGAACAGAGGAATTTACCAAATTAATATTGGGATACACTGGACAAAACAATTGCCCCTCACTTGAAAGTAGTAGGATTTTCCCCAAACTCAAAGGACAAATTACCTGATTTTCTTTAACTCTACCAGCATATCGTGAGGACTTTCCTCATCCTCTTTCAACATCTGATAGAAAGTCAAATGCAAGACCAAAGCTTGCCCTTTGAAATTAATTTGCCTCCCCGATTTGGCCTTCGATTTGACAGTATTTTACCTAAGTCACACTGGACACTAGCCTTTGTTGTTAAAATAGCAGATGCCCCAGAGGGTAATTTGTGCTTCTTCTCAAGGCCTCCACAGAGGTGTTCATCGCTTTGGTTGTATCCAGAGCGGGGTGGCTGGTTCTAAGTCATCTCCGCTCCCTATTGAAGGAGATAATGAAACAGAAACTCTAGAGTTTCAACGATGACACCAAGCACAGGTTAGGTAAGGAAAGGGAAACCTTCTGAACCCTCAGAGATGATCACTGAGCCTTTGGTGGTAAATGTCTACCCTCTTTCCTTTAATAGTATAATGCCAAGGGTAATTGTGAGAAGGTAAAGGCAAGTGAAGAAGTCACATGCCAGTGGCCCTGCACAAACTCAAAACCACCAAGACAGACACCTTTCAGACCAGCCTGTAAATAATCATGTTATTCTAATAAGTACCTAAAGGGTACCTAAATTGTGGTGGGAGTTGCCTAATAACATTTAGAAACGTAAATGTATGACACACTGATTTTATTATACAACAAAAATCTTTTCAATATTTGAAAACGTTAAATAATCCAAAACATTACAGTGAATAGGAACTATACATACAGGGATTGCAACAAACCTGTATTGTGCACCTCAACAACAGCCATTGCAGGGTCTTGCCGATATTCAAAAACACTATTAAAATTACCACAGAGTTGCTGTACAAACAAGGTTTACAAGTTCCAATGTTTCCAAACGCCTCCATTAACCTTCACAAAAGTCAATAAATGTTTTGTGGTACCACATTAACACTTGTTTAAGACTGTCTATAGTTACAAAAAAACGAAATACAAACTACAAAACAGGAACTTAGTACAGAAATACAGGAACTAATTAAAAAAATAAGACATTTATCCTAGGGCTGAGTAAAAAAGACTTCCATTATGCACGAAAGGCACTGACAGGTTGCAGGCAAAGGAACATATCCGTTTTAAGTAAGGATGTAGGATGTTTAAATATGTTCGTAATAAGCACCCCGTACCTAGCAAATGGGATCTTCTTATACCAGCTAACAAGAGAAATACTGAGGCAGCATAAAAGGCTGCAATACACCTACTGATTAAAACTTAAATCCAGAGGGGGAAAGGCTAATACATGCTTGTTTTTGGTGTATTGGGAATTAACCATACCTCTAATAGGGAGCAGCAATAATGACTAGTGCCAAACACATTACTAGAAACATTGTGAGGCAAATACCAACACAACACCATTGCTATTTTCGCAAACGCGAGTACGACAGGCTGGCTCCATATGTGGACGGGGTAGCATCCTCACCTGGGGATAGGTCTTTACATACTGGTGCTTTTTATACACTGACCCGGAGTTGTTGCTTTCCATGCTAGGGCATTACCAATACCGGCCTAGTATGAGTGCAGTACATAAGGTTGTGTTCCTTAACATGCAGTGACATCGCAGATAGTAGGAAGGACATAATGCACAGAGCACTGACAACAACTCAGCCTAATCCAAAGGACAAAATGTAAGCCGGGGAGGCGTTTATTTTAATGAATAAAAATAAATAAACTTACCAGGCATCTCCGGTCCCGCGTCGCATCACGTCTCCAGTCTCCATACAAGTCGTGGAAGTAACTTCTCCCCGCTCTTTTGCTTGACTGGCAGTGGCAAATGAGAAGACTGGATGCGACTGGGGGCGGCTACTCGGCTGTATCCTGGTATAGGGCATGGGGCAACTGTACGTCACCGCCCGGCAGGATCCTATCTACAGACGCCTGCACTACACTAGGCATGCGCAGCATACCTAATGTATTGTGAATGGCGTGGGGAGCTGAAATAAAGATCGCTCTTCTCGCAGATGCGCCGTCCATCTTCTGGACTCCTGCTCGGAGTGCTCTCGCCTGCGTGCGCTGTGCGTTCTGACATGCGCACTTTCACCTGTGAAGCAGCTGCCAGCACAGGCCGGAAATGTAAACAGACGAATTGTCAAAGCTGTCAATTCGTCTGCTTACATTCTTGCTGCCCGAACTGCAGTGAGCAGTTTCTTTTGTGTTGATTTGCCTAGTGGGGCACCGCCCCGGCGCCCCTATGGACCAGCCGCCCCTGCTCATAAGTATGTCTCCCTGTCTAACTTTTTGTGTGTGCGTTTATGTATAATTGTCTCTCTTCGAAAGTGTTTGTTTTGAAATGGAAATTTATAAAGCGCAAAACAATCACCCGAAGGTGTCAAGGCGCTTGCTCGATAAACAAGGATGGACTATGGGGGGTCGCAGGCACACTAAAGACTAAACAACCATGTCTTCAACATTTTCCTAAAAGTCAACAAACGGCTTTCCTGTTTCAACTTTCTAGGTAGAGAGTTCCAAAGTTTTGTTGAACCTACCAAAAACTTCTTCCACCCCAGGAGCATTTTTTGCCCTGGGAACAATCAAATCATGAGCATACAAAGAGCGCAGATGACGGACTGGAATATAAGGTTGTAAATTCTGTTTTAAAATCCAGGTCCTGTATTGTGCACGGCCCTAAAGACAATACACAAATTCTTAAACTTTATTTGTTTTTCAACAGGTAGCCAGTGTAGGTCTTTCAAAACCCTAGACACAGATTTATGTCTTGGGATATTAAGCAAAAGCCGCGCTGCAGCATTCTGTACCACCTGCAATTTAGCCAAACATTTTTTCCGCAGATTGATAAAGAGGCCATTACAATAATCCGCTCTAGATAGAACAAGTGCAGAGACCACGAGTTTACGTAGCTCCGCTGGAATGAATGGTAAAATCTTTCTCAAGAGCTTTAACGTGTAAAAAGCATGGGAAGTGACATGATTGACATGACTCTCAAACGAGAGTTTAGGGTCAAATATAACTCCCAGGTTTTTCACCTTGGCTACAGGCAAAGGCAAGGGACCCAACTCCAAAGGCCAAAGCTCAGATGACCAGAAATTGGTATGGGCACCAAAGAGTAAAACCTCTGTTTTACTCGTATTAAGTTTTAAACAGTTGGTAGCCATCCAATCACCAACCTGACGAAGGCAAGTATGAAATTGTGCCATAGTATCAGTGGGAGAGCCGGTCACTGAGACGATAATCTGCGTATCGTCGGCATAGGAGATGGCCGAAAAGCCCAGGGACTTAAACAGCCTAGCCAGTGGTGCCACATAGATGTTAAAAAGGGTCGGACTCAAAGCCGACCCCTGTGGCACCCCACAAGGCAAAGTAAAGTTGGGTGATCTAAAATCATGCAAGGCCACAAACTGCTCCCTACCAAACAAAAGAGATTTCAGTAGGGAAAAAGCTTTCCCTTTGATACCGATCCCCTCCAGAACTTCCAGCAACTTCTGATGGTTCACTGTGTCAAATGCGGCGGAGAGGTCGAGCAGCACGAGAGTTTCAGGTATCTGTGTCAACCTCCGTAGGTGTGTGTGTTCGGGTTTTTGTTTAGGCTGTGATATGTGACTGTAAGTGTGTTTGAGGTCTTGTGTTTATCAACCGATCTCCATACCTAGTCTGTTTCAGTTGTGGTGAGTTGATGTAATTTTGCCTTCTCCTGCCACATGATTTACTTAGCCGTGCCGTATAATTCCAGTGGCCCTGGTCTTAGCCTTTGTACGTTATTGTGTGAATATGGAAGTATACTTCAATGTGTCTATTGTAGTGTCCATCTATTCTGGGCAAATCACTTAATCTCCCCTTGCCTGCCAAAAATAAATGTGCACTTGTGCAATGTAACTGGTGCTCACGTAAAGCACTCCAATACCTTTGGGTCAGAGTTTGTGCTATATAAAAATGCAAAAAAGAGAGACAATATACAAGCACAAAACCATTTTCGCCCAATTTCGAAAGGGTTTTGCAATTGTGAACATACCTATTTGCGCTTCTGAGTTTCACTTATACATACATGCAAGGAGATTTAATAATGAGCTGAACACCCCAACTCCCTTCCCCCCCCCCAGGGAGTACCATGGAAGACTAAAAATACGTTTTCCCACCATATTAGAAAGGTTACTGGTCTTAGTTGTAATATTAGAAAAAAATAATACTTTTAATTCCACTTCTTCTCAATAAGCATTGCAAGAACAAGAAAACTAGAAGACATTTTTAATGTTAATTCTTTTTTTTAATAGGGTCGTTCAGTTCTATATAATGTATTATTGGTTACATATAAGGTAACAACACTTTTTTTATTATAACTTTTCAACATGCTGCACAGTAGCCATGCTGCTTTACAGCATAGCTTAAATACATTGCCAAAGCCAATAGCTCTGGCTAAACACTTATAAGGTTCCAAAGGCGAGACCTATTGGCTATGCCAATGCTGGTTTAACCCGAGCTCTGCCGGCACCTAGGGAAACCTAGCAAACCTATACATTTTTGAAAACTAGACACCCAGGGGAATCCAGGATGGGGTGACTTGACTGGCTCTCACCAGGTTCTGTTACCCAGAATCCCCTGCAAACCTAAAAATTTGTCCCAAAAAAAACACATTTTTCTCACTTTTCTGTGGTGGAAAGTTCTGGAATCTGCGTGGATCCACAAAATTCCACCCACCCCGCGTTCCCCAAAGTCTTCCGAGAAAAATGGTACCTCACTTGTGTGGGTAGGCCTAGTGCCCATGACAGGAAACAGCCCAAAACGCAAGGTGGACACACCACATTTTCACAGTGAAAAATGACCCTTTTTTTTGCAAAGTGCCTAGCTGTAGTTTTTGAACCCTAGCTCTGCCTGCACCTAGGGAAACCTAGCCAACCTATACATTTTTTAAAAATTAGACACCCAGGGGAATCCAGGATGGGGTGGCTTGACTGGCTCTCGCCAGGTTCTGTTACCCAGAATCCCTGGCAAACCTAAAAAATTGTCAAAAAAAACACATTTTCCTCACATTTCTGTGGTGGAAAGTTCTGGAATCTGCGTGGATCCACAAAATTCCACCCACCCCGCGTTCCCCAAAGTCTTCCGAGAAAAATGGTACCTCACTTGTGTGGGTAGGCCTAGTGCACGCGACAGGAAACGGCCCAAAACGCAAGGTGGACACACCACATTTTCACAGTGAAAAATGACCCTTTTTTTGCAAAGTGCCTAGCTGTGGTTTTTGAACCCTAGCTCTGCCGGCACCTAGGGAAACCTAGCAAACCTATACATTTTTGAAAACTAGACACCCTGGGGATGCTAGGGAGGTATGGCTTGCGTGGATCCCCCAACGTTTTCTTACCCAGAATCCCCTGCAAACCTCAAATTTAGCTGAAAAAAAATCACTTTTTCCACACATTTTTGTGTGGGAAAGTTGTGGCATCACCGGGCTGACACAAATTTCCTACCACCCAGTGTTCCCCCAGGTCTCCCGATAAAAATGGTGCCTCACTCGTGTGGGAGGCCCAAGTACCCGCGACAGGCAAGGGCCCAAAACGTATTGATGCGACATCAAAATTGCCCATCACAAAACGACCTGGTTTTGCAAGGGGGGTCACCTGGGTTTTTGGCCCCGTGCTCGGCGGCCAGCTAGGGAAACCTACCAAACCCACACATTTCTGAAAACTAGACACCCGGAGGATTCCAGGGAGGTATGGCTTGCGTGGATCCCCCAACTTTTTCTTACCCAGAATCCCCTGCAAACCTCAAATTTAGCTGAAAAAAATCACTTTTTCCACACATTTTTGTGTGGGAAAGTTGTGACATCGGACTGACACAAATTTCCTACCACCTAGTGTTCCCCCAGGTCTCCCGATAAAAATGGTGCCTCACTCGTGTGGGAGGCCCAAGTACCTGCGACAGGTAAGGGCCCAAAACGTATTGAGGCGACATCAAAATTGCCTATCACAAAATGTTTTGGGCCCTTGCCTGTCGCGGGTACTTGGCGCCATGCGCGCGATCGTCATTAGATTGAAAACCAGTGAGGGGCCTCTGGAGGTTGGGGAAGCTCTTCCCCACCTCCTGAGGCTCAAAAAAAAAAAAATGGAAATCCCTCTGCTGTTTGCAGCAGAGGGATTTCGTGCCCCTGTCCTCATGACGGAATGGTTCCGTCATGAGCACAGGAGCACCGGTGCTCATGACGGAACCATTCCGTCATGAGCACCGAAGGGGTTAAGCCTGAGGCCCTGGAGGACCAAGTATTTTTGCACGAGATCAGGGGTCATGTCACATACTTCGAGGATAATGCTCCAGGATAACTCTGACTCCAGGATAACAGAATGGGAGGCTTTTAAGGCAGTAATCAGGGGACGGTGCATGGCAACATCCATTGGGGTGAGACGCATGTTACTTACAGATGTTGAAAGGGCAGATCGAGCATTGAGGGAGATTGAACTTAGACGCCCGAATCACCCTGAACTCCGTCAGGAGTTACTAGAGGCGAAGGAAGAGGTAGCCGTGCAAGTAGAACGGCTGAGGTGTTTTGACTTTAAAGCATACCTAGACAGGACCCATGCGGAGAGGGACAAGACGGGCAGACTATTGGCATGGCTTGCCAACCCCTCACGCAGAGGGAATACTATAATTGAAATAGCGGACCCGGCAGGGCAGCCACTATACAGGCAAGATGCCATAAACAACAGATTTCATAGCTACTATGCCCAGCTTTACAAGAGCTCTGGGCCTGGCAGGGCCGAGGAAATTGAGGAATACTTTCGGAGCTGCCTCTCCACACTGTCAGAGGAGGACGCAGACCAGCTAGGGGCAGACATATCGGAACGGGAAGTTAGAGTGGCTATTAAAGAACTGGCGAGAGGGAAAACCCCGGGCACATATGGACTCCCTAGGGAGTTCTATGCAGCGTACGTGGAGGAGTTGGCCCCGAGGTTAGTAGAGAAGTATGCAGAGGCTAAGGAGAAAGGTCAGCTAACAAACACTTCCCGAGAAGCAGTGATTATCCCGCTGCTCAAGCCCGGTAAGCCCCCCCATGAATGTGCGGCGTATAGACCCCTGTCGATGTTGAACCTCGACTTCAAAATCCTAAGCAAGTTACTGGCAACGAGGCTACTCCCACATATGACATCCCTAGTGAACCGGAACCAGGCGGGCTTCATCCCAAGCAGAAACACGACCCTGAATATATGACGTTGATTTTCCATTATGGAGCTAGGCGCACCAACAGAACGGGAGGGCGCGATATTTGCAATAGATATAGAGAAGGCCTTTGACAGCCTTGAAAGGGAGTTTCTCTATGCCGTCCTGTCTAAAATGGGGATAGGACAGGGATTTATACAAAGGGTGCGACTGTTATATGCTGACCCGGTAGCGAGGGTCCGTACGGGTCGCACGATATCCGGGCAGTATCGGGTGGAGAGAGGTACACGTCAGCGGTGTCCCCTCTCCCCATTGCTGTTTGCACTGGCCGTAGATCCCCTAGCGTGTAGGGCACGGTCCGGGGGAGACTACAGAGGACTCCAACTGGGAGGGCAGGCGCACCACATAGCGTTATACGCTGATGATCTTCTGCTCTTCCTAAAACATGCAGAGGGGGAGCTGCAAGGGGCAAAGAATATGATGGAAAAGTTTGGAGCACTATCGGGGCTGCGGGTTAACTGGCAGAAGTCCCATCTGTTCCCACTTGAGGCAGACGCGCCACCGCCGGGGGGTCTGGGTGAACTGCGCTGGGAACCCCGATGATTTCGGTACCTGGGAGTGAAGGTGTTCCACTCCATGGCGGATGTGCAAGAAGGGAATGTAGGGGGCGCCCTATGATCGCTCAAGGACAACATGACATTCTGGGGAAAACTTTCCTTATCAGTGGCGGGATGCATTTCCCTGCTAAAAATGGTGGCACTCCCCAGGCTATTGTAACTTTTTCACCACGCTGCCGTTGTGGATACCAGGGGCATGGTTCCGAGAGTTGGACTCGTGTATCTCCGCATTCATATGGGGGACAGGCAGAAGGAGGGTAGCCCTAACCACGCTGAAAAGGACACAGGCGGAAGGGGGCCTCGCCGTGCCGGACATGGAGGCGTATTACTTGGCAGGACAACTGCAAAAGTTCACGCAGTGGGTGGCAGGGAGCCTGACACCGGACAGGGGGACTCCTCCCTTCACCCCGGATGGGCTGAACGTGTTCTGCACCCTGATGGGAACTGCGAAACCACAGCAGGTCCAAAGCAACGAGCACAAAACGATACGCTGATGCTGGGGCAGGTGTCTGCAGAAAACTAAGACACGACGCCCATACTCACCGGAACAGCCACTGACGCTTCTGGAGGTACTCCCACATGGGGGGCAATGGAGAGGGATAGAGGACTGGAAACAAGCGGGAGCCACGAAAGTGGGAGACCTGTACCGGGATGGGGAACTACTCCCCTTTGAAGAGTTCAGTACAGATTGGGGCATCCCACTCGGACACTTCCTCCTATATGGAGCAGTCACGGGGGCAATGCGGCGACACTGGGGCACGGGCACGACTGAGCCACCACGACATGCCACCTGCGAATATATAGGCCTGGCAGGGGGGGGGAGACCATAAAAGCTGTCACATGTTTGTACAGGGCCATAGGGCGGGACTCTGCTCAACCGCTAGACCGGTTGAGACGCCGGTGGGTAGAAGACATAGGCAGGCCACTGGAAGACAAAGACTGGGAGAACATATTATTGCGGACGACTAAGGTATCTAGGAACGAACATTTCAGCCTAATCAGCTTCTATATATTGCACCGAGCGTACATAACACCAGAACACATTAACAGGTTCTTCCACAGAGAGGATGCCGAATGCCCAAGGTGTAAAGAACGAGGGGCGGATTTTATCCATATGATGTGGAACTGCCAGTCCTTGACACAATTCTGGCAGAAGGTAACAAGGGAGACGGCTAGGATAACAGAAAGGGTAGTCCCATGTACACCAGCACACGTTCTGCTTAACCTGTTCCCACACACAGCCAAGACTAAGGTCACTGATAAGTTCCAGGACCTCGCCTTCATCCTAGCAAAGCGGGAAATTACTAGCAGATGGAAAGCGCCGAACGGCCCCAGCATCCATAGATGGAAATCGGAGTTAGTGAAATGGGCGGGGTGCGAAGGCAGAATATTGCTCAGAAACGTGAGAAGGGGCCTGGGCAGGGTGGAGGGCGCTCAGGCATGGGAGGTGCAGATGGAAGAAATGAGGAACGTTGACCATGGGTCTGAAGCCACCACCCCTGATGGACCATCACGACAGGGGAGTCCACAGAGGCAGAATCAGGAGGGGGCAACAGGGCAGGTATCGGGAGATGAGAATCCTTAGAAGCCTACGTCCCGAAGGGAGATAGAACCGGCAGGAAGCGATAGAGTACAGCAGCACTGCACAACAAGGGGCAGGGGAAGCGACTGATAATGCTAGACCTGTGATCCCAGGAGACAGCAGTGCGGGGAACAGGTGGGGGATAGTTGAGTTTAAGTTTAAGGGGGAATGTTTGGGGGGGGGGGGATCTAGAACAATGAATAGATGTGCTCACGAATGTAACGATCAGTGAACTGGATATAGTCAGGAACAGCATCTAAGCAAAGCCACTCGCCACATGCAAGGAATGTATAACGAGACAGAATGAGATCGCGAATTGTATCCCTGTAAAGATGGTGGAGTTAAGAAGTAACTTATGAGAATGCAATAAAATTGGTTTACAAAAAACATTAACTTTTCCAGGCATATATTTAACAGGTAAGATGTACTCCTGTAACCTGAAAGTCAGTCTAGCAATACAGTCAGTTTCATTCCAACCATTCCCGGGAGAACAAATACCAACAATGGTTTATGGTCAGTCCTCACTATAAACATGGATTCCCCACACCTAGTTATAAAAATGTTCCGCAGCCCATGCATAAACAAGCAACTACCACTCAATGAATGCATACCCACTCACAAATGTTAAGATTCTAAACGTGACTTCCACATTTCACTCTTCATTACCTGTTTTTTGCTACAAAATAGCAGCTAGTTATCACGCAAATCTTCCTTACACAGAAAGGTGTAAGTGTCAGTACAATTATAATGTCAGATTTGATCGTATCAACGCCATCGGTTGGCAAAGAAGTCCACTCAAATCGCAAGTCTTTTCTCAGAGCATCCCTTTTTTCAGTGAAAATACACACAAATATATATAGTACTCACAGCCCTGCAAACAAATTGCTCTTTACTGTCAGGTGCTGGATATTTCACAATAGCTTCTACAAATGCTATTTTAGGAACCACACCTTTACCCCAGATTGTATGACGCAGGTAGTCCACCTGTACCTTGAAGAAATTACATTTTACTTTTTAGTGTCAATCCTTTGTTTTTAAGCCACTGGCAGACTTCCTTGAGATGTTCTACATGTTCCTCTTCAGACTCAGAATAAATTTAAATATCGTCCTGGAAGCATTTACCAGAAATTCACCCCTCCCAGAAGTTATAAAACATAGCATACTGAAAAATTGACCACGGATGCTAGTCGAATAGGCTTCCTGCCGAAGTGGAACAGTGCCATAGGAGTCAGAAATTCTGTAAGGCTGTTAGATTCTGGTGCCAACACAACTCGGTGGTATGAGGACCTTAAATTCAGGGTAGAAAAGATGAGCACACCCCAAAATGTTGACATTTAAGGCATAAAAGTACACTCACAATTGGAGTTTGCTGTCTGCCTTGCAGGCCAAATCTAAAGTGGAGACCCAATCAGAGGAATTTATTTCCTCTATAACTCTATCCTTATTCGTATTATCCAACACCTCCTTCAACTCTTCCCTAACACTCAGAGGAAACCCTTTCTGCTTTTGTTTCACAGGTGCAACATTACCGCTTAATTTGAATTTAGCGAGAATCTTTTCAGCAACCCCAGTCTCTCAGAAAACACCATAGGAAATCGCTTGATTATCCAGCCTCCTTTAATCAATATCACTCACCACAAGCACCTGGTCTTTGCTTCTTGGACCTATGATTTTTTCAAGTTTCCATACATCTTTCCAATCAAGGAACATCCACTCCTTTGAGCGCTATATACAATTTAATATCAGGATTCCTCCCCCTTAAAAAAACATACTGGTGTGGAAAAACCAAAGCATATCTATTTTGCCTCCATCAAATGCACCAGCTACTATGTCCGAAGGTTCTAATTCATTCACATCAACCCGACCTCTAGATTCCTTATCAAACACATCCTTCAAGATGGTCAGTGGCGAACCAGAATCAGCCATAAGCACAACGTCCTTTCCCCACACCGTGACATGATCCTTGGGTGGAACTTGAGGCCCTTCTTCTGTTTTATAAGTAACGGTACCACCAACCTCCTTCAAGACTAACACCACTCCATGGATCTCCATTTCCAAACCATCTTTACTAACATACCCACTATCATCCTCCTCACTCTCTACAACACATCCAATCTTGTTCTTTTTGCTCTTGGGAAACATCTTTGACTTCCTACCAAATCTGGCAAAATACACCACCTTTCCACAGTTTACACTCCTTGCTAATAGTAGGTCACACCTTGAACGAGGCAACATGGTTATTGATACCACATTTAAATCAAGTAAAACTTCTGATTCACTACATACCCCTTAACTTTTTGCAACCTTTCTGTCATTCCTGACAACTCTCAACCACATCGTGAATTGTTTAGTGGCTTTTGCAGTAGGAACAGTGTCATGTAAATGTGGGTCACCTGTACCCAAAGTTGTTCCTATATTTTTTTTAATTTCAGATATGGACTATGAGTTGATCACAGATCATTTATTCTGTCATAGTCCAGAAACTGCATGAGAGGGGCCCAGAGTGCAGTTATAAACTCATCAAAAGACTCTCCATCCCCTTGGCAAAATTTGAACCAGTCAAAACCAGTGCTCTCACTTGATTAAAATCTTTTCTCCATCCTTCTGAGAGCTAACTCAGATTCATTAACATTGACGTGCCCCTCTTGGTGTCTCACTTGGGGAAGAGTCATAAAAACAACTTGTCTCTCTTTTGCCAAATAATAGTGAAAAATGTTTTTGTATCTTTCCACATTTAGTCTATCAGGCTCCAAATCTATCATATAAATCTGAAAATATTATTTCCTTCTGGACTATGGAATAGGAATTCCATCCTTATTTGGATGGAACTTAACAGGTGGATCAAACTGTGTGGTGAAATTAAGTAAAGTGTATCAAAATATGAACCAAAAAATATAAATAACTATGATATCGAATTGACATATTAATCAACAATTAAATGTGTGCCTGTTACAGAGCAAACAATAGAGTCTCAAACACAGCATGGTTGCCTGTCACAGATAAGTTTGACAGTCAAGAGTGTGCATCATACAAGAGACTAGTACAAGCATTCACAGGCTACATTACAGTCTTGTAAAATGTGTGCGCATCACACAACATTAAAATTATTTTCCTTCCTTAATATTTCCAGAGGAAGTAGTTCAGTGTGAGAAAAGGAGTAACTCAGTACTTACTCTGTAACTGAAGTAACAGAATGAACCATTAGAAGCAATCACCTCACTCATGCCTTAGTTAAAAACACAAGAGATGTAATCTAGCCAGCGCACCTAAACCTACTGATGGAGTTCCTAAAATTGGCGCGTTTTGTTGAGCCTCCTTTGCAACTTTGCTATGCATACCGTACTCCTGCAGGCTGAAAGAAGCCGCTAATGTGTCCAACGCACTTCCTGCTCTGGAAGAACAATGTGGAGACCAACAGGAAGATGGCAGTGTGGAGTCAGACTGTAAGACGTTAGTGTGAAAGACAGCACAGTTCCTGAAGATGACTGAGCAGGACGATCAAAGCAGTCGACATAAAATACCACCCACAAGAAAGGCAGTAGCAAAGGAAGTTCTGGGTAGACTGACAAACAGTGTCAGTATGCACTATGTGCCAGTCTACCACTTGTCACCACAGTACACAGAGGCGTAACACAGGCCCCCGCATCCCCCGAGTTGCGGGGGGGCGGTTGGGGAGAAGAGGGGGCAAGCTGCAGGGGGGCCCCTCAGCACAGCGCTCCGAATTAGATCCGGAGCGGGGCCCCTCCGTGTACATTGCAGGGGGGGGGGCTTAAACTTTCGTTACGCCACTGACAGTACAGGGAGTAAATGCATGCCATGGTTTCTATAAGAGTGCAAGACTAATTTCAGTAACCAACGATAAACTCAAAAAATAAAAACTACTAACTCTGGGTTCCGGAGCAGCTAGGGTGACCAACCGTCCGTAAATTTCACGGACAGTCCGTAATTTCGGCCGTCTGTCCGTTGTCCGTGAAGGTTTCTTTAACGGACGCCATTTTCCGTAATTTTACCTGCTGTTGGGTGACCGCCAATCATGTGCCTTTCTATCACCAACCGTTGCTCCAATCTTTGTTGTGGAGAACAAACAAAGCGATCTAGGATTGGCTTGAAAGCCATCAGCCAATCCTAGAGCTCGCACACTGTAGGAGTGTTCTCATTGGTCCTGATGCAGGCCAATGAGAACAGCTTTAGGGTACCCAGTCACGGTACTGTTGAGCCTTTCGCTTTTGCATTTATCGGGACCCGGACTCGACCCCTGACCTGTGGACTCCTGTGTGCGTGTAGGCCTGGCGTTGGCCTAGTTGTGTGCCGCTACTGCCAGAGGAGGAAGACCCAACCAGAATCACCAGTCTGCCGCGGACCCGCCGTTACCCAGCAAACATCTTCTCATTCCGATTCGGTGATCGGTAAGTTCAGTTGCTTCAGCTTTCTTTGCCTCATGAAGCATGCTGTGCGTTTATTTTCAGTGTATGTTAACTATGCCTCACTCTCTCCGGTTACCAGAGACTGAGGCATAGTCTCTCTGAAGGGGAATCAATAACGGTGTTTGTGAAATCTACACAAGGAAACTTATGTGTTCGAGATGAATCTCAGTGCTGCATTCAAGGTTGTGTCCAGTGGTGAAAAACTTGTTTTGGGGATGTCCGATTAGAGAATTTCTCGTCGAGAATAAAACCTGAAAACTTTAATTTATTGACAATATACAGCTTGTTAACAACCCAGGTCAAACTGAATGACTTTAGAAGCATCCCAGAATCCTCGGATGATCATCCAACTACTCTAGAAGTCATTTCCTCATCATCAGACATCATCCACGTCACATCCTCTCCCCGAGAGAGGAGCTCACTGCTGCTCTCTGCAGCTCATAACTTCCATTAATCATCGGATTTCTCCATTCACGCGTGTAATTCTGAACGTACGTGGACCGGTTCAGGATGCAGCAGCATTGGTACCATTTTTACGGGGCTTCGTAGCCCGTTCCAAGATGGCGCAGACCGACAATTTTAACACTTGGGACTCTGTAGCGCCTGCGATTGGTTGTAACTTTGGTTGTAACAGGCATTGGCAAAGCCATTACGTTTATATTCATCATTGCCTTTGTCAATGTATTCTTTTGTCACACAGTAGCACGAGCTGCTGTGCAACATGGCCCAAATTAAAAAAATTACATAAAAAGAGCTAGTCTAGTGCGGTCTCTCCCCACTGGATGCATGGTTACCCTGGGCTGTTGGGGGAAGCAGGGCGCTGCAGCCAGTATTATTTGAAATAAAGATGCCCGTGGAACTAAGGCAGGGGCTAGCACTGGGGAGTGTGAAGGAGACGGGCTCGCTGGTACCCACCAAGCGCCCAGATAAAGGCGGCCGGTACAAATTCGCTTCTGGGCCAGCAGCGCTAGTGAACGGGAGTACGATCGGCTGAACCGGTGAGTGCTCCAGCTACAGCGCGGAGGCGGGGGGAACCGGCCATGCGGGAGAGTGACCACCCTCCTATCGCTGCCTTCTCCCTGCCCCCCCCCCTCCTCCTCCCTGAGAAGTAACGGACAATGGGGCCTCCTGGGCCGAAGTAGATGCTCCATGCTGCCTGACCCTAAAATGGCGCCCAGGCAGAACACTTTGTAACCGTGGAGTACGTGGCAACACTGGGAAAATTTAAATTTAATTATAGCGCCAGACCAGCAATAGGAGCGGCGAAAAGACAGTCACATCAGCAGAGTACCTCCTCACACACTGACCAACAGACGGTCTGTTACTCTCATGACCTCGAGTCGACTTGCTGCAGCCCCTCTGCCCCTGTTGGTGGCGATGCTGTGGCTGCAGAGGCTAGTGAGGCCCCAAAGGCACGGTGAGTGCCAGGCCTTATCACTTCACAGCTGCCCAGCAAGTAGTGGGAAGCTGCACCGTTTAGGCTAATGTTGAGTTGGGGGACATACCTTGGCAGTTAGGAGTGAGATGCCCTCCCTTAGCCCTGACCTTCACAGCTGCGCAGCACTTAGTGCCAGCTGCAACGTTTAGACCTGGGTTGGGGGTCATACCTTGGCTGTTAGAAGTGAGATGCCCTCCTTTAGCCCTGACCTTCACAGCTGCGCAGCACTTAGTGCCAGCTGCAACGGTTAGACCTGCGCAGATTGTGCACCCTTGACTTTCGCTACTTAGGCAGCGCGCCCGGACCTTCACAGCTGCGCAGCACTTAGTGCCAGCTGCAACGTTTAGACCTGCGCAGATTGCGCACCCTTGACCTTCGCTGCCTAGGCAGCGCGCCCGGTCCTTCACAGCTGCGCAGCACATAGTGCCAGCTGCAACATTGAGGATTGCGCACCCTTGACCTTCGCTGCTTAGGCAGCGCGCCTGGAACTTTTGGGTCATAGGACATTTGAGCCCCTCTTTGAGATGGCCAGTTTCCTATTGGGCTGTCCTGGCTCGATCAGTGGCCCATGGGATGAGTAATTCACATAATTGGCGTCCACTTTGCTCTCCTCTAACTGTGCTCTTGGTTGAGGTATGGTGTCCATTTGGGCCTCCTCCCTGGGGAGCCAAAGAATGTCCTTCCCCATCACTGCGATCCTATAGGCGACTCCCATTTCCATGCGGGTTTCCACACTGGGAGGTCCCAATCCCGGGTGGTAGGGTTTGCCCCGGTATGATCCCACACCCTCTCCACTGCTGGAGACAAGCCAGCCTTCTATCCCACCGGTATGATGTCTTATTAGGGAGTTAGACCAGAGGCCCTGGCCCTGCATGTCTAGTAGCCTCCTGACCGCTATCTCGTTGGATTATCCTCACTCGTCTTCCGGCTTATGTGCCCTCCTCTTCATATTCTTTTTTGATCTATCGCTACCCTAGTGGCCCTCCTCTCCCTACCATGGCTTCCATTCGAATTAAGTCGGGAGTTAACTGCTTCAAAGTCATCTATCCCCCAATCTGTCCAAAGCAGCAGCAAAACGGTTCAAGCACAACACCATTGAACACTTCCCTGATTCCCTCTTTGTTGATCAATTCCATAATGGGCACCTAGGGAAGCTAAAAATGACTTAATTTTTTTCACCCATGACATCCCTTCCTGGTCCACCAGCTTCTTCAATTTCTTCAACGTCTCCTCCTCCTCATCTATCCCGCATGGACAGCGGCTAAAAATGTCCCCCTCCACGAGCTTTAAGGGCTCGCTCACCATAACACTCTACAACAATGGCACCGTCATGATTCAAGCGACAGACTCCTGTCTCTCCCGCTTCGACCATCTCTTCCACTCCCTTCGTCCAACCCACACAACTATGATCTCCCCCAACTCTTCTTTGAACTCCTCTCCTTTCTCCCTTTCTCCCCCAGACCCCCGATACTCCAGCAGGACGCTATCCCGGGAGGCGCAGGTCTACCCTTTGTTCCCCCCAGCCACTGCTCCTCATCTCCCTCTCTTCCCCTTCCCAAAATGCCCCTCCCCTATCTTATCTTTCCAGCCTCTGGCCTCCACCCCCCTCCCCACCCTACACCTGCTCGATTCTCCAACATTTTCACCGCCCCTAATCCCACTAAATCTGCCCTCCGCCCCCTCTTAATTCACCTCTCTTACAACCTGGTCTTCCCATCAACTGTCCTTACCTTCCCCCTTTCGCCTCATCCCTTTCCGCTCTTCCCCGTCCCGCGTTCCCTAAATTCTCCTCTTCCACCTCCCATCTATCCTCAACCCCACCTTCCTCTTCCCTTGCTTCCCAACCTTGTCTCCCTCCCTGACAATTCCTTCCTCGTCTCTCCCTCCGACCTTGCAGTCCCTTGCTTCTCCCTCAGTTTCCCTCTAGTCAATTCCCCACCACTGCACCTGTTACCTGTCCCCCTACATTCGCCTTGCATAGCCTACAGTACCTATCTTGCACCATCCTCTCCTTTCTCCCCATTCCTCTGGCCCTCCTCGGACCCCCTGCCCTCCCCTCCTTTACAGCCCCCTTTCTTTCGGATCCACGCACATTCGGACCTCATCTGTCACCCCGCCCGGGTCAGTCTCGTCTCCCTCTTCTCCCCTTACCTCCGGCCTTCTTTTATCCCCCTCCTACTCCTCAACTTCCTCCTCAGACGTATGCCCTCTTCTCTTCCCCTCTGTTCAACTCCAGTAAAAATATTTCTCTTCCCACCACTGTTTCACCTTCCACTCCCTCTGTTCACCATCGTTCCTCACCCTCTTCCCTTGCTCCCCAACCCCCACCCATTCCCCCTCCCCTCCCCTCCCTCACCCTCTGCACTCCCTCACTTATCCCATTCCACCACCCCGCCCCGTCCTCCCTCACCCTCTGCACTCCCTCTCATATCCTGCTCCTCCAGCCCGCCCTGTCCTCCCTTACCTTCTGCACCACCGCCCTCTACTCGTTCCCCCACCCCTCCCTGTCCTCCCTCACCCTCTGCACTCCCTTCTTTATCCATCGAGCCACCTAACACTCCACGCTCAGCTCTCCTCTCTTTGGAAAATAAACTGGATTCTCTCATTTATTCCATCTCCCAGCTGGTAGCGTCCATCTCACGTTTAAGCGCTAAGTTATCCCCTGTCCCTAACACCCTCCCGAGGAGTCCCTTGCTCCCGCGCCCCAATAAAACCAATCACAGTCTGCCCTCTGCAGACATCACCAACTTACGGGCCAGCCTCAAGACCACCAACGTCACTCACTCTCCGCCCTCCTCTCCTAAGAATTTTACGCTGTTTCCTATTCAGGTCATCTCCTCTGTCAGACCTCACCAACCTCCCTCTTGCCGGGCTCCCTCATTCAAGAATCTTATCCCTATCTCCCTGAACAACCCTAACACCCCCTTCACCAAAACATCTGCGTCAGAGCTGCACTGTTTGCTCCACAACTGCAGATCTGCAGTCAAACACAAAGTGGAAATCTCTGATACTATCACTCACCAAAATCTTGACATGATCTTCCTCACTGAGACCTGGTTTAATGACTCCTCTCATACTTTGTTTGATCTGTTGGTACCCACTGACTATTCTATCCTCAGAAATGACAGGGCAGACAAAATTGGAGGAGGTGTCGCTATCATCTTCAGAAACTCCCTTCAAATTAAAGCGGTCCCAACCACCCTCTTCCGTACATTCGAATGCCTTTCCCTAGAACTTCAAATACATCACGGCTCACCCTTTAGATTCCATGCCATCTACCACCCGCCTGGTTACTGCTCTTCCTTTGTGGAGGAACTGACTGACTTCATCAGTGACCAACTCTCTCAAAGTGACAGACAGATCTTCCTGGGTGACTTTAATCTCCACTGGGGCTCCTTGGAAGACTCGGCTGCCAACAAGCTTGCCTCCTTTCTCTCAGCCAATGATCTCCTCCAACATTGCTCGGAAACCACACATTCTAAGGGCTCTATTCTGGACCTTGTCATATCCAAAGAAGACCTGCTGACCACTGCTCCCCCATCCATGTAGACTGGTCTGACCACCTCCTCATTCCCTTCCGCTTTCACCTATCGCACGTTATAACTCTCGGTCAACCTAAAAGAGCTACTACCTGGTTCCGTAACACTAAGAACATTGATCTTGACACTTTTTGTGATTCCGCTATGCGGGCACTTCCTAGACTAGACCCTAGCGTGGATGTCAACGTTCTCACTTCTCAGTGCCTCTCAGTACTAGCAGTCGAAATCGACATTGTTGCTCCTCTCCAAAGCAAAAGGAAAAGACCCACCCCTCAGCACCTTGGTTCAATAAAGCGCTCTACGATGAAAGGAAAACCTTAGATTCCTGGAGAAGCATTGGAGAAAATCTCCTTCCATCTCCAATCTCTCTTTACGCTCAGCAAGATCCAAATATCACAATCACATCTTCCTTGAAAAAGCATCACATTTCAGATCCCTCCTTGACTCAGCTAAAAACAGACCCAAAAAACTTTTTGACCTCTTCAAAACCCAAACTGTTCTCCTCCAACCATTAAGCCTGAGGATTCCTCAAAGAAAGCAGCAGATTTCGCTATATTCTTCGATGAAAAGGTCAAAGCTCTGGTGGATCAGGTCGCCCACCCCCCATGGAGGAGCGGAAATCCTTGGTCACCTGGCAGAACTTTGACGTCATCTCGGAAGATGACCTCCTCAAATGCATCCGCGAAACTAAACCCTCCAACCATTCCTCCGACCCCATCCCTAGCGACATCGCCATCGATTTCTATACCTATACTCTCTCTTACTGGACCAGGCTAGTCAATCTCTTCCTCAGTCAAGGCTCCCTCCCGGTTGCCCTCAAATCCGGTCAGGTCACCCCTCTTCTAAAAACCCGCCGCGGATGCGAACGACCTCAACAACTTTCGCCCTATCTCCAACCTCCCTTTTCTGTCGAAAATCACCGAAAAATGTGTCGCGAAACAACTTTCCTCACATATTATGGACAATAACCTCCTCGACGTCTTCCAGTCGGGCTTCATCCAAAATTGCAGCACTGAAACAGCCCTGCTGCAAGTGATTGACGATGCGCTGCATATACTCGACGCTGGGGAATCATGTCTTCTGATTCTTCTAGACCTCTCTGCAGCCTTTGACACGGTTAATCATAGCACCCTCCTCAACACTCTTCAACAGAGAATGGGACTGGATGGCACAGTGCTCAAATGGTTTGCCTCTTTCCTCTCGGACAGATCCCAAATGATCAAGATAGGGAACAGTCTTTCATCTCCTGTGGCCGTAGGTCAAGGCGTCCCTCAAGGTTCTATCCTGGCACCCACCTTGTTTAATCTCTACCTGGAACCTTTAGGGAACCTCCTAAGCAAATCTGGGATCCTTTACCATCTGTATGCGGACGACACGCAAATCTACCTTAAGGTGTCCTCCGCACGCGATCTCTCCCTACTCAATTCTACCCTCAACTCTATTCACAACTGGATGTCAGCTCACCAACTCATTCTGAATCCCGCCAAAACTGAATTCCTCCTCCTCTCTACCTCTCTCTCACCTCCTCCTGTTCACTCTTGGATGGATCAGCTGAACCTTCTCAACAACAAACCCATCATTGTTGACAGCGCTAAATCCCTAGGTGTCATTCTTGACAAAAGACTCAACCTAATCGCCCACATCAACTCTATTGCTAAGAATGCACGGTACCAGCTGCGCCTTCTGTGGGGGATCCGTCGGTTCTTCCCGGAGAAAGACTTAAAAACCTTGGTACAATCTCTGGTTCTCTCAAGACTGGATTACTGCAATTCTCTTCTGACTGGCCTACCCAAATCCCACCTCTCCCTCTCAAATCCATCCTCCATTCAGCAGCTCGCTTCATTTCAGGGTCTAAACGAAGCGACCACATCACTCCTATCCTGTCCTCTCTGCGATGGCTTCCGATCGAGGCAAGATCTATTTACAAAACTGCCTGCATCACACACAAAGCCTTACACACGTCCTCCCCTCATTACCTGGCGAATAAATTGAAATTGTCCGGTGGCTCTCGCCCTTCTCGCAATGCGGAAAAGCTTCTGCTTGAGCCCCCCGTCTTCAAAAGGGAAAGATCGATGGCTCATTCCTTCTCGGGCAATGCAGTGAGAATCTGGAACTCGCTTCCCCCACTGCTCCGTGCCACCTCCTCTACCCGGATCTTCAAAGCTGACCTCAAGTCTCTTCTATTCCAAAGACACTTCCAGAACTAATACGTTCGGTCTTAGGCCCCTCTAGGAAGTTCGCTCGTCAGTATAAAGTTGTACTTTTGTCTGTTCATTCCTTATTTTATGTGTTGTGTTGGTTTTTATGTGCGTGTTCCCCTCATTAGAAGTCCCCTGTGAAGTCACGCCTCTCTACTACCTCAAGGAAGCTCTTCCACGATAGGAATTCTGTATTCCAAGCCTATAGAAGGGCCCTCTCTGTGTGCTTTGAGTTACTGCCACTTATTACAGTATTATGCCTTTAGTGGTATTTTGTACCCCATGTATCATATATTTTGTACCCCATGTACCCCTGCTGAATTCACGCCCTCTCTACTACCTCAAGGAAGTTCTTCCACTATAGGAAATTCTGTACTCCAAGCCTATAGAAGTGCCTTCCCAGTGTGTCATGTGTGACTGCCACTTATTGCAGTATTATACCTCCATTTGTATTTGGTACCCCATGTTTCATGCACATCTGTCACTTTTTCCTATTGGAACTTATTCCTCTTTTTGTATTTGGTTTGTTTGTTCTTGCACAATTGTCACTTTTTCCTCATGCAATGTAACGCTTTGCCTTTGTATTATGCTCATTTGTATCCTCCTCCTTATGTAATGTTGCTGATCCTGTTGTGAAGCGCTCTGACACCCTCGGGTAAAGTCCGCGCTATATAAAAACGCATAAAACGCATAAATCAAGCCCTTGAAGTCCTCAGCAGAGTTTAGAAATTCAGCTTGATGATTTCAGGATGATTTGAAAATGACTGTCTGATTACTTCACAGGATGTGATTGCTCTTGATGACTTGAGGATGATTCGGAAATGAGTATCTGATGATATTACAGCACAGTTGTATTCTTTAAGATAAAATTGTTCCTCATGATTTACTGATTACTTTAAGAACATGCTCTCCATTTCGGTGCCATTTTTGTCCAAAAAGTTAAACCTGTTGCATGATTTCAGATTAGATATCACATTTAATTTCTAGTATAAGTAAATATGCATAAAATTTGCTTTAAAAAACAATCTGTAAGAAGAGTCACAAATTAATTTTTCGACTTTTCAGTATTTAGCTGTCTCGAATGTGTATAAGCAAGAATCCATTGTGAAAACGAGCAATACATAATAATAATGATGTAAATCTGGCACTAATGGAAGGGATGCTGGAATTAAGCAGCACAAAATTTGGACTACATTATTCATCAGGGAAAGGTGAATTATACTGTGAACGAATTACGTAACCAAAAAAGACATGTTGCATACCTGGTAGCTGACCTTTTAATAAGTGGAGTGTGAATTAGCGAATTTGGACAACCAAGCAAGTTTTGGGAAGTGTGAAGCAAAATCAGACCAGTAAAGTGACCCTTTTTCACACTGAGCAACAATTTCAGGCCCTTTGAGGTTTTTGGGGTAGAAGTGGCAGCTCTCCCTTGTCAGGGGTCCTACTCCCACCTCCCCTGATCAAACCCCAATCCTGCTCCATTAGACCCCCATCCTCCTCAGCAAAGTTGCTTTCTCTGAGCCACCCACGCTCGTTATTACAGAGGTTGAGTCCCTATCCCACTCTATACACAGCCACCTACCATACTGTGCACTGTCAAGTTTTGGGCATCCTGCAGCTCTCCCTCAGCAAAGTGGGGCAAAGCCGGGTATTTTCACCCACCTTTCCAGAGGGGAAACTGTTAAGACTTAGTGGCAAAAGGATAAACCTATCTCATTTATAACACAGAGAGGTATGAATACAAAGTGCACTCCAGTGCTTTTGAAAAATATACTCTTTCAGGACATACTGTTCGAAGTGTTGTTCCCCAATATGTAATTTTTTTTTTTTTTTGCATTGAAGAACAGAATAGGTACTGTTATTGGCACTACGCTTCTAACATCCAGAGTAAAACAATTTGTCTAAATCATATAAAAAGTTGCACTTAACATTCAATGCCCTCTACAGCACGGCGGTGCTTCCCCTATGAGACTAACCTTCAGTGCTCACTGTTTCCCTCTTCACTCCCCACCTGGTGACCCCCGCACCACCAGCCGCTCCTATTTACCACATGCAGCAGTTGGTGAATGGGGGCGATAATCTGCACCTAATAGGGACCTATGTGTGTCATTTGAACTGAGCGGATCCGGTTCGCATAGTTATTCCTCATTCACTGGGTTTAACAAAACCTAAATAACCAAGAAACAGTGAGGGGGTGGGGGGTGAATTGCCTGAGAGGGGTGAGACTATATTACATTTTAAGTAAACAAGCATTTGTATGTTTTTTGTTTGTGCGTTTGGACATCTGCATTTATTCAAATATATTAATACAAAATCGCATGCCAAAATGGTCTCAAGGTATAATAGTAATTACTTCACACAAATATACATATGCATAAAAACGAGAAACATTTACAGCAGACAGGTTATATAAATATATGAAATTGTATAAACATGTTTTTCACACATAAAAAAGCACATAATAAAAGTAGCAAAATAGACAGCGGTAGCCCTTTTTATTACTAAAAGAACGAATTGATTGTGTCTTCAGGAATTAAAATGTGTCAGTGGGCTATCAAACCCACTGTCTTGCTTCCCAGAGCCAACATTAAAGATCAATCTTCTGGAATGATTTTTGCAGCTTTTAGTTACCTTTGCAATCGGTTTGGAATTGCTTTTTATTGTGAAATCTATTCTTAAATTATTAGAATTCAGGTGAAGAGTATCGCATCTTGTAATTTCACTTAAATGCTCGTTATTGCAATGTGCGGTGTTTTCCTTAGCTGCATGCGCTGGGCTGGTCATTACACTTTCATCTTTCGTAAGAAGGAAGCCGGCTGCTGAACTCTGCCCAGATGGACTACAAGGCTGCACTTGTGCGTCTGCGCTCCTTACAGTGTTATCTCTTTGCACAGGGGGTGCATCAGTGCAGTGCCAGGGAGTTACTGTCCAGTTTCACAAACTCGCTCAACACGCTCCAGTCACTTGGCCGATTTTCATCCTATACCGGAGCATAGACAGTGGCAACACCTTTTACCAAGCTCTGCTAGGTCAATTGGAACAGTGTGACACCACTTGTTGGCAAAGCTTAACCATGGGCATTAGCAATTCCCAAAGAAGCAAATTATAAACCAGTTTTATTAGAGAAAATGTTATAAAATTTTAAAATGTGAGGTATCACATATTCTGTATTGTATTCATTATTTAATGGCTTCAGTGCACAACTGAAATCTATGAAGGTGGCAGGAAACTTCTAGAGAGAAGCACAAGTTATTTCACAGTTCTCTCTGCATACCTTTATAACTCCTCCCTCTAGCCCCTTTTCAGCCCTCGTTCGACTAAGAGAGCATGGAATTCGTATAATTTTCTTTTAAGTAATTACGTGAAATTTCAAGAACATTATAGGAAATGCAAACCTGTTTATTTTTTGATACAAGGAATCAAGTGTAATGAGAAATTTCAGAAATTGCACATAATTTAAATTTCACATAGGCCTGTTTTTGACCCACCACCCTCTCGAATGCAAATGTAATGGGCAATTTCAATTGGAAAAGTGTTGTCTTTATTGGCAGTGTGTTATCACACCATACATACTCCACACTATGCCACTCCACTTTATACTACTCCTCTCTACAACTCTACACCACTTTGTGCTGCTCCACTCTATGATATGCCACTCCATGAAACTCCACTGTAAGGCACTTTACAGCATGGCTCTCCACTCCATCCACTCCACACCCCTCAACTCTACAATACTCCACTCTGCTACCCCACTATATCCAACTCCACTTCACTAAAATCTACTTCGCTCCAATCTACCATACTCTAATCCACTCAATCTATTCCACCCTAATCTACCTCAGTCTACTCCACTCTTCCTACTCCTCTGTACCCTACTTCAATGCACCCAATCTACTCTACCCTAATCTACCATGCTCCACCCTGCTCTACTCCAATCTACCACACTCCAATCTAACCAACTCCTCCCCAATCTACCCCACTACAACAATCTAACTTCAATCGAATCCACTCTACCCTCTCCACCCTACCCCACTACACTCCTGTTTACCCCACTTCAAACTACCCCACTCCAATCTTCCCCAGTCTAACCACTCTACCACAATCTACCCCACCCTCCACCAACCTACCCCACTCCGTTCCAATCTACCTATCTCTAATCCACCCAATCTACCCAACTCCAAGCTGCCTTACTCCACCCACCCTATTCCACTCCACCCCCAATCTACCCAAATCCAGTCTACCCCAATATACCTCACTCGACTCTACCCCGATTTACCGCACTCGACTCTACCCTGATTTACCGCACCCCTATCTACCCCAATTCACTCACATCTACTCCTATCTACCCCACTCCACTACAGTCTGCCCCACTCCAATCTACCATTCCGATCTACCAATCTCTAATCCACCTCCACTCTACTCCACTCTACCATACTCCACTCTACTCCACCATACTCCACCCCAATCTCCCACACTCTACCCTACTTCAATCCACCCAGCCTACCCCACTTCACTCTAGCCCACTCCACCCGTCCCAAATATACCACGCTCCACTCTACCTCAGTCTATCCCACTCCACTCTACCCCCTCCATTCCAACCTACCCTACTTTAATTCACCCAATCTACTCCACTCCAAGTACCCCGCTCCACTCTACCCCTCTCCACTCCAATTTACCCCACTCCATTCCAATCTACCCTACTCTAATCCACCCAATCAACCTCACTCCAAGTACCCCACTCTGCCCCACTCTTCCCCAATGTACCCATTCCATTCTACCACCAATATACCTCACTCCACTCCATCCACTCCCATCTACCCCAATCCACCTAGATTTACCCCACCCCACTCTAATCTATCCCTCTAAATCTACCCCACTCTTCACCAAAGCTAGCCCACTCGACCTCACTCCGGTCTAGCCCACTCCAGTCTACCTCACTCTACCTCAATATACCCCACTACAATCTACCCCACTCTTAACCAATCTACCCCACTCCATGCTACCCCAATCTACCCTACTCCACTATGATCTACCCTACTCTAATCCACCCCTAATCTACCCACCTTCACTCCAGTCTGCCCCACCTCACCCCAATCTATCCCACTCCATTCTACCCCAGTATCTCACTACAGTCTGCCCCACCCCACTCTACCACACTGCGCCCTTCTCTCAATCTAGCCCACTCTACACCACTACAGTCTACCCCACTTCATTCTAACTCATGCTACCCGACTACAATCTAATCCACTGTATTCCACTCTAAACCAATCAACCCTACTCTATGCTACCTCAATCCACTCCCCTCTACTCTAAATCAATCAACCCCATTCCACTCCACCCCACCCCAATAACGTTTAGCCATGCTGAACAGCAGCCACACTGGTGTACAACATGGCTAAAACACATTGCCAAAGTCAATAGCCCTTATATATGCGAGACCTGTTGGCTTTGCCAATTCTAGTTAGTTATTGTAGAGTTTAAAGCACTATGTGAAAGTTTATTTGGAATTATGACCATCCGGTAATTATGGATACTATTTAATGCACTATATTGTAATTGCATTTATATAGCACTTGCTACCCCTGACTAGACGTCAAAGTGCTTTTTCGGTGAGTAGCGTGCTACTCCGGAACCCATAAAGGATTAGTGGTGAATTAGTATAGTGAAAATATGAAAATAATTTGGGTGGTGGATATGTTGGGCAGTTTTTTTGGATTGAGAAGGATAGTGGAGGGATAGAAGAGGGAAAAGGTTTGCATTTATATAGCGCTTGCTCTATGCATATGTCTGATCTTAAAATATTATATTAAGCTTCTGAATTCCACCAAGTCCTTCTTAGAGTGCCTTTTTTCATGAATATCTTTCGAGTGCTCGGCAGCAGCAATTAAAATAATAAACGAAGTTTTAAAATAATGGCCACTGCGTGATTGTGCATGCGTGGGTACGCTGTGGCAGCCATACTGCTATGCAACATAATTGCACATGCGTGATGATGTATGCAAGCGTATGACTCGTCCTGTTTTTCCCCCCAGTGCTGTTTTGTATTGCCAAGCAAGCAAGCTTTATTTGTTTGTTTTAACCCCTTGACCGCGATCGGAATTCCGCTCGTATGCGGGACATTCCGATCGCGGGTGGAGTCGTGACGAGCTCAGCTAGTCATGCGCACAGCGCTACCGCGCAGCATGACGAGCTGAGCTCGTCATGAGCACGGAAGGGGTTAAGGAATGCGGAGCAGCATCTGCGAAAGACTTTGCAAAGCCGTGTAGCAGCATTGAACACCAGGACCTGTTGCATTGCCAATGCATATTTATACTTGCAATCATTCTGCTTGTGCTAGAAAGGACGGAAACATTTAGCAGATTGAAAATACCAATGAAAGCAGATACCATATCACTGAAGAAGGGATTTCAAAGCAATAGTTATTTTCCAGTTAACTGATAAATAATGGAATTGCCCAAATGTACATGTCACCAATGTAACTCCATTAAAAATCTGTTAAAACTGGTGAAAATGAAGGTGCATTAAATATTAATGTACTCATGCCCCCATACTCGCCTTGGAGCCAAAAATAGCATGTTATAAGTTTATTTTTTTAAAGGGGGCTTATATACTTGTGCCACTACTGTAATGGAAACTATTTGTAGACATTATAGCTCTATCACAGCGCAGCATTTTTTCCAGGAAATATTTGTTGAATCTCTGAGTGTACTTTCTTTTTGAGAAAGTCTATATTGCCATGTCTAGCGTATGTACTTTTATCTTTAATAATAAGCACCTCACCTCTATCTCGCTGACAATGACCCTATTTTCAGCAATCCCATACAAGTAATTGGCATCTTTATTGTGCATTTTGTTCCCAGTTTTGAAGCTAAATGATTTTAAACATAAAACGATGTTTTAGGGACATACTCTAGCTGTCTCCTAGTCACTTATTCAAATCAAAGATGAAAGACAAAACCATGCCGTCAAGCACACAGTGTTATAAAAATATTTCCTTCTCAAAACTTTACCCTTTTCCTTGCTAGTTGCAGCGGTCTGTTCCACCAAGTCATGATACACTCAACAACTCTGCACATCCAGAGGTATTATGGGACATAATCCACCTTCAACTAATACAACAAACTTCATTCTGCTCTCACTGCCATTACTGTGCATGTGAAGATTGTTCCTCGCTACACAGGCCAGTTTATAAGCAAGGAGATTTGTGACCATGAGGTAAGCTGATATAAATGAGTGTGTCAGTTGCTTATTATTGTATGGCATCAAGCCTGTGCAACACTCATTGTCCGTGACAGCAGTTCTAATGAATCTGTCCATTAATTGTCTCTGCTACTTGCCGACTAAAAATAGGAAAGAGAAAAAATGCTTGCACTGCACATTTAATGTGTGTTTTATGTTTGCATCTTTTCCAGCTCATACAACTCTTGCCAGTTGTTTCAGATGCAAAAAAAGGAAACACCAATTTTTCATACTCAAGGATTCAAACTCATTTTTTTCTCTCTTAGGAACTGGCATATAGCTCATTATCCATTATTGATGAAAATTACTACTATTCAATGCTTTGTCCCGCAACCCATTTAAATGAGTATGTGCTACTACATGCAAAGATGAGGGCTTTGAAAGATGAGAATGACTGCTGACCAGATAAGTGAAGGATATATTTTAAGAAGGGTTAATGTAAACTCCATGTTATGACCCTCGAACACAGTGCCTAAATGTACAACACTGTTACCCTGCCTGTATGTTCTGGTTCACCAAATGTGCCACCTATAAAATTCTTATTTTTATTTCATTTCATTGTAACACAGTTAACACGTATGCAGAAATGGCTATGGATTTTCCATCATGCATTTGCAGGCAGAAGAATTTGGTTTGGCAATTTCAAGACTGGTAATGAAAGCGAGTCCGAAACATGTAGTGGATCATTTGCGGTACTAAAGGTGACTTGTTTTATTTTCCTCTATTTTGTGTACATTACAATCTGCAATAATTCCATCACATTGTTAAGTTTGTAAATGACAATTTGATTTACTGGAAAAGGAAACTACACTGAAGGCTTGTAGATATCTTTTTGGCATGGCTACTATATATTTCTGGGAACAGTAATTCCTGATCACTGTTACTTATGCGGTTTAAAAATGTCAGTAAATCAGCTTTCATTGACTTGCATTTAATCTTAAAATACTGGTGGTTACGTGATAGCATTTGTAATAATGTTTTGTGTTTAGCTGCTGTCTCATCTGCAAAAGCAACAAAGGAGTGCTTTATTAACTCCCAGTTCGGAAATGTCCTTTATGGGGAAAGCAAATTACCTATGTTCCTCAAGGATTGAAAGGCTGCCATGGATGCTGCCGCAAGATTTCTTCTCAGTGGTTAAAGTGAAATCATTTATCCACCAAAACAACCTGCATCTTTGCAAAATGCCACGAGCTCTACTTTTCAAAAGTAAGGGAGCACTGTGTAAAGATGTTTGTGTGTCAAACCATTGAGTTCAACACTGAGCAGAGTTTGGAATTCACCCTAATGTCTTTTCTTCTGAAAAAAAACACTGAAAAAAAGAAGCTTGCTGATTGACTATATCTGTTTAACTCCTGGACTGATTTCCTGAATCTACTCCATCACACTTAAGAGTTTGAAAAGGAATGCTGATGGAGAAGTTAATCTCACACCTGCTCTCTTAACCCCACCACATGCTCCCTTCATTGTTCCACTCAGAAGTGCACACATTGTTAAATTATCAACTCTTGTGACAATACTTAAATTATCACATCAGGCTCACCATATGATGTAAAGGGCTGCACTTTTGAATACTGGCTGGCCCTATAAAAATGTAAAAGAAAGTTGTGGAGACTGGTACTAATCTATGGTTTTGGTTTTTTTCTTTCAGTGTATGAAATTTGTGTAAAAGATCAACAACATGTCATCAATGGACAAAAGATCTATTAGGCTGAAGCTTGCCGTAAAGATCCTTCAATGCTGGAACAGTTGAAAAGAAAGTCGACTTTGTAGCCACAAATGAAATTGCTTGTGTTTGTTGACCTTTTTCTATGTGTACTTTTTGTGTTATCTTCTGCAGGTTCTTTGGGCCAAGCATGTTGCAAATAAAACAAAATCCTCGTTGACCAGCCATTTTGGTACCTATTTTGTTTCATATAGTATTTTCAGTTTTGCCACTGAAGGCCACCATATTTAAAAAAAAAAAAAAAAAAAAAAAAAAAATGAGTAAAAACCTGTACCTCAACTGAGGACAAAGCCAATGAGTGTGACTCAAGCTGAAGGCAGCTTTTGCAATGCAAAATATGACACTTGCAAAACCTCCTTTCCGCTCAGATTTGTTTCATACCACAGTCCACTTTTTAGTTTAGAGATCCATAAAACACAAATAAGATCGGATTATTTGTTATTTATAATTCAGCTGATTGATAAAATAAGGAGGTTCTATTCTATCCAATTACTATTTTCTTTTGTATAGGGAGGTGTAAGGTACTCCTTAATGAATTGGTGTTCCCAAATTCTATCTCCGTGACAGAGTGTAATTACATCAAGTAGTGATACAAGCAAAACTATATTTGAACATTCAGGGGTAATCCACTGCCATCCAAAACCTTTAATCCTCACTCATCCTGAAGTTGTCCTGAATTGTCATTGAGTAATCCACACATCCTAAAGTTGTCAAGAAATCATCCTAGAGTAATCCACACTCATCCTTAAGTTGTCAGCTAGTATTCCTGGAGTAGTTGATAATCATCCTGCATATTCAAATGAAGTAATCAGGACACCATCCTGGAGTAGTTTTTGTGATGACTCTAGATAGTCATCTCATTTAAATATTCTGCCCTATACACCTACTTCAGGATGGTTTGGGATGACTTCCCCAGCTAATTACAGTTTACTGGAGGATGGAGTCATCCGATGACTTTAGAATGACTCCAGAATGATCTTCCCTTTTGACTTGGGAAGAGAATTTGATCGTAGGACCCGCTGGGTGCAGTTCTTATTAAAAGCGGGAACTCCGTTTTGGCTGGGTTTAGTTTTAAGATGTGAATAGAAAGCCATGTTTGCGAGGCAAATTTTGTGTTTCCGTGTCTTATGTGGAGCTATTTTTTTTTAGATATGAGTGTTACCAGTAATTACATTGCAGCTTAACAGAATTTACCTTCAGTGAACGGCACAGCAGTTACAAAGAGAGGAAACCCGATTACCACTCATTTTCATTACTCCACCGCTTAAATGAGAAGTCCCAGGTGCAGATCACTTCATAAATACACAACCCTTCTACAGAGATTAAAGTGCCCCTCGTGGTATAAATATTTAAGACAAGATGTACATTTGGAACAAAATGAATAAAAGACACAGGTCCATCCTGCAGCTGAAATGGACTCATGCCTTGCCACAATGTTAATAGTAACTACTTTCAGTCATAAACACTGTCGGACATACTTCCTGGCTCATCTAAACTTATTAGACATACATGCATGTATTCCCTGCTGGAGAGATTCCCATGGGAGAGATTAGACATTGACGGTCGTTCGTCCACTATCTTTACAAAACTTTCGTTAATGGGTTGCTCTCAATTATGTAACTTGCAAAGCAGTAATATGTGTGATTAGGACAACACCATTTTATAGGCTGTCCTTAAAAGGTCTACTCCCTAAAGAACGAGAACCAGCCCTCCCTCAACATTTTTAGTAAATTCCTCCTATTCATATTTGTCTTATTATTTAAATGCTAAGAGGCTGATGACAGAGGTTTTATCCAATCTGTGTTAGCACGGAGTATGGAAAAAAGCACTGCCTGTACCTGCACTAAGTCACAAAAACAGAAAGAAATTGCACGTGCCCAGGATCAGACATTGTATGCAGAACTCGGGCAGGTTTTATAAATACAGGAGGCAGTGTTCATTTAAGAATATTTTAAGATACTGGCATAATTAAGGTGAAAACTTAAAATGTCCCTGTAGGCAAGTCCGCCTTTGACTCCTTATCCCACGTTTTGTTTATACATTTCAGTTTTACAAATGCTGTAATTCTCCTATGCCTCAGTCTCCGGATCAGCCTAAAACGGCTGACTCTCCGGTCACAGTATTATGTTTAGGCCTAATTATGTTGCGTGATAGTAGCATGCACAAGTTGTCACCTCAACCAAAAATAACTCAGTAATGCAACTCAGCACTCTAGTCAGCGCAATGTAATGAGTTTAATATAGCATAGCATGGCTGTATCAAACTCATTACATTGTGCTCACTAGAGTGCTAAGTTGCATTACTTTAGGCACTCAGTATGTGGAGTTATTTTTGGTTGAGGTGACACGAACGTTGTTGGTGATGTTTAATTCTATTTTTTATTTACTTGGGTTGAGTTACAATACGTTCGGTTGAGATTATTTTTATTTTCATATGCTGTCATACTATATTCTCCCATGTGCAATTCCAAGTCCCATCTTAAGGATTTTGGGGGCCATGGGCCAAACGAAGTTTGGGGGGCCACTCTTCACAACATCTTTGAATTCATAATCAATTTCAGCTCTTTCATGCCCTATTTGGAAAGGTCACTGAAACAGGCAGGCTGGTACAAATTGTAAATGTGTTTACATCTACTGTTCAGGCCAGGATAGTGATGTCTGATTATGAGTCAGGCGAAGGTGCTGCAGAGGAATTCTTCACATCGGATAGCGAGCTATATTCGGATGCAACATCTACATCGCAGGCAAACTCCATGCTAGAGCCACCCAAGAAACGAGCAAAAAAGCGCTTTGTGAAGTACAGACCAGAATGGGAACTTTCACACCGCAACATCCGCAAGGTGTCAGAAGATGTGTACAAGGCCAGGTGCAACCTCTGCAATAAAGACTTTACCATTGCCCATGGAAGAGAGCGTGATATCAAAACCCATGAGGCAGGAGCACAGCATAAGAAAAATGCCTCAGGCAGGGCGAAGATGGCCACAATTTCATCTTACCTGCAACCAAGCTTCCAGCCAGAAGTATCCAAAGTAAGTCATTGCTTGCTTCATCATAATGTGACATAGGTTTTATGTAATTCTTGTACACTCTTCTTGCTTTGTCACACTCCAAGACTCCCAAAATGACTAGGCGAGCCATCTAACAATTTTCTGTTACTTTCTTTAAATGTGCAGCAGTGTTTACCAAGTCAGGTTGCCTTTACCGCGCTTTTCTCACTCTGTTTATATTAAGAGCACATCATAATTGCTTTTGGGTTACCAGCTGACACTTTAGTTTAAATTTGCAGTTCTAAGCCCCATTGTGGCCACTGTTTTCTTCACCAATGGAGATTTTCTTTGCGTGCTTATACCTTTGTGTATTCCTTTTACATTTTAGGTCACAGCTGCAGAGGTGACTCGAGTGTACCATGCTGTGAAGCATCACATCTCCTACCGCTCCCTGGATTGTGGCATCAAGCTAAGCAAAGTAATGTATCCCGACTCATCCATTGCGATGAAAGCATTCTGTGGCCGCACAAAGGCATCGAGCATCACTGTGAATGTGCTTGCACCTCTATCGTTGCAGCAAGCACAAGAAGACTTAAAAGATGGATATTTAGCAGTGATGCCTCAAACAAAAGTAACATTAAACTCTACCCACTTTTGTTGCGGCACTTTAATTTCACCTCCAGTGTGGCCTACACTCTGCTGGATTTCTACGAGGATGCAGCAGAGACTGCTACTGCACAGCAGATCACAACAAAATTAAATAACCATGGTTTGAAAATGGAGCACGTTGCGGCATACTGTGGGGACAACGCAAGTGTCAACTATGGACGACATTCTGTGTTCCAGCTCTTGAAGGGAGCAAATGGAGACATTCTGCCTGCAAACTGTTCTGCCCATATCCTGCATAACTGTGCTAAACAAGCTATTAATGGACTTTCAATGGATGTAGAATCCTTTGTTCTAAAAGTCTACAGCCGTTTCTCTGAAAGAGTTTTTCACTTTTGTGGACCTAGAGTGGCAGCCTTTGTTTCGGCATGTCCCAACACGGTGGCTCACATTGTTCCCAGCCATTGCGTGACTGTTGAAGTGCTGGGCATCACTAAAATCCTATTTCCTTTCCCTTGGGCCAGAAAAAACACCCAGAGCAATATGGGATTTTCTAGGACTTGAAAGGGGGGAGGCCACTATGTCACTTATTTTGACTTGTACTTATGTTTGTTATCTATATACTTGCATACTATTGCACAACCTAATTTGTAGTGTCGGTTAAACTTGCCCTTTGTCCCAAATTTTTGTCCTGAATTTTGACCCTTTGTCCTGAATTTTTACACTCCCCGTCCTGAATTCACACCCATGCCAGTTGGTCACCCTACCGGAGCAGCGTGCGGCCCAGCGTTAAGCGCGACCACACCTCATCATGGGTAGTAAATGCTATATATATATGCAATTACAATATAATGAATATATAATGATACATTTTAGTGTATTCTTTCTTTTATCTGGCTTAGATCAATTAGGCCACAGGTAGGCCTCGACACCATCTTGTCTATAATGGCATAAAGAATGCTTGGCCCAGAGACATAATGCTTGCCAATCCAATCAGATGCCACGAATTATACAACAGACAGGCTAAGTGAAAACAGGGAGGTGAAAATGGACCGTCGGTGATGCTCTGAACCATTGATGCCATCTAAAATAATATACTGCAAGCAGTTTTTAATGGTTCTTCTAGGAATTACACACTTGGTCTGTATGTCTGCAAACATGTTTTTTGTAATGGACATGTGCTACAAAAGTCTGTCAGGCTGTACCTTGTCATACTGGACTTTTACCACTTCTTTAAGAGGAAATAACATGAGAGTATACAGCAGTTCTCAGTAGATAAAGACAGATGTGCCTAGGGTTGCCAACTGGTCGTTTTTTTCATCGGCATGACCAATATTTTTATGTCTCAGCGGGTACAAAAAAGGAGGAAAATCACCTAAAGCCTATATTTCTTCTTCCGATAAGTACATACTTGAATCAGCAAATATAAATAGAAAGCACCTACAAATATATTCTAGAGCTCCCTTAATGATTCACGACTGATAGTTAAAGTAAACCAAGGCAACAAAGACACGTTAAAAATGAATAGGGACAATCTTATATAAAGCCATATTTAAGTATTACGTCCGGGCCCTTGCAAAAGCTAAAAACATGAATGGCCAATATTCTCCGTGCGAAAGGTAGTAAACTTAGACGTGCCTTTAAACTGTGTAAATAAGTTGAAACAAACTAGTAATGGACAATTGGGATATAGCTCAGAATCGGTAACAAAACATAAGCGCTGAAACCCGATCCACTCGGTGCCCAAATGCAATTCGACAGTCAAATCCCCATTTGTATAGCATGCACCCGCCAAATTGTGCAATTCAGATGAAAAGGTGCCTGCCAACCTGCACTCAAAACATAATTCATTATCCACGACGTTGGGCAGTTAGTCTCCAAAATTAGCTTGAACAAACGACATCAACTAGAGCTGTCAAGGCATCATGTTAAATTACCACCTATGCCACTGAAGAACAGCAAATGGGCGGACCCACTCTGCCAGCAGACAATCGAAGCAGAGCAGACCTCACTCACAATAAGGCTACTTTGAGACTCGAAAAGATGTCTTGCTACCTTCTGTAATACGTTGTTGATAAAGCCGTTCTGATTTTACTTAGGTGACCAATTATACATTACTTACAGAAGACTCCCGTAAATTCAACCTAACACCCGTAGCAGAGACGATTGTTGATCTTTTAGCGGCCCTTGTGCGTAATGTTTGTATTTCCGGGTCGCATAATAACCAATCCCACGGCTGAACATATTCTGGAGTCGTTCGAGAGTGGGATGTACAGCTACAGTGTAAGGCAACCTAGGATTGGAGCAATGAGGACAGTTCAGCCAATCAATGCTTGCACAGAATTGCGAAGTGCTTATTGGCTGTGGAGATGGAGATCGCACCTGCCTGTATCCAAACTGTTCTGAGACCGACCCTGAGAGTACTTTCAACTCTCTGCACCCCGGGCGGTGATAGCCTGGATCAGACAGGCTGCTGCGTTGCCACATGTGTTTCTAGATGGGAGGGACGAGAGGGATAGAACAAGTGTAGGGGATTGGTGCATTTGCGTATGACCCAGAATGGCCCAGTTGAAGGCACAAGGGAGGTTTGTTACAGACACGTCCATGGCTGTAGCTCATCACTTTTAGGGGCACATGTGCGATCGTTTTAAGCGGTCGCAAACGGAGATTCGGCCCGTTCAAGACAGCTCAAAGAGAGATTCGGCCGGTTTGAGACTGCTAAAATGGCTTTTGCAATGTACCAATCCTATTTTGCAAGTCAGTAACCTATTACTGACTCTTGAAATAGAGCATCCTACCTTATAGCGAGGTACAGGGGGATGTACAATTGTTTTGTGACCAGAATGTCGTCACAAAACAATCTCAGTGTAGGTGGTAAGCCAGTCGCAAATGTGTAGGGGTCCCCCTTTGAGAATGGTAGCAGGGGCAAAAGCAGACTTTCCCCTGCAGCATTTAATTACCAAGTTTTTTACCCCCACAACGACGGCACCTGGAGGATGGCAGAACCTCACTAGTGAGGTAGGAGGTGATAGGGGGGGGAGCAGAGTGCCAACCTACAACTCAAGGTAAATAATTGATCCCTAATGATGGTGCTAACGCTAAGGGGGGCGGATCTGGGTCAGAACAATTGATACATAACCCATGGAAAGACACTCCTTCATCAGCCCCAGTTCACGAAGACCCTGGGGTAGGGCAAGGGCCGAGTGCCATCCAACTGGAGGAAGTGACTCAGGCCACAAAGTGCAGTAAGGCAACGCCAGAGGCTTCATGTCCCCCGTCTTGTAACAGGGTAGATCTTGAGACAAAGTCATTAATAAAGGGGGTCGCAAGTCTCAGGTCCCTTGAGGAATCCCTGGACCTAGGGGACAAGTTCTTTTCCCTGACAGATGGCTCTGATACGAGTGCAGCAGTATCTGAGGGGGAGAGTGTGTCTATATCCTCCAGCTCTGACCCTAGCAGCCAGCTGGATGGGCCCGATACGGTAGTTTGCAGGAAGAAAAATCTCAGGCAAAGCAAAGAGCGAATGGCCGAGGGTCAGGGCAAAGATGGCCTGAAGAAACAAGGAAGTCTCGCTTTTAAGTGGGATTATTCTGCCACGCAAAAAGCATATGAGGAGCCATATACGGAGGTCAGAAAGGGACACAGTAATCAAGACCCTGAGGAACCGACTTTTAGATTGATATGACTCGATCAAACAACACCAGGAAGAGACGCGGCGAGATGGCAAAAAACCCGCCTAGCAACCAAGAAATTACAAGGGGCTGTCAGAAAGGTAGCGAAAGCCTGTACTGAAATTGGCGAAAAGGATTACGGCGGTAGAGGAATGCACGGCAGGTCTAGAGAATGAAGGGGCGAAAGGACAAAGCCGAACAGAAGCCCAGGGAGCACAAATAGCGGACATGCAATGGAAGCTCGAGGACTATGAAAATCGGCTAAGACGCAACAACCTAAGGATCCTGGGTATAGAAGAAGGCATAGAAGGAGGAGAAATGGGACATGGAAGTCCACCGGGTCCATCGCCACTCTCTTATGCTTGAAAACCCCAGGCAGGTTCACTCCGGGGGTATGCAACAACCAAGAGCAATCATAGTTTATTTATGGAACTTTTTATTGCTAGAGGCAGTATTCCTTAAAGCTCGCCCGGATTCCAAACGATCATATGCAGGACAGTCATTCTTTACTCGACCCAACTTCTGCCATGTGATTGTGGAAAGATGCTGGCGCCTGAGACAGCTGATCCAACCTTGTCAAGCACAGGGGGCAGAGGCGTATCTACTAAATCCAACCCGCTTGAAAATAATCCACAACAGCAAAGTGAGAGTCTTCACATCTGAAATAAAGCAAAGGAATACCTGGATGAAATACGGAAGTAGAGACAGAACAAGAGCAATGAAATAAATTTCTCATCTGTATGATGAAGGGATAAAACGGGGCTGTGAAGAGAGGCTTTGCTTAGACGCACCAAGGTTTTGGTTATAGGTGGGGGTACTGAGCGGTGGGGGGAGGGGGGGGACACAGGCACCATCACCCACACCTCACAAGGTCTGTCTCTGTAAGAAATGGGATCTCTAGTTGGCAAGGGCTTGCACCTTTGTCCAAGTAGGGACCCTTCTTCCTAGTCAGGGTAAGGGTGTTACACTCGTGAAGTAACCCCTGCTCACCCTCGTGGTAGCTTGGCACGAGCAGTCAGGCTTAATTCAGAGGCAGTGTGTAAAGCATTTGCACATAACCAACAGTAATACAGTGTAAGCACTACAAACGGACACCACACCAGTTTAGAAAAATAACCAATTTTATATACTCAAGACAAGACCAATTACGACAAAAATCCACAATATTATACTTTAAAAATGAATGCTTGATAAGGTAACTTCTTCTTTGCAGGAATAGTTCAAAAACAAAGTTCGTACGAGTCGGTAGCTCCGTCCGAGCCTACCGCGATGCTGAAAACCACAGAGTCTAACAGTTCCAGCCGACCGCGTCGATACGGGCCAGCAGAGTCGTGAACCGACTCGGTCAGAGTACCTTTCTCGTTGTGGCTGGTACGGAGTGTACGAGCCGGTCGGCGTTCGTCGCGGTTGCGGTGCAAGACTGAGCGATGCAAGGTGTGGTGTCCCTCGATGTGGTGCAGGCAGCGGCTCGATGAGCGTCGTGCAGACTGAGTCGGTGAGTCCAAGGCGTGCGATGCAGGGTGAGACGATGCTCGATGCGGTGCTGACAGGTTGCGATGCAGGCGACCAAGCCGGAGTGCGGGAGCTGGCGTCGGACAGCGGTGCGAGTCGGAGCGGTGCGTCGCAGACGTGCGAGCGGTGCCCCAAATGCGGTGCGGTCACGACTCTTGAGCCAGTTGCAGTGACCGCGTCGGTCGGGTCCGGCTGGTTCAGTGAAGCGATGCGAACTGCGGTGCCCACAGGTCACGGTGCAAGCAGCGGCTCGGTGTTGGCGGCGTCGGACGTCGCCCACGGTGAGACCAGGGTTGCGATGCGAAGCGGGGCGATGCGGTCTGCGGTGCAAACAGGTCACCGGCCAGGGATGGATTCGGTTGACGGAGTCGGGTGAGGTTCCCTTCCTCTGTGGCAACTGAAACAGCGTTCCAGAAGCGGTACCCAGAGGCTTGTGAAGTCTTTGCAGTCCCTGAGACTTCTTAACAGGAGGCCAGCTCAGTTCCAGGCCCTTGGAGATACTCAGCACAAGTTTGTAGAAAGTTCCTTCCTTTCCCTGCCCAAGGCAGAAGCAGCAGCTGCAGGCCAACCCAACAAAGCAACAACACAGCAAAGGGGCAGTACTCCTCCTGGCAGCTCTTCGTCTTGGCAGGTTCCTTGATTCCAGCGAGATCTAAATTCATGGGGTCAGGGCCCCAATATTTATATCCCAAATTCCTTTGTTCTCTGAAGGCAGAGAGGCCTTTGCCTAGTGCAAACCCGTTCTGGAGCACTTTGTTGACAAGTCTCCGTCCCTTCTTTCAGTGAGTAGGCCAGGGACATCAGACGCACCACAGGAGGTGGAGCCAGCATTGTGGAGGGAAGGCACTGTCCTATTCAGGGCCCAGGTGCAACTCCTCCCACCCATCTACATGTAGATCTTGCTATTCAGCCCTGTGCTGACTCACCCTGTCTCCTGGCATCCCCCAGTCCCTGTCACTCACACTCCAGACAAGGAATACACAACCTCGCAGAGGCAGGCTTGGATGGTTAGACGAGAAAATACCCACTTTCTAAAAGTGGTATTTTCAAACACAGAATGTTAAAACCAACTTCACTAAAAGATGCATTTTATCATTCTGAGTCCAGGCATACTAAACTCGAATTTCTACCATGTTCCCGGGGTCAGTTAGGATTATAAGCTGTAATAATCAAAACTGCCCGTTCTGGCCTAGGGGGGACAGGTAGCCTTGCAATAGTGAAAAACAAACTAGGCTGTAATTCACTATCAGGACATGCCACACACACCAGGGCATGTCCTACCTTTCGCATACAACGCACCCTGCCCACAGGGGTACCTTGGGCCTACCTTAGGGGTGACTAACATGTAGCAAAGGGAAGGTTTAGGGACTTGCAAGTGTGTGCACTTGCCAAGTCGACATGGCAGCCCCAGGCTGCGCACAGGCTCTGCGTTGGCAGGCCCGAGTTACACTTTACGGGCTGTTTGCGTGGGTGGCACAATCCAGTGCTGCAGCCCACCAACAGCATTTGGTCTATAGGCCCTGGCACTCGCAGTGCACTTTACAAGGGACTGACACATAAACAAAATAGGCCAATCATGGAAACACCAATCCATAACACATTTTATACAGGAGCACTTGCCCACTGGACAGCAGTGAGGAAAGTGCGCAGAATCATTACACCAGCAAAAACAGAGTCAAAACCGGGAGGTCAGAAAGCAAAAAGTCAGGGGAAACACGCCAAAAGATGCCAAGTCTAACACATGTCCCCTCCAGCTGAAAGTAGGGAGAACTACCCAACCCCATTGGAGTTCTCTTCACTAAAGCGGAAGAACCTGGACAGACCATCTGCGTTGGCGTGTTCTGTACCAGGACGGTGTTCCACCGTAAAGTCCATTCCCTGTAGGGAGATGGACCACCTCAGCAGTTTTGGATTCTCACCCCTCATTTGCATCAACCATCTGAGGGGCCTGTTGTCTGTCTGAACCCGGAAGTGAGTCCCAAACAGGTATGGTCTCAACTTCTTCAGCACCCAGACCACAGCAAAAGCTTCCCTTTCTATGGCACTCCACCTCTGTTCCCTGGGAAGTAGTCTCCTGCTAAGGAAGACTACAGGCTGATCCAGGCCCTCTTCGTTCAGTTGTGAGAGCACCGCTCCCACACCATGCTCTGAAGCGTCAGTCTGCACGACGAATTCCTTGGAGAAGTCAGGTGCCTTGAGCACGGGCGCCGTGCACATGGCTGCCTTCAGGGCATCAAAAGCTTTCTGGCAGGACTCAGTCCAGATCACTTTCCTGGGCTGCCTCTTAGGAGGTCAGCTCTGTTAAGGGGGCAACGGTGGTGCCATAGCCCTTAACAAATCCCCTATAGTAGCCGGTGAGACCTAAGAAGGCTCTCACGTCTGTCTGGGTCTTGGGGGGTTCCCAAGCCAGAATGGTGTCAATCTTGGGTTGTAGGGGCGCCACCTGGCCGCTTCCTACCTGGTGTCCCAAGTACAACACAGAACCCTGCCCGATCTGGCACTTACTGGCCTTGATCGTGAGGCCTGCACCTTGCAGAGCCCTCAACACTTTCTCAAGGTGCTGTAAATGTTCTTCCCAGCTGGAACTGAACACAGCAATGTCATCCAGGTAGGCGGCACTGAAATCCTCCAGCCCAGCCAACACCTGATTGACCAACCTCTGAAAGGTGGCAGGGGCATTCTTCAACCCAAAGGGCATCACCCGGAATTGGTAATGACCTTCTGGGGTTGAGAATGCTGATCTCTCCTTGGCCCCATCGGTTAAGGCAATCTGCCAGTACCCAGACGTCAAATCAAACGTGCTGAGGAACCGGGCAGCTCCCAACCGATCAATGAGCTCATCAGCTCTGGGGATGGGGTGCGCGTCAGTCCTGGTGACGGCATTGAGCCCACGGTAGTCCACACAAAACCGGAGTTCTGGAGTGGCACCGGGCACCGCAGCCTTTGGGACCAAGACCACTGGGCTGGCCCAAGGACTGTGGGAGGGCTCAATCACCCCTAACGCCAACATCTTCGAGATCTCCTCCTTGATGCTGGCTCTGACCCGGTCAGTCAACCTGTAAATCTTGTGCTTCACAGGAGGGCTGTCACCAGTGTCAACATCATGGGTACACCAGTGAGTAACACCGGGGGTCAGAGAGAACAGTGGGGCGAACTGTCCCAACAACTGGCGACAGTCCCCCTGCTGCTCCTGAGTCAGAGTAGGGGAAAGGATCACACCCTCTACTGACCCATCATGCTCCTTGGTAGACAGGAGGTCAGGGAGAGGCTCACTCTCCTCTTCCACCCCATCATCTGTCGCCAAGAGCATACTCACTTCGGACCTCTCGAAGTGGGGCTTGAGGCGGTTCACGTGAAGGACCCTCAAGGGGTTCCTTGGAGCCTGCAAATCCACCAGGTAGGTGACGTCACTTTTGCGCTCCTTTACCTCATATGGCCCAGTCCACTTGTCCTGCAAGGCACAAGGTGCCACTGGGGCCATAACCCACACTTTTTGCCCAGGTTGAAATTCGACCAGAGTGGCATTCTGGTCATACCATCTCTTCCTGGCTTGCTTCTAGGTTCGCCTGAGCGAGTTTCCTGAAGCGGGCAGTTTGGTTTCTAAAGGCCAGCATGTAGCTAAATACATCCTGGGGAGTTTTCCTGGGAGCTGCCTCCCAGCCTTCCTTTACCAAACTCAGAGGTCCTCTGACAGGGTGGCCATACAGGAGCTCAAAGGGGCTGTACCCAAGAGACTTCTAAGGCACCTCCCTGTATGCAAAGAGTAGGCATGGCAAGAGGACGTCCCACTTACGGCTCATGGGTTCTGTTAGACCCTTGATCATGCTTTTCAAGGTCTGGTTGAATCTCTCCACCAGACCGTTTCCTTGTGGGTGGTAAGGAGTGGTGAACTTGTAGGTTACACCACACTCCTTCCACAGGGATGTCATATACTTGGATATGAAATTGGTCCCCCTATCAGAAACCACCTCTCTGGGGGAATCCCACACAGGAAAAGATCCCCATTAACGCCCGGCCCACCACTGGCGCCGTCGTTGTCCTGAGAAGGATTGCCTCCGGGTACCGGGTGGCATGGTCTACCAAGACCAGGAAGTACCTGTTGCCCATGGCTGTCTTGGGATCCAGTGGCCCCACAATATCCATCCCTACCCTTTCAAAGGGTGTTCCAACAACAGGAAAAGGTTGGAGAGGAGCTTTGACCTTCCTCCCACTCTTACCACTTGCCTGGCAAGTTTGGCAAGACCTACAGTGTGCATCTGACTGCCTTCGCATTTGGGGCCAAAAGAAGTGGGTGACAAGCCTGTCAAAGGTCTTGTCCTCCCAAAGGCACGTCATGAGCCAGACCCAGTAGGAAGGTCCTGAAGCGCTGGGGTACCACCAGCACACGGGCTGACCCAGGCTCAGCAACCTTAGGCTCACTGTATAGGAGACCACTCTCCCAGTAGATCAGATGTGACCCGGACTGATTACCAGCTGCCTGGTCTGCAGCCTGCCGCCGCAGACCCTCCAGAGTAGGGCACTCGCTCTGCTCCCTGCAGAACTCCTCCCTGGTGGGACCCCCTTCTTGCTGCCAATGGGTCAGCTCAGAGATGTCTCCCAGTTCGGCTACCTGCTCCCCTGTAGGCACCGGGGCGTCCCCTCGAGGTCCGCCTCCTCCTGGTCCGTGGGAACTTCGGGGGCCAGTTTCCCGCGCCCCCTGCCCTTTCTCTTGGCAGGGACTCGGGCCACTGTTCCAGGCTCCAAGTCCTCTTGATCACCCTTTCTGGCTGCCATTGACCGAGTAGACACGCATGCCCACTCTGGCAACCCAAGCATCTCCAAGTGAGACCTGAGCTCAACCTCCTTCCATAAGGACTGCTCCAGGTCGTTTCCTAGCAGACAATCTACAGGCATGGTAGGGCTCACAACCACCCTCAAGGGACCTGAGACCCCCCATTCAAAGGGAACCTGCGCCACCATACATTGGCGCTCTGAGTTGTCTACAGCAACTACTTGGTGGAATGCCCCGGGGACTACTTGCTTCTCAGACACCAGGTGACACCGGACTGAGGTCACACTGGCTCCAGTGTCTCTGAGAGCCTCTAACCTGTTCCCATTAATGGTCACCCAGGTGCTATATTTCTTTGTGTTAGGGGGCACCTGGTTTCCTGGGACCATCTCACTGTCCCCTAGTGAGACAAGGGTCATTTCTGCGGGATCCCCACCCTCCTGTGGGCACCCCTCCTCCCCAAGCGCTACACTAGCCAACACTTTGGACTGTCCACCGGTGGGTGGCTGTGTCCCCTTCGGGCACTTGGGGACCCCCTTAAAGTGACCTACCTGGTCACATGCATAACACTTGCGGGGCTGGTCTCAACAGGCTTCCCTGTAGAGACCCCTTTCTTCTTATCACCGGGGGCTGGGAACCTTTACCCTGGGTACTAGTTTGGGGCCCTTTAGAGAACTCCTGTGCTTTACCCTTGTCCCCCCCACCTTTCTGCTGGGGCCCCTGACCACCTTTGGCTGAGTCTCCCCCAAACGCTTTCTTGTGGACCCTGGTACTCACCCAGCGGTCCGCCTCCATAGCAAGCTTCCTGGGGTCAGTTAGCTTACTATCCACTAGGTGCTGGCGCAGATCTGCAAAACATAGACTAGACAAGTGCTCCCATGCAATCAAGTTGTAGAGCCCCTGAAAATCTGTCACATTACTGCCCTTTACCCAGCCATCCAGAGACCTGCAGAACACATCCACACATTCCAACCAAGTGTTGGCATCAGACTTCTTACTGGACCTGAACTGATCCCTGTACTTTTCAGGAGTAAGCCCATACTTAGTGAGAAGGGCATCCTTCATGTCAGCATAGGTGAGGTGATACCCCTTACCCAAAGCTATCAGAGCATCCCTTGCTTCTTCAGGGAAAAGTGGCCACAATCCTGCTCCCCAATTCTCCTCAGGGACCCCATTCATGTGTATGGCTGCCTCATAGCCCGAAACCACCTTTGTATGTCATCCCCCTTTCTTGAACTCCTTGCCTACGTTCTTGGGAATGTGCACAATCCTGTCTGCCTTTCTGGACGAATTGCTGCCACCATCTGAGCCTGACTTACTCCTAAGTTCTAGCTCCTTCAGTTCTCTCTCATGCTCTAAGAGCATCTTCCTCTCCTCTATGGCCAATCTCTTTTCCTTCCGCTCACTCTCCAGCCTGAGCTTCTGCAGCTCAAACTGCCTTGCCTCCCGCCTGTCCTCCAGCTCCTCTGGGGACAGACTGCTGCTGCCTGACCTGGCGGGTTCCCCCCTACCCAAAAGCATATCCACCCTGGAAATAGGCTCCTCCACCTCCTCACTGAGGTTACCAGGCTGCCCACTGGCATGTCTGGCTGCTACCCAGGCCCTCAGCGCCTTCTGTAGCTTCTCCTTCCTTGTGAGGCCTTTAATTTGGACTTTCAGGTTTTTACAAATTGCTCGTAGTTCCTTTACGGCGTAGGTTTCCAACCAATCCTCCTCAAAGATAATTTCCAGAGATGCAACGGATGATGCAGCTGTGTCAGGCATGACAAAAGTAGTGAGTTGAAAACTGGCAAGATCAAAAATAGGCCAAAAGAAAAAGAACCAGTATGTGGTACGTAATGGTCTGCGATATGGTAGTAGTGCACACCTATCACTGTAAGTCAAGTGCAAACACAAGTCCTATCCTCACCGCTGACAACCAATGTTAGAAATGGGATCTCTAGTTGGCAAGGGCTTGCACCTTTGTCCAAGTAGGGACCCTTCTTCCTAGTCAGGGTAAGGGTGTTACACTCGTGAAGTAACCCCTGCTCACCCTCGTGGTAGCTTGGCACGAGCAGTCAGACTTAATTCAGAGGCAGTGTGTAAAGCATTTGCACATAACCAACAGTAATACAGTGTAAGCACTACAAACGGACACCACACCAGTTTAGAAAAATAACCAATTTTTATATACTCAAGACAAGACCAATTACGACAAAAATCCACAATACTATACTTTAAAAATGAATGCTTGATAAGGTAACTTCTTCTTTGCAGGAATAGTTCAAAAACAAAGTTCGATACGAGTCGGTAGCTCCGTCCGAGCCTACCGCGATGCTGAAAACCACAGAGTCTAACAGTTCCAGCCGACCGCGTCTATACGGGCCAGCAGAGTCGTGAACAGACTCGGTCACAGTAACTTTCTCGTTGTGGCTGGTACGGAGTGTACGAGCCGGTCGGCGTTCGTCGCGGTTGCGGTGCAAGACGGAGCGATGCAAGGTGCGGTGTCCCTCGATGCGGTGCAGGCAGCGGCTTGATGAGCGTCGTGTAGACGGAGTCGGTGAGTCCAAGGCGTGCGATGCAGGGTGAGACGATGCTCGATGCGGTGCTGACAGGTTGCGATGCAGGCGACCAAGCCGGAGTGCGGGAGCTGGCGTCGGACAGCGGTGCGGAGTCGGAGCGGTGCGTCGCAGACGTGCGAGCGGTGCCCCAAATGCGGTGCGGTCACGACTCTTGAGCCAGTTGCAGCGACCGCGTCGGTCGGGTCCGGCTGGTTCAGTGAAGCGATGCGAACTGCGGTACCCACAGGTCACGGTGCAAGCAGCGGCTCGGTGTTGGCGGCGTCGGACGTCGCCCACGGTGAGACCAGGGTTGCGATGCGAAGCGGGGCGATGCGGTCTGCGGTGCAAACAGGTCACCGGCCAGGGATGGATTCGGTTGACGGAGTCGGGTGCGGTTCCCTTCCTCTGTGGCAACTGAAACAGTGTTCCAGAAAGCGGTACCCAGAGGCTTGTGAAGTCTTTGCAGTCCCTGAGACTTCTTAACAGGAGGCCAGCTCGGTTCCAGGCCCTTGGAGATACTCAGCACAAGTTTGTAGAAAGTTCCTTCCTTTCCCTGCCCAAGGCAGAAGCAGCAGCTGCAGGCCAACCCAACAAAGCAACAACACAGCAAAGGGGCAGTACTCCTTCTGGCAGCTCTTCCAGCTCTTCGTCTTGGCAGGTTCCTTGATTCCAGCGAGATCTAAATTCATGGGGTCAGGGCCCCAATATTTATATCCCAAATTCCTTTGTTCTCTGAAGGCAGAGAGGCCTTTGCCTAGTCCAAACCAGTTTTGGAGCACTTTGTTGACAAGTCTCCGTCCCTTCTTTCAGTGAGTAGGCCAGGGACATCAGACGCACCACAGGAGGTGGAGCCAGCATTGTGGAGGGAAGGCACTTTCCTATTCAGGGCCCAGGTGCAACTCCTCCCACCCATCTACATGTAGATCTTGCTATTCAGCCCTGTGCTGACTCACCCTGTCTCCTGGCATCCCCCAGCCCCTGTCACTCACACTCCAGACAAGGAATACACAACCTCGCAGAGGCAGGCTTGGATGGTTAGACAAGAAAATACCCACTTTCTAAAAGTGGTATTTTCAATCACAGAATGTTAAAACCAACTTCACTAAAAGATGCATTTTATCATTCTGAGTCCAGGCATACTAAACTCGAATTTCTACCATGTTCCCGGGGTCAGTTAGGATTATAAGCTGTAATAATCAAAACTGCCCGTTCTGGCCTAGGGGAACAGGTAGTCTTGCAATAGTGAAAAACGAACTAGGCTGTAATTCACTATCAGGACATGCCACACACACCAGGGCATGTCCTACCTTTCGCATACAACGCACCCTGCCCACAGGGGTACCTTGGGCCTACCTTAGGGGTGACTAACATGTAGCAAAGGGAAGGTTTAGGGACTTGCAAGTGTGTGCACTTGCCAAGTCGACATGGCAGCCCCAGGCTGCGCACAGGCTCTGCGTTGGCAGGCCCGAGTTACACTTTACAGGCTGTTTGCGTGGGTGGCACAATCCAGTGCTGCAGCCCACCAACAGCATTTGGTCTGTAGGCCCTGGCACTCGCAGTGCACTTTACAAGGGACTGACACATAAACCAAATAGGCCAATCATGGAAACACCAATCCATAACACATTTTATACAGGAGCACTTGCACTTTCCCACTGGACAGCAGTGAGGAAAGTGCGCAGAATCATTACACCAGCAAAAACAGTCAAAACCGGGAAGTCAGAAAGCAAAAAGTCAGGGGAAACACGCCAAAAGATGCCAAGTCTAACAATCTCACTAATGGGGAGTGGGGAGAGGAAAGGTGTGGCATCATAAGATTCTGTACTTGTTGCCAGGTGCTTTAGAATGTAATGATGTGAACTGCACCAAACACTCTGCGTGCCACTTCAGTGACACGCACACTACGAAATCGTATTTGTTTCTTGTTTTAGGAGTCTCCTTTCCTTACAAATATGAGTTTAGCACCATTGACCTTAAGTCTGCATATCATCAGATTAGGTTGGATGATGAGTCTAAGAATTTAACAGCATTTGTCACCCCTTTCGGTACCTACCGTTTTGTCAGGCTTCTCTTTGGTCCTGGTCTCAGCGGCCTCGGTGTTCCAGAGGGCATTGGAGAATGTTTTGAAGGGTTTGACTGGAGTAAGAATATATCAAGACGATATATTAATTTTTGGAATTGACAACAGAGAGCATGATATGAGGGTGTTAAGTGTTTTGAGCAGGCTTAATGAATTTAATTTAACTGTTAAAATCGAAAAATGCAAGTTGAGGAGAGAATCCATTGATTACCTAGGCCATTCAATTTCGGAAGGCGGTGTGTTGCCTAAGGAAGATCTTGTGGAAGCCATTCGGAAACTGGACTCTCCTACCAATAAGGAAGAGTTGATGAGTTTTTTAGGAATGGAGGAATATTACAACAAGTTTGTTCAAGGTTTTGCTTCCTTATGTGTTCGCATGAGGGCATTGTTGCGTAAGGGGTCTGAGTTTGTTTGGGACCAAGGTTGGTAGGATGAGTTCTGCATTCTCAAGGAGAAATTGAGTTCCGCACCCAAACTGAGCAGCTTTGACCCAAAAAAGGAATCTGTCCTCATAACCGATGCCAGAATGAAAGGGTTGGGTGCTGTTCTACTACAAAAGGACCGAGGGCATGATGAAGTAATCTTGTTTTTGTCAAGGAGTTTGCGAGGTGCTGAGTTGCGATACTCCGTTGTAGAGAGAGAAGCTCTTGCTGTTTATTGGTCAATAAAGAAACTCAAGAATCTTTTGTGGGGAGGTGTGTTTGAAGTTAGGATGGATCACAAACCTTTATGTGAGATTTTTTTTAAAAAGGGCATTGATGCTGTGTCAGGTAGGATCACCAAGTGGGTTGTGGCCTTACAAGATTATAAGTTTGACATAAAATACTTGCCTGGTGTGGAAAATAAAGTTGCTGACGCTTTGTCTCGTCTGGTTGATAGTGATGATGTGTGCCCTGCTGATGAATGTGAGCAGGATGAAGAGATGGTCTGTGCTGTTGAGGGGAGCATCATTGCCAAAGAAAGATGGGAAGACGCTTTAAATGCAGATAAGGTTTTACTGAAAGTTTTGGAGTATGTTAAAGCAGGTTGGAAGTCCAAACCTAAAAGAGAAGACGATTTGGAAAAGTTTTGGCATGTAAAAGATCAACTTTCAGAGCAAAGTGGATTACTGGTCAGGGGCATGAGGCTCATTCCTCCAAGTTCACTTATGGAAGAGCTCATTTCTTTAGCACATGCTGGACATCAGGGAATTTCAAAGACTATGGAGAGACTGAGATTATCTTACTGGTGGCCCGGTATGGATTTACATGTAGAACGGAATGTCAGAGACTGTGTGCAATGTGCTTTGAGTGAGAGGGTGGCCAAGCCAAAGGTACAACCTATGGTTATAAGGGACCGCCCAGATGGTCCGTGGAAGGAAGTTGGACTAGACATAGTTGGTCCTATTCGTTCTTCTGGCTCAGAGTGGTATGTTCTAGTGCTGATTGATCTGTTTTCCAGATGGCCAGAAATAAGTATCACACGAGGGGTTGAAACCAAACATGTGAAAGCATTTTTGGAGAAACTTATCGCTAGAGAAGGCATACCCAATACCATTCTTACTGTCAATGGAGTACAGTTAGTCTCCAGGGAAATGGAACAGTTTCTGTGTAGGCATGGCATCAAACATAAGAAATGGTTCTTATGTCATCCGGAAACCAATGGTATGGTTGAGCGCTTTAATCGAGTTATTAAAGAGACTATTGAAATGGCTAAGTCAGCAGGCTTAGATTGGCGTGAAGAAATTTGCAAGAAGGTTGAAATTTATAGGTTGTCTCCTCATGCGGTAACCAAGAAGACTCTGTTTGAATTGTTCAGAGGTAGGTGTGCCAACACATTGGTGACACCCACTTGAGTCAATGACATGCAACCAGATTGTCATGTTCATGATGTAAGGAGTGATTGGAAGTTGGCTGAGTCCAACAGAATTGAAGCTCGGAAAAAACTCTATGATATAAAAAAACTGTTGTAAGAGTAGGTGACTGGATTTTGATTAAAAATCCTTGCAAGAGAAGTTCTTCTACTGCATTTTTAAAACCCATACAGGTCATTAAAATTTTCAATAATTCTGTCAAAACAAGTGACCACCGTATTTGGAATTTGAATAGGGTGGTGGTGGTTAGAGAGGACTTCGTTTCGAGACCTAATGATTCTGCTAGGAATTTAGGTGACACCTCTGGTAATTCAAGCACTATTCGAAGGTCTTCAAGGGTGTCATCTCCTCCTAGTTATTTGAGTATGTTAAGTAATTCTCATGCCAATGTTTAGGTCTTGCCCTGAAAGCCAGCGCTTCAGCACTGGCTCTGGGCGAGACATTTTGTAGTAGGCTTGCAGAAATGCGACCACAACTTTTGGCTGGCCTAGAGCATGCGAGTACGCGCACAGTAACGCACATTCCTCTCATGCTCCAGGCCATCTGCCTTTGATGTCACTTGCTCCTCCCCCACCACAGAGCGCTTCTCGGGGCCGCGCGGCCGTGTCACTTTCACGGCCGCACGTCACTTGCTCTCCCGCTCCTCCCCCCTCACCACAGAGCACGTCTCGCACGGCCGCGCGGCCAATGCTTGTTTTCTTTTCATACCACTCCATATAGATTACACGTTAGCATCGAGGAAGTCGGCATGGCTGCACTTTTGGCCATTAACATACCTTTCCTGTGATGAACGGACTAGTGGTTTAATGCAGCATCACACGGGTCGAGTTTATAACATTGAGCGATGGTGGACAGAGGACGCAGATAATACTTCATGCGAGGGGAGCCGCACGCACCTTTCTTAACAGTTGACCGTGAGCTCTTTCAAGAACCAAACATGAGAATCATCCTTGAGACATTTTTACTCTTTCGTATAATTTCACCAAGTACTTCCATCTCGAGGTTCCCTATTATTGTAGGAACAGGTTACAACATTTAAAACGGGCTCAACAATGGTGAATACACAAACCTGGTAAGACAATAAGCTTCACAATTGTTGCAATAATTTTTTTTTGATAACCTGCAAACTCGCACACGAAGTAGAGTTAAACATTTTGATATAATCTATCCGGGACAATGCACATGCATACCGTTTTGGAATCCCTGTTGTACATACAGTTTTAGTAGTTATTGGGGCCACATATTCGTGTTACCGCAGTTTGTTTTATATACAAAATGGCTTGGATGCTTTCTAGTCCAATAACACTGGGAACAGAGCATCGTTACCCGACTGCAATCCTTTACACATGCCTTGTAAATCTCCTGAAACTTTCACCATTCCTGCAATATAGAGTTTGTTGACACTTTTTCTCATCTTGCTTATTTCAATTCAACCGTTTTAAATACAACTTGTCTTGCTTTGTTTATTGTGGTGCTTTGTGCGATCTGCACTCCTCTTTTCATTTCCCTGTTTAGATTGCCACTAACCGGTTGATCTGTTTTAATGCCCTTGCTCACTTATTCTTGTTTTTTTTGTTGTTGTTTTTTTTTATATTTAATTTACAAATCTTTACTTTGTTGATGGTTTGATATAGCTTTACATCTGCACAGAGCTTCTTATAGCACAATGTTTTTTTCGCATTAACAGCTTCATACTTTTGAATTCCCTCCAGTGACGACTCGAGCACTTATTTAGCTCTCTTTCGTGCTAATTTAGTCTAAGCATAATGCTCTATCTGCGCCAATAGCGTCACGCCTTTGGGCTTTTCCAATGACTGCACTCAATTTGGTTGTTCACGTTGCTTGGCTGCATTCCTTTATTATCTTTTCTGTTTCTCTTTTCGTATTTTGCTTTTGTCCAGACTGAGCTACCATTGTGCTTGCCACACAAAAAAAACTTATTAATCTCATAGGCGAAACCTATTGCATTTACCAATGTTTAATTTGGATACTTATGCAGTGCCCTTTATAGCTCTTCAACAAATGACCATTGAAACATCAATGTTATGAAGCACTCCAGGAACTGTTGCTAAAACTGTTCCTTTAATTTGGGCCAATTTGTTTCAGTCTCTCTTAAATATTTTTGTAATTGTGTGGTGAAAATAAGGTTTTTGTAGGATGAAAGCAAATCAGAACACTTTACTTGGTGATGTTCAAATAATAAATATTTTTGCCGAAACCCAATTTTCTAACATTTTTTATGCGATATAGTTTTCAGTAAAACAGCATGTTAGTGGGAAAGCAATTTCAATGGGAAATGACAGTGCACCACCACATCATGCTTTAGTAATATATTTATTAAAAGTGTATTTTTTTTTAAACATGAGCTGAGAAATATTCCTGCCATGATGTCAATGCTATGAGTGAACTAAGAGGCAAGTCAGGCGTCATGTGTACCCTATATGTAGGGCAGATGGAGCAAATGTTTAGTCTGTTAAATCAAGAGTTTTTTTTTTTTGTACAGCAGAAATGCTGCACTTGCAAATTTGAAGGTGCTCTCCTGTGATAATGAAAACCAGCATTTGCAATGCAATAGGTCTCGCATTTATGCGTGTTTGAGCTATTGGCACTGTAAATGACAATGCCTTTTGTTTATGTTTTGGTTTTAAAACATAAATAAAAGGCATTGTCATTTACAATGCCAATAGCTTAAACACGCGTAAATGCGAGACCTATTGCATTGCAAATGCTTGTTATCTTTAGTTCATTTCACTTTTATATCTTGCTTTCTTAGTTTTGTTCCTTGTATTAGCTTATGTACTTTCTGTTTCTCATATTTGTAAGGAAAGGAGATGTGTGGCATCCTAAGATTCTGTACTTGTTGCCAGGTGCTTTAGAATGTAATGATGTGAAATGCACCTGGCAGCAGTTGGAGCTGAGCTTTCTCCTGTGTAACAGCCTTGCTGTGGATGGGATCCTTATCCTGGAATAAATCCTATTTTTAACCCAAATGAACCTGCGTTCTCACCTCATTACAAAGGGCCTCTGGGGAGGGAGAGTGGGGAGAGGGAGGGGCGGGGTTGGGGGCAGTCAAAGAGGAAATGGAGCACAACAAGCACCAGGAAGATTCCAGATCAGAGTTGTTGTTAAATCTTGGGAGAGGAAGAGCAAGAATAGAGTATTCAATGGAGGGAGGTGGCTTCTCCTGGAGGCAGAAAAAAAAGATTATCATGACTAACTTAAGGATAGCATCGGTTAACATTTGTGGTCTAAATGACCCTGGAAAACGATGTAGGGTGGCAGAGGATCTGAAAATGCTGCATTCCGACATTGTCTGCCTCCAGGAAACGCATATTGTGGGTACGGAAAAAAAAGTTTTAGATCAACTAGGGTATAATCATAACTCATACCACACAGGGCACCAGAACTAGAGGGGTAGCTATTTTAACTCGGAGAAAAGAGATTGTATGCAAGAAACAATTGGCCGATAAATACAGGCACTGGGTTATTGTAGAGCTACATATTTCTGCATTCTCATTCACCTTGTGCTCTATATATGGGCCAACGAGGGACTACCCTGAGGTTTTTGATTTTTTTTTAAATCTGGAACTAGCAGGATGGCCGATTCTGATTATAATGTGTGGGGATTTGAACATTAACGGGATTGGTGTGCGGTAGGGCGACAGCCCAGGATCATATAAAGGCCGGAAGCCCAGGGTCTATAGGGCTTTGTCCCATTTAGCGGAAGGGAATGGGCTATTAGATGTATGGAGAAATCTAAAAACGACAAACCTTGATTCAGGAAGCACCTGTTTTTCGGCCCATCACAGAACAGTTGCCCGGCTGGATTACTTTTTTGTTTCTCAGTGTATAATTAGGAAATGTCGCATTGAAAAATTTCCCCGCATAATGTCAGACCATAACCCCCTAGTCCTAGGGATAACAAAGATCGGGGGAAGAGGACACAACAGAATTGGACCTTTGAAAGGGGGCTGCTAGTGGATGAGGGTTATGTTGCCCATATGAAAAAATGGATAGAAGAGTTTCTGGGAAATAACAGAGGGAGTGCCTGAATTGGTATGGTCTGCGATGCCCTAAAGGCTGGCATCCAAGGAGAGACACTGAGTTTTAGTCTACACCGCTCTAAAAAGCAACGTCAGCAACTAACTGAACTATATCAAAGATTAGGAGTAATTGAAGAAGAACAAGTTGGGGTAATAGAGGCTGGAGAGAATATGGAGGGTAAGGCTTGCCCTAGCCAAAGCGGCAATAGGTGACATAGTTATAGCAAAGGTTACAGGGAAATATACGACTCGAAGGGAGGAATGCTACGAGTGCAGTGAACGGGCAGGACGTATATTAGCAATGCGTTTTAGACAGAAAAATGTGCGGAGCGAGATAACAGCAATTCAGAATGAGAAAGGGAATCTGGTTACTACAGCTCCGGGAATCTGAGAGGAATTCTGCAAGTTTTATATGAAATTCTACGATTCTGAGAGGGACAGCGAGGACAGCGGGGAGAATGCAATTAGTGAATATCTCGCTTCTGACTGCTGGGAGAAATTCTCTTCAGAGGATCTGGAAGCTTTGGTAGCTGCCTTCCTACCCGATGAAACATTCAGAGCACTTAGTGAGCTTTCAGCAGGAAAAGCCGCAGGACCGAACCGAATTCCGTTCGAGATTTATAAAGCTTTTTGGCCATCTCTCAGGGCAGACTTTTCAAGTATGCTCCATCAGGTACAGATGGGGGAGTCTCCCCCAGAATCTTGGGCGCAAACTAGTATCGTGGTATTCTTGAAGAAGGGGAAGCCAGCCATAGATCCAGGTTCATATCGACCAATCACGCTGATGAACACGGATGCCTAAATATACTCTAAGGTCTTGGCGAACCATTTGAGCCTGGTTATCGGACAAGTCATCTCGCCCAGACAGCACGGATTCATACCTGGGAGGGAGACCACAGACCATGCCAGAAGAGTTATTACACTTTTTGATGCTGCTTCAGTCGCAGGAGACCCTATGGCACTCATATTACTAGATGCATATAAAGCATTTGATAAGGTCTCCTGGGACTTTCTATGTGCTGTCCGTGAACGTCTGGGGTTCGGAATGGGTTTTATCAAAGCCCTACACGTTTTGTATGCCTCTCCTACAGCTAGACTCATATTGGCGGGAGGACAAACGAAGGAATTTAAGATAAAAAGGGGGACCAGGCAGGGTTACCCTTGCTCTCTATTATTGTTCGCCTGCTATATTGACCCTCTAATTCGTAGGATTGATGCCAACCCAGGTATAAAGCCTATAAGCTATCATGGGTTTGAAAGCAAGATTTTAGGTTATGCTGACGAGCTAGCGGTCATTACATCACTTCCGGAGTTGGCGTTGGCTGAAATAACGAAAGAAACACTGGCCTTCGGGAAAATATCAGGGTACTCAATCAACATAAAACCCAAATTTTAATTAACGAATATCTTGGGCTGAACGACCCTCGGGTCGCCCAGTCGGCAAAGTATTTAGGGGTAAATATATCACCCAATATTGTGCAAATTGTGGAGCTGAATCTAGCCCGTCATTCAGAAGGGGTCACAGGATTTTGCCCGGCTGAATAATCTCCACTTATCATTGATAGGCCGCTGTAATGTGGGGAAAATAATCTTTTTGCCTAAAGTTCTTTTTTCTCAGATCAATACCTCTGATATTCGAGACAGCATGGTTTAAGAAGTTAGAGGGGATGGTAAATAGATTTGTATGGGCATACAGGAATACAAGGCGGACCCTGAAGTTCATGTCACTCCCCAGAGAGGGAGCTGGATTGACTGTCCCAGATTTTAGATTATATCACCTAGCATCAGCCCTGCAATATATGTGTGGATTAGTTGGGGGAAATCCCTTCGATCCCTGGAATCAGGGGAGGGTACCTGATATCTATGAGTTACTGGTAGGGAAAGATGCCAAAAACCTCTATTTAAGATTTACTGACCCTAGTTACTACAAGAAGGTGAGGTTCAAGACTCTATTAGCAGCAGGTCAGGTTTGGAGGACAGTAAAGAAAAAGATGGGGATAGGAAGAATAAATTACTATACCCCCCTATACATGAATCCATCACTACCAAGCGACCCTTGACCTTGCCAGGTAGGTCGCTCCCCCGCCACACAGCTCCGCCTGTGGTGTCCTGCCCGCTGCTGCTGCTGGTAAGCTCGCCCCTCTGCTTGTGGCCTCGGTGCCCGTTTTTCCTTCTGTTCCCCTCGCTGCCCCATTTAACTGTGTCCATTTTCCTTCTGTTTCCCCTCGCTGCCCCCATTTAACTGTGTCCATTTTCCTTCTGCTTCCCCTCGCTGCCCCCATTTAACTGTGTCCATTTTCCTTCTGCTTCCCCTCGCTGCCCCATTTAACTGTGTCCATTTTCCTTCTGTTTCCCTCGCTGCCCCCATTTAACTGTGTCCATTTTCCTTCTGTTTCCCCTCGCTGCCCCCATTTAACTGTGTCCATTTTCCTTCTGTTTCCCCTCGCTGCCCCCATTTAACTGTGTCCATTTTCCTTCTGTTTCCCCTCGCTGCCCCCATTTAACTGTGTCCATTTTCCTTCTGTTTCCCCTCGCTGCCCCCATTTAACTGTGTCCATTTTCCTTCTGTTTCCCCTCGCTGCCCCCATTTAACTGTGTCCATTTTCCTTCTGTTTCCCCTCGCTGCCCCCATTTAACTGTGTCCATTTTCCTTCTGTTTCCCCTCGCTGCCCCCATTTAACTGTGTCCATTTTCCTTCTGTTTCCCCTCGCTGCCCCCATTTAACTGTGTCCATTTTCCTTCTGTTTCCTCTCGCTGCCCCCATTTAACTGTGTCCATTTTCCTTCTGTTTCCCCTCGCTGCCCCCATTTAACTGTGACCATTTTCCTTCTGTTTCCCCTCGCTGCCCCCATTTAACTGTGTCCATTTTCCTTCTGTTTCCCCTCGCTGCCCCCATTTAACTGTGTCCATTTTCCTTCTGTTTCCCCTCGCTGCCCCCATTTAACTGTGCCCATTTTGCCTTCTGTACCCCTCGTTGCCTCTCTCCACTCCCGCCGCTGCGTCCCCTGCGGCCCCGCCCCCCTGACTGCCCATTCGCTGCCCCTGCCTCCCGCCTCCCAGCTGCTCCTCCCTCCCACCTCCCCATATATGGCGGCCGCTGCGCGGTGAGGAGAGCGACCCTTGACCTTGCCAGGTAGGTCGCTCCCCCGCCACACAGCTCCGCCTGTGGTGTCCTGCCCGCTGCTGCTGCTGGTAAGCTCGCCCCTCTGCTTGTGGCCTCGGTGCCCGTTTTTCCTTCTGTTCCCCTTGCTGCCCCCATTTAACTGTGTCCATTTTCCTTCTGTTTCCCCTCGCTGCCCCATTTAACTGTGTCCATTTTCCTTCTGCTTCCCCTCGCTGCCCCCATTTAACTGAGTCCATTTTCCTTCTGTTTCCCTCGCTGCCCCATTTAACTGTCCATTTTCCTTCTGTTTCCCCTCGCTGCCCCCATTTAACTGTGTCCATTTTCCTTCTGTTTCCCCTCGCTGCCCCCATTTAACTGTGTCCATTTTCCTTCTGTTTCCCTCGCTGCCCCCATTTAACTGTGTCCATTTTCCTTCTGTTTCCCCTCGCTGCCCCCATTTAACTGTGTCCATTTTCCTTCTGTTTCCCCTCGCTGCCCCCATTTAACTGTGTCCATTTTCCTTCTGTTTCCCCTCGCTGCCCCCATTTAACTGTGTCCATTTTCCTTCTGTTTCCCCTCGCTGCCCCCATTTAACTGTGTCCATTTTCCTTCTGTTTCCCCTCGCTGCCCCCATTTAACTGTGTCCATTTTCCTTCTGTTTCCCCTCGCTGCCCCCATTTAACTGTGCCCATTTTGCCTTCTGTACCCCTCGTTGCCTCTCTCCACTCCCGCCGCTGCGTCCCTGCGGCCCCGCCCCCCTGACTGCCCATTTGCTGCCCCTGCCTCCCGCCTCCCAGCTGCTCCTCCCTCCCACCTCCCCATATATGGCGGCCGCGCGCAGCGGGCGCGCCCAGCGCCAGAACCCCTGGGCCGTGCGCCCCCCCGCTCCAGCCTCAAGGACCGACGCTGATACGATGCCACCACACTCCACGCTCTCAACCCCGGACGGACGCTCAACTGCTTCAAGGCCGCCCCGAAACGCACCCATGGTCCCTTCACCTGCCGGAACTGCAGCTACACCAGCCTCAGAGCCACCGAGGCGCCCGCCAAGAAGGACCTCAACCACCTCCGATGCATCCTACTGAACACCCGCTCCGCACGCAAACACGCCGTCGAGCTCTGGGACCTGCTCGACACATCATCACCAGACGTCGCCTTCCTGACAGGGACCTGGATGAACGACTCCTCCGCCCCCGACATCGCCATAGCCATCCCAGACGGCTATAAGATCACCCGCAGAGACCGCGTCAACGCAGTAGGAGGAGGAATCGCCATCGTCCACAAGAACACCATCAGGGTCTCGACCAGCACCGACGACACTCTCAGCACCGCCGAACACATTCACTTCCAGATCCACACGGACCCCAACACCACCCTTAGAGGCACCCTTGTCTACAGACCCCTGGGCCCCGACCCCAGTTCAGCGACTCCATCGCCGACTTCATCAGCACGCACGCCCTGACCTCTACCGACTACATCCTCCTCGGAGACCTGAACTTTCACCTGGAGAACAACAACGACAGCAACTCCACCACCCTGATCGACAACCTCGCCAACCTCGGTCTGAGCCAGCTCGTAACAACACCGACCCATTCCGCCGGCCACAAGCTTGACCCCATCTTCTCCTCAAGCTCCCACGTCTCCTTCAGCCACACCACGGAACTCCTCTGGACCGACCACCGCTGCATCCATTTCACCTTCCAGAAACCCACCACACACCACCGCACCCAACAGATCCCACGCCGCTGCTGGAGCAAAGTCACCGAAGACCAACTACGGGCAAACCTCGCTCTCAGCCCTCCCTCCGACCCATCCAACACCGACGACGCTGCCTGCAACCTCAGACGATGGATGGACGACTGTGCCAACACCCTCGCCCCGCTGAAAAAACTCACCTACAGTGACACCACCAAAAGAGCCAGCTGGTTCACCTCGGAACTCCTAGCTTCCAAGCGTACCTGCCGGAAACTAGAGAAGAAATGGCACAGTGATAAGACACCGGACAGCCACGCAGCCCACAAAGACGCCATCCGTAACCACCACCACCTCATCAAGTCCGCCAAGAGAATCTCCTTCAAAGACCGCCTCGACAACAACGCACACAACAGCAAGGAGCTTTTCAACATCGTGAAGGAACTCTCCAACCCCAGCTCCAACACCAACGACATCCCGCCGTCGCAACCCCTGTGCGATTCCCTCGCCACCTTCTTCCACCGCAAGATCGCCGACATCCACGACAGCTTCAACACCCAGACAGCCCCAACTAAGATCGATGCACCAGACCCGCCGCACACCATCGACCACGACCCCTGCCAGCCTGGGCCAGCGTGAACATCGATGACCCCATCAAGACCATGAGCACAATACACTCCGGCTCCCCGTCAGACCCTTTCCCGCACCACATCTTCAACAAAGCCAGCAGCTCCATCGCACCCCACCTGTGCAACGTCATCAATCTCTCCTTCGAGACCGCGACCTTCCCAGAGAGCTGGAAACACGCAGAGATCAACGCCCTACTCAAAAAAAACCAAGGCGGACCCGAGAGACCTCAAGAACTTCCGGCCCATCTCCCTGCTTCCGTTCCCAGCCAAGGTCATCGAGAAGATCGTCAACAAACAGCTAACCTGATACCTCGAAGAAAACAGCATCCTGGACCCATCCCAATCGGGGTTCCGCAGCAACCACAGCACTGAGACTGCCCTCATCGCCGCCACCGACGACATCAGGATCCTGCTGGACAACGGTGAGACCGCAGCCCTCATCCTGCTGGACCTCTCCGCCGCCTTCGACACTGTCTGCCACCGCACTCTACGCGCACGCCTCCACGACGCAGGGATCCGAGACAAGGCCCTGGAATGGGCCACCTCCTTCCTCGCCGGCAGAACCCAGAGAGTCCGCCTCCCACCATTCCGATCCGAAGCCTCCGAGATCATCTGCGGCGTACCCCAGGGATCGTCCCTCAGCCCAACACTGTTCAACATCTACATGGCCCCGCTCGCACGCATCGCCAGACAGCACGACCTCAACATAATCTCCTACGCCGACGACACTCAACTGATCCTCTCCCTCACCAAGGACCCCCTCGCCGCCAAATCCAACCTCCATGAAGGAATGAAGGCCGTCGCCGATTGGATGAAGATCAGCCGACTAAAACTGAACACGGAGAAGACAGAGGTCCTCATCCTCGGCTCCAACCCCTCAGCCTGGGACGACTCCTGGTGGCCAACGACGCTGGGAGCAGCCCCGACACCCACCGACCACGCACGCAACCTGGGAGTCATCCTCGACTTAACGCTCTCCATGGCCAAGCAAGTCAACGCAGTCTCCTCCTCCTGCTTCAACACCCTCCGCATGCTTCGCAAGATCTACAGGTGGATCCCGACAGATACAAGAAGAACAGTCACCCAGGCCCTCGTCAGTAGCAGACTTGACTATGGGAACGCCCTCTACGCGGAGCCCCGGCCAAGCTCATCAATCGACTGCAACGCATACAAAACGCCTCCGCACGCCTGATCCTCGATGTACCACGCCACAGCCACATCACCCCCACCTGAGGAACCTGCACTGGCTCCCTGTCGACAGGAGAATCTCCTTCAAACTCCTCATCCACGCACACAAGGCACTCCACAAGACTGGCCCAGCCTACCTCAACAGACGACTCCTCTTCTACGTCCCCAACCGCCAACTCCGCTCCGCCGACCTCTCCCTCGCCACCGTCCCTCGCATTCGAAGAACTACCACCGGCGGCAGATCCTTCTCCCACCTCGCCGCCAAGACCTGGAACACCCTTCCACTAAGCCTACGACAGACCCAAGACCTGCTGACCTTCAGGAGGCTACTCAAGACCTGGTTGTTCGACCAGTAGCAGCACCCCCTCCCCCCTTTTTTCTCCCCAGCGCCTTGAGACCCTCGCGGGTAAGTAGTGCGCTTTACAAATTCTGTGATTGATTGATTGATTGAATAGTCTTTCACGATAATACAATGAGACGGTGGAAGGGCCTAGGGGTAGAAACGATTGGGGATTTAGTTGGCGTAACTGGATTCAGGTCATTTACTGAGATGCAAGATAGATATGGGGCAGACAGGAAATTTTTTTTTTTAATATCTACAGGTATGTAGTTATTGGGGGAAGAAAACAGTGGGCCCAAAAGGACTAACCAAAAACATCACGATGGACGGGCTAAGGGACGAAGAAGAGTGTACCATCAGTAGGATCTATAGCGAGCTGATCGCCATGAAGCCAGACGATCTAGAGAGGCAGGCGGATAAATGGAGCCAAAGGCTCGGGATAAAAGGATCCGGCTTCCTCGATTCCTTAGATAAGGGACAAACTATACTCTGTTCATCAAAATTACAGGTGCAGCATTTTAAAACAATTTTAGATTTGTACTACACGCCAGATAAAATAGCAAAGTGGGGGGGATCAGTGGGTATCAGCTGCCCCCGCTGCCAAGCCCTCAGGGCAGATTTAGTCTATATGTTCTCGACCTGTCCGCGGCTCGATGCCCTAAAGAAAGATATAGAGCTGCTGTATTCCTCTTAGGGTGTCCGTATATAGGTTTTCCTGTATCATGTCCTTATATAGGCACAATTCGCCCTGCCCTTATATAGGCATAAAATCCCAGTCCTTATTTAGGCATAAAATCCCAGTCCTTATTTAGGCATTAAACCGTGCACTCCAAATACAGGCATAGTCTCCGACATCCGTCCACCCTAACGTCACAACGAGTTCTTGAAGAACAGACCCTTAGGCTTCGGGAGTTTCCCTAGCACAGGACTATTGATTTCTTCAAGGACTCATCTATTATGCATGAACCGTTATACCTTAGGGGTTCATTCATGACGTCTTCCGCTGTCCGATTCACGTCCATGCTAACATTCTGAGGTACCTCTCAGGTATAAATATACCTTCCCTATCCCTTGTAAACTAGAGGAGACCTCGACTTCAGAGGAGCCCGTATCCTGGCCTGACGCACTGAGAAGACGCTGTCATCCCTGCACGCAGAGAGTCCAGCTTCCAGTGATCTGACTTCCCTTGCGGGGTGTTGGAGTTCGAGTCCGGCAAGAGATTCCCACCTCTCTCATTCTTAAGGTATGGAGCTGACTTGAACTTAGAGGGACTCTTGGCATACTAGGCATACTAGGCGTAACATACTCTTAGTATACCATAGTAAGGAATACTTCACTTACTTCATACCTCTCCCTACACCTAGGTTTGGTTAGGTACACTGGGGTAGAACTAGCTTAGAGACACATCGTATGAGTACTCGCATTTTTAGCTCATGTTATTTATGTATGTGAATATACGCTAAAAGATAATGCTAACGCAGTATTATTTATTTCTACTGCTTACGCTGTACATTATTTATCTTGCATACTGTCTTGTGATCGTAATGGCACATATTAGTTACACGAGAAACAAGACTGTTCAATAAATCCTTTTATTGAAACGCCCGTCTATTCTTTCTGTGTAACTTTGAGGAAAACTAAGCATGCACGATTGAGCTGAGTGAAACGGTTATCTATTGTTTCCACGACTCTGGGACACGTTCTGATTCTAAAGGGAAACAAAGTTGTCATGTTTTGCGGCTGCCAGAAACTACTCCCTTCTTGTTATCCAAGAAGTTTCTAGTGGCCTCTGAGCTAGCTGGCACAAGTAATTAAGTTTAATATACTCGATAGGGACATACCGACCTCAGTCCTATGTCAAGCCTATAGGGTATATTATTCCAATGCGCAGAGCCTATTAGGGAAATAGGAGCTACACTACATGGCGCCCAACGGTTTGGTAAGGCGGTAATTTAACGTTAGATACTGAGTAACTCAGCTGTGCTTTTTCCTCACAGAGACCCCTGCCCATATACTCCAAGAGACGTCTGGAGTGGGCAGGGTTAAGTATCCGCCACAGCAAACTAGGGAAGCACCCTATATATTAGCTGTTTGGTTTGCTCAACGTTGAAGGATACAGTGTTCCAAAATATTGTGCACCTTATCTTTGTTTCCTTGAAACTTGTTCTACATTTTTCAAAAAAAAAATGTCCACACACGGGGACAATGACACCGAGAACGGTGGAGCTGCGGCTGACCCAGTCGTAACAGCTTTTAACTTTACAGGTTTAAATGAAACCGAGGAGGGTGTTACAAACATCCCTCCAAACTTAAGAAGAGCCATCACTCTAAAACTCATAAAACACGGCCTACCACCGAGAGGCGGTAGAGCAGTTTTCGTGATAGAGGCACACGAATCCTTTCAGACAGAGGTATTCTATTCATGGATAGTATTCCCAGAATCAAATCCAGTAACAAAACTGTTTCACTTCTACAAGGAAGATGATCCACCAGAGGAATATATTCCTTTCGAGGATATTGAAATTCCATTAACATACCAGGAGCATCAGCTCTGGTTCAAAGGCGCCCTAAAACATCACAGAAACATTACCAGGCTCGGTCCACTAGGTAGACCAGGAGCAACATGGCCGATTCTAGCCGGCTACACACCTCATCCTGACATTGAAGAGATGTCAGACGAGAAATTACTTACTCAACTTGCAGAGTAAATAAAAATTTACGGACAATTGGTCCAATATGTCATGCGGACTTTCACAGTCCAACCACCATTGACACTTCCAAATCAGACCCCTCATCCGGGGACTACACTTAAAAATTACACCACAGACTCTCTACTCAGTCATGGGTAAAATGCCCACAAAACGTGAGCAAATTCCATTCTGGATAGCTCAAAAAATTACTCAAATCGAAGCATATTTCCAAATACTAGCCCGTATGAGAAACAGAATCCTAACAATCAGTTTACCAATGGGGATCACACCACAACTGGAAGACTGTACCACTTGGGGCTCAGTCTTTGCTGCCATCTATACTAAGCGATACAAAAGGGGATGATGGATGGAACGTTTGAGCCAATCAAACACTCACCCCCAGTCAACTGATCTGGGTTTAATCCATCATCATTCTTTAGCTCACTCCACCACCCCAGTTCAGACATGGCCATATGCAAATCAGTCTGACCCTGTGCCTCATGGGAACAGTCCAGCACGAACTGCCAAGCCATGTCTTCCCTGGACCGGAAACAAGCATCCTAGGACCGGTTTCTGGCATTCCAGCCGTCATCAGCCAGGCTTGCTTGAATCCAGTGGCAAAGTGAGCAAGGGACCCACGTCTGGGCATACCCCCGCCAACTTAGGGCGAACAAAGCGATACAAAAGGGGATGATGGACGGAACGTTTGAGCCAATCAAACACTCACCCCCAGTCAACTGATCTGGGTTTAATCCATCATCATTCTTTAGCTCACTCCACCACCCCATTTCAGACATGGCCATATGCAAATCAGTCTGACCCTGTGCCTCATGGGAACAGTCCAGCACGAACTGCCAAGCCATGTCTTCCCTGGACCGGAAACAAGCATCCTAGGACCGGTTTCTGGCATTCCAGCCGTCATCAGCCAGGCTTGCTTGAATCCAGTGGCAAAGTGAGCAAGGGACCCACGTCTGGGCATTCCCCCGCCAACTTAGAGGCGAACAAAGCGATACAAAAGGGGATGATGGACGGAACGTTTGAGCCAATCAAACACTCACCCCCAGTCAACTGATCTGGGTTTAATCCATCATCATTCTTTAGCTCACTCCACCACCCCAGTTCAGACATGGCCATATGCAAATCAGTCTGACCCTGTGCCTCATGGGAACAGTCCAGCACGAACTGCCAAGCCATGTCTTCCCTGGACCGGAAACAAGCATCCTAGGACCGGTTTCTGGCATTCCAGCCGTCATCAGCCTGGCTTGCTTGAATCCAGTGGCAAAGTGAGCAAGGGACCCACGTCTGGGCATACCCCCGCCAACTTAGGGCGAACAAAGCGATACAAAAGGGATGATGGACGGAACGTTTGAGCCAATCAAACACTCACCCCCAGTCAACTGATCTGGGTTTAATCCATCATCATTCTTTAGCTCACTCCACCACCCCAGTTCAGACATGGCCATATGCAAATCAGTCTGACCCTGTGCCTCATGGGAACAGTCCAGCACGAACTGCCAAGCCATGTCTTCCCTGGACCGGAAACAAGCATCCTAGGACCGGTTTCTGGCATTCCAGCCGTCATCAGCCAGGCTTGCTTGAATCCAGTGGCAAAGTGAGCAAGGGACCCACGTCTGGGCATACCCCCGCCAACTTAGGGGCGAACAAAGCGATACAAAAGGGGATGATGGACGGAACGTTTGAGCCAATCAAACACTCACCCCCAGTCAACTGATCTGGGTTTAATCCATCATCATTCTTTAGCTCACTCCACCACCCCAGTTCAGACATGGCCATATGCAAATCAGTCTGACCCTGTGCCTCATGGGAACAGTCCAGCACGAACTGCCAAGCCATGTCTTCCCTGGACCGGAAACAAGCATCCTAGGACCGGTTTCTGGCATTCCAGCCGTCATCAGCCAAGCTTGCTTGAATCCAGTGGCAAAGTGAGCAAGGGACCCACGTCTGGGCATACCCCCGCCAACTTAGGGCGAACAAAGCGATACAAAAGGGGATGATGGACGGAACGTTTGAGCCAATCAAACACTCACCCCCAGTCAACTGATCTGGGTTTAATCCATCATCATTCTTTAGCTCACTCCACCACCCCAGTTCAGACATGGCCATATGCAAATCAGTCTGACCCTGTGCCTCATGGGAACAGTCCAGCACGAACTGCCAAGCCATGTCTTCCCTGGACCGGAAACAAGCATCCTAGGACCGGTTTCTGGCATTCCAGCCGTCATCAGCCAGGCTTGCTTGAATCCAGTGGCAAAGTGAGCAAGGGACCCACGTCTGGGCATACCCCGCCAACTTAGGGCGAACAAAGCGATACAAAAGGGGATGATGGACGGAACGTTTGAGCCAATCAAACACTCACCCCCAGTCAACTGATCTGGGTTTAATCCATCATCATTCTTTAGCTCACTCCACCACCCCAGTTCAGACATGGCCATATGCAAATCAGTCTGACCCTGTGCCTCATGGGAACAGTCCAGCACGAACTGCCAAGCCATGTCTTCCCTGGACCGGAAACAAGCATCCTAGGACCGGTTTCTGGCATTCCAGCCGTCATCAGCCAGGCTTGCTTGAATCCAGTGGCAAAGTGAGCAAGGGACCCACGTCTGGGCATACCCCGCCAACTTAGGGCGAACAAAGCGATACAAAAGGGGATGATGGACGGAACGTTTGAGCCAATCAAACACTCACCCCCAGTCAACTGATCTGGGTTTAATCCATCATCATTCTTTAGCTCACTCCACCACCCCAGTTCAGACATGGCCATATGCAAATCAGTCTGACCCTGTGCCTCATGGGAACAGTCCAGCACGAACTGCCAAGCCATGTCTTCCCTGGACCGGAAACAAGCATCCTAGGACCGGTTTCTGGCATTCCAGCCGTCATCAGCCAGGCTTGCTGGAATCCAGTGGCAAAGTGAGCAAGGGACCCACGTCTGGGCATACCCCCGCCAACTTAGGGCGAACAAAGCGATACAAAGGGGATGATGGACGGAACGTTTGAGCCAATCAAACACTCACCCCCAGTCAACTGATCTGGGTTTAATCCATCATCATTCTTTAGCTCACTCCACCACCCCAGTTCAGACATGGCCATATGCAAATCAGTCTGACCCTGTGCCTCATGGGAACAGTCCAGCACGAACTGCCAAGCCATGTCTTCCCTGGACCGGAAACAAGCATCCTAGGACCGGTTTCTGACATTCCCCCCCCCCTTTTGTATCGCTTTGGTCGCCCTAAGTTGGCGGGGGTATGCCCAGACGTGGGTCCCTTGCTCACTTTGCCACTGGATTCAAGCAAGCCTGGCTGATGACGGCTGAAATGCCAGAAACCGGTCCTAGGATGCTTGTTTCCGGTCCAGGGAAGACATGGCTTGGCAGTTCGGGCTGGACTGTTCCCATGAGGCACAGGGTCAGACTGATTTGCATATGGCCATGTCTGAACTGGGGTGGTGGAGTGAGCTAAAGAATGATGATGGATTAAACCCAGATCAGTTGACTGGGGGTGAGTGTTTGATTGGCTCAAACGTTCCGTCCATCATCCCCTTTTGTATCAGCTTTGGTTGCCCTAAGTTGGCGGGGTATGCCCAGACGTGGGTCCCTTGCTCACTTTGCCACTGGATTCAAGCAAGCCTGGCTGATGACGGCTGAAATGCCAGAAACCGGTCCTAGGATGCTTGTTTCGGTCCAGGGAAGACATAGCTTGGCAGTTCGGGCTGGACTGTTCCCATGAGGCACAGGGTCAGACTGATTTGCATATGGCCATGTCTGAACTGGGGTGGTGGAGTGAGCTAAAGAATGATGATGGATTAAACCCAGATCAGTTGACTGGGGGTGAGTGTTTGATTGGCTCAAACGTTCAGTCCATCATCCCCTTTGTATCGCCATCTATACTAAAACACATGGTATTCCATCAATTGCGGTAATACCAGATGTCCTGAAACAAATTCAAAACGAATATGGGGCAGAGCCTGCTCTGAATTTAGGTATGAAATTACTGAAAAATTTCGACCAGGTCTCAACACTAATATTATCTAATATTAAAGGGGAAGCAGCAGCAGTGGCGATCCGCCAACGATTAAGGGAATTCGATGTTACAGAACATCAAACTGAACTACCCAGAATAATTGAACAATCCTATGCAGAATTAGGCAGAGATAGTTTGGGTGGAAGACCATTAAAACCAAAACTATCTGAGAATCCTGAAAAGGACTCTATTAAACAAACTCCTACATCTTCTAAAAAGAAGTGGGAAACTAATAAACAAAACTCAAACGAGAAACGTTCTCAATCCCGAGGTAGGTCTCCTCAAAAGGAGCCCTCTGAAAGGAGGTATAACCTCAGGAATAGGGATAATTTGAGAAAACCTGACAGGTATCAAGATACTGATACACGTTCCTCTCGTACCTTTCAGATCTCGTCACGGACTTCGGAAAGAAGAGGATGATCAGAAAATAGAGAAGAACGCGTGAAATCCAAAGAAGATAAACACGCTCCAAAAAATAAAACAAAACCTCAATTCTCCAAAAAGAAAGTAGCAGGTCTAAAGATCAGACATGCCGAGAATACTGAGAACACAACTCAAGAACGGAGAATGGGCTCAGACAATGCTGGACAGTGCAGCAGAAGTCACAATAGTTCGCCAGAACCTGAAGGAACTTCTGGAGATAGTGGACTTGAATGAGTACATTACAGTTGAGACTGTAGACACCAGGGTTAGTACTCCACAAAGGTTATATGAAATAACACTCCGAATGGAGGGAGACATACCTAGACAGGTGAAAGCACTCTTTTGGCAAAAACTTTCAAGGGGCTAAGACATACTTCTAGCAGAAAAAGACTGGCCACCACAATTTGTCAGGGAGTGCCCACATGGCGAGGACATTATTATGCCTGCCTTCTCTAACCATATTCCAATTCATCTTAAATATACTTATGCCAGGAAATGGGCAGTAGCCCAGGCCCTAGCATTATATAAAAATCATGTAGGATGGGATGAGGACTCACCTCACCATAAAATACATCTGAAACATGAACCAACTGCACAAAGGCAGTATCCAATAAAGCAAGAAGCTAAAAAACAGGTCAGGAGATCTTAGATCAACTTGAATACCAAGGGGTGATTGAAAAATGCACCTCCTCAATGAACAATCCTTTGTTTCCTGTCTCCAAACCAGACAACACCTATCGTCTAGTCTTGGATTACAGACACTTAAACACTTGTTCTAAAACATTTGCAGTGCAAAATGCACATAGCACAGCATTAATGAATAACATTGTGCGTAAAAATATAAAACCACATTAGATATCTCAAATGGTTTCTTTTGTCAAAACATAGCACCTGAAAGCAGGTACTTAACAGCATTCTCCATAATGGGGACCCAGCGTCAATTTTGTCGACTCCCACAAGGGTGCAAGAACAGCCCGGGGTTATTCTCAGCGAGAGTAACGGAGTTACTACAAATTTATGACAATGAGGCATTGTCCTATGTCGATGACATCTATCTGACGGACGATGACCTGGACAAACACTTGAACAGGGTAAGCACCATTATACTGGGCTTCGCCTCTGAGGGCTACAAGTTCAACTTAAAAAAATCCCGAATTGCCCATCTCAATGTCCTATTTCGAGGATATGAGCTTTCAAGTGAAGGCAAGAGCTTGGCAGCCAACTTTTTAGAAAAGTGTGCGCTGCTCCAACCTCCAAAAACGCTGAAAAACTTACAATCCATCCTGGGTTTCCTAAACTTTGGAAGAACATACATTCTAAATTATGCAGAAAGGGTTAAACCTCTCTACGCATTAATCAAACCTGATTTTTCTATCAAGAATTGGACACAAGAACACACAGAAATCTTGCGTTTACTCCAGGCTAACATGTTAGCAACAAATCACTTACAAACACGTGTAAGTCAACCCAACCTGGTGATCCGAATAATTTCGGGTCAATGCGGATTCACCTACTTAACATTTAATGAGGGTGAGAAAATACCAATCGCATACAAATCTCATTTGTACACACAAGCGGAAATGCGCTTCACTTCAACTGAAACAATTCTGACAGCAGTTCAAACTGCAGTAGCAAAAGAAAGAGCTTTAGCCCAAGGGAAACGCATTATTGTCGTTACCCCAGTACCGGCTTTAGAAGCGGTCACAAAAGCGAGCATTCTAAATGCTAAAGCATTACATCCAAGATGAATACAATGGGTTAATTCTCTTGCTGCAACAGATGTTGAATATGTTTTTGATCCTGATTTAAAAACACAAGCATTCCTGCAATATGAACAAGAATGTCCTCCGCCCACTGAAATTCTGCCTCTCGATCAGTACGAATTCATAATTTACACTGACGGATCCGCACAACCCGCGTCAGGATCCGTCAGGATCTTACAGTGCAGCGTGTGCAATCGTTAAAGGTCGCATGCGAGATGGCATCTTCAGACCTATGGTCACAAAAACTCAATCTCTAGGAGATTGTACAGCTCAGCGAGCTGAACTACAAGCATTCAAACTGGCACTTGAAAGTACAGATCGAGAATTCCCCACACTAATAGTGTGCAATTCCTTTACTGTGTTCAGTCGTATAATGAATATATACAAAACTGGCTTGAAAATGGATTCAAAGATGCGAAAGGTGGCACAATAAAGCATAAAACGCTTTGGGAACAAGTAGTTCAGTTGAAAAACGAACTACCAAAGGCTCACGTGATCCATACACTGAGTCATCAACGTGATGGCGTTCACGTTGCAGGGAATTCATTGGCTGACGAAGCCGCAAAGGGGGCTGTTCAGACGGCTTCCGTAGCTGCGATCACTCGTTCAAAAACAATAATAGACAGTGAGATAATGTTGGCTGTCAATGCTACAAGCAAAGGCAGTGGTGCAGCGTTACCAAAAAAGTTTCCACTCAAGTACTCTTATGTAATTGATGCGAACAACGTTCCTTTTGCTCGAATCCCTGGAGTGGGGGATAGGGTAATTCCAAACATGGAACGTAGAGCAGCTTTGATTTATGAAACACATTTGGGGGAGGGTTTATCACATCAAGGGATCTCTAAAACAATACTGAAATTAAAAGAGATGTACTGGTGGCCTGGGATGAATACAGAAATACACATATTCATCAATAACTGCATAGACTGTAAATTACAGCGAGAAAGCCACCAGACACCATGCTACGAATGTAGCTGCCCTGCACAGACACCATTATTAGACAGCATTAGACTATCTATGCACAGGCGTCCTCATGGACAAGTGCAATCCCACAAATACTAAAATCAAGGTTCCTATGGATATGGCCTCAGCGCTCGGCTGACGCTCGAACTGTTATAAAAGATTTGCGAGTCTTTATCGGCACATACGCAATAGGCACGCTACATTCTGACCAGGGCCCTGCGTTTAGCTCTCGGGCTTACAAAGAAGCCATGGCCAGTCTGGGCGTTGCATTGCGGTACTCCTCTCCATTCCATCCTGAGGGAAATTCGGTTGTGGAAAGGAAAAACCGGGACATAAAACAGTCTATAACAGCTAGGGTATTAGGTTCGGGTGATGGGTGGGTCAAACATCTTTATGGGGTCCAACGCTCATTAAATAACTTGCCAAGAAGTTCTCTAGGGGGGGTCACTCCATATGAGGTCCTATTTGGGACAAGAATGTGGGTACCAGACCTCGATCACGTAGGCACAGTGGTGGAAAATAAACCCTTTGATATCAAAGATCGTTTGGCTGTTTTACAGGACTTAAACAAATTAAGAACGAAACAAAGCAACGTGTTCCTGCAGCCAACCACCACTGGGGATCAACCGGCTGTCCCAGCAAGGCCTGTCTGGATTCCAAAAGTTGGGGATCTAGTCAGAGAAAAGATTGCGGTCAAGAAGGAATTTGGACCTTCTTACAGACAACCAGTACCTGTCCTAGCAGTTCAAAGAACAAGAACTGTACTACTGCCGCCCCTTGCTGGAAAAAAGGAGAAAAGATTTGTGTCCATCGACCTCATCAAACCACAGTATGTGGCCAATACTAAATAGTAGGCCTCGAGGACTCCGACCTAGTAGCAGACGCACTCCTCTCGCTACTATCCAAGAGGTTCAGACTGAAAGACTGATAACCATCGAGAATTCATCTGTTACTGCTGAATGTCTGAGCAACAATGCTATGGAACTCCTCCCTCTTGAAAATCAAGTAACAGTTCGTCCAAATACACCTGTTTTCACCAACGTAGCAAGTGATCAACTGGTTCCAGCGATTTCAACGAATCCTGATGCAATTGCAACAATTGACAGAACTGCTTCTGGCTATTTCATTAACTTTGATACGTTCTCAGAAGATCCCAGTGAACCTGAAACGACGCCAGCATCATTAACTTTCAAACAGCAAGTACAAGACTTTCTTCACTTTCTGAAAAAGACTTATCTGGTTTCACCATGGATTGAACCCTGGATTATTTCTGGAATATTTGTTTTCCTGCTTTGGCTAGCTTTGATTATGACTGTGAGCGTGCTTATAAATGGCAGATACATCCATGTGAACTCTGAAAGAAAAGAAGTGAACTTACTTTTGAAACCTCATAAATCTTCCCATCGTGAAGCAAGAGACTTGTCAACAGTGAACATCACAGCCGTTCCTATACAGGATGGTATAGTGTGGGACAAAACAGATTTTGATATCTTCGGCCCAACGGAACAATTGAACATTCCACATTTGTTTAAAATTTCACTAAGTGATCTAATTTTGTCCAGTACCTATTCTGATGATTGGGACTTTGAGACTGTTAACGACATAATGTTTGACCTAGAAAAATCTGCTGCATTTTCTAAAAATGAATATTTAGAGGGTTCATCAGACAATGAACAGCTGTATTGCTATAACCACTATGGTCATCATTTTTTGCATAAATCTGCATACCCTAGAAATGTGTTTATGTTTAACCAATGAGAGCATTGTCCTACACCACCAAAAGGTAGTTCAAAAACATTTGCTAATAAGTTTCCATATTTTTCAGGTTACAATACATCTGATCCAGAAACGTTTTACTATAAAAATGTAAACAAGACGGGACTGAAAATTATGTTAACAAATACAAAACAGATTTATTCTGAAGCATTTATTACCCAACTGTCTAGACAGGGTTTCGACTTTTGGAAAGACACAATAGACACAAAAACTGTCTGGGGTACTAAAGATTGGCAAGTGCAGGGGATAGAATCTTTATTTAGAGCCTGCATCATCGCTGAACAAATAATGTTTTTGAATGAAACTGTCCAACAAACATCTTGTCTTGGACTAGCCAAGATCAAAGAGATGAAAACACCTTCTGTACCAATACCTGCAAGTGATAACAATACACAGGCAGCGGTTACAGTTGACAAAATACTACAACTCAACAGATCTAATCCTGATTGGAGAAAATGGTTGATCTGGCCCACGGACCACGAACAACTGTCAGGAAAGATTCCTGAATAAAACTCAGGGCTTTACTATTCATAGGCCAGACCCAAGATATGTCCAAAGACAACATCCGGGGGTAGTAACAACATACAGTGTAGAAAAATTATGCATCGATTGGCTACAAAAATCTACACTTAAGGATGTGAAACAACACTTATCCTTACTTAAAGAGGACACAGACCTTAGGGAATTCTTGCTTGGACCAAGAAAACCGCGTCAAAAACGTTTCATATATGCCGGCATCTATGCTGCCTATAATGAAGCATGGAAAGTGTCACAGATAGAGGCCGCAGAACGGATACGTGAACTTGATCATATTAATTTAGAGAAAACCCTCTCTGTGGTCGACAATGGGTTAACAACTTTGTCCTCCAGAATATATTCATTGGATGGCATTGTATCCTCTGCTATCGACATACTGGAACAAGATTTGGCGATGTTACAACAAGGCCAATCTCAATTACGTTCTATTGTGCTATTCAGCTGGACGCTGCAATCTTTGCGAGCGGGCTATGTGCTGTGGCGTTTTATCAACACAACGGCTCTGTTTGCAGAATACAATCTAACTGATAAACAGATCGAACTGGCACAAAAAGGAGCAAAGTATACAGTGCTGGGCATTGAAAAACTGGAAAAGTTACCATTCACAGTGGCAGAAAAACCAGCTACAGAATGGCTTATTCATGGCAAAATCACACTACCTGTGACTACTTTTCAGTTTCAGTATTGCCTCAAACAAATGCAAGCAGGCAAATATGAAAGGTTGGGTAAGGAATACATTAAGACATCTTGGATTTTACCATACACATATAGATGTTGGAGTGGGGATCTTGAAGTGTTTCTGAGCGGTACACACTGTAAAACTGCACTGAGCGGTTCACTAATATGTCAGGACATTTCTTTACACGGGGCTTGTAATGGTTCTGTGGCAAATTTGTCTTGCCACCAGCAGGGTACACCAGCTGCTGTGATTAATCCGACGTTTGGACAACTTTCTAATGGGAGTTACCTCATGTTGAATGATCAGAGTTGCTGCGGAATGTTGCCAGGCATCCCATATCTAGTAACGGTGAGCTCCAGGGTCACTTGCTGTATGCAAGTATTATTTGCCCCAATAGACACAGTCAGGGAGTCGCCTTTGTGGCCTTCGCTGAACGTCTCTTTTATAAGATTTGATACTTTAAGCAGAATGAAAGCCATGCTTTTACAACAAACAGTGCCTTTGACCTCAGCCAAAGAAACCTATGATCTACAAATTGCAAGGACTTCGGCAGAGATACAAACTTTAATACGTACAAGCTGCCCTATACATTTCGTAGAAATGATAGGACGTATCTTTAAGATGTCTGATACAAGCGGAATTGTACATGTATTTAAGAGCATCTGTTCCGGACTGTTAGCACCTTTCCAGACAGTCCTCGGAATCATTCCAAACTTTGCACATTCGGTGTTTGGTGGCATACCATTAATTCTAGCACTTGTTGCCGGAATTCTATTTCTCTTCCTGCTATTACGCTATGGCCAGCCTATTTGCAGACATCACGCCGAGCGAAGTGGAGAAAGCTCTCCGTGAGCGAAAGTGCCGTGAGCGATTAGTACAGCTTTTGGGCATGAATCGTCTACGGGAACTTAATACCACGTGGTTCCTGTCATTCAGACCAATCTGGCAAGATTGCATCTTACCTGTTCTACGATGCCTGCTATGCGGTGAAGAATGCGTGTTGGACACCTGTCTAACATTTCCATCAGCTACGCCAACGGATATCGATGCTCTGCTGGACCCGATAACGGCCCATGCTCTGTGTTGTCCCCAGAGGCTACCAATCCTGATGATGGCATTCATTGAGATCTCACAGACTCTTCCGGCTGCTGCTGAGGTACGAGAAAGATCTACAGGCACACAGGTAACAACGGACGCGAACATTGCTGTGGCATCCTATGCTGAAAGCGGTGCTTCACATCTCTGTGCGATTAATCTACTACACGAGGTGTTCCGAATGTCACCTACTACGAGGTATCAATAATAACCATAGTAGTGGTGAATATTAAACTCAAGGTGCCGTGGGGAGGATAAAAACGGCAATCCCGTATCTTGGGAAATTAGAAGCGTGTGTGCTCTCGTCTCCTCACGGCAGTCATCTGTGTTCCGGGTTGTGGACATTATTATTGATACCTCGTGTCCAGTATATTAGGACCCTTTTAGTTAGCCTTTGACTAACTTCACCGATAACGCGGCGTTCTTTTACAAGAATTCACTACCGTTTCTAACCAAGCCCAGCCGGGTTGGAATTATCACCGGCAGCGCGATTACAAGGAGTTCAAACTGTGTTATTCAGCCCTGAGGAAGTCGCGGAATTACATTCCATATGCGACGAAACACGTGTCGGCTGGTTTCTGTTCTGGCTCAATGAAAAACGAATTAAAAGATACGATAACAAGACTGCAACATGACTGTTGGATTCTCTGATTGAATTGGACTTTTTGTAATGAATTTTACATACTGTTTATTATCTTATTGTGTGCCTAGGTTGTGTTAAGATTGTTTTAACTGTGAGGGATTCTCCCTCACTTAAATGGTGGGGTTATAGGGCTTATCCCCTCTCCTAGTAGCACCAAGTAATGTCACTGGTTTCTGAACTTACGTTAATAGCAGAGCGCCTATATACCCTGGCTTTCTAAAAACCCTTGGCTTAGAGATTCCCTTAGGCTTCAGGAGTTTCCCTAGCATAGGACTATTTATTTCTTCAAGGACTCATCTATTATGCATGAACCGTTATACCATAGGGGTTCATTCATGACGTCTTCCGCTGTCTGATTCACGTCAATGCTAACATTCTGAGGTACCTCTCAGGTATAAATATACCTTCCCTAGCCCTTGTAAACTAGAGACCTCGACTTTAGAGGAGCCCGTATCTCGGCCTGATGCACTGAGAAGACGCTGTCATCCCTGCACGCAGAGAGTCCAGCTTCCAGTGATCTGACTTCCCTTGCGGGGTGTTGGAGTTCGAGTCCAGCAAGAGATTCCCACCTCTCTCATTCTTAAAGTATGGAGCTGACTAGAACCTAGAGGGACTCTTGGCATACTAGGCATACTAGGCGTAACATACTCTTAGTATACCATAGTAAGGAATACTTCACCTACTTCATACCTCTCCCTACACCTAGGTAAGGTACACTGGGGTAGAACTAGCTTAGAGACGCATCGTATGAGTACTCGCATTTTTAGCTCATGTTATTTATGTATGTGAATATACGCTAAATGATAATGCTAACGCAGTATTATTTATTTCTACTGCTTACGCTGTACATTATTTATCTTGCATACTGTCTTGTGATCGTAACAGCACATATTACTTACACGAGAAACAAGACTGTTCAATAATTCCTTTTATTGAAACGCCCGTCTATTCTTTCTGTGTAACTTTGAGGAAAACTAAGCATGCACGATTGAGCTGAGTGAAACGGTTATCTATTGTTTCCACGACTCTGGGACACGTTCTGATTCTAAAGGGAAACAAAGTTGTCATGTTTTGCGGCTGCCAGAAACTACTCCCTTCTTGTTATCCAAGGAGTTTCTAGTGGCCTCTGAGCTAGCTGGCACAAATAATTAAGTTTAATATACTCGATAGGGACATACCGACCTCAGTCCTATGTCAAGCCTATAGGGTATATTATTCCAATGCGCAGAGCCTATTAGGGAAATAGGAGCTACACTACAGAGCAATTCCTAGAGCTAACCCTGAAGATGAATGTGGTTTTAACCCCAGAATTAATGCTACTGGGGGTAAGTAGCTCAGGATCAGACGGTACCCAACCATACTTTGTTTCTGGCGATGGCAGTGGTTAAAATCTGTATCGCCACAGCCTGGGTAGATCCGGTGGCCCCATCTTTTTCACAATGGCTTGCCCGGCGCCTCTCCACTTTTAATCTAGAGAAAGGAATCTATGAAAGAAAGGCCGAAAGGGCCAAAAACTGGGTGAAACAATATGGGCTCAAGTTTATTGGTGGAAGGCGGAGGTTGGGGGTCTCTGAAGTAATAATGAATTGAAATACTATATATGAAACTAATGCTGCTATTAATGTAAAGGTTTTTATCCCAATGTTTATTTTATCTCTATGAAATCTCCTGAATAATCGTCTGTATATGAATTTATGTACCCTGCTCAAAAAATACTTCAATAAAAAAAGAGAATGGTAGCAAAAATGTTTTTTAAGAGCAGGGGGATCACTGCCTACCCTTAAAAAATTAAACAGAATTATTTCCCTTTTCTTTTTGAAATGTGTCTCGTTTCTCTTTAAGCAAAATAGGCTGCATTAAAAAAAAGTTGCTTTATTTAAAAGCAAACACAGGCATGGTGGTCTGCTGTCCTCAGCAGGCCACCATGCCTGTTTTATTGCCCGTTCCCAATAGGTCGCAAATTGCGACCTGTCTCATGAATATTGATGAGGCAGGACAATTGTGACCCCATTGGTAATCGCTAATGTGTCTGAGACACAATACATATAATTTTATGAGTCTGTAATTGCGAGTCGCAAAAAATCGCAATTTAGAGACTCGCGAAATGAAATGGTCGTACATCTGGCCCTGAGCTCTTTACTAATCTGTTTAATTTTAAAGAAATAACTGCTAGGAGGCATGATCATCCAAGAAACGTGGATCCAGACATCCGTTATATCAAGCTGCAGAACTCAGGGTCACATGTATGACCAATTCCTTTTGCGACTCGCAATTTGCGCATTTTAGCGACTCGTAATTTGCGAGTCACAAAAGGAAATATACTAATGTGTCTCAGACATTTTGCGATTCCCAATGGGGTCAGCCAATGACCTACCTCATCAATATTCATAAGGCAGGTCTCAAATTGCGACCTATTGGGAATAGGAAAAATGTTTTGTTCGCCAATCACAAAGGGGAAGGGGTCCCCTGGGGCCCCTTCCCTTTTGTGAGTGGCTTACCACCTACTTGTTAGTAGGCGGTAAAGTGCGATTGTTTTGCGACCGCATTCCGGTCGCAAAACAATCGTACATCCCCCTGCGACTCGCTATTAGGAAAGGCCGCCCTTGGCACACCCCTTCCTAATAGTGACTCGCATACCCTATTTTGCGAGTCGGTAACAGGTTACCAACTCGCAAAATAGAGTTGATACATGCTACAACCCTTTTTAGCTGTGGAAAATGGCCCGAATCTCCGTTTGCGACCGCTATAAACAGTCATACATGTGGCCCTCAGTCTTTCGTTTATTAGGTCTCACCTACGCAGCGCATTCGCTGTCTCTTCGAGACATGCTGTATCTACAATGTGGGCTTCGAGCACCTTCCATCTTTTTATTGGTTGCTGTTAGTGCCCTTCAGAAATTGCTGCTTTTGTATGGTGAATTGCTTAGTTAGTCCTTCCTTTTAGTGTTTTGCAACCTCCCATGAGGATTGCCCCTGTTACATGTGGTCTTACTCGTTTTATTCATGTTACTTTGTGTGCACTATTGTTTTTGTTTAAGTCTGTATTTGTACTTTTCACATGAGATTGTTTTTTGAGTGGCTACGTGACAGCCTTTATTGACTTTGTTTCCTCCCTCGGGCTGTGCGGTCCGCTCATTGGAGGAGGGGGCCGGGAGAGCCAGGGCCACTCTGCGGGCTTGTTGACATCATTGTTTGTCTTCTTTGCTCTCGGAGATCCCATGTGCTTACCTTCGACGGATTGGAGCACTAACTGCTCCGTTCCATTAAAAAAAAAAAAGCCCACGGGCACCAGCCGCACTCAGTGCTTTAATGGGAGCAGGGAAATTCAGCGTCAAGCATAGCCTGCAGTTCCCAGCAGCCGCTCTGCACCTCCCGCTCTGTTGCTGCCTCTCGGGCTCTGCGTGCGTGCCCTTTGGAGGAGGGGGCCGCTCTGCGGGCTTGTTTCCGTTTGCTCTCAGGAGCCATTCATAATTGCCTATATCTGTTAAGAGTACAATGGAGGTTTGTGGGGGTAGGGTGTTTGAGAGAATGGGTCTCCCCGGTGCATACAAAAATGTCAAAAGATCAAGGAAATCGCGAACGAGCATGGATGTCGTTAGCTGCGTTTCATGTAGATCACGGGGAATCCCTTGTTACAAGTCATTAAAAGAAAATTCCTCACTCATGCAGGTTCATGCGCATGCAAGTTTCTGAAACGCTGTGATGGCAACATTTTTCCTACTTGCGCCTTCATTACCCATCGTAGTCATTCTCTCCTCCTACACCACCCTTTCTTTCCTCTTTAGTCCCTGCCCTTCTCTTCCATTGCTCTCCTCCTTCTTTACGGACACTCCTCCCACCCCTACTTCTCTGTGCTCTCCTGCTCCCCACAGGTAGTGCAGACATCGTGACAGCCGGCGGTAACAGACAGACATATTATTTTCAAATCTTAAAAATATAATTTTTCTCTAAGCAATTAGATTTTCTCAGCACCAATTCAATGATGGATGCTACAAATCCTTCTGACATTTAATACCCTGCAGTGGGAGAACGGTAAATGGGAACACACACGACGCTCACTAAGCGAAAAATCATGCCACCTTTTTTGTCAGAGGGCTCCTTTCGTTAGAAGGCTTCAACAGCAACAGCAAAATATATTTTAAATATATATTGTATGAGGTGAGTCTGTGGCAGTTTAAGGAAATGGTTTTCTTTGGTATCATCAAGGCTCCATGCCTGGTCTCGGGAACTGGTCATAGGTGTGGTGCTCACATTACAGCTGCAGTAACTCCCCTCCAGCGGGCAGGCTGGGAGCTTATCTTAAAGCCACGGTGTATTCAAGGGGGGCGGGAGGTGGTGCAGGAGGGACGGGCTGCAGACTAGTATCAGCTGCCACATGTCCTTTCCCATACAGCCCCATTCCACCCCGTCTTCTCCTGACTGACGCCTCCCCTTCTCCTAGTACTTCTCCCTCACCCCCACTACCCTGCTTCCCATTGCCCACACGTCAGTCCCGTTTTCCGTCTCCCAATCCTATAGCCCCCTGTATTTCCTTCTCCCAATCTTACTACCCATTACTCCCCCATTCATTCTCTCTTTCTACCTTCTCCTAAACTTTATGTTCCATTCCACTGTCTGGTACTGTGCCATATTCCCTCCTCTCAGTACTCCTGATATGTTAAGATTTGTAGGGTGCACAAATCTTCCAGTAGCACCCACATGGGGGAAGGGGGCTGCCCTGACTGGAAACCTATTGGGAGAACAAGGCTTTCAAATTCTTGCGAAAATCTAGGATGGAGCTGGTTGAGGTATGATAGGTGGTGCTCCTCGAAGTACTGCTGTCCCATTCCTCCTCCCAAAGCCACTGCCCCATTCCTTCCTCGCAGTCATTCTGCCCTATTTCCTCCTTTCAGTACTACTGGATTATTCCTTCCTCCCAGTTTTTCTGCCCTATTCCGGCTTCTCGGTACTACTGCCCAATTCCTTACTCCCAGTACAGCTTCCCATTTCCTTCCTTCCTATACTGCTTCGTCATTCTCTCCTCTCATTCCTACTAATATGTGTGCGTTTGTGAAAATTAAATGACTTCTTATACAGGCTTCTCCAGTGCCAGCTGTTCGCTGTCAATAGAACTGAAGCAAAAGCCTACAGCACTTTAACTACATCTCAATACAGTGCTATAATGTGCCTAGTTCTGTTCAATCCATAGGTGAATGTCTTCTTAACTGTCCCTTTACCTTGACTTAAATTAGTACACTGTGTTTTGTAAATAACAATTTCACATGTTAATTGAGTTGGATCCAGCACATAAATTGTCAAAACGTCTTTTTTGTACAACGTTGCGTAAGGGAAGGCAGGCAACTGTTTTTCATTAAAAATCACTGTTGCCCCTGTCTTAAACAGTAAAGAGTGAGAGGGTCAGCACCTCAACGACAAAAAATAAATGTATTAGCAAGCAAATGGGGCTCTGTATTATTACAGGTCTTCAGTGAGACCCACATTATATAACGAATCATGAGGACACAATGTAGATAGTAATGACCAGGTCAATGCAATGTACTTGGACTTGACAATATTACATTGAGAACGTTATAGGTAAATAGTTAAACAAGTGTTCAATATGTGATAAATCTCAGTTAGAAGGACTTTCTGTAATGCACCAAACCAGGAACAAAGTTGTTATGAAATTGCTAGAGGGAGAGAGGAGAGTCCATAACTAATGGACTGGTAGGCAACCTGGGTTAAGAGATGATGAGAATTGAGTTCAGTCGTCAGCTATGATAGGAATTTGCTCATAAGGAAGAGCTTAGCTTCCTTCTTGACGGCAGAAGTAGAGTTCATTCTTCTGATGTGAGGAGGAAGCAAATTCCAGATTCTAGGGGCAACTCCGGAGAAGGCTCTGTCATATGTTTTCTTCTTCTGGAATAAGGGTGGTTTCAGAACTAGATCCCTGGCGCTCCGAGATGGTCTGCCTCCCCCCGAAATCTTGATTATTTTTTTTAGCAAGATATAGCAGTGTTTTGTGGTGGAGAGCTTTGTGAGTAATACATGCCAGTTTAAGTTGAATTCTGGCTTAAAATGGTAGCCAGTTCAGAGCTTTCAGATGAGGAGAACTGTGGTCAAATTTTTTAGATCCTGTTAAGAGTCTTGCTGCAGCGTTAAGACACGTTTTTAGAAGAGCAGTGGAGATCTTGCGTAAACCTGAAGGTGCTGTGCAACCATATCCGATCCTAGAAATGACTAAGGCGTGTACTGCCAGTTTGAGGTCTGTAGATGAAATGAATGGTTTCAGTTTCCTCACATAGCTCAAGTGAAAGCGGGTGCTTTTGGCCATCGAGTTGATGTGAGTTTGCATGTTTAAGTTCTTCTCAAGAGTAATACCAAGAGATTTAGAGGAGTCAACCAGGACGGGAGTACAGTCTAGAGCAGTGATCGACTTAGTCCATTCCTTAACATCAGCGGAGCTTTTGGGAGGAGAAATCAAAAGGAATTCTGTTTTTTGCGAATTGAGTTTAAGATGATTGCATGTTATCAAATGTAAGGTCAGCTTAAAGGCATCATCCATTGACTTGATCTCTTCCAGAGATGAGATCTTTATATAAATCTGAGTATCATCCACATACATGTGGTAAAAAAGTGTTAGTATGTTGGAGAGTTTCAGTGAGTTGTTCGACATAAAGGTTAAATAGTGAGAGGAATAAAGTAGAGCCTTGCGAAACACCAATCGAGGAAGGTAATGACAGATCATAGTTAACCAAACATCTTTGGGTTCTGTTCTGCAAGAAGGATTTAAACCAATCAAGAACTGTACCCGATAACCCCATCCTGTTTTCGAGTCTGGCTAGCAATATTTCATGGTTTACAGTGTCAAGTGCGGATGACAAGTCAAGAAGAACTAATAGGCAGGTTTCGTTTTGATCAAGTGCCAATAGAGCATCGTCCACTATTTAAAGAATTGCAGATTCGGTATTGTGACTAGATCTAAACTCAGATTGACATTCATCAAGCAAATTCAATTTCTGGATGTGTTGGCTCAACTGTTGTTGCACACATTTTTCTAGTACTTTCTCTAAAAAAGGAATGTTGGTCAATGGCCTAAAATTAGGGTCAGCAGGATTCCCTGTCTGTTTTTTTTAAGATGGAGGCAGCCTGGAAAGGAACCATGAGATAAGAAAACCTTAATTATGTTGGTCCAAATGGGGATGATAAACTGGTGGAGTAACGGAAGGCATTTGGGTGGAAGGGGATCATTGTAGCGATTATTAGGATTTATGGACGATATGGTTCTAGAAATGTCATTGTGGTCATATAGCTTGAAATCCGACCATTGTGCTTCGTTTTTGGACTTTGGCAATGGAGGGTGTAGCGGTTCGAGATGGAGAATATGTGAGTTGGAGAGTGCATCAGCAGCTGTCAAGAGTTCAATTTCCAGGGAGTTGGCTTTGGATGAAAAAAAGGAGAAGAATTCCTCACATCTTATTTGGGCTCTTGCTGATTCATGTGAGGTTTTAGTAAGACTGTTCGATTGATGTTTTATCAACTCAAAGAGTTTATGCAGTCTGTTTTTGGCATTGTCAAGTTCAGTACTAAAGAAATAATTTTTTGATCTGAGAATGCTTTTGTCATAAGCGTTTCTGGTCTTTCTTAGAAGATGTAAATGGAAGGATGTTGGGTGATGCCTCCATTTCCTTTCAGCAAGTCTGAGGTTTCTCCTTTTGTCATTTAGCAACCAGTTGAACTAGGGATTTTTATCTTTATCATGAATTCTTTTCAGTTTTATAGGAGCAATCGAGGCTGATTATGTTAGTCATTGTAGAGTTATAGTGATTAGTGAGATCATTCACATAACCCACATTGTCCGGTGGGTGAAGCTCCCTCTCACAGCGTGCAATTAGATTCACATTGTTTAAACGTGTGTCCCGGACCCAATGTTTATTTTTGAGTGGTTGCGAGATTTTTTCTTTTTATAGACGGTATTTGGAAGGTTATGATGTGGTGGTCTGACCAATCACATGGATCAATTGATCTTATTTTAGCAACATGGTCTCTGGAGATGTTCCAATCTAAGGTAGCACCTTTTGCATGAGTAGGGAGAGAGCAGGCTTGTGTGAAGGATAGGTCTTCCAGTAAATCTTTAAGAACATTGATTAAATTGGCTTTAGAGTCATCTCAATGTAAATTAAAGTCACCAAGGAATATATCATTAGAATGAAGAGACGAATTAGCTGTGATGATCTTCATTAAATGGTCCATAAACTGAGCGTTCCTGCCAGGGGATGGTAAAATACGTGAAGTTTGCAATTTGTATTGTCTGTAGTATTAACGGAAAAAGGTATTCACAAGAATGTAACCAATGTAATGGAATAACTTGGAGGTCAGAGCGATGAATGCAGGCAATACCTCCCCTTAATTTGTTTAACCTGTCAAGTCTTATGATGTAGTTGGGAGGGACCAGTGGATCCAAGCAAGGGGAAGATGATTCGGTAAGCCAAGATTCGGTTAGAATTGCCACATCAACTTCATGGTTAATGATGAGATCAGCAATGTCAGAGGCATGTTTCACAGCTTAGCAAGCACAGTAGAGGTTTCATAGTATTGCCATGATATGTGTCTTGATTGAATGAGGTTAAAGAAACTTTTTTAGATTATTAAGGTTGAGCTTTCTGTTATTTGGAGCCGAGGTTCTGTTGGAGTTGATAGGGACGGAACTAATTGTTTTGTCTCCAGTACTGAGGCTAGATGCCGATTCATAGGAGAGTAGCAAGGCTTGAGTTTCATCATCCGAAATGTATTTAAGATGATTGCGAGGGCGATGAAGCCTATTATTAAGGGCCATGGGATTAGGTTTTAGTTTGGTTTGTGTAGTGACCTGGGTCAGGAGGCACTAGGACCCTGCACCCGACCATGGGGAGGGGACAGGCACCGGACACCACTTCCGGTCAGGGAGCGGGGAGGGCATTGCTGGACACGAGGGCAGAGGGAATGGACGTGTATGTGGGCAGAGCTGACAGATAAGGAATAAAGAAACACATAGTCACCTACCTGTCTCTGCGTGGGTCATTACCAAGACACGACAACTGGCGACGAAGGAGGTGGGTCAAGAATCACCACCAGAAGCGTGTGAGAAGCGTCCTCCTGCAACGTCCAAACCGGAGCCAGGAGCCCAACCTGGTCCGCCGACCACCAAGAAACAACCAGCGCTGTCAGGAGTTCGCGCTGGACTGCAAGCAACGAAACCAGGAGCCTACCCTGGTCATCGGGTCCAGAGAAAAGAAAATTAACAAAAACGCGAAGTCGGGAGCCCACCCGATCGCGAGAAAAACGGAGCCAGGAGCCCACCCTGGTCCGCGGGTGCCTGCCTGCAGCGACATCGGGAGCCCACCCGGCCGCATCCTAGAAGGTGAGGTGAGGGAGGCTGAGGGCACCCAACCGCGAAGAAACTGACCGCCGACTGCCTGGAGAGCCTCGAGCTTCCCGCGTGTAGATTTCAAGCTGAAATCTCGCGAGAGCTCGGCGGCCATCTTGAAGTAAGGTGGGACAGCCAATGAGAGGCCAAAGAAGACCCGGCGGCCATTTTGAAGTCAGGCAATACAAAGTGTAGCAAATCTCGCCCACCAAAATCTCGGCGGCCATCTTAAGGTCAGGCGGGGGAGCCAATGAGGAGCTAGGAAGAGGCCATTTTGAGGTCAGGCAAATACCGAAAAGGGGGAACTTAGCAAAACCAAAGGGGATGATGGACGGAGTGTTGAACATTGCAAGCACTCACCCCCCAGTCAACTGATCTGGGTTTAATCCATCATCATTCTTTAGCTCACTCCGCCACCCCAGTTCAGACATGGCCATATGCAAATCAGTCTGACCCTGTGCCTCATGGGAACAGTCCAGCCCGAACTGCCAAGCCATGTCTTCCCTGGACCGGAAACAAGCATCCTGGGACCGGTTTCGGGTTCATAACCCTCATCAGCCAGGCTATCTTGAATCCAGAGGCAAAGTGAGCAAGGGACCCACATCTGGGCATACCCTGCCAACTTAGGGCGAACTTAGCAAAACCAAAGGGGATGATGGACGGAGTGTTGAACATTGCAAGCACTCACCCCCAGTCAACTGATCTCGGTTTAATCCGTCATCATTCTTTAGCTCACTCCGCCACCCCAGTTCAGACATGGCCATATGCAAATCAGTCTGACCCTGTGCCTCATGGGAACAGTCCAGCCCGAACTGAGCTAAAGAATGATGATGGATTAAACCCAGATCAGTTGACTGGGGGTGAGTGCTTGCAATGTTCAACACTCCGTCCATCATCCCCTTTGGTTTTGCTATGTTCGCCCTAAGTTGGCAGGGTATGACCAGACGTGGGTCCCTTGCTCACTTTGCCACTGAATTCAAGATAGCCTGGCTGATGATGGCTGTAAGCCAGAAGCCAGTCCCAGGATGCTTGTTTCCGGTCCAGGGAAGACATGCCTTGGCAGTTCGGGCTGGACTGTTCCCATGAGGCACAGGGTCAGACTGAATTGCATATGGGCATGTCTGAACTGGGGTGGCGGAGTGAGCTAAAGAATGATGATGGATTAAACCCAGATCAGTTGACTGGGGGTGAGTGCTTGCAATGTTCAACACTCCGTCCATCATCCCCTTTGGTTTTGCCAAATACCGAAAAGGCCCAAAAAAGTAGGGGAAAAAAAAGAAGAAAAGGGAAGCAACAAAAGGAAAATACAACGGAATAAAAGGAAGTAACACCAAATAAAGGTGGAAATAAAGGACATAAAGGAATAATTGAGGAAAAGAAGAAATTACAAGGAAAAAGAAAGTACGCACGAAAAGACCTGCACAAGACCTGCACGTCAAGAAAATGACTGACCCCGCAAGTGACAAGAACAGTGCACAGGCCATATTTCGCAGACCACTACCATTCAGCCTATCGGAACCACAGACAGGCATCAGGTGGGAACGATGGATTCGGCAATTTGAACGATACATGCGCGCCACAGACATCGCAGAGGCCAAACACATTGATCTCTTTCTAAATTTCGTATGGTATGAAGTGGAGGACCTGCTCATAACATTTCCCAGCGATCAAACAGCAACGTACAAGGGACTGATAAAGTGCCTCACAGATAAATTCGACCCGCAAAGAAACATAGACTTCGAGAGGTACACATTTAACATCGCGTGTCAACGAGCAGAGGAGTCCCTTGACGATTTCGCAACAAGACTGCGAAAACTGGTCACATATTGCGAGTTCGACAAGTTTGACAATGAACAAGTGATACGACTGCGCATCATTGAAGACTGCCAGTCTGTGGAGTTCCGCGCACGTATTCTGAAGGAACCAACGACGCTGGAGAAAATACTGACCACGGCCCGAGCGGAAGCGAGAGCAACGACACATGCCAAACAGATGGAGCTGGGAAAAGAAAGAAGGGCGGAGCAAGCGAACCGTGTAACTGGAAAGAGCAAGAAGAAAGACAGTACACCGCCATCGCCAATAAAGAAGCACGAAAGAACGTGCTATCGGTGCAGACTCGAATTTCCACATGTCGGTGCATGCCTGGCAATGGGCCAGAAGTGCAGGAAATGCAACAGAGACAACCACTTTGCAAGCACCTGCATGAGTAGACAGTTTAAAAGTGAGCGAGGAAGACCGGCAAGACCACAGACGGTAATGAGCAGATATGCCAGGCACATGGAAACGGCAAATCGCAGCTCCTCAGATGAATCCGACGGAACAGTCGCGCCAGAGAGTGTGGAACGACTGTATCTGATGTCAGATGCGCCTACGGAAGACCGAAGGCCAGAGCACATTCATCTCGTGGAGAAGCATCAGATCAAGAAAACAGCAACAGTGGACATTGAAGTAGGAAGACACAATACACGTTTCGTGCTTGATATTGGGGCCACATGCAACATAATGTGCATGTCGGAGTATGAGAAGATGAAAATGAGACCGCCACTATCACCATCCACTGTTGATGTGTTCACCTGGGGCTCGAAGAAGCCAGTGGAAAACATGGGGAAGTTCACAGAGACATTAACGTACAAGGACAGGTCATGCAAAGAGGAGATACATGTGCTACGGGGAGACATCCCAGCACCATGCCTGCTAAGCAACGTCACGGCGCAGGTGATGGGCCTCCTAGCAATGACATACCACATGTCAGAGAAGCGGAACATTTTACAAGAACATCCGGCCATACTACAAGGCCTAGGCAAACTAAAAGGAAAACAAATCACACTGCACATCCTCGAGGCGATCAAACCTGTGGCTCAGCATCACCGACGAGTGCCCATACACCTAGAACCACAGGTCGAAGAGGAAATACAAAGTCTACTGGCACAGGACATCATTGAGCCTGCTGAAGGGCCGACTCCCTGGGTGTCTCCAATAGTGGCGGTTCCGAAAAAGAACACCTCAAAGATTCGCATATGCGTGGACATGAGGGTACCAAATACAGCAATTGAGAGGGAAAGACACCCTGGGCCACACCTCAATGACATGATCAGCTGTCTCACTGGCGCATGCCGATTCTCGAAGCTGGACCTGTGCAAAGGGTACCATCAACTGGAGCTTGACCAGCAGTCAAGGTACATTACCACGTTCTCCACGCACATGGGCCAGTTTCGCTACAAGCGACTGAGTTTTGGCATATCATCGGCTACGGAGATATTTCAGGAGACCATAAGGCAGGTAATAAGGCCGGTGAAGAACAGTTTAAACTACAGCGACGACATCCTGGTGTTTGGTCGGTCAGATGAAGAACATGACAGTGCCCTGCGTGAAGTATGCCTGCAGCTGGAACAAGCAGGACTAACACTGAACGCAGACAAGTGTGAGCTGGGGAGAATGAACTGGTATTCTTCGGGCACATCTTCTCCAAGAAAGGAATGAGGCCGGACCCCAGCAAGGTGGAGACGTTGAAAAAGGCGAGTCCTCCAACAGATGTTGCAGAAGTGAGGTCATTTCTTGGTCTTGCCAGCTACTGTGCTCGCTACATAAAAGACTTTGCCACGGTGAGCACACCGCTTCAGGACCTAACAAAGCAGGGTCAGAAGTTCATCTGGTCACAGGAGTGCAGTTGGGCATTTAAGGCCATCAGACATGCCGTGATGGCTGTGGATCATCTTGCCTATTTCGATCCATTGCTATGCACTGAGCTGACCGTGGACGCCAGCCCGGTCGGACTAGGAGCAATCCTAGCACAACACCTGCCGGGTAGAGACTCACCAAGAAAAATTGTTGCATATGCAAGCAAAAGCCTGTCTGACATTGAAAGGGCATACTCCCAACCAGAAAAGGAAAGCCTAGCAGTGGTATGGGCGTGTGAACACTATCACATTTTCATCTACGAGAAACCATTCTCCATCGTAACTGACCATCAGGCCCTGGTGACAATATATGGCAATCCGAATGCAAAGATGCCGCCTCGCATTGAGCGCTGGGGTATAAGACTGATGGACTACGACTTCAAGATCGTGTACAAGCCGGGCAAAGAACACAACCCGGCTGACTACATGTCACGGCACCCCTTACCGCAGGCACCAGAGAAGACATCAATGGCAGAAGAATATCTCAACTTTGTGCTAAGACAGAACACTCCGGCGCCAATAACAATAGCGGAACTAGAGCAGGAGACAGCAAGGGATGCCACGATGCAACTGGCGAAAGTAACGACAAGACAGCAGAGATGGAGACACATCAACAACAACTGCACCATGACAGAAGGAGTAAACAAGGAGGAAATGTTAGCATTCAAAAAGATACATGAAGAACTATCAGAGACTGAAAACGGAATAATAATGCGAGGAACAAGGATAATAATGCCAAGTGTACTACGTCGACAGACTGTTAATTTGGCACATGAGTCGCTACAGAGGCATGGTCGCAACAAAAAAATGTTACGGGAGAAAGTATGGCTCCCTGGCCTAGATAGAATGGTGGAGGACACCATCCTAAATTGTCACATCAGCCAAACAACAGGGCAGCCAGCAAAGCCTGAACCATTACAAATGTCGGAACTTCCAAGGGCAGTGTGGACAACGTTGGCAACAGACTTCTATGGGCCTTTGGACACGGGCAACTACTTGCTGCGTGATCATTGATGAATACTCAAGATTTCCCATAGTGCGCCACATCTCATCTACATCAGCAACCGCAACACTGCCAATACTGGATGACATATTTGCGGCCTGGGGCTCCCCAGAGACATTAAAGACAGACAACGGTCCTCCGTTCTCAGGGGAGGAGTTCCGCAAATTCATCACCTACCTAGGCATTCATCACAGGAAGATAACGCCTCTGTGGCCACAAGCAAATGGCATGGTGGAGAGGTTCATGGGCAACATAAAGAAGGCTGTCCAAAGAGCAAAACTGGCACAGATTTCCATAGGACAAGCACTCTGTCAAGTACTACGAGATTATAGAAACACCCCCCACAGCTCCACAGGACGATGTCCCGCTGAATTAGTGCTGGGGAGGACAAGCAGGAAGAGGTTACCACATTTAGAAGCAAAGATGCCACCAGAGCACAGCAGCATTGCTGTCAGAGACCAGGAGGCAAAGGAGAAGATGAAGGCGTACGCAGACGCCAGACGACATGCCACTCCGTCGCACCTCAAGCAAGGGGACTCAGTGGTGGTGGGTCAGCGACAATGGAGAAAGTCTGACAGTCCGTTCTCAAAGGACCCGCTAACAATAACCAATGTCAAGGGGCCAATGATAACGGCGGAGTCAGGCCCCTACCAAATAACAAGAAACAGTTCTCACTTCAAAGGACTGAAGACCATGGATGAAGACGGAGAAGACACTGCAACAGAGAACATCGGCTCACAGGAGAGGAATGGAGCGATGGATAACAAAGGAAGAAAAACGGACAAGATTGAAGGACAAGCAGAGGGATCACAGAAAGAAAAGGAAGGGACTTGTCCAAGAAGAGTGAGCAAAAGGCCAAAAAGACTGATTGAAGAAATGTAGTGATGGGGATGAATGTCTCTCCATTTTTCTCTTTTCTCTCTCTCTTTTCTTTTCCTTCTCTACACCTATAGATCTCTCTCTCTCTTTTCTTTTCTTCTCTCGTCATGTCTTTCTTGTGACAAAGGGGGAGATGTAGTGACCTGGGTCAGGGGGCACTAGGACCCTGCACCCGACCATGGGGAGGGGACAGGAACCAGACACCACTTCCGGTCAGGGAGCGGGGAGGGCATTGCTGGACACGAGGGCAGAGGGAATGGATGTGCATGTGGGCAGAGCTGACAGATAAAGAATAAAGAAACATATAGTCACCTACCCGTCTCTGCGTGGGTCATTACCAAGACACGACAGTTTGGAGCTCAAGTAAAGATTCTTGAATGATATTGATTTTGGAGAGAGAGGTTTCTGTAAGCTGAGTAATTTTCTTCATTTCCATTAGTGCGCTTTGAAGGTCATGAGCTAGACTGTCGGTTTGAGATTTAAGTGTATCTGTACACTCAAGAGGAGAGTGCGATGAAAGGGAAGAGAGCAAAAACCCTGGTTTAAGAGTAATGGGTGGTACGGGATCATTGTGTAAGGAATCAAGTATCACTCCAATGTTAATTTTTTCTTTAATCGAAGGTGTGAGTGAGGAGCCTTTGCGGGAAGTATGTGGGCTGAGTGTGGGAGTGATCAATTTAGGGCGAACCATATTGGGCCAATTACTAGTAGTAGTTGAAAGGAGGCTATTAGCGTGTTGTCGCGATTGAGCTAGAGTGTACTGATGGCAACTGTCAGGTGTACAGAAATAATTAGGGGTAGGGGGCAGCTGCTGGGGCTCTTCCATGATAGAAAGGTCAGATCTAGTTGGTAGTCTGTTGGATTGAAGGACCATTTGTGTAGTAGAAGAGCTAGAGATAGGGTTGTTGAGCATGTGATCTTTTAGTGTGGCAAAGTATTCGTCAAATTTCATCAGGTCATTATTGGAAGCTTGAATAAGGACAATGCCGTTCTTGTAGGTGGTAAAAAGCCATTGCTTGTTAGGTGTGCTATGAGGACTTCGGGGGTGAACAGACATTGCACGTTTCTGCTACAGAGCACAATTCTTCTGAGCAAGCGTGCACGTACATCTGCTGTAGAATGTCCCGATTACTTACAGGTAATCATTACTCTTAGTCCTACTTGTCCTCATTCCAATCATTACAGCTTGAGGTGGCTCCACCTCCCAAACAGAAAAAAACACAGAATTCTAAGTAAGCCCTACCCACCCTCCTGAGAGCTATGTATGGGTAGATTACCCAGAGTCCTCCTGTTATATCTAAGAATTGTCAAGGCATGGGGTGGTCTTGTAATGACTGTGACAAGGATGAATAGGACTAAGAGTAATGAAGATTACCGGTAAGTAAGCAGGACATTACCTTTACGCCCCTCGTCCTCATCCCAGTCATTACAACTTAAGGTGTACCAAATCATATGTCTTTGATCCCCAGAAAAAAACACTTTGGCACTAGTATGCAACCTAATTATTTAATGCACACTAACATGAAAAACAAAGCAGTCAGGATTTATCCAAGAAAGAATTCAAAACACCTCCACTAAAATTTGCATCGTAGTCAACCACAAAATTCAGTCTATAATGTGTGACAAAAGTAGAGTCCAAGGACCAAGCAGCAGCCCTAAAAATCTCCTGGATAGAGACCCCCTGGAACTCAACCCAAGAGGTGGCCATGCCTCTAGTAGATCTACCCTGAACCGAGCCACCCTCAGAGGATCTTTGAACAGCCTACAAAATAGTAGCCTTCAACCATCTACTCAAAGTCATTTTGGTTGCCTTTCTTCTTTCCTGCTTGTCTGAAAGGTGCAAGCAGATGGTCTGACTTCCTGAAAGGTTTTGACTTATTAAGATAAATTAAAAGAATACTTTTAACATTCAACACATATAGAGAAAGTTCTTCATGAGAGGAAGGAGAAGGAAATAAAGAAGGATCACCTCCTGTGACTTGTGAAAAGAAGAATTAACTTTAGGTAAGAAAGAAGGGCCTTGTCTCAAAATCACCCCATCATAAAAAAATCTTAGGAAGGGTGTTTGACAGAGTAAAGCCATAAATTCACTAATCCTATGTGGCAAAGTAATGGCAACCAGAAAAACTACTTTACAAGAATGAAACTTCAAATCTACTTCCTCTAAGGGCTCAAAAAGAGGAGCCTGAAGTGTTCTTAGAACAGAAGGAAGGCCCCAAGAAAGTAAATAAGACTTTAATACAGGTCTTGAGATTGAGAATCTTCTAAAGACTCTGTTAGCTAAAAACTATATTTCCCTGAGGGACTCAGAGAGCTTTAAAGCTTCAATCGCGAACCACTGTGACTTGAGTGTATACAGAGACAGATTAAGCTGAAACCTGTACTTAATAAGGTCAGCCTCTCAATCTCCAACTAGAACGAGATTTAGAGGAGGAGGAAAGCTGACTTGCTGAGAGAAGGGACTTGAGAAAGAATCCATGGAGGACACATTGCCAGATTGCTCAGGGTTGGAAACCACGTTCGTCATAGCCAATAGGTTACTATTAGGAGCACACCTGCTTTCTCCTGCTAAACCTTTGATAACATCCTCGAGATAAGGGGAAAGGGAGGAAAGGCATAAAAAGTCACTGGGGCCAATTTATCAACACATCGACCGTTCCCCATGCCTCCCTCTTCTGTAACCTTGAACAAAACCTCAGGACTACAGCATTGGCTTTCAGTCTAAGAGGTCTAGAAAGGGAGTTTTGAACCTCATGCAGACTATCCTCCGAGATAGCGCAAGGTTCATTGAGGAAGGAAAAGTTCTGCTGAGACTGTCAATCAATAAGCATTTGTATAGTGCAGCGCTGTCCCCTCCAGGGGTATGTGAGCGCTGGTCTGTCTGCCTTAACATTGTCTTTCCCCTTGATGTGAATCGCCGAAAGACTCAAAAGATTGGTCTCTGCCCATAGTCCTATTGCATTAGTGATCAGATTCTTGACCTGGTTCTTCCCTGATCATTTATATAAGCTACATAAACTATATTGTCCAACCTTACTAGAACATCCTTCTGAAAGATCAGATCCCTGAATCTCAGGAGAACTCCGTGGATTGCTGTAAGTGCCCTCCAGTTGGATGATCTCCTCTGCTCCAAAATGGACCATTTCTGCTGGTATGACTGTCTCAGGATTGTTGCTTCCCAACTGATCTTGCTGGCATCTGTAGTGAGTACCACATGTTGTTGCGCATGCTTTTTGATAGGTTGGTCGAGTTCATCCACCACAGTGCCACAGTAAGGGGCGTAGATGAAAACACTGCCCATAGAACCGTGAAGACACAAGCTGCCATGTGCGGTACACTGATAGAATATCGATGTAACAAACATCGGATGTTCTAAATATTGAGAACAAAAATATCGACATGCAAAAATATCGACTCCAATACCTTAACAGGTGAGTACAAAATATTGAATCAAAATATCGAGGTAAAAAATATAGATGTAAAAAATATCGATTTAAAAATATATATAACAAAATAATATATAGTAAATATATTAAATATTATTATTATTTTTAACAAAATAAATTACATTTATTATACATTTTAACTAAATATATCAAATAAACTTAATTTAAAAAATATATAAACACACAAACATAATAATTTATACATATACATATATTTACTTTAAAATTATTTATTAACTATTATCTTTATTTAATTTTTAGACTTCAAAATTATATTACAAAAAATATATCAATAATTTAAAATAAAAAAAACATTCTATAATGAATTAAAACATTAAACTATTAAAAAAAATGTAAACTTCCATTTCCCAATACAATAAGTGCAACAGTAGGGAAAGTGTTGGATAGCGGAATAATTAAATTTACTATTCCAACTCCAGTGAGTGCAACAGTAGGGAAAGTGTTGGATAGCGGAGGGGTAAAAATTACTATTCCCATTCCAGTGATAGCAACAGTAAGAAAGTGTTGGCTAGCGGAGAGGAAAAAATTACTATTCTCACGCCAAAGAGTGCAACATTAGGGAAAGTGTTGGATAGCGGAGGGGTAAAAATTACTATTCCCACTCCAAAGAGTGCAACAGTAGGGAAAGTGTTGGATAGCGGAGGGGTAAAAATTACTATTCCCACTCCAATGAGTGCAAAAGTAGGATAAGTGTCGGTTAGCGGAGGAATTAAATTTACTATTCTAACTCCTGTGAGTGCAACAGTAGGGAAAATGTTGGATAGCGGAGGGGTAAAAATGACTATTCCCACTCCAGTGAGTGCAACAGTAGGGAAAGTGTTGGATAGCAGAGGGGCAAAAATTACTATTCCCACTCCAGTGAGTGCAACAATAGGGAAAGTGTTGGATAGGGGAGGGGTAAAAATTACTATTCCCACTCCAGTGAGTGCAACAGTAGGGAAAGTGCTGGATAGCAGAGAAACAAAAATTACTATTCCCACTCCAAAGAGTGCAACAGTAGGAAACGTGTTGGATAGCGGAGGGGTAAAAATTACTATTCCCACTGCAGTGAGTGCAAAAGTAGGGTAAGTGTTGGATAATGGAGGAATTAAATTTACTATTCCAACTCCAGTGAGTGCAACAGTAGGGAAAATGTTGGATAGGGGAGGGGTAAAAGTTACTATTCCCACTCCAGTGAGTGCAACAGTAGGGAAAGTGTTGGATAGCGGAGGGGCAAAAATTACTATTCCCACTCCAGTGAGTGCAACAGTAGGGAAAGTGTTGGATAGCGGAGGGGTAAAAATTACTATTCCCACTCCAGTGAGTGCAACAGTAGGGAAAGTGCTGGATAGCAGAGAAACAAAAATTACTAATACAATTAAACAATTGAAAAAAAACAAAAAATATTACACAATTTTAAAAAATCATAAAAATAAATAAACAATATTTAAGAAATATAAAATTAAATATATTAAACATATAAAAAGAACACATATTATAATATTAATTACATATAACAAAAACCTACAAATAATATATAAAATAAATTAATAAATACATTTATAAACAATCATTATTTAAAAGTAGCAAATATTAACAAACAAAAAAATGATTTAAAACCTAAATGTATTTCTTTTATTTCCTACCTTATAACACCACACCAATAACAAAACACTTCAACATTTTTAATTAAATTTATTTCCATAATTAACATAATTAATAATCAATTAAAAAATCTTATTAATAAAAAAATAATAAACATTCATTGAGTACACATGCTTTAACACTATAATATCCACAACACACACCTAAATTAAACTACAAAATAATAAAACTCAATTAAATATTATTTTTAAAAGAAAAACTATTACTTTTAACAACTAATAATTAAATAATTAAAATTAATTTAATACCCACCCTTTACCCCTTTAAAAGTAAAAACAACACACACAAAAATAAACAATTACCTAAAATAAATATCAAATAATTAACATTAATTAACAACTAAATATAATTAATTAAACACAAATTACTTCCCACCCTTTACTCCTATAAAAACCACAACACACACCTAAAATTAATTACACAATTACCATAATTAATTACCAATTAATTTATTAAAATTAATTAACAACAAATTATTAATTCATCAATTAAAAATAAATTACTTCCCACCCTTTACACCTATAAACACCACAACACACACCTAACATTAATTACAAATTTACCAAAATTAATAACCAATTAATTAATTAAAACTAATTAACCAATTATTAATTCATAAATTAAAAATAAATTACTTCCCACCCTTTACACCTATAGACACCACAACACACACCTAAAATTAATTACACAATTACCATAATTAATTACCAATTAATTAAATAAAATTAATTAATAACCAATTATTAATTAATTAATAAATTACTGTACACATTTAACTCTATAACATATCAATTAAACAAATATTAATAAATAAAAATGTAATTAATAAATGTAATATAATTAAATTACTTCCCACCCTATTTCCCTATAAACCCATAATCCACTACAGAACTAAAAGCTCAAAATTCAAATAAAAAAAAATAATAACTACTAAAAATGTAACACATATATTAAAAATACAAACAATTCTTCTACAAAAAACATACATCACATAAATATAAAATATATACTAACATACCTAACAATAATAAAAAGCGATATTTTTAGCAACTATATTTTTCAAACGATATTAAACACTTCGATATTTTTAAAATTGATATTACTTACTTTAAATCGATAATCTTGACCATGATATTCTTGCTGTCGATATTTTTGACCCACGATATTAATGACTCGATATTTGTACAACTCTATATTTTGTACTCAATATTCTGTCTCTGCACCGCCATGTGCCACTGAATCTTCAGACATAACCTGTCCGGAACCTCCAAGCTGGAGAGAAGGCAGATCAGACTTTGAAGCCGAGAGATTCTTTCCAAGGGAAGGAAGATTTCACTCACATCCGTTCCAAAGATGATTTCAATGAACTTAATCTCCTCAGACTGTATCAGTTGGTGTTTTGGAATGTTGAACAGAAGCCCTAACCTGCTCATCACAGTCTTTGGGGTCTCCAGAAACTTGAATATCTCCGGGATGGATGGAGTGTAAAGGAACCAATCATTGAGATATATGGGAAGACTGGGAGTCCCATCAAATGTCGATGCACTATTACCAGAGCCATCATCTTTGTGAAAACTCTGGGGGCTGATTTGATCCTGGATGGAAGAACCATGAATTGCCAGTGCCGGTTTCCCACAGCAAGCCTCAGGAACTGCCTATCCTTTCTCGCAACAGGAACATGGGACCAGATGTACGACCATAGTAAATTGCGAATTGCAATTTGCGCTTGATTGCGAGTCGCAATTTACTATGTACTACAGTGTCAGAGACACTGATTGCGATTCCGAATGGGGTAGTAAAATGCGAGGCTCATTAATATTAATGAGGCACTCGCATTTTGCGACCCCATTGGGAATGGCTGGCCCTCCCAGGGATGGTGGCCTTTAAAAAAATAAAAATGAAACGTTTTCGTTTCAGTTTTTAAGGGCAGGCAGTGGTCCCTGGGACCACTGCCTGCCCTTAAAAAATATTTTCGCATGCATTTGCAAAGGGGAAGGGGTCCCCTGGCGACCCCTTCCCATTTGCGATTGCATTACCACCTACATGAAGTGTTTTGCGACCGCAATTGCAGTTGCAAAACATTCATACATGCCTTATGAGTTGCTATTAGGAAGGGAACGCCCCTTCCTAATAGCGAGTCGCAAAACCTATTTTGCGAGTCGCTAATTGATTAGCGAGTCGCAAAATAGGTTTTGTACATGGGCCCAAGGTTTTTAGCATGCGCAAATGGGTCTAAAACCCGTTTGCGCACGCTAAAAACCGTTGTACATCTGGCCCATGGAGATAAGCGTCCATAAGGTTGAGAGGAATCATGAAACTTTGCAATGGGATCAAAGGAAGAACTCTCTGCACAGTCCACCTTTAATTTTATGTCCGGTATAAACTGATTGATGTCTATCGCAAGACGGTAGCCTTTGGATACTTTTTGCATCCGGAAGACAGTTGAATAATTGCTCAGACCTCTCGCCATTTCTGGAACTGGACAAATTGCCATTTTCTTTAGAAGAGCAGTGATCCTCTCCATCAAGGCCCGCTTCTTGAAAGGATCCCTAGGAACTGAAGTTTGAATGGTGCCTGAAGGCTCTGGGGGAAGCTGAAACTCTATCTGAAAACCGGATCTGACAATATGTAGAAACCATCTGTCTGTCGGTCTCTCCGTCCATTCAGGAAATAATGTTCTTATCCGACCTCCAACAGGTTAGATGGGGTGAACTCACCATAGTCAGGATTTTGGTGGTTTGGACATCGAATCCTACTTCTGCTTCCGAAAGGAATGAAACAATGATGTAGATTTCCCTTGAGGTTTAGATGAAAGATCAAAATGCTGTTGACGTGATGGTTGTCTCAATGACTTCAATGACTCAATGATCTAGAGGACTTAGGAGTCTCCTTAAACAAAGAAGAATGTTTCAGTTCCTTAAAAAGCAGATGTAGCTTCTCTTCTAACTCTCCTCAAAATAATTTGGAACCCACAAAAGACATTTTCAATGCCTTAGACCTCTGAGCAGCATCAGTATTCCAGTCCTTCAAATATAAATTACATCTAGCTGCAACTGAAGCTCCACTGTCAAAGGTGGAAGCTCGAACCACGTCAAACGTGGAGAGGTGTGGTGCAGCGGCCAGGGCAGCTGACTTCTGAGCACAGGGTTCACGGTTCGATCCTCGGCTCCGGCGGCAGCTCAGCTCAGCACCATGTACCTCTGGGCAACAGCTCACTTAATTTCCACGACGGCCCCCAGCGCCTTGAGACCCGTAAGGGTGAGTAGCTGCGCTATATAAAAACGGACTTACTTTTACATTACTTTACTTTTAACGAGATGTCGGACAACAGCTCTATCTGCCGTTCCATTGATTCCAATATTTAAAAGGAATCTGATCCATCTTGAATCACCTGGAAGAGAGACTTAAAGTCCTTTATTAACAATCACTCCAGATTGGCACCATAAATCCCAGCTCGTAAGGTAATATGGGAATTTGTAAAGACCTTCTTAAGAAAAGAGTATACCTTTTTATCTGCAGAGTTCTTCAAAATGTTCTCTTCTGCCATGAACGATCTGCCCACCAGGATGGTGACCGCGGAATCCACATGTATATTATCTGGAAGAACAGTGCCCATATCCTCAAGAGGATACAGCTTCATCACAAACCTATGAAAGATATCTTCTCCAGGTCTTCCCACTCATTTTTAATAACCTCCATTACGTGCTGGTGTATGGACAATCCAGAATAAAGAGGTCTTTGGAAATGACGTAACACTGCATCTTGCGATGTAGAACGTCGCTCAGCTGGAGAGAAACTCATGTTCTCCCACACATGAGATAGCACATCCTGCAACATTTCTTTTGAAATGCATTTGCCTTTCTGATCCGCAAGAAAGGCGAGATCCTCGCTCTCAGAAGTGACGTCTGAAGCAGAAAGTAATTCGCCAGTGAGATTAGCTCTAAGCTTCCTTCTTGGAGCTGTCTCAGAAAGCCTGCAAAGTTTCCAACACAGTTCTGCGGACCCTCTCATGGTCTCACTCTCCTCCTCGCCTACGTCTCTTTGGAGAGGAGTCCTTATCAGAATGAGAGGACGATGGTGACCTAGAAGGGGACAGATGTCTGCTCTTAGATGAATGTTAGCCCATCCTGAAAAAGGCTGAAACAGCAACCACCAAATTTGAATATTCTAGAAAAGATGCAAACACAAGACGAAACAATACAATACCCCTGGACTGTGAGGGAGACTCTTTAAATATTCTAATCAAAGGCGAGCTTCCTGAATTCAACCAAAATCCTGACTTCTCTTCCACGCATTGTGCGAGTCAAGAACACTGCCTTCTAGCACCGCTGCACCCAGATGAAAGTGCCGTAAACAGGAAGAGTCATTTCAGAATCATCTGCCCAATTCTATTCTCAAGCGCTTAATAACCAGGAAGAGGAGCAGGAATTCAGGACCGATACTGCCGCCAAGCACAGTAAGTCTTGCAACTTGAATCTTCCTAAGATTCAGTCCCTCGTTGCAGAGGAGGCAAACTCAACAAGCCCAGCAGGGGAGCAGACCTCCCCCAATCTTACCTCTGCGCCCCGCGTAAAAAGTCATGGAAGACAGAAAAGTGAACAGGATGATTCAGGGTAAGCTACCGTTATATAGCACCCAGGAGGGTGGGTAGGGCTTACTTAGAATTCTCTTGCATTTTTTCTGTCTGGTAGATGGAGCCACCTCAAGTTGTAGTGACTGGGACGAGAGACATAGAGGTAATGGGAGCTCTAGTAGTTCGCAGATATGCATGTGTTGTTGGTCAGAGGTGTTGTAGTTGGAAGGAATGGTGTTCATACAAGAGTCTGGAACCACTCAGGTCGGTGGTAAGTCCTTTATTTCATGTTAGGTCTTTAGGTTACAGCAACAGGGGGTAGGTCTTCTCAAGGCTCCATTCTCTTCTAATTGTTCCTATCTCCCTGCTTCAACTGCAGACCACACACCAACATTCCAACCATCATCATTAACACTCAGCATTCCAGAGACCAGCTCAGACATACAGCATATGCAGGGAAGAGGATAGTTTTAATGATGCCATCAATGATAATAAAAGTAGGTTTTGTGAACGAGGTTATACGGAAAGAACACTCAAAAAAGCTGAAATTAAGTTGCGGAATTTATGTAGGAAGGATACTCTCGAGGGCCCCAAAAGAGTACAGGAACAGGGTTTTCCTGTGTTTATTACAGAATACAATCTATATATCTATATGAATATTCTCAGAAAACATTGGCATCTCTTATTGAATTGCAAAGAATAGAGTGAGGATATAAGTGCCAAACCAAAAGTGGTATATCGAAGTTCTGAAACTTTAAGTGAAATACTTTGTCCTAGTTACGTGCCTCCAATAAAGGTGACCAAGAGGGAAAAGATTTTCAATCAACCTGTTGGCTTTTTCACTTGCACAAGCTGTAACATACGTCAATATGGACTAAATAAGATTGTGGAATTTAACCATAGCTCAAGTAAGAACTATAGGATCAAACAGTTTATTAATTGTAACACAATCTTTGTAGTTTATGTCTTTAGTTGACCATGTAATAAAATCTATATGGGCAGCGCAGTGAAACCGCGTATTCAAGAGCATATACGGCCATTAAAAATGGGGATCATAAATATCCTATCGCTGTACACTGTAGAGAATTTCATGAAGGCAAAATCAAGGTTTGCTTTTGTGGTATTGATCATGTGAAGTTGAATCCAAGTGGGGGAAATAGAGAATTGTATTTACGGCAGGTGAAGTCTAAATGGATAAGTAAACTTAGAGCTACAAATGAGGACCTCAACATGTATAATGACTTCCATCATCTCCTGTAAATAAAAGGATCATCTATTATAGGATTATCTTCATTACAGAGAGAATGGTATACGATGGAGAGCAGGCTTCTCCAATGAGTAGCTCATGAGCTACTGGTCGCTCTCCAGCTACCTGTAAGTAGATCTCTGTGAAGCCCACCCTACTAAATTAGAAGCTTTTGCTTGGTTGAAATGATATGTATACCCACATTGAGCGTGTGTATTTGAGACACATATGTGTGTATTTTTTGCTGTTTGGAGAAAAACAACTTAGGGCCTCATTATGATATCGGTCGGTAAGCATTCCGACCGACCCCTTATTGGAATCGTTTCCGACCGACCCGGGTTCGGGGAGTCCGACCGTCCAATTACGATGGTTCTGAACACCTTTCGGTCGGACTCCCATTGACTTCAATGGGAGCCTGTGTTCCGACCGACAACACAGACTCCCATTGAAGAAAGAGGTGGTTGCAGAAAACCTTGCACCCTGTGGCGGGCACCCCATGGTGCCTGCCACACTGTGCACGGTTGTATAGAGGGGTCCCATGGGTACCCCCACGGACCCCAACCGGAGGCCTCCGGGTGAAGTGGGGCCAGCTACGGGCCCCCAAAGTCAGTTTCCAACAGCCGTTCCATGTCGGACAACCCGAGTCGGAAAGGCTGTCCGAATCCGACATCGTAATACGTCTTTCGGAAAGTTGGCTTAGTATGTTTAAGATTGCCGCCACAGACTTGTAGGCCGGAATAAGGTGACAATATCCAGTGTGCTGAATATAAATAGGGGGACAAAATGGCACCCAACTCACATGGTCCTGGTCTTTGGAAAGGGGGAAATGTTATGTGCGTGTATTCGTGGTAACTTACTAGAGCTTCCTGTAATAGAAGTATCAGTTGCCTCTCCTCAAAGTATGAATTGTAACATTAGTAGTGGGTGTTTTAAGAGGTTGTTTGTAGGACTCTGTGGTTTAATATAGATATTATAAATAAATGGTGCCCTTTGCAGCATCTTAAATGTTGCCCGATAATTCCATGAGCATTTTAAAGTTTGCTCGGAATACACACATGAGCGGCCTTACTTATAGGTGAAGATATTAGATGAACGAACTACTATGGAGAGATGATTATGTTATGAATTGATACAAATATGGCTAATTCATTCACTGGTCATAATTATGGGTGATTTGGCTTTCTAAATATACGCTAAATGTGGCCGCTATCGTTTACAATCGCTTTCATTCGTTTTCCAAATGATAAGCTGCCTTAGAATGATGAATATGTGATGAACTGATATAAATGGTTAATTACTTCATTTGATATAATGATGAGTAATTTATTCTTTGAATGAACGTTGGAGATGGCCGCCATTGTTTTCAATTGGTTCCACTCGTATTTCAATTGTCATCCAATAATTCTGAGAGCACTTCAAGGTTTGCTCGGAATATACATATGGCTGGCCTGGCGTACAGGTGAAGACATTAGATGAACACAATGCTTCAGAATGATTATTGTGATATGAAATGACCCAAATGGTTACCAAAGGTTAGAAAAATGTCCTCCATTTCTTTTCCATTCCTAAAAAAGTTATTGAACTGTCAGTCTTTGTTAGAGTAAGTGTAGAAATATAAATTTGAAATTTAGGAGAGGTGGTGACAAATAAAATATGGGACTCCTTTCATGATAAGAAATTACATTGGGGCCCCTTCCCTGATAAGAAACGGCATAAGGAACCATCATGGCCGCGAGGACGTAACTCCGACCGGCTCGGCGGTGAACCCCGTAATTCTGGTCTCCACATAGCGCCGCACTCGGTGAAAACACCCAGGGATGCCGGTGCCCAGCGCGCTGTGATAAGAGAACATATACAGGAGCTCCTTAATACTGAGGGAGTGCCCGCTTCGAGCCCGGACCGAGACGGTGGAGCTGCGGAGGAAATTCAAGATGGCGACAGCGCCGCAGTGCGATGCCTCCCTGCGAACCGCAGCCGCGGTGGGATTATATGGAAGGAGCTTGCCATGCAATGTCGCCCCCCAGGGATGGACTCACCAGCTCCGAAGGTGAGAAGAGGCTAGACCTGGGTCCCGGTGACGCCAGCCACGCTCCCACCATTTCAACAGGCCGTGGAGGAAGACGGCCCACCCCTCAGCACTCTGGCCAGGTGGGAGCGCTCTGGTGGGAAGCGGAGGGCGAGAGAAGGCAGTAGGCCTGCCCTGCTTGTTTAGCCTGCACCACAGCCGGGAAGTGCAGACCTGGAGGACTACCCGTACGGCTGGATAGACTGTACCTGACTCTAACATGGCGCCCGAGGGGCTCCAGGCACCGCATGTCACCGTAGGAGCAGGCTGGCTCTATACAGGGGTGGATTTGGTCTGAGAGGCCTGCGGTCAGCAGAAGGAAGCATGTCTCACCAACTATATAGAGAACCTTGAGACTTAGCTGGAAACCCCTAAGGAGGCAATCGCCTGGGTCCGCGCATACGCTACTGGAGAGCCCACTCAAAAAGACAGCTTGAGCTCACAGAGAAGGACCCTTCTTTGCCCCCAGCTCTCATGACTGGGCCAACAGCACGTACTGATCGGGGCGGCACGACACGGACCGAGGCGCACGCCCCTATGCCACCGAAAAAATCTCAGCCCAATAAGGTCTCCAGCTATTTTGGTTCGACCAGGCCTGGTGCGGGGGAAGAGGAGGAGAACCTAGCGGCACCAGGGATGGCACTAACCCGGGAGGACCGCTGGCGACCTTAAAGGAGTTCAAAAGATAACTCAGAGAGGACATCAAGGCTGACATTAGCACCTCGTTCGATGCCTTCAGAGCAGAGATGGGAACAAAACTAATCGTGGACTCAGTTGGCACCCGCACCCTGGATGTAGAGGCGAAGTGCCAGGAGCTCGAAGGCTGACTCAAGCCCTTGGAAGAAGGCACGGAATGTCTCACCGCTCAGCTGAATACCGCCCTGCTAAAATGCGAGGACATAGAAAATCGCTCCTGAAGAGACAATATAAGGGTGAGAGGCCTAGCAGAAGGAAGTGAAGGATCGGACCTGGACTCATTCATGGTGGGCTTCTTCTCTAGCGTCTTGGAGTACGATGCCTCAGAGGTGCGACTGGAGAGAGTGCATAGGGTGGGCCCACTACAACAAGGAGAGAATAGACGCCTGAGGGATATTCTGGCCAAATTTAGCTCCTTCAAAGTCAAGGAACTGGTCTTCAGGAAGCCAGAAGCAACAACTCCAACACCTTTCAGGGCGCGACGTGCTCATTCTTTCAGAACGTGGCCCAGGCCACACTGGCTCGTCAACAACAGTTCCATCTGATTACAGCTGTTTTACGAGATCGCCAGATAAAATACAGATGGACATACCCCATCGGGATAACCTTTTCCCTCGGCAACAAACAGCATCACTTCACTGAGGTGGAGGGGGCGGTGGCAGTGGCTCTCCTCGGCCTTGAGAAATCACCACAGCAGCAGGAGGCCATTGCAGGGAGTACACGAACAGAGCAGGCGACAGAACGACATGTGCCTGGTCCTTGGCAGACGCCCAAGAGGGGGTAAGTCTGCGAAACGTTGATAAGAGGCCTTCACCCACGCCCCGATGCCAGGTAGATCGATCCCTCCTCACCCGTTGGCCGAGTAAAGACTCCACCATGAGAAGGAGGTGACATTGTAACAGAGGCGCCAGGCGCCAATGATTCCAGATTCCGGGATCACAGAGAAGGGAGAGCTTCTCTCTATGTACGCTGATATCGGACCTGTCTCCGGTTCTCTCTTTTTGACTTACTCTAGCTCACAAAATATTGGCTGTGTAGATACTAGTGTCCAAAATCGAATATTCACGGGGCTATGGGAGCGGGAATGGTCTTGCCCCAGAAGTCACCAAAACATGAAGCCTTTCGGTAGCTTCGTGGACTTCCTAAACAATAGTTACTGTTTTAGTTTATTGTTAGTGTTTTTAATGTGGTGCCTAAAATGTGTGGCTTTTGAATGGATCGCTGGGGGGGGGGAGGGAGGGGTCGGGGGTGCCGATGGCAGGGTGGACGCTATAGATCTCGTGTCCCTACGGGGAAGATACACAACTTTAGTTAAATGGCAGTTAATTTTATGTCATGGAATGTAAGGGGCCTCAACTCCCCTAACAAGCGGCAACGTTTGTGGAAATTCCTGGGGGACCATCAGGTACACGTGGTTGCCTTACAAGAAACCCACCTTAGAAAAGGGGAAGACCACCGCTTGAAACATAAGAACTACCCACTAATTTTTCGCTCATCTAACGTGGCGAAACAGAACGGGGTAGCCTTGCTTTTTCACTCTACGATTCACTTTCAACCTCACGACTCCAAAACAGACAAGGAGGGGAGGTTCCTGATGGTTAGAGGGGTGCTGATGGGATGACCCTGCACCATAGCCATGGTCTATGCTCCCAACGTTGGGCAGTTGGATTTTCTCCTCACATTTCTCTCTACTCTGGAGGGCTTTGCAACGGGGGACATTATTTTAATGGGAGACTTTAATCTTATTTGGGATCCCACAATAGACACCACACACTCAGAGAGATCAATGGGGGGTCTTTAGTAAATCACTAAAATCATCCCTGCAGCAAATGGGTCTGCTGGAGGACCCTTAATCCCTCAATGCGCAACTACTCTTTCTTCTCACACTCCCACGGATCGTACTCCAGAATTGACTACATTTTTGCCATCCAATCACTCTTACAGTCAATCCCGAGTGCCCATCTACACCCGATTAGCCTCTCCGACCACTCCCCGCAGGCAATCCTACTGAACTGGCCGGCTCCACGTTCCAAACTTGCTAGGTGATATTTTCCCAATATTCTATGCCGAGATAGGCTTCTTCGAGATGACCTCCGGAGGTCTATTAAGGACTACTTCATCACTAATGTTCCCGCAGAGACCTCTCACTTCAACAATTGGGATGCCTTTAAGGCAGTCATACGGGGACAATGCATTGCATTGACCACCTCCTTGAAAAAGCTCCAGTCGGAGGAAAGATTAGCACTGGAGGGGGAACTACGAGAGACAGAGAGGTCACACAAAGACTCCCCGTCCATTCAGTCACAGCACTTAAAGGAAAGCTCCAGGCAATTTATACCAATAGAGCAGAGAAAACTATTCTACGCCCTCAAGCCCGGGGATATGGGGGCAATGATAAAATAGGCCCACTATTGGCTGGACAGCTCAGAGCGAAACAAGAAAAAGAGTAAGTTAAGCAGATTATTGACAGTAAAGGGACCATACACCTTAGTGAGGAGGAAAAGGCGGAGGCCTTCTGCAACTTCTATCGTGCGCTCTACATGGCTGATCCCCCACTTGAACAAGACCAGTCTCGGTACCTAAACTCACTGGTGCTACCACAGTTCTCCCCGGCCACCAATGATGAGCTTAGTGGTCCCATAACACAGAAGGAGGTACAGAAGGTAATAGACGGGCACAAGCTCCTGAAAGCTCTGGGCTGTGATGCCCAGTTCTATCGAACGTTTGCAGCCGAGCTAACTCCCCACCTCACAAACCTCTTTAATGCCATGGCAGCGAGCCAACGCATGTCTCTGTCCATGGGGGAAGCTTTAATCACGATAATCCCCAAGGCAGGGAAAGACCCCCAATCATGTGCTTTATACAGGCCCATAGCTCTGCTGAATCTAGACGTGAAACTATACTCTAAGATCTTGGCCAGCAGACTAGAAGATGTCTTACCTACTCTCATTCACCCCAACCAATCGGGCTTCATCAAGGGTCGCCAGAACCACGACAACCTCCGCCGAGTATTCCACCTAATTGATAAGGTTCAGAAGAAACACATCCCGGCGGCCCTCCTTTCATTAAATGCAGAGAAGGCCTTCGACCCTGTCGATTGGTCCTTCTTATTGTGCACCCTCCGCCGCTTTGGATTTAGTGAGGCCTTCTTGGGAATGGTGAAAGCTAACTATGGGTCCCCGAGATCCCGTGCACTAGTGAATGGAGTAGCTTCAGACTTCTTTAACCTTGCCTGAGGCACTAGACAGGGCTGCCCCTTGTCCCCCATGCTTTTTGCCCTAAGTATTGAACCGTTTGCGGCGAGGATAAGATCCAACCCGCGGATTAGCGGCATTCGCTTCGGCTCAGATGAACACAAAATCTCGCTCTTCGCGGACGATGTCCTGCTACCTATTACTAACCCCAGTGCTTCCCTGCCGGCTATACAAGCCGAACTTACTCATTTTGAACGAGTGTCGGGTTTAAGGTTAATCTCTCTAAATCCTTCTTACTTAACTTGACAATGCCCCCAGAAATGCAGAAGGACATTGAGGGCGCTTCCCCATTTCGGTGTGCATGCAAAGAAATCACACATCTGTGCATTAACATCACCCTCCAAATTGGCAGACCTCTACAAAGCTAATCCCCCCCCGCTGTGACAACTCAAAGCCGACTTTAAAAGGTGGAGTTCTGCCTACATAACGTGGACAGGCCGAATAAATGCCATCAAAATGAACACCCTACCCCGCCTTCTTTACCTCTTCCAGGGGCTCCCAATCACAATAGACAAAGACCTGTTCATAGAGCTCCAGAGGATGACCACAAAATTCATTTGGCAAGGCCAGAGAGCTCGCCTTACCCAGCGACTCTTGACAAGACCACGCATGGAGGATGGCCTCACCCTCCCCGATTATCTTTTGTAGTACAGAGCAGCTCAACTACAGGTCCTGGGGGAATGGTCCCTTAAGGCCTCAGACAAAGTGTGGCTACACATGGAAAGGCAGATAATGGGAAGAACTATCTGGGATCTGCCCTGGAAGCCGAAATCAGACAGGCCGAACAATGCCTATTTGAGTATCCCCACAGCTACTACACTGAAAGTGTGGGATAGTGTAACAAAAACACTGCCGGTAACAACATTCCCGTCCCCCTATACCCTTATTCATTTCAACCCCGCCTTCTCCCCAGCGCTTACAGAAGGTCCCTTTGATAAATGGAGGGAGTGGGGTGCCTCATGATATCTGACCTCTTCCAGTAGGGAGAGATGCGGTCCTTTGTGATCTGTGCTACCCTTTTCAAACTACCACCTACAGATTAAAATACCACTATTTCCAATTAAAACACTGGGTGCAGCAACCCCAGGTGTGACAGGCCGCGACCAGGGATGTGCTTCCCATAGAAAGGTTTGTCCAAACCGGTAGCACGATTAAAGGCTGCGTCTCCTTTCTGTACTCCCTGCTTCTCACACTCAGTCCACATCAAGCTCCGCGCCACAGAAGGTTCTGGGATGACATACTACAGGCTCCTATCACGGAGAAACAATGGGGGTCCCTCTACAAAGATATCACCAAATATAATCGCTCCATGTTTTTGAGAGAAGCCCTTTATAAAATTATGTATGAATGTTATCTACACCCCCAGAAACTGCACTCCATATTCCCGAACACGTCCGACAGATGCTGGCGGGGCTGTGGGCTCATGGGAGACTTCTGTCACATTTGGTGGGACTGCCCCTCTATTCAACCCTTCTAGAAGGAGATCGTTTTCCCAAATCAACCAAATCCTGGGTTACCCGATTCCTTATTCTCTAGAGCACACACTTCTGGGGATACGTGACCACGGCCTAAAACACCAAACACAAGGAGACAGCTCGATTATGTGGCTATGCCTGGGGGCAGCCAAGATGGGCATAGCAGCTGCATGGAAAAAACCTGAAGCTCCCTCTCTAACCCAGTGGCACACCCATCTGTGGTGGGCTCTAGCCCTCAAGCAGATGACAGATGTCATTTAAGACTCCCGTAAGAGTTTTGATTATATCTGGAGTCCTTTGGTGGGCTATCTATGGGAGGGATTACCGCTCTTCGCCTGCGGGCCTTGGTTATGAGCCCTCCACCTCTTCCTGACATAATAGATTGGGCCCCGACGGGGTCCATGGGGCGTAGAGCCCTCTGGGCTTTCCTTTGGTCTCCCTGGGGACGGCCTCTCCCCTCCCCCTCTCCCCGGTCCTCAGGTTGGGGAACTCCCTGGGGCCACCGGGCGCTGGGTGGCGCATGCCCTTCACTCACCTCATCCACAGCACGACTATGCACATATGGCACCACAGAAATGTTTTGTTTTTTTAAGTTATGTTTAAATTGTTAGCTCCCGTAGTAGAGCGCAGAAGCCACATGAGACATAATGTGTGCCAGTAAGACTTTATATTATTGGAACTCTCTGCTCCTAGTTAAATCCTCCAGGCATGCGGGGAACTTGTGATCAAACTGTGTATCGTCTTTAACTAACTAATGATCTTGGCATGTGTATTGAGCTCGGTTGAGCTACAAATGTTGTATATCTTTGTAAAATCAATAAAAAGATTTTGACAAAAGAAACAACATAAGATGTGACTACCTGTAAATGATGGCTATCTGATAAAATTCACCTTCATATCTCTCCTTTGCTATATTATAAAGGAGAACTCTGGTAGTCATTCAGAGTGTTATCTCAAGACCTGGCTCTTTGACTGAACCACAGTGCCTTTACTTGGTGGATTGGGATCAAGGGCCTAAGTTTAGAAGGTAAAATCTTTGACCAGGACGTGCCTGGTTCAGTTATTTTCATTTTATTTTTATGCTGCTTTGCGGGTGGGCGGGGCTGCTCTGCTCTCGGAGCAGGACAGGGGAGGAGTGGTTTGCCCACTCCTAAGTGCGCAATGACTGTTTGGTCGGCCCTCTCGGGCGGCCCAAACCAGTCATGTGCACCTTCTCCGTTCTCCATGCAGGCTGCATCACAGCCTGCGTGGAGAACATGCCTAGACCCCCATTCCCTGGTTGAGCGTCGAACCAGGACGCTCAAAATCAATTACAATGCTGCATTGCAGCGTTGTCATTGGTCAGGGGAGCCTGGGTGCCTGCCAATCACAATGCTGCATTGCAGCGTTGTGATTGGTCAGTGGGGCCTGGCTGTGCTTCCAGTTCCTCGAGGAGAGCAGGAGCAGAGACACGGGACCCGGCGGCAAGGTAAGATAATTTATTTTAATAGGTTTTTTTTATTATGCGCACCCTCCCGCAATTGCCACCCCCAGACGCCCACGCCTGCCCGCCCCGCCTCACCACCCGTGAGCCATGCCGGCCGCCACTGCGAGCTACACCTTGGGGACCACTGCTTAATTCCTATCTAAAACCTATTTTTATGTTATCAGCCTAATGGTTATTGTGTAGGCTGTGCTATTAGTAATCTCTCTAAGCGTTTTATGCAAAGACATGTTCCCCACATACCTGTTTGATCTCTAGGCCCCAAGCTTCACACATACATATTCTAAGGCCCTTATTCACAAAGGTTAAGTTAAAGTTTTGAGTATGTTTACACTTTGTAAAAAGTGTACTACTTTCGGTATTCACAAACTCCAAGTGTAAACTTACCACAAAAGTGTGAGTTACATGTTTTATCTTCCAGAGTAATGCAATTGGTGTATTCTTGTGTGGGTGAGTGATGTCCTTAAATTCCTCCATGACCCTTCCTAAACCCATCTTAGTCTTCCCTAAACCCATATCCTTTTAGTAGTAAGTATGCCTCTTTTCCTACCCACTCCTGGTGTCCCTCCTGCATTTACTACTAAAATCTATACTTACTTGTGTGGAGACTCTGCAGTTGGAGTGGAAAAATCCACACTTATAAGTATAGGCAAAACTTACATTTTGTGGTTGTTTTTAGAATGTTTTAGGTACTACAAAATGTATTATAAAGTGAAATTTGAGAATCAGGCCCTAAGTAGTTAGAGCCTTTCATGTTAGTCTATTTGTAACTTATATGTAATAGCAGAAATGCCCTACTCCACACAACACCATCTGTACAGTCTACCACACAGTTATTTCTAAACAGTTATATCCCTCGCATAGGATTCTCCTTTGGAGTGGCCTTCAGGGTTTCCTGGGCAGACATATTCCATTCTTCCTAGATGTTGTAGTGGCGCAAGAGCGTTCACAGCAGTGGCACTTTTTGGGGATGCACCAGTGCTCTGTGGCCTCTCTTCAGCCCAGTGGATGGTGGCGTTCTTCCATTCCGAGTTGGTGGATGTGCATTTGCTGCTGCCTCGGGTGCATAGGAGTGGCTTCTTTTCCAGACAGTTGCACATACTTCTGGAAAACGTTTGGCCTTACCTGTTAAGATTTTAGAGGCGTACCGGCTTCCAGTGTATGAATGGTAATTCTTCGCTTTTCCACTTATTTGCTACACAGAGGACGCTTTTTCTGTTCCAGTCCAAGATGTCTACATGCACTCAGTTCTCTTTACTATTTCCCAATCCAAGATGGTGCCTTCAGCTTCTTGTTTCCTCTCATGCCACTATTAGAGAGCTTGAAAATCAGAAGTCACTGTGCCGCAATGCAGGCATAGTGTTGTTTCATTAGAGTCATGCTCAAATATTCTCGTTTTGCTCCTAGTGTTTTTGGTTTAGCTTTATTTCTGGGATTCAGGTTCTCTTCAGTCTGTTTATGCTGTTTTGACCCTGGTTCCTTTGAACTGTTACTTCATCTTGTGTTTCCAACCTTCATGGAGCTTTTTTCTGTCATCAGACTTTTTCCCTTAAATTGTGGCCCTTAACTGCAGACACGTACCCTTAGGGCGTAACTGAATAGTGCAATGGAGAACATGATTACTAGACCGCGTCACCCAGACTTCAACGTACAACCTATTCACTCATTACTTTAAATAATTGATGAACCCAAATCATACCTTCAGATTTCCATTTAGGCCAAAATACAACCCTGCCATTAACTTTTTAAGGGTTTTTTTTACCAGAAAGGGAATTTAAGAAGTACTTTTCTTCTTTCTTTGAAAAGTTGGGTTCGAAATTGGGACGCTACTCTAGAAGTGCTAATGATAGTGGGTACAGAAAATAATTTAGGTTTTTGCAACATGAAACAAATGTACTTAAATCAGATCTGGGAGATGAGGGATTCCACCAGCTCAACCCAATTAGGAAATGTGTGAATTTGCTCTATATAAGTAATCAGAGCCAAGCCTGCATGTTGGGAAAGATAAATGATGTGAGTAAACATCAGGAAATGTCATTGCCCCATTGTTCTTAACGCATTTCAGTTTAGATGCAATTTTATTTTTTGTGGCTCCATAAAAATGCAAATAAGATGACTCAATACTTTAAAAAAAATATGTGCAAATTATTTGATAGCATTGAAATCACAGACATAATAATGGGAGAGGTAATCATTTTACTTGTGTCAAATCTATCCCACCAAGAAAGATGTAAAGGAGACATTTACGGAGCAGACTATCTATCTTATTTTTAACGTATTCCAAACCATAAACATACTTTTAAGACAGAGTTTATTTAATTGGAGGACCTCTGACTTATCAATATTGTGTCAAAGTTTTTTCTGATGTGCTATTTTGGTTGCCAAATTATTTGTGTGAATCAATAATTGTAATGATGTATATAGTTGTAACTGAATAAATAATAATGTTGCACTTGAAACGGTTTGATTCTTTTGTTCAGAAGTTTAGTGTAGTTATGCCACATTTTTTGTGTGAGACGTTTATTTAAAATCAATGAGGTTTCAGGTGTTTCTTTCATCTTGCTCCTGTCATTTCCCCTTCCCAATCGGTGACATTCTGCAAGTCATCTCTCCCCAAAGTTTCCGCAGAGCACAAAATGTTATGACATAAAAGGGATGACCGAATTTGAAATCATGTATTGTGAATGAAGCTTTCCATCGTGTACCTGGTGTGCCATTTTGAAAGATTTCTGCTGGATGCAGGCGTGCAGAAGAACATAATTGTTTGAGCTGTCTTTTGAGAAATGTTTCATATTATGTTGTACATCTCCGGAGTGCCGTTGCTGAGGAAGCAAGTGGAAGATTTCTCTTACCTTAAAGAATGGGTTAGTGCTAAAAAAACTTTCATGATTACGTAGTTGTTTTTGATTTTCCAATGTCACCTACCATAATCATACCATGCTGAATTTGCAGTTTAATTAGTTATTATGCATGAATTGTGTATTAAAAACCTTTAGTTTGGAGGGTTCATGGGCAATTTTCAATTTTCGTCCCTAAACTCTGTCTGATTATTCTGAGACTTCCTTGTCCTCGCTTAGAAAGCTGCCAGTTCTCTTTATGAGTTTGACACTTTGAATTTTCCTTTTAGTTGCTTAAATAAGGATTTTGCTATGGTTTGTGATTCTGTATTTCTGTATCTGAGCCTTCATGGGACATTTATGCATTGCTCTGTATCATTTTTATTAACAATTCTGTAATAATTCTATTTTCCCTATTGTGATCTTGAACTCAGTTATTAAGTGATCCTAAGTTTTATTCAGTTTTATACTCTGCTAAATAGTTTTATTGATGAGGAGAGTAGTCTCTTACCGCTAGATCAACAAGAGATTTTGGCGTTGAACTGCCCATGGTAAAAATCGGGTTATATAAAATCTTGGGGTTCAGACGATTATTGTGATTCTGCTCCCACACATTTTGATAGCAGAATATAGATAGCATAAAAGCACCTCCTCTTTAGGGATCCCCGAAAGATGTTTGTAATATTTTGAGCTCTTAATGCCCAGATTGAAGGAAAGAAAAGTTTTGGAAATATGCCAACTCTTTGGTGTTGGCTACTCCTCCTGAATGAATTTAGGGCTTAATTACTAGTCAGACTTGTGGTGGCGCAGCAGTGGTGGTCCAGCCCCCGCCGCACTGGCGGTCTGACTGCCCCATTACGACTTGGGCAGTCGGACCACCATGGGACCGATGACGCCGCGTTCCTGAGTACACAATATGCTTGGCGGGACTACGAGTTACGAGCATATACGGTTCCACCGCCATGAAAACTGTGGTGAAGAGGAAACAAAGGGGGCCCCCTGGTGCCTCACGCCATGTGGATGCACACCTGTGTGCATGCACATCAGTTCCTGCACTGCATGGACTTTCCAGTCCATGCCGTGCAGGAACTGTTGATGGTGTTCCCATTGCGGAGCCCATTTTTAGAGGCACCACCGTGGGAACGCCAACAAAAAGCCCGTCAGACAGGAGGAAACTCCTAATCTGGTGGGCGGCCCGACCATGGCTTTGGCGCAGCAGGAGCATGGTGGTGGCGTACCACCCGCTTCCGCTGTGCCAAAAGTCATAATCGGGCCCTTAGAGTGTAAGTATGAATGGGGAAAAATTGAGTTTGTCCAAGTGTTTGAAGTATGAGCTTGTAATGATGGATCTCTGTTTCTGTGCTGAGTTGCTTGGAAATATGATGATGATTGTAGGTTCAATCGATGATTGATTTCTGTGTTGATGTATTATTCATATTTGTGATCCCATTTGAGGATCGTTTTGTTATTGGATAGAAATAGGTTCACAACCGGATTCATTAAAAAAACCAAGATCTCGGGATAGTGATTATTTTGTCCGTATTGTGCTGTGTAGAGCATGGTGCTGCTTGCACATCTGAGCTGTTCTACTTAATATGCAGACTTTATTTCCTTTCTAGGGTAAACAGACAAAATTATTGATTTAAATAGTTTAATGAGGTTTTACTGTTCACAAAGAAGTTGCACTGTGATTGGTTGCTCAGCCAGAGAGCTGCACTGAGATTGGTGAGACATCATCCAAGAGCAGCAATCTGATTGGTTGATTGTTGGCATAGTAGTGCTGCAATAGTTTGACCTTTGACAGAGCTGCAATGCTATTGGTTGTTGTTCGCTAAGTTTGTTTATAGTGATTTATTGTGATTTAGGAGTTGTTAAGGTGTAAAACATGGGTGGTGCATTCACAAAACCGAAACTTAAGGATGATATACATAGAGAGGGTAAGAACTTGCTGAGTGAAGGAACACCAGCGTATGAAACGATGGTAGAGGTATTTTACTTGCACCTGGATCGCTGAATGGAATAAATATACAGCACATGATGAAGATTTACAGTTTCCAATTGAGGATACCTTTGATGTTAAAAAGCTAGATTTTCTGAAACAAACCAGGTATGATATGAGACCAGTGCCTAGAACTACACATTTTGAGGTGCCTAATAAATGAAACCGCATGGCAACTGAAAGGGACAGGGAAAAGAGACAGCACTAAAAAGAAGTCATTTAGACGTTGGCTAGAAAGTAAGCTAGAGCATCAAGAGAAAGGCTGGAGAGAAGACATGATTAGATGTGTAAAAACGTTTCCTGCTATAGTTACTGGAAAAGTACATGATAATGAAAAAAACAAGAAAGAAAATGAAGAGTTAGATCATGATGATGACAAGTTTATAAGTGAGTTGTTGATATCTAAACCCCCTCCACATACAGATAGATCAATGGAAGCAGCCTAGACTGCCATAGAGTTGATAGGGATGGAGGGGGAGATACAGTGATAGTACTAACTCCTCCTGGAGGCGTACCACATGCCCCGGCACAAGTTCCACGTACACTGAATCCCTACTACAAGTGGATGCGGTATACTAGACGCTCAGAGACAGGTTACTATTCCCGAGGGCAAACACAAGGAGATGATGGACGGAGCGCTGAAACTTTTCAGACACTCACCCCCAGTCACAGATCTGGGTTGAATCCATCATCATTCTTTAGCTCACTTCGCCACCCCAGTTCAGACACAGCTATATGCAAATCAGTCTTGACCCTGTGCCTCATGGGAACAGTCCAGCCCGAACTGCCAAGCCATGTCTTCCCTGGACCGGAAACAAGCATCCTGGGACCAGTTTCGGGATAACACCCCTCATCAGCCAGTCCAGCTTGAATCCAGTGGCAAAGTGAGCAAGGGACTCTCGTCTGGGCATACCCAGTCAACTTAGCGAACACAGAAAACACAAGGAGATGATGGATGGAGCGCTGAAACTTTTCAGACACTCACCCCCAGTCACAGATCTGGGTTGAAACCATCATCATTCTTTAGCTCAATTCGCCACCCCAGTTCAGACACAGCTATATGCAAATCAGTCTTGATCCTGTGCCTTGAAGGAAGTGACCCGATTAGGGCCACCCGGTTCACTCGCGACCACCTCTCAGCCTTCCGTACAAATGAAGAGTCAGTCAGACAGTGGAGAATACAAACCAAGTATTTATTCAGGTACACTCGAGCGGAGCCCTATCTGCCCAGTCTTTCGGGATTACTGCAGAGGGACTGACATCAGAAAACATGATGATACATTATGTACGATTCAGAACCAAAGAAGGCACACCCAGACTGGAAATTTCCAGATGGAGGCAGCTACACAAAGGAGGTACAGAAGGATAAGTTTTGATCCTGAGACCGTGCACACACTATCTCTATGCCAAGGTCGTTCTGCCTGTGCCCATCGCTGGACTAGTGGGAGCAGGCCTCTATCTAGTGGGAAAGGTATGCGCTAATAAGAACAGTGTATTCATTAGTACAGCAAGGCCCAACCTTGGAGAAAACGACAATTACCAAAGCTGCTTCTCACAGAGGCAGAGAGAGGGATTAGTTTCGCTCATGGATCAAAATGGCGGCTAAACATAAAATGGTGCTGCGAATGCTAACTTATGCAGAACAATATGTAAACAACACAGCAAAGACATTTTTATTCTAACATCCTCATGGGAACAGTCCAGCCCGAACTGCCAAGCCATGTATTCCCTGGACCGGATACAAGCATCCTGGGACCGGTTTCAAAGTAACACCCCATATCAGCCAGGCTAGCTTGAACACAGTGGCAAAGTGAGCAAGGGACCCACGTCTGCGCATACCCTGCCAACTTAGGGTGAACAAAGCAAACACAAGGAGATGATGGACGGAGTGCTGAAACTTTTCAGACACTCACCCCCAGTCACAGATCTGGGTTGAATCCATCATCATTCTTTATCTCACTTCGCCACCCCAGTTCAGACACAGCTATATGCAAATCAGTCTTGACCCTGTGCCTCATGGGAACAGTCCAGCCCGAACTGCCAAGCCATGTCTTCCCTGGACCGGAAACCAGCATCATGGGACCGGTTTCAGGGTACCACCCCTCATCAGCCAGCCTAGCTTGAACACAGTGGCAAAGTGAGCAAGGGACCCACGTTTGCGCATACCCTGGCAACTTAGGGTGAACAAAGCAAACACAAGGAGATGATGGACGGAGCACTGAAACTTTTCAGACACTCACCACCAGTCACAGATCTGGGTTGAATTCATCATCATTCTTTAGCTCACTTCGCCACCCCAGTTCAGACACAGCTATATGCAAATCAGTTTTGACCCTGTGCCTCATGGGAACAGTCCAGCACGAACTGCCAAGCCATGTCTTCCCTGGACCGGAAACAAGCATCCTGGGACCGGTTTCAAAGTAACACCCCTCATCAGCCAGGCTAGCTTGAACACAGTGGCAAAGTGAGCAAGGGACCCACGTCTGCGCATACCCTGCCAACTTAGGGTGAACAAAGCAAACACAAGGAGATGATGGACGGAGTGCTGAAACTTTTCAGACACTCACCCCCAGTCACAGATCTGGGTTGAATCCATCATCATTCTTTAGCTCATTTCGCCACCTCAGTTCAGACACAGCTATATGCAAATCAGTCTTGACCCTGTGCCTCATGGGAACAGTCCAGCCCGAACTGCCAAACCATGTCTTCCCTGGACCGGAAACAAGCATCCTGGGACCGGTTTCAGGGTAACACCCCTCATCAGCCAGGCTAGCTTGAATCCAGTGGCAAAGTGAGCAAGGGACCCACGTCTGGGCATACCCTGCCAACTTAGGGCGAACAAAGCAAACACGAGGAGATGATGGATGGAGCGCTGAAACCTTTCAGACACTTACCCCCAGTCACAGATCTGGGTTGAATCCATCATCATTCTTTAGCTCACTTCGCCACCCCAGTTCACACATAGCTATATGCAAATATATATATATATATATATATATATATATATATATATATATATATATATATATATATATATATATATATATATATATGATATTGTAGTTCCTGGAGACTTGTGGTTGGAATGAATGTAAGGCGGCTGTTATATGGCTGACAAAAGAACCAGATAGACTTGGTTCTAATAATTCACCAGCTACAGTGATAGCAAATAAATACAAGGCTGTGATCAAGTATTTGAAAAAGCTAATTCCTGAAAAGGATATAAATTAGGGGAAAATTTTGAGAATGACACAGGAACCTAAAGAATCAGAGCATCCCTATTATGAAAGGTTAATGTGGGTCTATAAGAAACATAGAGGTGCCAAAATCCAGAGAATGACTGAGTTAGCGGCTTTGTTTCCGCTTTTGTGAATGGATTAAGATCAGAAATGAGTAATTATGTTCAACAGAGTGAATTGTGTTGGTCAACAAAGGGGATTGATGCGATCTTGATGTTGGCAAAAAATAGTACTGATTATTTTGAGAAAAAGTTAAAAGAGAAGTTGAGGATTGCCCAGACAAAATAGTTTGAAAAAGGGTTGCTGAATCAAATGGGTTTAAATATGAATTTTGTGCAAACCAGAATGAATCAAGAGATGCAAGGTGGTCGAAGAGATGGAATAAATGTAAAGATTGAGATACTGAAAAAGAATACAGCGTGTCATTATTGTGAGAGGTTCGGACACTGAAAAAGAGAATGTAGATTGAATCCTAACAGAATTCAGGAGAATTCAGAACAAATTCAGCAGATACAGTGAGGTAATGTGATGTTGAATTTGCAAAGTTCAGGGCAGAATATGCAGAATCGGAAATCATTTTGAATCCAACATCCCCAGTAATTCAACAAAACATGAGAAATAAAATGCCATGTAATGCAAGATGCCAACAAAATACTATGATTCTGAATGATAAAATGGAAAGAAGCAGTTCACAATGACGGTGCTTGAGGGGGGAGGAGGAGTGCTTGCTTATAGCAGTCCTAGAGCTAGACCAGAGTGCCCCATATTGATGGAAAAGTCAATGGTCATCCCGTTTCATTTTTTATTGATACGGGGGCTACCCATTCTACAGTTTGTTCCGTGGAAGTCCCAAACCTACCCAGCTTTGGAAAAGAAGTCCAAATTGTAGGGACCAGTAATAAACAAATTGTTAATCAGGTTATGGCGGATGTTACCGTCAAAACAGGGCAGATGAAAAAGAAACATCAGTTCATATTGTGTGATTCAAGTCCTGTAAATTTGCTTGGAATGGACTTTCTTTGGAAGATGTACTGTGTGATACACTGCACACAGGATGACGTCACAGTTGAAACACAGGATGAGTATTCAGTCTTTAAATTAAGTACAGAAGATACAAGAGTCTGGAAGTAACCAGTTTTGAGAATGGAGGAGTTAGTTCTGGATATAACACACACTGTCAAAGAAGAGGTATGGGATTATACTGGTAAAGAGATTGGATTGATTAAAAGAGCAGAACCAGTGAAAATAAAGATTAAATTAGATTCAATGTTTCCTAGAATTAGGCAGTATAGGCTTAAAAAAGATGCAGCGGAAGGAAGCCAGTGATTGAGAAAATGATTGAGCAAGGAATTATTTGAGAAGTGCTTACAGTTCTCCAGTGATGGGAATTAAAATGCTGAATGGCAAATGGAGAATCGTGCAGGATCTCCGAAAGATAAACAAAATTGTAGTCCCTTGTTGTTCAGTGGTACCCAATCCAGCTGTGATTTTGATTCAAACTCCATCAAAAGCAGTATGGTATACAGCCAATGGCGTATGCCAAGTGTTCTTTTCAATTCCACTGCATGAGGATTTGCAGTTCCTCTTCACATTTCAATTCTGAAATAGAGTTCTCGTGTGGTGTAGGATACTACAATGGTATAGAGAGTCCTTCATTTTTCTCCCAAATATTGAAGAAAGATTTATAGAGTTTAAAATTACCATGTAATTCGTTCCTAGATCAATACATTGATGACTGACTAATAGCATGCAACACAAAGGAGGATTGTAAATTGGATTTGATTGCTTTGTTAAATTATTTGGTTAAAAATGGGCATAAAGTCTCTCCTACTAAAATGCAGTCTTGTGAGAAAGAAGTCATTTATCTCAGACACCACATTGAAAAGGCTGTGAGGAAAGTTTCTAAAAAACTTGTTTCTTCAGTTCTGAAATTGAGTCCCTTAACCACCCAGAGGGAGATTCCGATGTTTCTTTGAATTGTTGGGAACTGTCGTCAGTGGATTAAAAACTTTTCCTTGACTGCGAAGCCTTTAATGAGGTTAATGTGCAATGATGTACAGGGTCCGGTGCCTTTAAATGAGGATTGTCTTGATGAATTCAAGAAATTGAAAGGGAATTTGTGTCATGCACCCGTACAGGATGCCTGATTACAATATGATGTTTTTCCTATTTTGCCATGAGAAAGATGGATGTGCACTTCCAATTCTTACTCAGAAACCTGGGGGACTTATGCGCCCACTGGTGTGCCTTTCAGGTGTGTTAAATCCAGCAGCTGTAAGTCCTCCAGGTTGTTAGAAATCCGTTGCATCTGTTTGTTTGGCAATTGAACAAAGTGAAGAAAGTGTGGTGGGTCATACTTTAATTGTTTATGTCCCTCTTTCACTCGTGATTCTTTAAGCAAGGACAAGAACACAGCACATAACTAACAGGTTGACACGCTATGTGCAAGCCATTCATGCAGCAGAAAATATTTCAAAGGCAAGCCTGTCTGCGCCTGTCCGTGCAAGGCCAGCGTCAGGAGCCAAGAACCCTGCCCCTCTCACCAAAAATAGGACAGTCTACTTGCCATCCAAGCTTGTCTCCCTAAGGCAAGCCCCACATAACAACTGTTTGCATTTTTAAGCTATGGAGAAGGAAGCATTTAGGTGAGACAACTGCGGGTTTGAGTCCAACACATGCTGCGTCACTGCACCAACAAACAAACATATGAAATCCCGCCCAAATGTCTTTAAATTATTCAGCATTAACTGCCACTCTTTTGTTCGCTATAATGCTAATATCTTTGATTTTATCCAGGGTCACCTACCCGATATATTGTTCCTTACTGAAACCTGGCTAGGGCACTCCACAGTAGCAGAGTCTGCATTAGCACTTCCCCCTGGCTACAATTTTAAAAATTGCGACAGAGCCAATGGCAGAGGAGGTGAAATAGCCATTGTGTGCAAAGCGGCTATAGGCTGCAATCTAGCCCAGTACAAAATCCAAGACTGTAAAAGTGCCTGTTTCAAAATCTCCCTAAACAACAACTTCACTCTCACAGGGCTGCTAATGTACCATCTTCCGGGCCTGTCCAAAGCTTTTAGAGAAGCACTCGCAGACTACCTTGCCCCACTAGTTATAAAACACACTAATTTCACTATTATTGGTGATCTGAATCTACACTTTGACTCAGTGAAGTTCACAATTTTTTGGATGACCTTACAGCCATGCAAATGTCCCAATTAGTTGTAGGAGCTACACACTCTGCCAGCCACCTTCTCGATCCTGTGTTCTCTAACTTAAGCAATTTATGCATTTCCATCCCTTGGCCCATGTCCTGGACTGACTATTATATGGTACCCATGATTATTAATATCACCCACCAGGAATGCACGTCGGCCACTTACAATATTTTGAAATGACAATGGCAGAATTTGGATCTATAGGAATTTGGGAATTATATTCAGGCCAACCGTCCTCAGTTAGACTCCAGTGTGGAGGCTGCTGAAAACAAGGTAAAGACTTGGCTTACTTCAGCTCTTAACGTTTTTATCCCCACTCACCAGGGCCCGGTCAAAAAGAATCCTCCAACCCCATGGTTTCATGACATTCTTGTTGCCCCAAAAAATTATCTAAAGTGCTTGAGCAGACCTGGAGGAAAACCTATGATACTCCTGCCAAAATACAATATAGAACAGCTTTAAAAACATACCACAAAATGATCAAGAAAGCCAGGGCTGAGTTTATCTCCAACAAAATTCGCAATAGCACAAATCCAGCCAAAGAAATGTTTACTTTGGTCAACCGCTTAATGAAACCAGCTTTATCAGCCAAGCTTATTGAGGCCTCTAATGACCACTGGGACAAACTCGCAGATCACTTTATTTGTAAAATTAAGGACATCTACTCGCACTTTTCTTCGAGCACTACTCCCGCTTTGTCAAACAGCACCTGTATGCCAAAGGCCCCAGGGCCGAACTGAATGCATTCCCTCCTCTCAACCCAGTATGGAGGATTGAAAGCTGCCTACATAGTGTGCTCTATCACAGAGATGCTTGAAGCATCTTCCTTACCAAGTGTAACATCAGCGCAAGTGGCCAAATTGATTGCCTTAACAAGCGCTTGCTGCTTATCTAAGAATTTAAATTTTGATAATCTATACAGATAGCCAATATGGTTTTGGTTTTGTTTATGATTATGGACAGCTATACTCACAGAAAGGATTTATGATATTTTCAAGTGTTCCAATTAGGAACAGCGTGTGTTTATTGGATTTGTTGGATGCAATTCAGAAGCCAAAAGAGGTAGCAGTTGTTAAGTGCACAGGCATAAGGCTGGCAAGGACATGGTTGACTAGGAAATGGATACACAGATCAAATGGAAAGGTATAGTGCCCTACAAGAAGAATCAATTGTTCAAGAAAATGGAAAGGATGATTTCAAGACTGATACCACACAAAGTTCAAACAATGTGAATTGTTTCTTTATGGATATGATGCAAGCATATTTAAGTGAACTGAGAGACTTGCAGGAAGATGGTCCTGAAAATGAGAAAAGAAAATAGGAAAAATTGGGCTATAAGAAGAATTATCAGGATTTGTATGTAAATTCGGAGAAGAAATATTTCCTGCCAGATTCAATGCTGCAAACCATAGGTAAATCTTTGCATAATCAAACTCATGAAGGCGGAGACAGTAGTTTAGTTAGGATTTCTAAAACAATACTGGGAGAATACAGGACTCCAACATGTTGCTGAAGATGTATGTATTCATTGTTTGACATGCCATTTAAATAATCAGGGCAAGAAAACTGTTACAGTTATGAATCACATTGGCAAATCTGAGGGCCCATTTACGAGAGTACAGGCAGACTTTATTGAGTAGCCACATTGTAATGGTTTGAAGTATATGTTGGTAACTGTCTGCCTGTTCTCTAAATGGGTGGAAGCATTTCCCACCAGGAGGGTAGATAGTCTCACAGTGGTCAAATTGTTGTTGAGAGAGTTAGTTCTTATATTTGGTCTCCTGACTTTTATTGAGACTGATCGTGGCGCACACTTCAAGAGCGAAGTGTCACAGATCATCCACACAGCTATTGTAATCAAGCAGAGATTGCATTGCAGCTATCGACCACAATCCTCAGGTTTAGTGAAGCGTATAAATGGCACTCTCAAAAATCAGCGGTGCGGGGGGCCCTAGCGGCAGGAGGCCCCATCAACACAGTACTCCGGCCTGAGACCTCTGGATTGAATCCAGAGCGGGGGCCCCTCCTTGTACTTTGCAAGGGGGCCCTCAAGTTTCATTACACAACTGTCAAGAATAAACTGGCCAAAGTTTGTGCTTCGATTGGTCTGAAGTGGCCCGACGCTCTTCCCTTTGTTCTGATGAATATGAAAAGTACTCCTGACAGGAAGACAGGCTTGTCTTATCATAAGGTGGTAATCGCCAGTGCACTGAGTCTTGCACATGTACCTTCATCTGCACTAGTTTCAATAACTGATTACATTGTTCTAAATTATTGCAAAGGTCTAGCTAATGTGAAATGTGTCTCTCTACTGGTGAACATAACAGCAGAAGATTCTAGTCGTACACCCTGCCACGAATTGAACGCAGGAGATGGGGTGGTTATTCCAAAATATGTTTGCATGGGCTGTCTCGATGAGCGATGGAGAGAGCCCTTCCAGATCATTCTAATGACAAATGGCGCTTTCAAGTGTGCTGGTGTGCTTCAGTGGATCCACACTGCTCACACAAAGAGAGTAAGAGTAAGTGAAGCAGTGGATGAGGCAAATGATCAAAATACACAGGGCCCGATTCACAAAGGGCCTCCGCACTTGTGGCGGATACCCCGCAGTTGTGGCAGGGGCCCGCATTTGTGGCAAGACCTCCACATTGCAGTTTCTCATTGCGGAAGTCCTGCCACAATCTCGCTGATCAATCTCAAAGCCAGATTCAAGTTTGCAGCGTGAATCCAGAGGGGAGCTGGGGGTGGGGGGGGGGTGGTGGTGGTGAAGATTTTGAAACTGGTGAAGATAAAGTGAAAAACCAAAGGCAATAGTTTCAGTTGAGCATAAGTTCAGAGGAAAAACCTGAAACTCCTGAAGTCTAGGTACAGAGTAATCAGAGTTGTTACAATGCAAACGAGCAAAGCATGAATGGCAGCAAGAAGAAAAAGTCTCTGTTCAAAGCAGTGATAATTTGCAGTTAAAATTAAAATGAAAAAGACCTCTTTCGGAAGAAAGAGATCTACTGTTGAAAAAGCAGACAAAGGCAAGTTTGTCAAGGTGCAAGTTCACGTCAAAGACTTGAAGAAGACAAAAATCGAAACACTGTTGCTAAAAAAGAAATCTGAAGACATTCCAAGAAAGAGAACTTGCAAACAGAAGCCTTGTGAACCAGAAAGAGAATTTGAGAGACAGTTGAACTTAGAAACTAGTGAAAGTGAATCACAAGCAGCTCCAAGGTCTGCCTGAAGGAATGTCCCAAATCAAAAATATGCCTCCCCAGAGGGGGTATAACAGAAGACGATGCAAATGAAATTTAGGAGGATTATTTCTGAATGAACAAGTGCCAGAATAGTTCTGAGAGTGGTTCAGATCTAGCAATCAACACTGAAGTAAAACCACCCTGAAAAGTGAAATAAAGATTTTAAAATTTTGAGTGCTGATGAGAAATATGAAAAGAATCAGAAAGATTTTTGCCTAAGGACTAAAATAATTGAAATGATACCTGAGATCTAGTAAATCTATGGAATTTTTTTGGGGATTTTTTTTGGATATGTATTTTTACAAACTGAAAAGCTGATATTTCTTTCTTTATGTTTTAATAAAATAAAAAGAAAATGTTTGTTAATTTTGATTTTTGCCACAAAAGTATTTTTGGTCTCTTATAAGAAGATGAGAAATAACAAATGCTGAAAAATTGTAGGGATGACACAATTAATTATAACACAATTAGTATTTGTTGGCCTGTTGGTGTGCTTACTGACTCCTGTGTGAAATGTTTCAGATCATATAAATAGTGAAGTTGGAATAAGAACTAAAAATTTAAACAAATGATACCAGTGCATGAAGAGCATATACATAATGGTTTTTACGATAATGTATATATTAAAATGATTAAGGAGAATATGGGCAAAAAGAAGATCAGTAAATGTTACATGTGTACTTACCTTCCTACATCAGCTGGGGAGGGTTCTACATATGTACAATTGGAGATTTCGCACTCCATTATTATGTAAAGTTTTTAGTGCTATTTTTAATCACGAAGAATGTCTTTTCCTTAACTAACTGATTTTAATGTGTCTTTAGAGTATTTGTTTATTGATGAAAATAATAGGGAAATTAAATATGGGGAGTATTTGAGAGTGATTGCACAAAACAAATATTGCACTAATCTGAATAAAGAATATTTGTGTCTATTGAGTTATGAAGAACGCAAATTTATTAGAGAATATAGTCAAAGAGGAGTGAAAATAGTGAGAAATGTAGAGGAGCAGACGTTGCTTTGGAAGAAATAAAGGAAGAAGAGGAATTTAGGTTTTCAGGTTTACATCCAAGATTGAAAATTGATCACGAAAGGAAAAGTTACGCGTATGGTAAGGCGCAGTTCTATGGAAGAAGAGAAGGTAGAATTTACAAGTGAATGTGTAAGTGACAAATCCTTTGAAGTCAGTGGAAAACTTTTGTCTGGAGGAGAATCTATATTATCAGGAGAATTTATTATGTTTGTGGAAATACAGCTTATTTAAACCTGCCGAGAAATTGGGTAGGTTCATGTTATTTGACTTTGGATTTCCCTAGAATTTATCAAGTGAATGAGTTAAATGAGGAACATAGTTTGAGGCGAGCAAAGCAAAGTTTTGGACAGGTATTCTTAGTTATTTTAGGAGCTATTATTCCTCCAATGGGAATAGCAATAAATGATGTGAAGATTAGACTGCTTTCTACAGTAGTAGATAGACTTGCTGTAGATACAGCAGGGTCTTTTAAATCAGTGACTTTAGAGATTGTATCAATTAGAGCAATGGTTATGCAGAACCGTCTTGTCTTAGATATTTTTTGGCAAAAGAGGGCGGAGTTTGTACAGTAATTAAAGCTGAGACTTGTTGTACTTGCATACCAGATTACAGTGGAGAAATTGATTCATTTATTACCAACATAGTTAATTTGACTCATGAGATTAGATTATTGGAGGAACCCGGATTATGGGAAACTATAGGTTCCTGTATAAGGGAGTTTGGAAGTAGTTTTGGTAGAGAAGGTGAATGGTTAGGTAATATTGGTGGTCGTGCTCCCTAGAGTGCAGTTGCTGAGGAAACTAGCATTAAGGAATAGGTTAGTGCTAAGAAACTTGAACAATTGCGTAGTTTGTTTTGATTTGCCAATGCGACATATCCATGATGATACCTTGCTGAATTTACAGTTTTATTTATTATTACGTATGATTTGTGTAAAAAAAGCCCCTGGTTTGGAGGGTTCGCAGGCGACTTTCCATTTTCCTCCCAAGACTCTGTCCAATTATTTTGAGACTTTCTTTTCCTCTCTTAGAAAGCTGTCAGTACTCTTTAAGAGGTTGACACTTACAATTTACTACACTTAGTTGCTTAAATAGGGATTTTGCTCTGGTTTGTGATTCTGTATTTCTGTATCTGAGCCATCATGGCACATTTATGCACTTCTCTTTATCATTTTTATAAAAAATTCTGTAGCGAACCAGTTTTTCCCTATTCTGATCTAGAGCTCAGTTAATAAATGGTCCTAGGTTTTATTCTGATTTTTACTCTGCTAAATTAATGTTTTATTGATGAGGAGAGTAGTCTGTTACCGCTAGATCAACAGAATATTCAGGAATTGAAACAGTCATACACCAGCCTCTCTAAGCGCTACATACTGTGGGCTCCGGTCGCAGATCACATGGCTCACTAAAGCTATAATTGCTCATACGTAGATATCACTACAACCCTTGCAAGATGTTTGGAAGACTGTGTTTGGCAGACCTTTACATGACAGGGAATGTGAGAGGGCCTTAGATTACCTGCAGACAGTGTCCTGCAATGCCCACCTAAAACGAATCCAATTTTACATACTTGACACAGCATATTTGTCCCCTAAACAATTGGCACACATCTTTTCCGGCACCTTAGACACATGCACCAGATGTAACAGCCCTGGAGCCAACCTGAAGCACATCTTGTGGGACTGTCGTCAGCTATGAACATACTGTACTACCATTCATTCTCAGATGGAACGCCTTAAGGAAATCCCAAATATCTCCCCCTGGGAGGCAGAAGTGTTGGGCATATATTATGGACCACGCAAACTCACAATCACAACGTGGTTCCTAGACCTGGCCCTCATACTAGCCAAGAAAATTATAACTACATGCTTGAAACTACTCACACCTCCTAACACTGAACACTGGCTAACCCTAGTCACCCGATGGGCAAGGGCAGAGACACTGCATTGCTCAGAGAGGATGCCAGGGGGGCTACACCAATGTCCAATTGCTCCAGGCTCAGAAGCATTACTCGCTAAATTGGTTAATCCGCCTCTGGAGTCTTTATCAGACTCCTCTCCCATGCACTCTTGAACCTTATCTCACATTGCGAGTGACCACTTCCCCTCACTCAGCCCCACTGCCCACCTCTAAGGCCCACCTTCTCCTGAAAGTGGAGGCATTCAACTTATTCTCACCCTTATCCCTTTCACACTACCCCGTCCCCCGACTCTCTTACCCTACCCGCGCAATGGAATCACAAACTTATTCACAATAAGTCTACTCTGAGAGACAGTGCCTATAAACAGCCATGAGCAATATGTATCAACATTGTTAATATATGAAATTAAAGATATGCATATTCTTGTTATATATTTGTTAATACATCTCAATAAACAAGCATGTTTAAAAATGTTTTAAAATCCAAGATATTTAGGAGTTGAATTACCTCAGGTAAAAATCGGGGTATATAAAATATTGCGGTTCAGACGATGATCGGGGTTCTGCTCCCACAATTGTAGTGCCCCTTTCTGAAGAGAAATTAGGAGATGTTGTCCTCATCGACAAATAAAGTAACCCAACAATCTTCATATAACATTGGAACGAATTGAAAAAAATGTAGGACCTAAACCATACCACCTTAAATTATCAAACAAATTCCCATCCCACTCGGTCAAAGGTTTTTTCTGCATCAAGCATAATAGCAGCTGTTCCAAATTTGTTTTTCTGCATGGCAATCATCATTTTCCATCTTTTTTAATCCTGTTTTTTGCTGGTAATAGAACTCTGTGCACTGTGACACTGCTATTCAGTCCTACAGTGCGTGCAAGTGCTCTAGCCATAAAATGTTGTTGGTAAAATAGTTTTCATCCAAATAGTCTACTTACATTTCCTGTAAGACCATGGGTAGATGGTGCAGAAATCGCACCAGTGGCATAGATAATGAATGTATTGTGTGGGCTGCAGTGTGTACTTACACCAACCATATCTAACATATAGAACTATAGATGGGTAACAGTGAAATATTGGGATGTTTTTCACCCAGAGTTTCTAAGTGACATCAAATAGACAACGAAAGAGAAGCTTGTTTACATTCTTATTCCAACTGAAGACTGCCTTCCTTTTTCATGATCTCAATCTCTGTTTACCTGTATGCTCACTTTGTTTGGTTATACCATCTGAACCCCATTACATCTGTGTCTTTTCTTTATGCACTGAGTATGCTATGCTCCAAGCTTTCCAGGGCAGTCTCTGGCGGGCTGAGACTGTGATTCACAGACTATACATTTTTCTTTAATTAATAAACCCTTTCAGACTACGATTGGGGTTTGAGAAGATTTCTTAGACACTAATTCCACTGTGTGGGTTCTACAACATTTTCCATAAGACAGATCCATTTGGGAAAATGGTAGAAAAGTAATTCAAATTAAATGTATTTCCCCCTTAGTTTTAACAGTCTGATTTAATTATTACATTGGATTTTTGATAACTTTAATGAAAAGGTAATTTTATGAAAATACACTTTGGGCTATATGAGCTAGAACTGGCTTACAGAAGGCAATACATATTCCTAGTTGGAGTTGATGACACTGCCTGGCAGACTATAGTAGACTGGCCTCTGGACCAGGAATGCATTCGTTTTTTTGACAATTGGTCACTCAGCAAAGATTAGTCATCTGAGAGAGATACAGGACAGCTGACAGAACAAAGAGCAGCCTTAACACTTAACAGGATTGGTTCCCATATTTTCCCAGAGCTCTCCTTGACCCCTTGGCCCTTATACCAGCAGGAGGGAGAACTGCTTCTAACCATGACAGAGGAGGAGAGCTCATCTAAACAGGATTGAAACTAATGGGCCTGCCTGGCGCAGCTATCTTAGGGCATCTGGGAATTTTCACAGTGAAGCGAAGAGGAAGTGCTGCAAAAGGAGGTGGCCAGAAGGTGAGAACATAGACAAGACTGTGTAGGAGAAGTTCTCCAACGACTGGCTAGTGCACAGGACAAGCCAGGCACCTCACAAGTGCCTTCTCAGAACTTTCTTGGAAAGGGGAAGACTACACCTGAAAAGGAAGGCCCTGCTGAAAGAAAGAAAACTTCTGACTCCTGTCATCACATGAAAGAAGAGGAATCAAGGACTCCTGATCCCTGCTGGCACCCAGGACATGGAAATGCTCTTCAAAGGTCAACTGGTTGGCTTCCTGTTTGTTTGCACCAGGGACAGAAAAATCCGAAGGACTCTTCATTCTAACAAGGCGCAACTGACCACGACCCTTCAGAAGAGTTGGCTGGAGAGAGAGCTACTGTCTAGAAGACTTCCCTGAGGACCAGAGGCCATAGGACTGACAATAAAGATCTTTCCCAGCAGTTTCCACCACCAGAAGACGAAAAACACGAGCCGAGACTTGCCCAGCGAGGTTCCAGCCAAGGCAGGTTCCTCCTTCTCTGAGCTTTTTATCATGCTGAAGAAGGGTGCAGCAGAACCTCGTGGCAAAGGAATATGGCTTTCAGAAGCTCTGCCAAAATACAGCTGTCAGCCTTACCTAACTAGAGGATTTTGAGCACCAAAATAATGGACTAAGTCCAAAGGTAGCCCTTGCACTGAGAAGGTAGCAGATTCATCCCAATGACAGAGATACCTTGGTGACTACAAACTCCTCCTTTGTCCTACCCTGAGCTGTGGGTGCTAACAGATCCTATTTGAGGAGGAGGGTGGGAAGCAGCAGAAGCTGGGGCTACTGGGCCTCAGCCGTGAGGGCTGGGGTCCTCTTCCTCTAATGTACAGGGGTCCAACCTTATATAGCTCTGCAAACTGGGGCACGCAGGGCACCTTTCACATTTGACTCCCAATGGTAGCAATGACGAGCAGTCACAGGTTTCTTAAGGAGGTAGTGAGTGGGGGCCTGAGCCCAGGACTCAACAATCACCTAGCAGAGCAATATTCTGAATGTCCACACCAGTGATTGTCTTTGTTAAAAAGATAGTAATACACATAATGTAATGCTACACACTACAGCTAACAAGTATTTCACTGGTTTGTGGCCACTGTAACCAGAGATTAGTAATACCTTCTTTTCCTTCCTCCCCTCACTTTCTCCCCTATTTCCAGGTTTGAGTCTGTCTGTGGGCAGGTGTAGGTATCAGGCACAGGTGCAATGCTACCCACTCTCTAGAGATTGTGCACTCAGTTACAGTTCATTCATCACTGTGGAGTTTCATCGAAGTACTGGCCTTGACAGGAACCTGCAGCAAGTGTCTGGCTCTCCTTCCCTCTTCTGGGAGTGGAGACACTGGCTGTGAGTGCTCCAGCACTTTGATCAATCCAGAGATCATGGGATCACCTCAAGGTGCTCTTCTTCAGGTGGAATGACCCCGGATCAGATCACGCTGCTGTGTTAGCAGCACAGTTTGCTCAGGTTCAGTCACTCCTCACAGCGGCTATCTCTGCTCAGGCACACTACAGGCTTTCACTGCAGCACGCCCATTTAAGCACTTTGCAATAGCATGGTCTGCTTGGTTACAACATCAGGGTCATGGCTGCACAATCTGATCAGGCACAACTTCAGGACATTGACAAGGTGCAGGTCATTCAGGCACCACATCAGTTTCGCAGGAGCACAGTCTGTTTGGGCACAACTTCAGGACAGTGCCGCTTTGCAGACCGTTTGGACGAGAGACTGTGTTATGATTCAGGAGCACACAGATCACTCTCCTGAGTCTCTCTAGATGAGCACACTTCGGTTGTATGACAGAGGCACGCATGGCTAAACCAAGCGTGCCTCTACAACGCAGCCCGAACCACGAATGCGTCTTAACCACGCATTCCTTCACCACGCATGCCTTTACCATGCAATTTCATTGTAAAGGCATGATTGTTAAGGAGATATGCGTGGTTAAGATCGCCACTACCCCGACCCGCCCTAAGCCCTAAAATTCTATCCCCCCAACCTTGGCTCCTCCTAAGGCCTAAAACCTACCCCGCCCTGCCCTTAAAACTACCCCTTCGTCTCCCCCCGCCCTGAGGCCTAAAACCCTGCCCCCTTTAAAAAAAAAAACACCTAGACCCCCCCATCCACCCAGAGGCCTAAAACTTACAATTGTGCTGCCTGTAAAACTACCCCTACCCCTTCCCCCACCCTGCGGCCTAAAACCCTTCCCCCTTTTAAAAAAACTACCCCGACCACACTCCCCCTGAGCCCTAAAACTTACCCTCACCCCTAACCCGCCCCAAACCCAGGCCCAGCCCATAAAACTACCCCGACCACCCTCACCCTGAGCCCAAATACCTACCCTCACCCCTAAACTCCCCCAAACCCAGCCCTTAAAACTACCCCAACCCCTTTCCCCCAGCCCTGAGCCCTAAAACCGAAAACTTTGCCACACTTCCAAAAATTACCCTGAACCCGACCCTCCAGCCCACGCCCTGAGCCCTAAAACTGACCCCCAACCCTTTAAAATGGACCCAGCCACAGCCCCAGTTACCTGCCCACATCCGGAGCTTCCTGTTCCGGCGCTTCCTCTCCCGAGGCGCCCATCCCTATAGCTAGACCGCGCACTGCCTTAACCACGCATATGCTTGGTTAAGGCATATGCGTGGTTAAGACAAGCGTGGTTTAGCTTGCAGGAAAACGGCACGCGTGTCTCAGTCTGCGTAGTAAAGGCCGTTTCCCCGCACACTTCCTGCAGGGTTGGCACACTCCTCTCTCAGCAGACAGATTAGCTTCCAGGCATTTTAGAACATGGAGGCAGCTCTTCCTTACCGGTCCCCTCTTCTCTGGGAAGCAGGCTGTCAGACAGACACCAGCTCTGGTTGAACAGCAGTCCTCAGAGTATTCTGCAGAGCACTACCTTCCTTCCTTGGTCAAAGAGAACTTGGAACTAGTACGTGGGTTAGCAGCTCACACTTATTTATTTAAAAAATAATTTTATTATTTGCAATATACAACATAAAACAGAAGTTGCAAGTGTACAGAACAAAAGGATTGCTCAATCAGTGCATATAATAAATTGGTTATAAATAATAATTTAGAATGTAGATATAAATTGACAAGTACACATATGCGTTAATAAATAGATTAAAATCAAGTACATACAATAAAAACAATCATGGTATTAAATATATTGCAACATCCCTTTAGATCATTCCAGCCTCCAACTAGCAATCATTAACTAACACCACTACCTATAGTTGCCCCTTGTCAAGCTGCCAAATAAAGGAAACCCTAATAACCAGCATTTCAATATATACCACAGTAGTCCGAAGTCCCCCAAAGTTCATCTCAGTAGTTCCAAGTCCCACCCCTGGCAACCCATGCAAGGACAATTAATTCTATACTCGAAATCCTCCTGAGATATCCGAGAGCTAGCAGCTATTTGGTGTATCTAAGTCTCTGCCTGGGGTCAGCAAACAATCCACAAGGCGTTCCCATGCTCGTGCACTTTCAATCTTTCCCCGCCCTCTCTTCAATTCCTGAAACAACATAACACTCCCCAGTCCAGCCCATTTAAGCAGTTCTTTCCTAATGAATTGAGGTCCATGCACTGGACTAGTGATTCCTCCTCACTTACAGGGACATTCCTTGTTGCCAAACCAGTACCGACTTTTGAACAGTATTGGGATATTATCACCAAGCCACATGCAAGGAAGCTTTACTTTCAATTTAGGGTGGGTACTTTGCCGGTAAGATCTTTTACAGCAAGGTGGGGAAATATTGAAACTAATACCTGCCCCACTTGCTCTACCCACCCGGAGTCTATAGCCCATGTATTATTTGTTTGTCCAGCTTATGCTACCCCCCGACGAGTATGGCTGAAGCCCATTTGTGGATCTCTAGGCACAAGAAGGTCAGAAGTTGCTCTTAAGATTATTACGTACTGACACAACTAGCACTATTGCCGTAGCCATGGCAAAGTATCTAAGTTGGGTCTGGGCAATCAGATCACGTGACCTCTCTTCTGACTAAGGGCTGTTTTTATTGTGTTTTTATCTTTTTTATTTTATGAATTGTAGTTTTGAATATACAAAAGGTGGCTGGTGATATAAATGATGATGAAATGAACAAAGGTAACAAGGTTCTGATGCTTCAACGTTGTGACCACTCTGTAAATACGCACAGTTTTATAGTATTTATGATAATTTTTTTAAACCTTTTACATATCATATTTGTAAGTATGCTTTGATGACATATTTGTCGAATAAAGCTATTTTGGATTGGATTGGAGGTCCATGCACAGGCTTCCGATGTATTGTCAATTCACGTTTAGCCAGAATCAAGGCTTTAAGTGGGCCGGGTCTGTCCGGGTCTGAGCACCGGCAGTTATTTTTAGGGGGCCTCGAAACGGGTCTCTATCGGGCTCTGTTTTCGGGCCTCGCAGAGGTAGTCCGTTTTCTTTTTTTCTTGGACTGCAGTGAGAGCATGCACATCGATGTGTGCATGCTCGGATGTCGTGTGAAGATGACAAGTGGAATGTATTCTTTAACGGCACAAGGACCCCCATGCAGAGGCGCAACTAGAGCCAAATTTTGGGGGGGGGCTGACTCTTCCAGCAATATGCAGAGTGGAGCTTCAGGGGCTCAAAGAAGGGGTGAAAAACAACACAGCCTCGTTAACAAGTAAATGGTCTTTTTTAAAGACCTGTGAAGTACTCGGGTGCGGCTGTGTGTGTGCCCAGGAAGCTGTCTCAGCCGGGCTGACACACACGACGGGGGGGGGGGCTGAAGCCCTTTGAGCTCAATGGGCGTTGCGTGCCTGCCCCCACGCATGTCAATAACTCCGCGTTCGGTGGCATGGGGGACGGGGGTTGGGGGTGGGGAGGGAGTTTTCCCTTCAGCTGCTGCACTCACAATTCACGGCTTTCAACCAATCCGAGCATGAAATTCACTGAACATTATTCTCGGCCATAACCCCTGAGGTGCTGATTGCGTCCTGCACTTACATTATAAAGCAGAATAAAAGGGTTTACAACTTTTACCATCTAATGCGCTTTCCTATTTAATAAGTGAATTAATAAATATCTGTTTCTTCCAGTCACCCACCCGATCCTCTCCGGATGTCTACAGTCTGTCTAGTAAGGAGGGGCCGGCTTCTTGGGGTGCTTCTCGCTTGTTCTGGAGGACCTGGAATCTATCTGGCTGGTCCAGTCACCAGGGGTGTGGGAGGGGGATATACTGCATCAATGTGTAAGCAGGGGTGGTGACAGCTAATATAGAGGCTGAAATAGACCCCATCCCTCAGTGTACTGTGACGCTGCAGGTGGACTAACGGGAAACTGAGTACGATTAGAACTGATCGGCTTCCAGCTGCTTATTGAGTCTGGAATGACTGTCAGCCAAGGCTTGTTCCTGTGCGTGACACTGGTCCCTACAGCCATGACGTCATGCCAGGTGAGCCGCGTTGTAGGAGGACTCTGTGGCATGTTTTGACGGGGGTGGTGGCTTTGTTAAAACTCACCACTGTGAAGCCGCATTGCCTTCTGGGAGCAGTGCTTCTAGTACACTCAGCCTCATGTGAAGCCACCCTATACAGGAGGTGTCTGTCTGGGCATTTCCCGGGATGACGACACCGGTCTTGGGGTACTGGGGAGGGTGTATGGCGTTATCCATACATAGCCTTGCTGGAATAAGGAGGAGAGAGCGAGCTTGAGCGGGGAATTCCAAATCTGATGACACTCTGAGGAGTCCTAGAGCTGACGGCTTGTCCAGAACAGGGGGTACTGCTACACTAGTTATCTTTATTTAGACCACGCCCCTACTTTGATAGGCCACACCCCTTTGAGGTTTGCCACCGCCCCTTTTAGAGCACCCCCAGTTTTTTTCCCCCACTTAAAGCCCTGGCCAGAATCAATGCCAAATCAGTAAATCTAGTAGTGATTTTCTTCTTTTTAGGACGAGGATATCCCCCAAGGAGGCAGGCTAAGGGACTACAGGGATCGCCCGAAACGTTACGTCATTTATACAATCAATAACTGCTTCCCAGAATCTGGAACAATTCTGCCCCCAATTCCCCATATCTCGGACACTTCGCAGCAGCAGTCACATAAAACCAATTAATCTTACCAGGTGTAAGGTATGCTATATGTTAGATGTAAAAATGTATTAATTTAAACCTGTCATTTTGCGAGACATCAGGTATATGTAGTAGAATCCTCTCCCAGTCCATATCTGCAATCTGGAGTTCTAGGTCCATCTCCCATTTCATTTTCAATTCAGCGAGGGGAGCGAGGAAACCCGCACATATTGCATGATATAAGCACAAAACCGATTTTATGCGGCCCGTCGTAGTACAAATTAGTTGTCACGCCTTTGCGTTATAGATTCATTCCCCCAGTGACTCTCTATCGTAGCGACCACAGATCTATGTAGCAAAAATTGACCAGCAGGAACATCAAATTTTTCTGAAAAATCCTCAAGTAAAAGTAATACTCCATCCTGGTATAAATCACCTACACAATTAACCCCATAGTCAGCCCTCCTCTCAATTCCTCCTAACGTACTTGCACAAGCCATCGACTTCCTCCAACTAAGTGGGATATCAGGTCAATAGGGCACAGAGTCACAGGCCCGTTGTAAACAGCGATGCCAACATTATTGTGTTACCAAGAGTTCCTGAGAAGCAGCGCTTTAAATGGGCCGGTACTCACAGGTACTGAGTACCGGCACTTCTTATTTTTATCACTCTGCGTACCGGCACTTTTCTGCTGCCAAGGAGAGTACCGGTACTCATAAACGGTAGGCGCATTGGCTGCTAGTGCTGGTGACCTGTCTGACAGCCAAGGCACTTCTGTAGCAGTAACTGGCGAGCTGAGCCCCCGCTGAGCTATTCAGCATGGGCTCATTGCATAATGTCTTGGTGTTCACCATCATGCTGTGTTGCAAACACAGGATCGAGGCAGCCAGGTGACACGCAATTAAGAAAGCCAAAGAAGGTAACGAGGTTAAAATGGCTTTAATCTTTCCTGATTCTTTTGCGTGAGTGTCTGCTTATGTTTGTCTGTTTGCCTGTGGGTATTTTTGTATGAGGAAAAAAGTGAGAGAAAGGGGGAGAGATTCGAGACACTCTTGGGAGGTATATTAAAGTGTGTGTGTGTGTGTGTGTGTGTGTGTGTGTGTGTGTGTGTGTGTGTGTGTGTGTGTGTGTGTGTGTGTGTGTGTGTGTGTGTGTGTGTGTGTGCGTGCGTGCGTGCGTGCGTGCGTGCGTGCGTGCGTGCGTGCGCGCGCGCGCGCCAAACAACAGCAAATAACAATATGGAAACTTCAAATATTCTAAAACAAGGAAATGTTAAAGCATCACCGTGTTTGGCTTTCGTTTTGTGTTAGGAGTTAACCTGTTTTGTTTATAGAAACGCATTTCTCATGTGTTTTGGTACGTGCTGCAACTAATACTAAAGTCAATAAGTATCAGCATGTCTTGCTCTTAGTCCCACCCCTAGCTCCGCCCACTCGCCCCATTTAAATGAGTACCTGCACTATTTTCCCATTTAAAGCACTGCTGAGAAGCCACAGGTAGCCGAAGCCGAGGAACTGAGAGGACGTGCAATAAGTCTCTCAAAACGGGGCAGCAAACCAACTATACCCTCACCAGGGTTCATTCTATTATAAACCCACTGATTTAACCACTGCAGTTGGGCCGCTATATAGTAAGACTCAAGATCAGGTACAGGTAGACCACCCTCCACTGTAGGGCGCTGCAATTTAGCCAGGGCTACTCTACGCCTACACATCCCCCAGATTAGATCCAACAATAGAATTTCCATATCTTTGAACAGCCGGTGAGACACTAGCAGCGGTAACGTAGAAAAGAAATAGAGCAATCTCTGCAAAATCACCATTTTAGCCACCGCTTTTCTGCCAGCCACAGATAAAGACAATGTAGTCCAAAACTTTAAATTATTTCGTAGTGCTCCAATAGCTTTTCCCACATTACAATCCAGTACATCTTGCTGATTATGGTATATTTTAACTCCTAAATATTTAAGGCAAGTGGAGTTCCATGCAAGGCCACGCAGATTCTCAGGAGGTGTAGCATCTGCACTGAGTGGAAACAAATAGGATTTCTCCAAAATAATGTGCAGGCCAGAGACAGCCCCAAAACGCTCCAATAAATGTATTGCACCTGGCAAGTTCACTCTAACATCTCTCAGGATGAGTAACTTGTTGTCAGCATATAATGCTGAATAATGGGATAGCACTAGTGCAGCCAAAGCATACAATGGGTGTGGACAGGGCCGGACTGGCCGTAGCGGGTACCGGGTGTTTCCCCGGTGGGCCGCTAGGGTGGGGGCCGGTTTTGGGGCCCTGGGGGCCGTTTTTATTATTGGGGTTGGCATTTTCGGCCCCCTGTAACAAAATTGGCCGAAACCGGCCCTCGCAAAGCGCTCGGCTGCACCCCCCCTCACCCCAGGGGGCGCCAGCCGAGCAGTTTGCCAGGGCCGGTTTCGGTTCCCAGTCTGGCCCTGGGTGTGGATTCTCTATCTGCACTCTCAGAACCATTTTGGAGTAGTTCTTCTTTCATGTGTCCAACCCACTCTGTTCTCCAGACACAGCCTTTGTGTAGAGTGATGCTTCTCATAGTAGGGAGGATCGTCTCCAGTTTGAACCACCCACAAAGGAGGCACAAGGAGGTGGGAGCTTTCTTCACCTGGCTATCAAAATGCACTATGAACAGTGATGAGGAAATAGACAAAAGGCTGGCCTAACCAAAAAGGATGCTTCACCCTCTGTACAACAGATACTTCAACTCCCACCATCTACAAGGTAAGTATAGGGATGGTAGCTATGTATGTATATATGTATGTATATATATATATATATATATATATATATATGTATGTATGTATATATATATATATATATATATATATATATATATATATATATATAGAGAGAGAGAGAGAGATGTTATTTTGTTTTGGGGTGGCAATGGTAGAGGGTGGTAAGGGTCATTTTAGGGTTTAAGGGTGGGTAAGAGTATAGGGTGGTAAGAGTATTTTTAGGGTTTAGAGGTGGGTGGGGTGGTAAGGGTATTTTTAGGGTTTGGGGTGGGTAGGGTATAGGTTGATAAGGGTATTTTGGGGTTTTAGGGGTGGGTAGGGCTATACGGTGGCTAGGGTTTTTTTAAGGTTCAGGGTGGGTAAGAGTATAGGGTGGTAAGGGTATTTTAGAGGTGAATAGGGCTTTAGGGTGGTAAGGGCATTTTAAGGTGTAAGGGTGGGTAGGGGCAAAGGATGGTAAGGTTTTTTTTTAAGCTTTTTGTGGGCTTTAGGGGTGGGTAGGCATATAGGGTGGTAAGGGTATTTTTAAGGTTTAGGAGTGGGTAGGGGTATAGGGTGGTAAAGGTAATTTAACAGAAGGGGGTTTGGGGGGGTGTCTCCCTCCCAATAAAGAAAACAAAATTATAATTTAAAAAAATGTGAGGGATCCTCCCTTTTAAAACAAATTAAAATGCGTGGTAAAGGCATGTGTGGTATAGAATGCATTGTAAAAGTATGTGTGGTAAACGATTGAGTTGTAAAGTCATACAACCCTAATGAGCAGCCCATCTAAGCAAAATGGCCTACTTGAATTTCTAAAGACAGCCCTGTCTCCTGTTTCACCTCAAGAATCTCAGCAGTACGCTTCCACAGTCTGGGAAAACACCTTCACTTCTACCTAGTTCACATGGGAATGCCAAAAGCTTCCAAACTGGAACCTACAGGCCTCCATTGCTCTGGTTCACTCATACACGCAATGAATGCACCACACAGGGTGCACACACAAGCACATGCATAACATGCACTGGGATGTTAGTGCTAGGGCGTGGGTCAGCATAGATGCAGATCTTTAGAGAGGGCCAGTAGGCCTCCACTCCAGATAAACAGGTCACAGTTGCTGATTCAAAAGATAAGGTGCTCTTCTACCACTGCACTACATGCTAACCCCATGAAAGGAACAAATTCTAAAGTCAAACAAATTAGAGCAAGTTTGGTGTGCCCCTTCAAGTCCAGTACAGGTCTAAGACCTCACTCATGTCAACGAACAGTCCTAGGCCTTAACACTGACACACTAGCTTAACGTGCAGCTGGGTGCAAAATCCAAAACCAGGACACCTGATACTTACAGTCAGGCAATCTGGGCAACGAAACACAACTGTATACCATGAAGGGGGAACAGATGCCACTCCCAGATCAGACTGCTCAGAACCTTACTCAACTGTTGGAGAAGACCAGTTGCGGATCAGCAAAACAGCTGAAAAGTCCATCTGTACTCACATGGTTCATTCCGGCTTTATGTGTCACTGTGAAAACAAGACCTTTCAGTGAGAAAAGACCATCTCAGCAACCTGGGATTTTCACCCTTCATTGCCATCAACCACTTGAGAGGTTTGTGATCTGTCTAGACCACAAATATAGTACCAAATTGATTTAATCTGAATCTTTTCAAAGCCATCACTATGGCAAAGTATACCTTCTCAATGGCTGCCCAGTTCTGCGGTCTGGTAGTAACCTGCGACTAATAAAGGCCACTGAAAGCTCTCTACCCTTGTCATTGATTTGAGCCAGTACCACAGCAACTCCCTTGTCCGAGACATCCTTCTGTACAATGAAGGGTTGAGTGTTTTCAGGGGCCTTCATTATAGTTCAGTTCACTACAGGTGCATTGCACAGTTCTCTCTGCAGTTCCTCAAAAGCTTTTCAATACTCCTCAGTCCAAATCACAATCTTGGGTGGTTTCTTTTTTTGTCAATGCTGTCAAAGGAGGGCCACTATGGTCCCATAGTTAATTACAATGTTCCTGTAGTGGTGGACACCTCCAACCCCAACACTGACTGAATGTTAGCATCCAGTAGGCAAATCTTTCTGATACCCACCTGACGCCCAAGTTAGACTATATTGGTCTACCCCACCTGGCACTTGGTTGCCTTATTGGTCAGTTTTGTCACCGGTATCCTGACCAAAACATGTTTTATGTGCTTCAGGTGGTCCTTCAATGCACTTCTAACCACTGCAGTGTCCTCCAGGTAGGTCACACAAAAACCTTCAAGCCCTGATAGAACATGCTTACCAGGCACTGGAAAGTACATATGCAAAAGTGTTCTGCCAGGAATTGCTAAGAACAATTTGTCTGTCAATGGGGCAATCTCAACAGATAAGTAATTACATAAAGTGGAAAGAAAGACAATACCAACATAAATGATGATGTTTGATTTATAATTCAACAGTGAAACTCAAGGTTATAAACTGATCATCAAATGCAATAAAAAGGAGATGCTCCAAGTTACGGTTCAGTGCAAGTGCAGTACAGTGAGTCATACAACACAACAAGAAAATGTGAAGAATAAGTATTTACAATATATACACTGGTTCATTACCCATAGCATTCATGAATACATCAATTACAAACCCAGTGATATGGACACTTGAGTTTGAAGATCCTCCAATTAAAGATATGGGTAGAACAATTGAATGTCGACGTTTGGATGGTGCAGGGTAAATAAAATAATTTATACCCCCTTGGAAAATTAATGAACTTTAATAAGTTAACAATATTAACTGTTTTATGGAGCATGAATTAATTAACAATTGCACCTTTTAGTAAACACTACATAAGGGTAACCCGCAATTTGTGCAAAATCTAATTTATTTACAATTGTAAGGTTAATTAATCCTAATATTGTGATTTGCGTACTAATTAGAGTAAAATCGCATGATTAATGCTATGTAGTAGATTTGTATTGTGGCAAAGAATGCGGATGGTAAGTAAAATGGCTTTAAATGTTGCTTCTGCTAGGTTGCACCTAACACGGGTCTTTAGAATAATGGGTGGTAAACAGAAAGGCTTATTTTCTTTGTTTTAATTTGGTTGTGTTTGTTCTTACGATAGTTCGTTCGGGCCTGTTAGTCCATGCTGTGAAAATGGCTGCCGAAGCAGATGAGGTCACGTGAAGAGCCAAAGATGGCCTCTGAGCGAGAGAAATTGAGAATACTGAGTCACGTGGGTACGGACTGTGCACGGAGTGAGAGATGTCAAGGTCGCATTGACCTGCCATAAGGAGAGTGCCAAGGAAGACTCAGCGCGTATTCGTGGGAATGGATGAGAAAGTACTGAGCTTACAATGGACTAACTAGAATTTGACCATCAAGATTGCTACAAAATGAATGGACAAGTTGAACTGCTTTTAACCCAGGAATTATAAGATTCATTGTGTGTTTAAATGTCCCCAAAACCAGTTTGAACAAGGAAAGCGATGAGGTGATCGTCACCACCCCTCAAATGGACCAATTAGCGTGATTCTTGCCCCCAATGATTGCAACTTTTTGTGTAGTAAGCTAGAAAGTAGGGTATAAGAGGGTCTACTCCTGTTGGTTGGTGGGTTGGTTGGCTGCTGCTCTTTTTGCTACTTTGCTGCTGCTGTGGCCACTGCTATTGACGCTATTGCTGCCATTGGTATTTTCTTGCCATACCATTATTCCTATTTTTTTCATTTTTCCACCTAAATATTACGAGAGGACTCTGTCAATTATGACTTCGAACTGACTGGGGAAGGAACGAGACCGTTACGGGACATCTGTAAGGGAGGTCCGATCGAGGAGGCATTTAGCGGGACAGTCAGTCAGTTTGGGAATTCTATTCTGTGATCTACGGTTTATCTTCCTTTTGGTGAACCATCCCTATTTTTGCATCTAAATAGGTAAATGCATTATCTTCTATTTTCTTTGATTGATTTCATATAAATGCTATTAATGTATTAAAGTGATTAATGAATAAGAATCTCACCCGTGCAATAGAAAATTTAGATAAAATTATGTTCTAACTTAAAATGAGTCTGTGGTTCTTTAGTTCATTAATAAGTTTAAAGTTTAACATGTTTAAGTGATCGAGCTGGTCTTAATCATCATCAACTTATTCTACTAGTTGGTCCATCGACCAAAGAGCGGAATACCTTGATGTTTAGAACTGACAGGATCGAAAAGCTAATGTATATGATGTCCGAGGTATTATTCTGTCAGGTTTAACAAGGTATCCCGTTCCTCCAGCAATACATTTCTCCTTGGTGTGTAATCCAGTGAACGGATGAATGTATGATATGCGGTGTTATGGGCCCCACCGTCATATGGTTCAGTAGAGGTGAATGTTTTACCTGGATTCGTGTCCTGAGGAGAAATTTATATTAGCCGCGCTGGATCAGATTTCTTGGTAGCAGAGTTATGGTTTCTATAGATTAGTTTGGTGATTATTGATTATTAATTATTGATTATTGATGTCTAACACTTTGGGGTCGATTCCGATCTTGGTCGGAGGCGCACCTAACACTATTCGCCCGGAAAAAAAAACAGCCGAATGCGTGTTTCCCGACCGATTCGTACATACGTCCGAACGAGCAAGTACGATGCGCATAACTGCCCAGATCCCGACCCAGTCGTACTCACCCAATCCAGGTCCTGTTCCCCGACCGAGCCGGATCCGTAAACGCCGAATCGAGTCGCACGGAAGCCAAAATGCAGCCCCGTCCGGCCGGACTAGTCCGATGTGCACTCCGTACGCGCCGAACCCGTCGCTACGCACGCACGTCAAAGCATCCGGGAGAGCCGCACATAAGCTCCGATTCGCGCCACAAGACGAACCACGGCTACGAGACAAACACGCCAGCCACGAGTACGAGTCGAAGCAACGAGAAAGACGAACGAGACGAACCAACCATGAATCCCATCGCGCAGGTCCTACCAATACTCTACATCTATTACCGGAACTGGTATGGACGCGTACGGCGCAGAAGGTAAGTCAGACACCCACCACACAAACAAACCACACGTACCCGACATATAACACACACACATAGGGATGCAGAAATTACTTACACCAGCAACAGCAGCACCATAGGGGCGGGATGGCTATCACCAATGCCATATACACCCATAGGGGCCTGGATGCCAACCACTACCACCACCCCTACTCATGGGGGGCTGGATACCTGTCACTACTACCACCCCTACCCATGGGGTGCTGGATGCCCACCACTACCACCCCTACTAATGGGGGGCTGGATACCTGTCACTACTACCACCCCTACCCATGGGGGGCTGGATGCCTGCCACTACTACCACCCCTACCCATGGGGGGCTGGATGCCCACCACTACCACCCCTACCCATGGGGGGCTGGATACCTGTCACTACTACCACCCCTACCCATGGGGGGCTGGATGCCTACCACTACTACCACCCCTACCCATGGGGGCTGGATACCTGTCACTACTACCATCCCCACCATAGGGGGATGGATGCCTACCACTACTACCACCCCTACTCATGGGGGGCTGGATACCTGTCACTACTACCACCCCTACCCATGGGGGGCTGGATGCCTGTCACTACTACCATCCCCACCATAGGGGGATGGATGCCTACCACTACCACCCCTACTAATGGGGGGCTGGATACCTGTCACTACTACCATCCCCACCATAGGGGGATGGATGCCTACCACTACCACCCCTACTAATGGGGGGCTGGATACCTGTCACTACTACCATCCCCACCATAGGGGGATGGATGCCTACCACTACTACCACCCCTACCCAAGGGGGGCTGGATGCCCACCACTACCACCCCTACTAATGGGGGGCTGGATACCTGTCACTACTACCATCCCCACCATAGGGGGATGGATGCCTACCACTACCACCCCTACTAATGGGGGGCTGGATACCTGTCACTACTACCATCCACACCATAGGGTGATGGATGCCTACCACTACCACCCCTACTAATGGGGGGCTGGATACCTGTCGCTACTACCACCCCTAGCCATGGAGGGCTGGATACCTGTCACTACTACCACCCCTACCCATGGGGGGCTGGATACCTGTCACTACTACCACCCCTACCCATGGGGGGGCTGGATGCCTACCACTACTACCACCCCTACCCATGGGGGGCTGGATGCCTACCACTACTACCAACCCCTACCCATGGGGGCTGGATACCTGTCACTACTACCATCCCCACCATAGGGGGATGGATGCCTACCACTACTACCTCCCCTACTCATGGGGGGCTGGATACCTGTCACTACTACCACCCCTACCCATGGGGGGCTGAATGCCTGTCACTACTACCATCCCCACCATAGGGGGATGGATGCCTACCACTACCACCCCAACTAATGGGGGGCTGGATACCTGTCACTACTACCACCCCTACCCATGGGGGGCTGGATGCCTGTCACTACTACCATCCCCACCATAGGGGGATGGATGCCTACCACTACCACCCCTACTAATGGGGGGCTGGATACCTGTCACTACTACCACCCCTACCCATGGGGGGCTGGATGCCTACCACTACTACCACCCCTACCCATGGGGGCTGGATGCCCACCACTACCACCCCTACTAATGGGGGCTGGATACCTGTCACTACTACCACCCCTACCCATGGGGGCTGGATACCTGTCACTACTACTACCCCTACCCATGGGGGGCTGGATGCCCACCACTACTACCACCCCTACTCATGGGGGGCTGGATACCTGTCACTACTACCACCCCTACCCATGGGGGGCTGAATGCCTGTCACTACTACCATCCCCACCATAGGGGGATGGATGCCTACCACTACCACCCCTACTAATGGGGGGCTGGATACTTGTCACTACTACCATCCCCACCATAGGGGGATGGATGCCTACCACCCCTACTCATGGGGGGCTGGATACCTGTCACACTACTACCACCCCTACCCATGGGGGGCTGGATGCCTGTCACTACTACCATCCCCACCATAGGGGGATGGATGCCTACCACTACCACCCCTACTAATGGGGGGCTGGATACCTGTCACTACTACCACCCCTACCCATGGGGGGCTGGATGCCCACCACTACTACCACCTCTACCCATGGGAGGCTGGATGCCTACCACTACTACCACCCCTACCCATGGGGGGCTGGATGCCTGCCACTACTACCACCCCTACCCATGGGGGGCTGGATGCCCACCACTACCACCCCTACCCATGGGGGGCTGGATACCTGTCACTACTACCACCCCTACCCATGGGGGGCTGGATGACTACCACCCCTACCCATGGGGGGCTGGATGCCTACCACTACTACCACCTCTACCCATGGGGGGCTGGATGCCCACCACTACCACCCCTACTAATGGGGGGCTGGATGCCTGCCACTACTACCACCCCTACCCATGGGGGCTGGATGTCTACCACTACTACCACCCCTACCCATGGGGGGCTGGATGCCCACCCCTACTAATGGGGGGCTGGATACCTGTCACTACAACCACCCCTACCCATGGGGGGCTGGATGCCTGCCACTACTACCACCCCTACCCATGGGGGGCTGGATGCCTACCACTACTACCACCCCTACCCATGGGGGCTGGATACCTGTCACTACTACCATCCCCACCATAGGAGGATGGATGCCTACCACTACCACCCCTACTAATGGGGGGCTGGATGCCTGTCACTACTACCATCCCCGCCATAGGGGGATGGATGCCTACCACTACCACCCCTACTAATGGGGGGCTGGATACCTGTCACTACTACCACCCCTACCCATGGGGGGCTGGATGCCCACCACTACTACCACCTCTACCCATGGGGGGCTGGATGCCTGCCACTACTACCACCCCTACCCATGGGGGGCTGGATGCCCACCACTACCACCCCTACTAATGGGGGGCTGGATACCTGTCACTACTACCACCCCTACCTATGGGGGGCTGGATGCCTGTCACTACTACCATCCCCACCATAGGGGGATGGATGCCTACCACTACCACCCCTACTAATGGGGGGCTGGATACCTGTCACTACTACCACCCCTACCCATGGGGGGCTGGATGCCCACCAGTACTACCACCCCTACCCATGGGGGGCTGGATGCCTGCCACTACTACCACCCCTACCCATGGGGGGCTGGATGCCCACCACTACCACCCCTACTAATGGGGGGCTGGATACCTGTCACTACTACCACCCCTACCCATGGGGGGCTGGATGCCTACCACTACTACCACCCCTACCCATGGGGGGCTGGATGCCTACCACTACTACCACCTCTACCCATGGGGGGCTGGATGCCCACCACTACCACCCCTACTAATGGGGGGTTGGATGCCTGCCACTACTACCACCCCTACCCATGGGGGCTGGATGTCTACCACTACTACCACCCCTACCCATGGGGGGCTGGATGCCTGCCACTACTACCACCCCTACCCATGGGGGGCTGGATGCCCACCACTACTACCACCCCTACCCATGGGGGGCTGGATGCCTACCACTACTACCACCCCTACCCATGGGGGCTGGATACCTGTCACTACTACCATCCCCACCATAGGAGGATGGATGCCTACCACTACCACCCCTACTAATGGGGGCTGGATGCCTGTCACTACTACCATCCCCGCCATAGGGGATGGATGCCTACCACTACCACCCCTACTAATGGGGGCTGGATACCTGTCACTACTACCACCCCTACCCATGGGGGGCTGGATGCCCACCACTACTACCACCTCTACCCATGGGGGCTGGATGCCTGCCACTACTACCACCCCTACCCATGGGGGCTGGATGCCCACCACTAGCACCCCTACTAATGGGGGCTGGATACCTGTCACTACTACCACCCCTACCCATGGGGGCTGGATGCCTGTCACTACTACCATCCCCACCATAGGGGGATGGATGCCTACCACTACCACCCCTACTAATGGGGGGCTGGATACCTGTCACTACTACCACCCCTACCCATGGGGGGCTGGATGCCCACCACTACTACCACCCCTACCCATGGGGGCTGGATGCCTGCCACTACTACCACCCCTACCCATGGGGGCTGGATGCTCACCACTACCACCCCTACTAATGGGGGCTGGATACCTGTCACTACTACCACCCCTACCCATGGGGGCTGGACGCCTACCACTACTACCACCTCTACCCATGGGGGGCTGGATGCCTACCACTACTACCACCCCTACTAATGGGGGCTGGATACCTGTCACTACTACCACCCTTACCCATGGGGGGCTGGATGCCTACCACTACTACCACCCCTACCCATGGGGGGCTGGATGCCTACCACTACTACCACCCCTACCCATGGGGGGCTAGATGCCTACCACTACTACCACCCCTACCCATGGGGGGGCTGGATGCCCACCACTACCACCCCTACTAATGGGGGGCTGGATACCTGTCACTACTACCACCCCTACCCATGGGGGGCTGGATGCCTACCACCAACACCACCCCCACTCATAGGATGGGTAATGCATGACACAACCAGCATACTCCAACATAAGGAATGTAAGAAAAGACATCCCCCAACACCATGACAAGCGTGTGTAGACTGTGTCAAATGCCTACAACACTGAACATGACATTGAACATACAATGTGACCCCCTATCACATGTGTCACACATAAATGTGTGTGGCCTCCACAATGCAAGCAGACCATGACCACTGTGGCAATGGGGTCTAAACCCCCATCATCACAGTGACCAAAATGTAAGTGTGGGGTCCATAGCTGAAGCACTATCTTGAACATTGTGGCAATGGGGTCTAAACACCCATTTTTAAATTTTTTTAAATTTTTTTTTAAAGTTTTATATAGCGCGGGCTAGACCCAGAGGTATCAGAGCGCTTTACATGTGAGGATAATATAAAGCAAACATGGCATACAAATAGATAAAAAGATAATGAAACAACGTGTGAGATATACATAACAAAGATAAATATACAGGTACAAGAGCTATACACTTCAAGTAACTAGGTATATGATGTTCGGGAAAATGGACAGATATTACTGAACAAAATGTAACATGGTGATTGGAGATCAGGTGCAGGACACAGGTTAGGACCCCCGATAATAATTGTGCCAAACATGGCGTATAAGTAGATTTAAGATAAAGACAACAGCATGTGATATATACAAATCAAATAGTTAAACAAATCAAACAAATAGATAAACAAATCAAATAGATAAACCTGGGCAGGAGCTATACATATCAGGTAATTAGGCAGATGATGTTCAGGAAATATACAAGTATTTCTGGACTAATATGAAATGGTGAACTTGGAGATCAGGTGCAGGTCACAGGTGAGGATCCCCAATAATAGTTGAGGAGGTGTATTTTGAGGTCTTTTTTGAAGCTGAAATAGGAGGGGTTGCAGCGCAGGTTTTTTGGGAGGGCATTCCAGATGATAGGGGCATTACCAGAGAAGGAGCGTGATTGTGTAGCTTTCTTTTTATGCAGTGGTGGTATAAGGAGGAGGGAGTTGGTGCTTCTCAGAGGTTGTGTGGTGCCCGCAATGATGAGTTTCTTGGAGAGGTACTGCGGGGTGTTTTGGTGGAGGGCTTTGTGAGTGATGCAGGCAGTTTTGTAGGCAGATCTGCCTTCAATAGGGAGCCATTTAAGAGATTTGAGAGCCGGGGATATGTGATCGAAGCGTCTGCAGTCTGTAATGAGCCTGGCTGGAAGGTTGAGCACAGCTTTGATAGGAGCTAGGTGGACCTTGGGGATTCCGTTGAGGATGGCGTTACCATAATCAATACATGAAAGAACAAGTGACTGAACTACAAGTTTAAAGTCATCGGTAGGTATAAAGGGTTTGATTTTCTTGAGGTGACGGAGAGTGAAGAGGGCTCCTTTAGCAGAGTTTTTGATGTGGACGTTAAGGGTTAGGGCGTTGTCGATAGAGATACCAAGAGATTTGACAGAGTTGGACAGGGGGAGTGAGCAGTTGAGTGCGTTAAGGTCAGTGATCCATGATTGAACGGGGAGGGGGTTGTTTTTAGGGGAGAAGAGAATGATTTCAGTTTTATTAGGGTTAAGTTTGAGATGATTTGAGTGGAACCAGGATTGGATCTTGGTGAGGGTGTTGTTCAGGTGTAAGATGTCAGCATGAGTTTTAATCTTGTAATAGATTTGGGTGTCATCGGCGTAGAGGTGGTAGTTGATGCCTGCTTGTTTAAGAATGAGGGTGAGGGGTTCCATAAAGAGGTTAAAGAGGGCAGGAGAGAGAATAGACCCTTGGGGGACTCCAAGAAGACAGGAGTGGGGTTGGAAAGACAATTTTGAATTTTGATTTGCTGAGTTCGGTGTTGTAGGTAGGAGACGAACCATTTGTAGGCAGTATCGTTGAGGCCGAAACGGGTCCTAAGCACATTAAGTAGGGCTGAATGGTTGACTGTATCGAACGCAGCGGAGAGATCAAGGAGGATAAGAAGGCAGGTCTCGCCATTGTCAAGTGAGTGGTGGATGTCATCGACGACATTTAGCATTGCCGTTTCGGTGCTGCAGCCTTTTTTGAAGCCTGATTGAAAGGGATCGAGTAGGTTGAAGTTTTCGATGTGTTTGTCTAGTTGTAGTAGGACACATTTTTCAAGGACCTTTGAGAGAAGGGGGAGGTTAGTGATGGGGCAGAGATTGTTTAGGTCATTGGGGTCAGCATTGGGGTTTTTGATTATGGGAGAGATTTGTCCAAGTTGAAGGGAGGTGGGGACACACAAAGTGGAGAGAGAGGTGTTGATGATTGTGGTCCAGTATGGGGTGATGATGTGCTTAAGGGCAGGGACAAGGTTAGAGGGTAAGGGGTCTTTTGTGTGGGAGGACGGTTTAAGATTACCAATTATTTTAAGGACTTCTAGCTCAGTCACGGGGAGGAAGTTGAGCAAGGAGGCATTGTTCTTTAATTGTGGGTTAGGGGAGTTGGTTTCTGGAGGAGTGGCAGTGGGTAGGTGTGGGGAGTGATTAGGGGGGGTGAGGAAGTAGGCGGGACAGGAGAGTCACTAGAGAGCGGTAGAATAGAGGGCGGACGAGAGGAGGGGTCTGCTGGTCATGGGGATGTGGAGTAGGCATCATCACAGTGACCAAAAGGTAAGTGTGGGGTCCATAGCTGAAGCACATTTTGAACATTGTGGCAATGGGGTCTAAACCCCCATCATCACAGTGACCAAAATGTAAGTGTGGGGTCCATAGCTGAAGCACATCTTGAACATTGTGGCAATGGGGTCTAAACCCCCATCATCACAGTGACCAAAAGGTAAGTGTGGGGTCCATAGCTGAAGCACATTTTGAACATTGTGGCAATGGGGTCCGAACCCCCATCATCACAGTGACCAAAATGTAAGTGTGGGGTCCATAGCTGAAGCACATTCTGAACATTGTGGCAATGGGGTCTAAACCCCCATCATCACAGTGACCATAAGGTAAGTGTGGCCATGGAAAAAGCTGCAACTGCCAAACAGCATGGCTGATTCCTGGTCACAGAACAACAAACACATCAGTGGCAAAGTAGTGTTCATGTCCCATAGCAACATATATTGGGTGAGGCAAACAGTGCAGTGCAAATAAGACATACCTTTGGCCATGTGCAGACAAACATCACCCATGGGAGATGACACTGTCAACATTCATCAATAACACAATGACAGAAGTGACCATCATAATGCAGAACCACATATCTGCTCCAATGGGCACACAAATGTAGATATCCTGTGGAGACTGTAGATGTGAGGTGAACAGATACCATACCATGGCAGCAATGGGACACACAAACCATGATCATTGTGCTGACTGATGACCTAGGAGTCCCAGGGACAGCAGGTGAAACCCACCAAACAACATACAGCCAATGGCACACTAAAGATATGCCAATGCAGTGGTGCAGATGCACAAACACAAACAGGCAGCCCCACACTGCACATCAAACACAACAGGTGAGGGGGGGGGGGTTGCCAGTGTCCCCAGGCAACCACACAACACATGATGAGGCCTGAATACCAATTACACAGATGCGCATACAGTGCCACACAAAAGTAACTCATGGATCCGAATCCCCTATGTGGGCAATCGGGCATTGTTAGATGAGAGGGAGCACAAATCACACATGTCACACAAGCTTGTAGGAACAGCAACTAACACAGCAAGACACAGACCCACCACAGCACTACCCCCAGGGTCCCCACAATGTGGTGACCCTGGGCTGCATGAGAATCCCACTGTGATGACAAAGCTAGATGTCGTTCACACTGTGAACCACAGTCATGTGTCCTGAGCAACAAACTACCATCACACCTACACAAGCACAAATCAATCAGCACGGCCTGTCAGCCAAGGCCAACATGGAGGCAGGGGTCTAGCCGGGCAACAACTCTCATCTGCACACACTCAACACCACACACCTTGACCTCCAACAATGTGCAGCAGTGAAGCTCACATGCACTGGTGACATTGCACATGCACCCATGACAATCCCAGGGGTGGTGGTGGGAACTAAGGTGCAGAAACCCATCACACATGGCCAGTAAACAAGACTCCTGAATGTCTGACACACTGCACAGTACGCCGTACATGGACATGACGTCAATACCACACCAACCAATGGGATCCCGGCCACAGTCACACACCAATGAAGAAGCCAAGGTCACCCACAAAGAACACACATAGACAACTTCCAACATTGCAGCTCTGACCCTGAGGAGTGGCAGCAGTCACACACACAACGTGTCACAATCACTGAAAGCTAACACAAATTGGAAATTACATGACAGGTGTAAACAACAAGTGCCAAGGGGAATCCTGACTGTGTCCCATCTGCGTTTGCCCACAAACTCAGCCCTGACAGCAAACACACCTATGGATGACACCCTGATGACCAGTAATGTGCCATGCACCCACATCACAGAGAACCCAGGGAGAAGAGTTTGGGGGAACATAGGTCAACTCAGCAAGCATCACAAACAGGAACATCACTAGGGATCCCAGCCTGCCTAGCAAAATTGAAGTGAACACACACAGACATGCTCACACAACCCACACCTTGTGCTCAGGCAATGTCACAGAATTACACACTGCCATGAGGGGACTCCACCCCTGTGTGAGGAAAGCTGTGCCATACGTTGTCTCAGTAGGGCTCCATCATGTCAGCAGAACACTTGGTCACACAGTCAACAATTAACACTAAATGAAGGCTCCCGTCATATCAGCCTGGTCATGGGAGTGTCACCGAAATCATCAGCACAGATCCAACACACATGTATAGCAAGTTGCACTGATAACACAGATAAGTCCTTTCCCATTGATAGTCAAAGAACCCAACCTGTCTTGCAATAATATTAAAAGTGCCCGTCAATTTCACAGTAAGATAGTAATCTCGCTAGGCTAACAACAACCCAATTCCCCTGAACAAACTAGAGAAAGTTTTTAATCTGTATAACAAAATAGATATATTTTTTGTTTTATAATTTTTGATATTCACAATGTTTACATCAAGGTTTGAACCACAATAACATAAGACATAATTTTATAAATACAAAATAAAACCGATAAATAAGGTCCCACATTCATGCACTACAAACACTCACAACCACAAATACACACATATTCAAACACTCTCACCACTCAAGAGCAATTTGTCACAAAAAAAGGTAGTCCAAAATACAACATGTTCACAACAATAGCTATCGTGCGTCCTCTCCTTGAAAGGTAGTAGAAAGTTCTGGGGGCACGAAGTTGTCCAGCGCCAACGCGCGTTTCGGTGTCTTAACCCAATACGGGTCACACCTTCATCAGGGCGAACAGATCAGAAAGTGGGACACAACAACAGAACCACCTTGATGCAGGGTATCTAGGTAAATAGCCTTGGATAGGGAAAGTTAGGTTGAGACCAGCTCAATCCAATAAATCTGAATCACTATGGGTATTTTTTGTCTCCTCTATTTGTAGTATTACAGGTTTCGTTATGTCCCTTGTTCACAGTGCTCCATTAAACTCGATCGTATGTCTCCATTGCCTATGATTTATTCGTATCATAGGCAATGGAGACACTTTCTGATCTGTTCGCCCTGATGAAGGTGTGACCCGTGCCCCCAGAACTTTCTACTACCTTTCAAGGAGAGGACGCACGATAGCTATTGTTGTGAACATGTTGTATTTTGGACTACCTTTTTTGTGACAAATTGCTCTTGAGTGGTTGTGAGTGTTTGTAGTGCATGAATGTGGGACCTTATTTATCTGTTTTATTTTGTATTTATAAAATTATGTCTTATGTTATTGTGGTTCAAACCTTGATGTAAACATTGTGAATATCAAAAATTATAAAATAAAAAATATATCTATTTTGTTATACAGACTAAAAACTTTCTCTAGTTTGTTCAGGGAATTGGGTTGTTGTTAGCCTAGCGAGATTACTATCTTACTGTGATCCTGACGGGCACTTTCAATATTATTGCCAGACAGGTTGGGTTCTTTGACTGTCATTGGTTTCTGTACCCCTGTCCGACCTGTCTGTTATCTTCTTTCAGGGGCCCCTTGTTTTAGCGGTTACTCCTTCCCCATTGATGCCCAAACTTACATGTCCAGTGGAGATGGCCACACGGTCAGGGAAGTAGACTAATTGAACAATGGCAAGCACAACAGATGTGCAGGGCTGTAAGCCACAGATGTGATATTGCAAATAAAACTAGGAATTCCCATTGCCAAATCTTGAAAACATGACACCCTCATATTGCTGCAAAGGATGACATGGATACACTACAGGATAGGACACATTCCCCGTGGACCACATGGGGTCCTGCACAGTAACACTTCATTTTCATGAGACCAGAAATCACCATCACTGCAGCAAGGGCACGGTTAGCATCATCAACAACATGTACATCAGAAGCAAAACCACTAGAGAACAGAAAGTTGCTTTATTCAGCATTTGGGTGAGAGAAGTGAAAGAAAAAATATAACAAAGGCCAATGGCCAGTCCATAATTTGAGTCCAAACAGGGTGACAGTGCCAGATGTCACCCTTCGCATGCCTGCTACACACCAGGGACATTCCCCTCGGAGGGGCATACGGGGGGGCAGGCCAGGCACCGCAGGGACAGGATCAGGGCTCACCAGAAGGAGGCAGGGAAGGGGTGTTGGGTGCTGGAGAGTCACTGACAACTGCAGTGGAGGTGTCTGACATGGTGTGTGCCGGCACAACTGGGGGCATGACTCAGATGGTGTGGGTGCCGGCACGACTGCAGTGGGCCGTGCAGATGGAGTGGACAGGTTCCCCACTGCAGTGCCCAAGTCAGACGGGGTGGTAGTGGACTCCACTGCAGTGCCTATCTCCAGGGGAGGAGAATGGGGTTCAGGTAAGGTGGGCAGGACAGAGGGGGAGGACACCGTCTCCACACCAGTGGCACAGACATGCGCAGCGGGGGGTGGTGCTGGAAGAGCAAGTGGCAGGGGGAGAAGGCCGGATCATTTTGGGGATGGTGTATCTGTGGGTGGGAGAACCTGGGGCAGGGTGTGGTGGGGGCACCTGTGGAGTGGGGGCCTGAGGGATGGAGGAAGGAGACTTGGTGGTTGAGCTGCAGGGCGGCGGAGGGGTCTTGCTCTTCCGGGTCCGGGGGGACTTGCGGATGGGGGCCTCAGTCTGTCTGCGCCTGGGGGAGGGTGTCCGGGGGTGAGGGGCACTCCCCTCTGTGTGGGTGGGCTTCCTCTTCCCCCTGAATCCTGGATCAGCTGTATTGGAGGGGAAGAGGCCTAGGTCACAGAAGAAGAGCTGCTGTGTAGGTGGGGTTGCAGGTCAGGCAAGGGAAGGGGCCTTGGAGGGAGAGGTATCTGAGGACTGCGCAGTGCTCGTGGATGCGTGTGTGTGTGCCTGGGCCCCATCCCCTGTGAGTGAGGTACCAGTCCCCTGACTGTGCGTGCGTGCGTGTGCGTCTGGATTTTGGCATGTGTGTCTGTGTGCTGCTTGTGTCTGTGCTGGTGGGTGCCTGTGCCGGTGTGTGTGTGCTTGGGACAGGTAGGGTGCTGGGGAGTGTGGATGGGGCAGAGGTAGGAGGGATGAGGGACTGTCGGAGGAGAGACACTGCTGCCGTCAGGGAGGAGTCCATGGACCTATTGCTCCTCTGTAGGGCAGACATGCCCGATGAGATGCCCTCCATGAACGACACGAGTCAACAGAGTGGTGTGGGCATGGAGGACACTCAGCATTGCTGTCTGCCCTACATGGAGCTGGCGAAGGAGGTACACAGACTCCTCACTCAGGGCAGCAGGGGACACAGGGGCAGGGGGTGCAGTGCCTGGCACGAAGGAGACATGCTCCCGAACACGGGAGCCTCCACGGACCTCTGGAATGGGAGCCGATGGGAGTGCGGGGGTGGTGGTGGTGGTGGTGGCGGGGACAGCAACACTAGCTGGGGTGTGGTGGCTGCTGACACCTGCCTCCACAAGGGAGTCATCCTCCGAGCTGCTGTGGTCCTCAGCTGAGGTGGATGCTGCTGAGGACTCCTCGGTGTGGCTCCCCTCGCCCTCCGTGCCACTGGGTCCCTCCGACCACTCCACGGCTGCTGACCCAGTCTGGCTCTGCGGCTCCTCCTGGTCAGTGGAGCTGTCCCCTCCTGTGGCCGTGGATGTATCTGCAAACAATAGGGAAACAGACAAACATCAGTCACCTGCACTGACCGCACACACCATAGTAAGTACAGCACATTACAGAGCAAGCCCTGGCATCCTTAGTTGAACATTGCCAAAAGTGCCCAAACAGAGTAGGAGAAGCCAATTGTCAGTCTGATGGTCAACCATGGCACTCACATCCCTCCTGGCCTTGCACCCATCTGTCTGGTGTCTGTGGGATGGCAATACCCCAGTGTGGACACATGCACCACCTACACAGTAGTTGGACAGTGCAGAGAACACGGTGAAGTATGTGAACATGCACACAGCACAACTCTTGCCACTGAGTCAGTACAGATGTCCGGATAAAGGGATGGCCAGAGTCTATTTTGAAATGCATGTGATGCATACCAGCACCAGACACCATGATGCACCCATGTCCTGATAGTCAATGCCACAATGGGGTGCATGTAGCACATGTCACTCCCCTGCAGGATCACTCATAGGAAGTTTAATGCCATGGCACAGGCATGCCTGCAAAGTCATACATCACTGTCTCCAGTCACATGGGCAGGGTAGCCAGACAACAACAGTCTGCACTGTGTCACAATCCTAGGTCATGGGGAATGCAAGTCCTGGAGCTGAACAAGTGCACATGTCCATCCCCCACACACCACATCATCTGAACTCTTATTTGTCCACGTCATACCAATTGGACATATGGGAGACCTGTAACACAACCCTCGGAACCTGAGCACCTCACAATCTGCTGTGAATGGGAAACAGCTGCCTGAACTTCACATTCGCATACCCCAGTATGCACGGTCAAGTGATCAAACACCTATGTGTCACACAAGTATCGTCTCCTATGGTCACATCTCCGGTGGCATGCTGAGCCCTAACCGAGAAACACCCCAGTAGTCCTGACAACGAAGCCACAGCAAAATGACACAGAGGCAGACACCTGAGGGGACATATCATTGAGCACAACGTGTCAGCTGATACACGGGAGTGGGAGTACAGAGTGTATTGTATGGCCTGGAGTAGGCATGACTGTCCTGCTCCACGTGAATGAGGGATGAGCCCTGGACAGTAGGCAGGTGGCTAAGTATGTGTGACACACTTGATATACATACTCCTGAGGCCCAAACATTGTTCCCACCCGCAGCATGTGTGTGTGCCAAATACCCCAGGCACATGTGGTGAATCAGCTCAGCAATTGGACCACATATCAAAGTAACACGCAGATCACATGTCAGAACACAGGCATTGTGTAAGCAATGGACCCACCCATGATGCCCACCACAGAGTTAGGGGAACAAATGCTGTCCCCCACCTTGAGCTAAGCAAAATGCAAGGACACAGTACCCAAGTGACACAATTCCCTGACTGTAAGGGCCACACCTGGGTATCAGATGAGGAGTGGGCAGTGCACAATTGAGGGACATGGGTCCTGGACCACATGACTGATGTACTGTGGAAGTTTAACCAGGCCAGAGGAGGGCACATAGCATGGCAGACAAAGTTCACAATGCAGTCATGGACTCACCCCCTCCTTGCTGCTGTCTGGCCTTCAGCTGCCCATCCAGATCAGGGAAGACCACCGCCAGGATCCTGTGCATGTGGGGGGTCAGGGTCCGGTGTCTGCCCCTCCTGCGAGGAGGCGACAGCTTCAGCTGGACCCGTGCGATCCTCCAAGTCCAGCCCCGAAGGTCCTGCCACCTCTTCTGGCAGTTGCGGATCCGGCGCTTGTAGACCCCCACGGATCTCACTGCCCGGACGATGGTCAGCCATATCTTCTGCTTCTGGTGGGCATCAACCTGTGAGGATGACAAAGTGAAAAGGCCATTACTACACATGCAACATATCCGTGCATTACACAGTTGGATATACATGTCTCAATCACAGGGGCACATGATGTACACAGGCAGTGCAACGATGGCTATGAACAGTTTGCCAGCAGTTACTACATGGTATCATTGCCTGGGAAGTAAAACCTCGTTTAAATGCACTGTTACTGCACTATACCTGTTCAGTGCATGTAACTACACACTATGGGGGGTGACAACTACTCAGTGAGCCTGCTAGCCAGTGGCTGCACACTGTAAGTCTTGCTAGTCAGACAACATGCACATTTAGTAAGGCAGTGGACAGCACACTCACCTGCTCCCCTGGTTTCCCATACAGCTTGCTGTACTGTGGAAGGAGGCTGTCCAGCAGGGCCTGGTTCTCCTCAGTGGTGAAGGCTGGGGCTCTATCCACAGTACGTGCCATTGCAGGATCCAAAGGATGCAGATACAGCAGCAGTGGTGGTGGCAGATGTCGTCCTGGAGCATGTAGTGCAGGCAAGTGAGCTCTCAGGGGAACAGCCAGCATTATATGTGTGCTGCTGAGGCAGATACTGTCCCATGTGTCCAAAGTGATAGGTCCAAGTCGTTTGCATCTTCTGAATCTGGCCAATCCATGGAATTGCACCACTTACACACGCCCACAGCATCCTTCAAAAGTTCAACTTCATGAGACCCATGAATTTGCAACATTGTTGTGGGTGACCAACTGAATTCACTGCATCAGACTCGTTAAAAGTTTGAAAACGCGTCAGTTGCCATGCCAGGCCATAGCCAATGGGTGCGCACCGATCGGTCCATTGCTGTACAACGCGTACCCGCTCACATCATATGCAATGGCCAATGCGTGCGCACCGATCGGTCCATTGCTGTACAACGCGTACCCGCTCACATCATATGCAATGGCCAATGCGTGCGCACCGATCGGTCCATTGCTGTACAACTTGTACCCGCTCACATCATATGCAATGGCCAATGCGTGCGCACCGATCGGTCCATTGCTGAACAACGCGTACCCGCTCACATCATATGCAATGGCCAATGCGTGCGCACCGATCGGTCCATTGCTGTACAACGCGTACCCGCTCACATCATATGCAATGGCCAATGCGTGCGCACCGATCGGTCAATTGCTGTACAACGCGTACCGCTCACATCATATGCAATGGCCAATGCGTGCGCACCGATCGGTCCATTGCTGTACAACGCGTACCCGGTCACATCATATGCAATGGCCAATGCGTGCGCACAGATCGGTCCATTGCTGTACAACGCGTCCCTGTACATGTCACTGGCATATGTCACCATGCCTGTCACAGATGAACGTATGCCAGCCACATTTACGTTCCAGGGACTCAGGGGCACACCTACAACAGCACAGCCTGTCCACACTGTATCCTAAGGCATGTAAGGCTGCATTACCTTTTCCGTGTATGGGGGTCAACATGTGGTTTTTTGGGTGGCACTTGGGGGCAGCCACTCCCAGGCTGTGCACGTGTTCATGAGGACAGAATCCTTTGTGTGTTGTGCACATGACCACTGTGATGTGCAACTGTTCAGTTCAGAGCATGTGGCATGGTCACATTTCCAGGTTGTGTATGTGTATGTCATGGCACATACCCCCTGAGTCCCATGTGGGACGGTATGTACGTCACAGGCTGACCCATTGCCACAATAGTGATGGCCCTCCACAGTCTGTGTGCATGTTGTGTTTACAATGTCTCTGATTCCATGTGCACAATGGGGGACAGTCTCCACATCCACGTTGTTCGTGCATGGACTTTGATGTTGTGCGTGTGTGTGTCACAGACGTCCATGTCTGTCCTGCCGAGGCAAAAGGGACCTCTACCTGTGGGGGTCATAGTTGTTTTGCTGTGGTGTATTCATGATGCACCATGTCATGCCAGTGTCCATGTGGCAATACAGGGTCCCTGGGAATCTACCTGTCAATGAGCTGTGATGCCTGTGGCACATCTGTCCTCACTTGTCACTGTGGTGTGTGTTTGGAACGTGACAGCAGTACATGGGTACTGTGACACAGCCTAATGATTTCCCATAGCACGACCTGGAACTTGTTGTCAACACATGTTGAACTGTGATGTTAGATGTTGGCCATGTAGGTGCCATATATGTCCATACAGAACGGCACACACATCAAGTACTTGTGTCTTGTAATGATGTATCATGTGATATTGAGTATGGTCAATGCCACATATGTGGGGTGACTGACAATCTTTCTTTGTTCACCTATGCACTGCAGGGCACCAGCTGTCCATAGACCATTCCCTGACCTTGCATCGATGGTCAAACGGGACTGCATCCGACGGTACCGCTTCACCAGGCCACTGATTGACGAATTGACGGTGCGGTTGGCCCCACATTTGCAACCTGGCCGGACATACCCTACAGCGCTGACCCCCAAGGTGAAGGTGATGGCAGCCCTACACTTCTTTGCCACCGGTACCTTTCAACACACTGTGGCGTCTGCTGGTGGGATGTCACAGACCATGTTCAGCCGTGTGCTACGCAATGTTTTGGAGGCTATGTTGAGATACCTGAACCAGTACATCTATTTCCCTAAACTTCAACAACTCACTGACGTCAAGAGTGACTTCTATGCCCTGGGGAGGATGCCGCATGTCATTGGCTCCATTGATGGGACACATGTGGCTTTGGTACCACCACAGGCACATGAGCAGGCATACAGGAACCGCAAACATTACCATTCGGTCAATGCACTGGTGGTATGTCTTGCAGATATGAGCATCTCACACGTGTGTGCCCGTTTCCCCGGTTCTGCACACGATGCCTACGTGATGAGGAGTAGTCGCATCCCGAGGATGATGTCACAGATGCGGAACCAGCGTGCCTGGCTTGTCGGTTTGTACTGACTTTGTACCATTGTGTGTGTTCTGCAATGTAGTATTCCACCCTCTTTTCCAACTCAGCTAATGTGCAATTGTCCATATGTAGGTGACTCCGGATACCCCAACATGCCGTGGTTGCTGACGCCCCTCAGGAACCCTGTGACACCAGCCCAGATGCGCTACAATGAGGCACATGGTCGGACCAGGAGAGTGATTGAGCGGACATTTGGTCTCCTGAAGAGCCGCTTCCGCTGCCTGGACAAGACAGGAGGGGCCCTCCCATATGCCCCAGCAAAGGTGTGCAAGATTGTCATCGTCTGCTGCATGCTACACAACCTGGCAGTGCGGAAGGAGTTGCCTCTCATCCTGGATGACGATGACCAACATCCGCCACCTGTGGAGGATCCTGGCCTGGACCACGATGCCAGTGATGATGATGATGATGATGAGGGTGATGTCCGCACACAGCTCATCACCAACTTCTTCAGCTGAATGTGAGTATCCGGAGATGTCATGTCAATGATGTGAGTTTGCGTGATATGTGTTGGTGGTGCTCTGGTGCTGTTTGAGTGTGTCCATGTGCTACATGACTGTATGCGTGCAGCGATGTGTCCTTACAGGTAGTCTGTACTCCCCAACAGTGTTGACATGCTGACTTGGTTCTGTGTAGGTATCTTGTGACATGTATTGGGCATGAGTATTGCAGTTCTGTCCTGTTCTTCAGTGCTTCTGACTGTGTGTCATTTCTGTCCTTCACAGGGTACTTTCAGAGTTGTTTGGTCAACTGTGATCCCCCGACACCGTGATTCAACTTCCAGGGTGGAAGCTGTCGTTTCCCTACAGGTGATGTGCGCCACACCCATGGACTTCCTTTCTTCTACACTTGTTGACTGTGTGCCCACTGCCACGTGGGATTACCTTGCATCTGTAGTGGTTACAACATGTTGCAAATGTGTAATATACCTGTGCTTCACTTTGTGATGTGCGTTGTCTGGGGTCACACATCTGACTGACATTTGCTTACTGCACCAGTGGGCTAGTTAACACAGACTGTGAATAGGTGTTGTGTCTGTGTATTGCACCGTATTTCCTGGCAACATCAGTGTAGGCAATGAGTCAGATGGCCCTGGTGTGTATGTGTTGTGTAGCCCTGGTGGTGTGTCTCCCTCATATGTGTCACGTCGCCATGACTCACATGACGGTGTTGTACTTGCTGTAGCAGTTAGCATGCACAGTGTCATTTCGTAGATCATCATCTCCATGACAGAAACCACGTTGGAATCACAACAGAGGCAAGTGTGGTGTATTAGTGAGTTTATTGACATACATGTGTGAGTATAGTGCACAGGATGGTGGGTGCTGTACATTGGGATTGTAATCCAAAGTTCCTAGATGATTTGGAAGTCCTGGTAGCAGAAATGTCCTGAGTAAAGTCCACAGTCATCTGATACATTGGTCCAACTTGAACTCCCCATGTCATGTGGGAGAGTTGTGTTGCATTCGACAGGGTGAACAGTTTGCACACAAAGGTGAATTTCCAGAACAGGTGTTGGCTTCCTGGGGGTTGTGCATGGCCATCGGCCTCTCAGTTGTCCTTCCTCGGACGACCCCTCTTCTTTGGGGGGGGACCCTCAAGTGCAGGCTGCTGCGGTGCAGGGGACTCTCCGCCAGAGTCATCCTCCCTCCCTGTGACAGTTGCAGTTATTGCAGCACCAGATGTTGTGGGCCCACAGGGAGGTGTTGCCATGTTGGTGCTAATCTGGTGGAGGCATGTCAATATGTCCCTATGCACCGCCGTCAGTTCTTGCAATGTGTCCCACTTGGACTCCATGCCAGCCATGTGTGTCTTCACACGGGCCATGTGTGTCTCCACACGTGACATGTGGGATTCCAAGCGGGCATGATGGGCAGCCTGCTGCTGTTGAATGTCCTTGAGGATCCCCACTACCTGGCTGACCTCTCCAGTGCTAGTCTGGTACGCATCAGCAATGCGTACCAGTTGTGGGTCATCATGCAGTCCAGACCCCTCTGCAAACAGCGACCTATGTCTAACACCCCTCCCACCACCCCTGGCGACACGTGCAGGACCTGCGGTGGCACGCACAGGTGACCCTGGGCCCCTTTGGGGGTTGTTACTGGTGTTGGTGTCCGTTGCTCCACGTTGGGCCGGGGTCCGTGTGCTGTTGTCGTTGGTGCTCCTTGGTCTGTCCGAGTCGGCAGGGGTGGTCTGTGTGTTGGCAGTTGTTGGAGGGGTGGGTGCAGCTGGTGGTCCTGCTGGTGCTGCATGAAGACTCACACCGGAGGTGCCAGGTAGGTCTTCGCCATCTGAGGAGGGTAGAGGCTGTTCCACACCAGTGAGCTCAGTGTCCCCCGGAGCCTGGGACAGGGACTCCTCATCGTCTGCTGCTGTGTCCCCATCATCACCTGTTTTTGGGAGACACACACAATGTAGGTTATGTTTCTGCAGACATCAATGGTTCACACACCTGACAGTTGTGACTGTACCTCTGGATGCGGGCCTGTACATTGCATTGTCCTAAGTTGTCACAGTCAGCGGTTGATATTGGTGTAGCACATTGTCCTGCATACTTGAAGCATTTCAATATGAATGTTGAGGTGTGTACATGGCCAGCATTGGTTGTATTTGGTGGACATCCGGCCCTCATTCTCCCCCCAGCCCAGTTATCCCACCATGAAGCATGCCACCCTTGCAGTGGGTTCAGGTTGACTCTCAGGATGTCAGTCAGTGGTGTCCTGTTGTTTGTTGGTGCCCAGTTCCCAGCATGGCCTTGTGATCCCCACAACAGAGCACCATTGTCAGACATCTTTGAAGTGGCTTTTCACTCCCTGTGAGGTGTGCATGCTTGAGTGTGAGCTTGCTGGGCCATGCGGGTGGGGGATGTTGAGCTGTGACTACCACTCCCATCATGCTATTGCCTCCACCCCCCTTCCCAGCATGCCCATACTTACTTCCTTTTGAGTGGACTTCACTGTGTGTGAGTGTGACAGCAATGGCAAGATGGCTGACAGTGGTGTCCTGCTGTTTGTTGGTGCCCAGTTCCCAGCATGGCCTTGTGATCCCCACAACAGAGCACCATTGTCAGACATCTTTGAAGTGGCTTTTCACTCCCTGTGAGGTGTGCATGCTTGAGTGTGAGCTTGCTGGGCCATGCGGGTGGGGGATGTTGAGCTGTGACTACCACTCCCATCATGCTATTGCCTCCACCCCCTTTCCCAGCATGCCCATACTTCCTTCCTTTTGAGTGGACTTCACTGTGTGTGAGTGTGACAGCAATGGCAAGATGGCTGACAGTGGTGTCCTGCTGTTTGTTGGTGCCCAGTTCCCAGCATGGCCTTGTGATCCCCACAACAGAGCACAATTGTCTGACATCTTTGAAGTGGCTTTTCACTCCCTGTGAGGTGTGCATGCTTGAGTGTGAGCTTGCTGGGCCATGCGGGTGGGGGATGTTGAGCTGTGACTACCACTCCCATCATGCTATTGCCTACACCCCCCTTCCCAGCATGCCCATGCTTCCTTCCTTTTGACTCTGCTTCCCTGTGGGGTAGTGTGCCTGTGCTGACAAGATGGCTGACAGTGTTATCCTGGGGTTAGTTTGGCTACAAGTCCCATGTGTGTCCCTGTGCTTCACACAGCATAACCCAGGGTGGTGGTTCTTTGAGGGATATTTAATTAGAGTGTGAGGCAATGCATTCTCCCAGGTGAGTTGTGTGGAGTTTGTGTTAGGGGTGTGTGTGAGAAGAGCTGCTGGTAACTATGGTCAGTGCTGTCAGTCCTCCTTCCCATCCAGCCAGATATCCCACCATGGAACGTGCTTCCATTGCAGGGAGTGCAAGTTTGCTTTCAGGATGTCAGTCAGTGGTGTCCTGCTGTTTGTTGGTGCACAGTTCCCAGCAGGGCCTTGTGCTCCCCACAGCAGTACCCAGTGTCAGCCATCTTGTCAGTTATTTTCCACTCCCTGTGATGTGAGCATGGTTCAGAGTGGTGTTGATGGGCGAATTGTGAGGGTGAGCAATATCTGTGACTACAACTCCCATCATGCTATTGGCTACACTGACTTGACCAGCATACACAGAATTCCTTCCTTTCAGTGGGCTTCCCTGTGAGGTGGTGTTGTAGTGGTGGCTACATATCTGACTGTGTTTGTTGGTTAGATTTGTGCCACTGCCTAGCTGTATTTGTTGTTGTGTTTGTACATGTCATGACACAGTTACATATCACTATGAGATGGCATGTATTGAGTTGATCTGACTGACATACACATCTTGGGATGATTATCTTTTGGTTGGTGTGTATTTGCTAAGGGTGCATGGTTTGACTGTCCCCTTGACAGTGATGTGTGTGTATTGTCACAGAATATTGTGTATATTTGTTGTGTACTCACCAGGCTCTGGGATGTTTGATAGTCCATATACGCTCACTGGTGGTAGGATGGCCCGCACCTTCTCCTCCGTGGGCCTGAGGTATACAGGTTTGGCAGGAGGGCCACTGCCGGTGTGTTGGCTCAAGGCGTAGTCCTTCTTTAGTAGGTCCTTGACCCTCCTGCGCACGTCATACCACCTGTTCTGGATGTCTTCCTTTGTGCGCAAACATGGTGATTGTGCATTCACCCTGTCGACGATCCTCTCCCACATCTTGGTTTTCTGCAACATGGGGGTCTGTTGGACCAGTGTACCAAACAGCTGTGGCTCTACCCTGAGGATCTCATCTACCAGGACTTCCAATTCACTGTCTAGGAACTTTGGATTCTTCTTTGGGGGCATGGTGATGGGTGGTGGTGGTGAGTGATGTGTGTGTTGGTGTGCAGGTGAGGGTGTGTGAGTGTGGGTTTTGCTGGGTGTATGTGAGGGTGCTATTTGTTGAGGTGCTGATGGTGTGTGGCTTGTGTGATGGATGAGCTGTGAGTGTGTCTGTGGTTGCTGTCTGTTGGTGTTGTGTGCTGGCAGGTCATTTGAATTTGCAAAGGATCATGGTAGGGATTTGTGGCCTTTATATGGGTTGAGTTGTGGGTGTGACTTTGTTCCATGTTCCCCCCCCCCACTATTTATTGGCTTTGTAATTGCTTGTTTGGCCCTTTTTTGTGTGTTTTTTCCTTTGTAGTTTTTGTGCATGTAGGAGACGTTCTTCTGACCGAGTAGGACGCTGCAGTTGGTCTCGTGCGAGCTTCTCCGACTCGTTCACGCTGTATTTCTGCTGTGTTTCATGTGCGGCGTACGCGTCGGTCGCGGTGTATTGGGTTGCTTCGGCTCGCTGTTTTGTATGCGTGTCGGTCGTACGGCTTGAGCTCCGTGCGACTCGGTCGGGTTTTCCACGCATTGCAGCGTACTGTGCGGGTCGGAGTTCGCGGGTACGTTTCGTTCGGGTTCCTTCCTGGTGCGTGTCGGTCGGTTCGATTCGCGTTTTTTTCCGGCCGGATAGCTGTTTTCCGTGCGGTTCTGTCATTCGGCTTGTGTTCCGTGCGAGTCGGTCGTAAATCGCATGCATTTCATCGTACTAGGCGGATCGGGCTGCACCGGTACGTGTCGGTCGGAATAGATTCCCGATCCGAGTCGGTCGGTACGTTTTCCGGCCTGAATCGGAATCGGCCCCTTTGTGTCGAATTGTATTATGTTATGTGTAAGTCGAAATCTTGAAGCTTCCGGGAAGTAGGAAGTGGACACGTGTGGCAAGAGAAGTCACACGGAATTGTGCATTGTCTGATTTTCAAAATTGGTGATAACACAGGATTGTGTTATGATAGGGACATTTTATGTATAAAACGCGTATGAGTGAAATAGCAACAGGTTTTCTTGTGAAACTCTGGCCTTAATTCTCAGGAGCAGTGTAGTCTCCACATGTGTTTTATCCCCAGAGAAACGGGTTTACCCCTTGCTTGTGAGAAGGGTAAGGTAGAGAGAAGTGCTACACTTATCGAACGAAACAGTATTCTTGTAAATTAGAACAACTATTTCTTTTGTTTAGCGAAAACAGACAATGGAAATGTGTTTTATGTTGTAACTAATAAAATTCAGTCGGGAAAAGAAGGTAAGAAAACTGCCGATAAATATTGTAAAGGAGGGGTCAGAAAAGACAGGAGTAGAACTGACGTCAACAAAGACCGCGCTGGTATTGGCCAGTTGTGGGGGAGCGAAGAGTTCTTGATTGGTGCGTTAGTGTGAGGACGCGCTGGTATTGGTCAGTTGTGAGAGTGATGTGGAGCTTTCGGATTGGTGCGTTGGTGTGAGACGCGCTGGGATAGGTCCGAATAGCCAAACAGTAGAAAGAATAGCGTAGTGAAGAATTTCGTGAGTTTATTGGAGAGAAGGAATCGAGCAGAACAATATGGCTTATTATGAGTATGGTAGAGAGAAACAGTCATGGTTCGCGAAGGTTAAAAACTTTTTCAAGAAAGACAAAAAGGTAGTGACTAGGGAAGGAGAAGTACTTCCTCCGCCGAAGACGCCAGCTTCTCATATGATGTTGAAATATGGCTATCATACTTGCATTTGGTTGGAAAATTGGGCAAAATATACCCAAAACGATGGAGTATTGGTGTTTCCAGAAAATGGTTCATTTAGCACAGCTGCTCTTCGGAATTTGAGAGAGAAAATGATGAAACTTGAACCGAGACCTAGACCAACACAGTTTGAAGCGTTAGGTGAATGGGAAGATGAGATGTATGAAAGAGAAAGACACAGAGGTGCAAAGAATTATAGTTTAGTCCATGGAAGAGTATGGGGAATGAATCATGAAGACAGGATGAGACGATGGAGGTACGCTAACATGACAGATGGATTGTTTCCTGTCAGAACAGTTGAAGAAGTTACAGGGAGAAAGTGTACAGAGAAAAAGAAACATGCAGTTACAGAGAGGTATGGGTAAGGAGTTAGTGACAAAGAGGATGAGTTGCTGGAAGACATTTTAAATAGAAAACCACCTCCATATCAACAGAATTCTGCGGTGGTGACTCCAAATGCACCACCAATGGAAACTGTGAGCAGTCAAAGCCCTGAACAAAATTATGAAATAAATAGGTCTTATGAAAAATTAGCAAGAACCACAAGAGAACTGACTTAGAAAATAAGAGAATTAACTATGAACATGGAAGCCGTGACTGTGCCAGTGACAATAGGACCAGTAATACCGGTATTTGAAAACCAAAGAATAGATGAGCATTCCTTGACAATTCCAATGAACTCGAATATGCAAAGAATGAGAGAAGGGATAATCCCAGAAACTAGAGAGACAAGAGATCCGGTTGGCTCATATAGATCGAGTCCACCTACAAATTTGACGGCTAATGAGAGTCAGATAAATAGGATTCCTATGGGAACTGAGTCAGCAACTGAGACCCCAGAAAGAAGTACAAATTGGATAGAAATAAATAGTACCCCTGTAGGTCCGACTCCAGAAGAATTAAATGAGTGGATGAGGAATTTACAGAAGAAAGATGCAGAACCACAACCCTTAGATGTAATCAGACTAAAAATAGACATGGAAGAGTTGATTTTAGGGACTATTGGTACAGATAGATTGAAATCCTATCAGGATGATGAACTCATGTTTATGTGTAAGAGTGTTACATGGAGAGCTAGGAATTTGCATGAAAAATTGGAAGAAACAGCGAATGAACTGGGAGTAGAATTTGGAAAGATCAGAGGACTGCAGAAACCGTATAGGGTAGATTTTAGTGAAAAGGATATAGAAAATCTGAACACATCAGGACGATTAACTCAGATAAAGGAACTGATTGTGTTATTGAGAAAATGGGGAGATGTGTACAGATGGAAGAGCAGATGGATAAGAAGAAAGGAGGGAACAACCGATAAAGCATCATTGGCTTTTCCGGTAAAGGAAAAAGAACCAATAGCACTGGAATACCCGATGAGGGAAACTCCAAGAGGAAGCTATGTACATGTTCCATGGTCCAGACAGGATATATTGTCATTTACAAATGACTTCCCAAGATTGAGAGAGAAACCCGTAGAATGGTATAGACAGGTAGAAAGATTTGTAAAAGTTTCAAAGGTGTTGTAGGAAGATCTGGATGGATTGTTTGAAATTGTAGTACCAGCAGACTTATGGACAGAATGTAAGTTTACGATTGATTGGCCGAAGGAAGAATATCCTAGAGATGCAAAAACTGGAGCCCCAGGTCCAGAAGTAATGAGAAAGTATGAACAAGCCATCACGTTTTTGAAAAATAAGATTCCACCGAAAGAAACAGATTGGGTAAAGATTTATAGAACAACTCAAGAAAGTAAGGAATCTGTGCATGCCTAATACGAGAGGTTGCTTTTGGTTTTCAAACAGTATAGTGGTTATGAGACGTTGAGTGAAAAGGACATGAGTCATTTTGTATACAGATTTGTATATGGATTGAAACCAGAAATAAGTGAAATGATTAAGCAGCATATGTTGTGTTGGCAGAATAGCACTGTAGACGAGGTATTAAGGTATGCCAAATATTGTAGTGATGACATTGAGTGTAGACAGCGCAAACTAAAAGAACAAGCATTGGCATAGCCAATAGGTCTCGCCTTTGGGACCTTATAAGTATTTAGTTATGCAGCACAATATCCTTGGTGCAACAACATCAACTGTTGCATGGCTAAACACTTATACGGTCCCAAAGGCAAGACCTATTGGCTATGCCAATGCTTGTTATATATTTTTAAAGATCAATAAATAGTCTTGCAAGTGACAACGCATGCGCTGTTTCTGGCGAGTCCTAAAAAGGCCATCTGAAATGTGCTTGATATTCTTTGAGACAATTTTGCTCAATCAGGCATTGTGCTACTACTTTTATAAAATGGTTCTTATAGGTACCCAAATTGCACACTTCTAGCATAGCAGACACCTGGACATAATTATGCTGTTACTTTCTGTCGACATAGAATTCTTGTGTTAGATCTCCTTCCTCACAGTCTCTCTTGTAAACAAATGCTGCTCATGCAAAGGAATGTCTATATTACTGATGTTCTCAGTGCCAGGCTCCTTGTGTCATTCCATTTACTCATAACTGTTCCCGCTACAAGATAGTAATGACCTTAAACTTGGTATGGCGCCACAAATGATTCAAGGATGACACACTTAAACATGGAATTGAGTTATTGACCTTGTATGAGTACTTTAATCATGAGCATTGTATCAGTTTTAAGGCAGCTTCCAGTTATTGCATCGCTCAAAAAGGTGTAAAATGAGAACTCTGTTTGATTATATATAAATAACTGCTTCTTTCACTTGTGATGAAGTAGCACTTAAAGTGTCACATATGTGGCAATCAAATGTTAGTTACGAATAGGCACACTGAAAAAGTGGAAATGTAACACATCGTAAGCATGCTGATAACTTGGCAGCAAACGTAACGTAAGGAAATTTACGTTAACGTAATGTAAGATAACATGGCAGCTAACGTAACGAAGCTACAATAACCTCAAGTCACAAATGTGGATACATTCAAATATCCTTAAACCTAAGGGAATATTGAGTTTGCATGCAGTATTAGATTTCGAACACTTACCATTTCAATTTCTTGTAACAACCAGAGAAAGCCAAAGCAGGAAGTAACCAGCCTGTATTTAGAAAAGTAAATCCCCCGGAATGCCGTGCACCCAAAAAAAAAGCGCGCGCACGTTAATTAAACCCAGATGGCCCCTGCGCGCGCTGTAAGAATGCGGCCGCGAAAGTGAAAGCAACTAAAACAACAAAGCTTTGAAGAGAGGAGCGGGGGCGAGCGAGCGCGGCAGCCTGCTGAGCTGACCACACGCTCGTGCGTCTTGGCCTTTTGCTTGCGATTACCCGCACGGCCGCCATGTGTTTCCTATTATCACGCCCGCGTCTGGGCATGATAATTGGAAACAGATGCCGGCCGTGCGGGTAACCGCACAGAAAAGGCCATGATGCACGAGCGTCTGGTCAGCTTTCTGAAGCCCCTACAAGAAGTCTCGCGCTGCGCACTGCAACGCTAGACGCGAGACCTAATAAGCGATGTGGGCACAAGTAAAGGTTGCAGAGAAATAGGAAGCTCAAATGAATAATCAGTCTAGTGATGCAGGACAGACTAAATCCAAACCGAACATAGGTAAAGGAAAAGGTCAAATGATTATAGAAGAGGCTAAAAAGAAATGGCCATGCCATAATTGCGGAAAGTTAGGGCATTGGAGAAACAAGTGTAAAATTCCTCCAAAAACTAATACGGAAAATCAACCATTAAATCCACAGGTGCAGAATGAGGTGAGTTATCAAGAGCTGCAGCAACCACAGGTAGTTACTCAACAGAGTCAGGTGCCACAACCACCTCTTCCAAAGAGTGTAAACCCTCAGAGATACAGTGCAGAGGCAGGATTCTACGGAGGAGAGCAGGTAACAAAATTGCCGCGCGCAGCTGCAGTGTCGCAGTATTGGTTACGGCAGGATGGAAATGAATCGGACGGAAGTTTATGACAGTGCCTAGGAGAGGAGGAAGAGTGCGTGCTTGGCGCAACTCTAGAGGTAGATCAGTCCGGTCCATTTGTGGATGGAGAAGTGAATGGTGTAAATGTTACATTCCTTGTGGACACTGGAGCTACCCGTTCTACTGTTAGATCAGTGGAAATACCAAACCTTCCTCTCCAGGAGAAAATATCCAAGTTGTAGGTGTTACAAACAGACAGATTAAAGCGCCTCTTACTAAACCAGTAGAGGTGAAAGTGGGACCATTTAAAGAGATGCATCGGTTTGTGGTATGTGATTGCAGTCCTGTAAATCTGTTAGGACGTGATCTGCTTAGTAAAATGAATTGCACCATCTATTGTACCCAAGATGGTATTGCCTTTTAGACACCAGATGAGGATGTCTTGTACAAAATGACAATGGCAGAACTAGAACCAGGAGTGAATGACATGTTTCCTGTGTTTGATGCGGAAAACATCCCAATTGAATTGAAAGGAGTAGTCAGATCTGATGTATGGGATCTCACAGGCGAAGACATTGGGCTAATGAGAGGAGTAGACCCTGTAAAAATTACTGTAAGAGAAGGAACAAATTACCCAAATACTCCACAGTATAAATTAACGCCAGAAATTATTGAAGGAATAACACATGTAGTTAATAAAATGATTGAACAAGGAATTTTGAGAGAGTTGATGAGTAGTCCATGTAATTCACCTATAATGGGATTGAAAAAGCCGAATGGAACATATAGGATAGTACAGGACTTGAGGAAGGTAAATAAAATTGTTGTCCCCTGTTGTCCAATTGTGCCAAACCTGCTGTAATACTATATCAGATTCCACATGATGCAGAATGGTACACAGTTATTGATTTGTGCCATGCATTCTTTTCTATTCCATTGCACCCTGACAGCCAGCCATTATTTGCGTTCCGGTTCGGAGAGCGTATTTTGGCATGGTGCCGAATTCCTCAAGGGTATACAGAAAGTCCCTCAATCTTTAATCAGATCCTAAAGAAATCATTAGAAGATTTAAAAATGCCTGAAAAATCTGTAATGGCCCAATATATTGATGACCTACTAGTGGCATCAAAGACCAAGGAAGCATGTGTTACAGACACAATTGCTTTACTGAATCATTTGGCAAAAGGAGGGCACAAAGTGTCCCCGTCAAAACTGCAATTTTGTCAACAGGAAGTACAGTATCTAGGTCATAAGATTGAGAAAGGGATGCGAAAGGTGACGACAGAAAGAATAAGGATTATCCGAGGAATGAGAGCTCCGATGACACAGAGAGAGGTGAGAATGTTTCTTGGAATGGTTGGATATTGTCGACAGTGGATAAGTGGATTTTCATTAATTGCAAAACCTTTACAGCGATTGACAAAAAGAGATGTCAGAGATCCGATTGAGTTGAATGAGGAAGAAATGAAGGCTTTCAAAGAACTGAAAACAAAGTTGTGTGAAGCACCGGCATTGGGAATGCCTGATTATGAAAAAGAATTTGAGCTGTATTGTAGTGAAAGAGATGGTTGTGCATTTTCGGTGTTAGTGCAAAGGCATGGAAAAATGAAAAGACCAATTGCTTATTTTTCAGCTGTCTTAGACCCAGTAGCAAAAGCATTGCCTGGATGTCTGAAAGCAGTAGCTGCTACTTGTGTGAGTCTGGAACAGAGTGAAGGCATTGTGATGGGGTATCCACTGAGAGTATATGTTCCACACTCTGTTGAAATCCTTCTGACTAGAACCAAAACCCAATTCATGACACATAGTCGGCTGACTAGATATGAAAAGGTGATTTTGAGTGCAGACAATGTAACCATTGATAGATGCACAAGTGTGAATCCTTCAACTTCACTGCCAGATGAAGAAAATGTAGGAGTCAAAGATGAAGTCGATCATAAGTGCCTGGACGTACTTGAATTTTGCACAAAGCCTCGCCCAGATATTAAAGATGAACCCTTAAATGAATCAGATTATGTGATGTTTGTGGACGGGTCAGGCCTGAGAACAAGTGAAGGAGTTTTGAGTGCTGCGTATGCTGTGTGCACCGTAGCAGCCATAATGGAAGCATCCTGTTTGAGAGGGATACGTTCAGCCCAAGTGGCTGAGCTGATTGCTCTGATTCAAGCTTGCAAGCTGGGAAAGAACGTTCGAATTACGGTGATCACAGATAGCCAGTATGGCTTCGGAGTGGTCCACGACTTTGGACAGATCTGGTCCCAGAGGGGTTTTCTGACTTCTGCAGGAACTCCTATTAGGAACGGTGAGTTTGTGAAGAAATTGCTTGAGGCGATACAGCTGCCTAAACAGATTGCAGTGGTGAAGTGCGCTGCACACAAAAATGGGAATGATTATATTACAGTGGGAAACCACTTTGTAGACGAAATAGCTCAATACTGTGCCAGAAATATGGTCTCACTAAACAGAAGAAGAGAAAGAGAGAATGTTTCATGTCCCTTGCTGTTTACTAACACGGTTGAAACCTGGGATGAGGTAAGACAATTGCAGGAAGAAGCAGATGAAGAGGAGAAAGATGGTTGGATAAAAGCAGGCTGCAGACAAAAAGAGGAGGTTGAAGTTTGGGTTTATTATTTATTTATTTATTTATAAAGTTTTATATAGCGCAAACTTGATCCCGAAGGATATCAGAGCGCTTTACAGTTTGAGGGGAAGGAAGGTAACAAATCAAAACATGAGTCTAATATGGTGAATCTAATAGGCATTAAATCAGATAATGCACACATAACAGATCCTTCATAAACCTGAGTGAACGGGGAATGGGCTATACGATGGAGCAAAGTGACGTAAGGGAGTAAGTACAATAATCATATATAGGAATAATATTCAATATCAAAACGATAAACAGAACGTGAGTCAGATGGGGAGTCTAATGGCATTGAATCAGATGGTGAACACCTACCAGATCATTTATACCCCTGGGAGAACGAAGAGTGGGCTAGGCGATGGGGCATAATGACTTAAGGGGAGTAAATACAATAATCATGTACAGGAATAATAACCAAACAAAATAATAAACTTAAACAGGGATAATAACAAATGCTATGGTATGTCCGATGTGCTTAGATGGTGAATCTAATAGGCATTGAATCAAATAGTGCACACATAACCGATCCTTTATAAACCTGAGTGAACGGGGAATGGGCTATACAATGGAGCAAAGTGACATAGGGGAGTAAGTACAGTAATCATATACAGGAATAAAAACCAATACCAAAACAATAAACAAAACAAGAGTCAAATGGGGAGTCTAATGGCAATGAATCAGATGGTGAACACCTACCAGATCATTTATACGCCTGGGTGAACGAAGAGTGGGCTAGGCGATGGGGCATAATGACTTAAGGGGAGTAAATACAATAATCATGTATAGGAGTAATAACAAAAACAAAATAATAAACATATACAGGGATAATAACAAATGCTATGGTATGTCCAATGCGCTTAGAGCTAACAAATGTCCCTCATGTTAAGGTAAGAACTTATTCATGAGGAATCTTTTTGCTTCCAGTTTGAAAGCATCCTTTGAGGAGATCCTCCGAATTTCCGGTGGAAGAGAGTTCCAAATTTTTGGAGCAGAGCCAGAGAAGGCTCGTTGGCATGTTCTTTTTTTGCGGAAGATCTGTGGTTTTAAGAGGAGGGAATTTGCACTCCTTGACGGTCTACCCCCTCCAGATAGTTCTAGTTTTTGTGCGAGGTAGATGGGGGTTTTGAAGTGTAGGGCTTTGTGTGATAGGCAGGCAATCTTCAGTTGGATTCTAGCTTCGTAAGGTAGCCAGTTTAGAGATTTTAAAACCGGGGAGATGTGTGCCTTTCGCTTAGTGCCCGTAATCAATCTGGCCGCCGCGTTCAGTGACGCCTTTAGGGGGGCCAAAGTGTATTTTGGGAGGCCACATAGCGTAGCACTGCCATAGTCAAGTCTCGGCAAGACAAGCGCTTGGACCACTTGCTTGAAATCTGCTTGAGGTAGGAAAGGTCTGAGATTCCTGAGTGTTCTCAGAAGGTGGTTAGCTCCCTTGCACACGTTGCTAATGTGAGTCTTCATATTCAGATGCTTGTCCAGGGTAATTCCTAGAGATTTAGCTGAGTCGATAGTGCGGGGGGAGCAGTTGAAGGCGGTGAGTTGGTTCATCCATAGGTCGATTATAGGAGTGTGTTTCGGGGGAGAGATGAGGAGGAATTCTGTTTTGGCGGTGTTTAGCAGTAGGTGGTTCTCAGTTAACCAGTTTTGGGTCGTCAGTAGGGTGGAGATGAGTGAAGTGATATCATCCGGGGAGGAGATTTTCAGATAGAGTTGGGTGTCGTCTGCATACATATGGAAGCGAATGTCCAAAGATTTTAGAACATTAGCTAATGGTTCCAGGAACAAATTGAAGAGAATGGGAACCCCCATGCTGACTGGGGATGGCTGGGAGAGAGAGTGGTTCGCTTTAACTCTTTGGGTCCTGTGCTGCAGGAAGGACGAGAACCAATGCAGCACCTGACCCGAAAGGCCCATCCTATGCTCCAGAATGAATAGGAGGTTGTCGTGATTGACAGTGTCAAATGCGGAGGAAAGGTCAAGTAGGATAAGGAGGCAGGATTCATTTCGATCGAGCATTATTAAGATGTCATCCATCACGTGGGTAAGAGCCGATTCAGTGCTGTGCCCACTACGAAAGCCAGATTGGTGTTGGTCCAGGAGATGGAAATTTTCGTTGTACGCACATAGTTGTTACGGGACGCATTTTTCAAGGAGTTTGGCTAGAGTGGGGATGCTGGAGATAGGTCGGAAGTTGTTAAGATCTGTACTGTCAGCTGTGGTTCTTTTTAATATCGGTGTTACCTGAGCCTCTTTTAGGCATTCTGGGATCGTGCCTTGTGACAGAGATGCATTGACGATCTTTGTCCAGAATGGGGAGATTTCATCCTTGATCACTTTGAAGATGGTAGGTGGTAACGGGTCACTGAAGTGATTAGATGGGTTGATACTCCGAAGAACCTTCTTGATATCATTTTCAGTGAAGGGGGTAAAGGTGTCCCAGGAAGCGTTGTTCTTGATACCCACGCTACATGTTGCTATCTTGTCTAGTACGGCCCGTGGGGGTGCAGGTTCATTAGGTAGCAGTAGAGCCCTCCTGGTTTCCAGATCCATGTTAATAAGTCTAGTTTTCTCAGTAAAGAAGGCAGCCAGATCATCACATGAGGGAGGTCTGACTTCAGAGGCCGATCGGTTAGGGGCAACCACCGATTGTTGTTTAACCAGCTCAAACAGTTCCTTGGGTCGATTAGCCGCTTGGTTAAGTTGGGATCTGAAATACTCCGCCTTCGCTGTCTTGATTTGTTTGTTATACGAACTTCTGGCTGCTCTAAGGTTTTTTAGATGGTCCGCAGATGGAGTGGTTCTCCAGGAACGTTCTATGGCCCTTAGATTGCGACGTTCCGAGTTAAGGTTAACATTGAACCAAGGTTTAGATATTTTTGCAGGTGCATTTTTTTGTTGTAGTGGGGCCATAGAATCCATGATGTTGGAAATAGAAGAGTTGTAGAAGTCTGTGAGAGCATGGACTTCAAGTATATCCAATTGGGGAGAGAGGGCCCGATTACAGCGGGTTGCTAGGTCAGCTGTGTTGATATCTGAGGTCCCTTTTCCAAATCTTTGGTTTGGTTTTTTGAGCCTTACTCTGATAAACCTCAGAGTTAATATGGAAGGAGATGATGTGATGGTCCGACCAATCACATGGTATGATGGAATCCAATGAGATGGTATGATCTTTGGAGATGATGAGGTCTAAAGTTTCCCCTTTAATGTGAGGAGGCTGGTCACAATGTTGAATCAATTCGTGGTCATTCAAGAAGGAATTGAGGCATGAGACTGCTTGGTCATTGGTGTTAGACCAGTGAAGGTTAAAGTCCCCAAGGTAAATGTGGGACTGGACTGAGTCCACATTGCCGGAAATGATTTCCATTAATTGTTCAATGAAGGGGAGATTGTCGCCTGGGGGGTGATAGAATGTGTGTAATTTGCAAACCAGATGGTTGTTACTGGAGATGTTGAGACAAAGGTATTCGCAAGATACTGGAGCAGAGGACTCTGAAAGGGAGACCGCAAGCGTGCTCCGATGTATACAAGCTAGGCCTCCACCCAGCTTCTTAACTCTGTCAAGACGAATTATGTCGTGGGTGGGGGGCACCAAGAGGTCAAGAATTGGAGTGGACGAAGGGTTGAGCCAAGTTTCTGTGAGGATAATGATATCTATCTCATTCTGTTGTATGAGGTCGAAGATCTCGGACGCGTGTTTGCTAGCAGACCTACAGTTGAGTAGTATGCATTTGAGTGGAGCCGGAGTATAGGGGAGGAGTCTGAGTGATGTTCACTCTCTTGAGGTTATCGTTGTTTATGGCTCTGAGGTTGTGGTGGGGTACTCTGTTTGGGTTAGAATGAATGGTTTGAATTATTCCCTTTGGACTCGTGATGAAGTCCGTGTTGGACGAATAAGACTTGAGAAGGCATTCAATTTCAATGGGCGTGAGACAGGACGCTCTTCTTGGGCGAGAGGCTGCATTAGGTAGGGGAACAGAATTGGAGATGGTAAGTGATAGGGGGTGGTCACGGGGAGCTGTGACAGTGGCGCTGGCGGGGGCTCTGGGCCGGTTCGGACTAGAGAGGAGGTGGCTTAACAAGGGGAGATATTCAAGTGAGAGGGCTTTCAAGCCGTGGAGTTCGAGGGAGAGAGGGTGCAGCTGGCGGGAGATATCGTCCAAGCGTGCCAACATGTCTGGGTGTTGGGAGAGGGAAGGAAATTGAGTGTGTAGATCTGGAGAGGGGGAGGGTGACTAAGTGTGTTAGAGGGGTCCGGGGCGGTAATGGGGGATACCCTGGGAGACGGTAGGTCCCTGAATATGAGCGGTGTTCCAGGATGCATAGACCAGGAGGTTGATTGAGTGTGGAGAACTGCCAAGGGGGTAGGGTGCCTATGTGCGTTAGAGCGGTCAGAGGCGATAATGGGAGATTCCCGAGGAGGGGGTTGGTCACTGAGTGTTAGAGGTGTTCCAGGGAGTATTGATAAGGGGGTTGGAAGTGGTGATAGGGTTAATGGTCGCGAAATATGTAATTCGAACAGTTCAGCATCCGGCAGGGGCAAGGGAAGGGTGGTGAGAGAGGAGGGATGTAAATCTGAGGGTGGAATGGGAGCAATGATTTTGAGTGAACTTGAAGTGGTTAGTGTTGTGTCTAGTCGCCCTGAGGTTGAGTTGTTAGCTACTGAGCTTTTGATCTTCAAAAAGAGTTTGTCGAACTGCTCTAGGTTTCGATTAGAGGCTTGAATGAGAACGATCCCATTGTTATAGATGGTAATGGTGAGATCTATTTTGTGGATGGGAGAGGAAGTAATAGAAAGACTAAATCCATGGGGTGTTTGCACTGGAAAAATGATATGAGAATTTTCCTCCATTGGGCTCTCTTGTTCGTGAAGAAGATTAGGTCGGACATGGTGTTGCCATTGTACATGCTGAAATATGTGTCTGATATAAGTGTTTCCGTTTTTTTTTTTTAATTAAGCTGTGTTTGAGTTTTTTTGATGCGTTCTTAGTGAGGTTAGGTGGATAAGTGAGCTTAAAGGCACTGAGGCCCACTTTAGAGAGCGATCCTTCAATCGGGATGCTGGTGTTGGTCACCATGGTGAGCGTAAACCGAGGAGAACAGCGATGGCAAGGGAAGAAACCTGTCACCCCAGCTTTGTCAAGGGCGAATGTATACTAAAAAGCTCCCAGTAAACAAATCCAGCCATCATAACATTCAGTGGGCGGAATGAGTGGAAAAAGCCATTCCAAGATGGCCACCACGTAAGTCGAGGTTAGCTCCTCTATTCATACGACTCCTTTTTTAGTAGTCCTTTTTTTGTTTTAGTGCACAATCTACAGACCGAGACCATTCTCCATGTCGAGGCCTTGGTTTACGTGTGATGCTGCCATGATGGTCTTCCCTCAGGGCTACAGGAAACAGGATAGCCACCATTTTGAAGTTCACTAGAAGATAATACCCTTCATTTTAAGTCTACTGTTTAATTCACGCCCTTTCTACTCCCGCAAGGCAGTTCTTCCACTATAGGAAATTCTATACTCCAAGCATAATGAAGTGCCTTCCCAGTGTGTTCAGAGTGACGGCCACTTATTGCAGTATTATACCTCTATTTGTAATTTGTATCTTATGTATCCTGCACACTTGTCACTTTTTCCTCTTGTAACGTATACCTCTTATTGTATCTTGTTTGGTTTTGTTATTTGCACAATTGTCATTTTTCCTCATGTACTGTAACGCTTGTTATTGTATTATGCTCACTTGTAACCTTCTCCTCCTGTAATGTTACTGTTCCTATTGTGAAGCGCTCTGACACCCTCGGGTAAAGTCCGCGCTATACAAGAACGCATGAATAGATAATTGTGGCGAGGAGGGATCTGCTTTTCAGCAGTTGTCCTCTTACTATCTCTGTCCTTCCTACTGCCGATAACTGGGCATGGCGGCCATTACCGGGTCAGGCACCGGTGAGTGGTGGACGGTGTTGCCAGCTCGGGACTTTGCTGGCCGTAAAGGGGGGGGCGCGCCTTGCTTGGGAGCTGGAGATGGAGGCTGTTGCCCTGGCGTTCTGCGTACCTTGCTCCTGGTACTCACTTGCTGGCATGTCGTTCCGGTTTCACGTTGTTGGCCGGGGCGGCCATATTGGCGTCAGGCAACCGGGGGCAGTTTGGAATGGAGTTGCGACTCGGATGCATCCGCGCCGAATTATTTCACCGCTGCTCCTGTCTCGGGCGGAGGCACCATGGGATTCGCCCGTGGGTGTGTGTCTGTGTGGATTTACAGTTGTTTCTTCCCCTAGTGGAGCATCAGTGGGGGTCGGGCACTAGGGATCCTACTTTTTACGGGTCTGCGTTTCCAGATTTCACCGGGCTGCATGGGTCTGTGTGCTCTTGCGGGCTCAGTGGCGTGCTTCTTGGCTCTTTACGGAGCCCTCGGTCAGTTAGCAGGCAATGGTGGGAACCTCCGCAACCCCAGGAAGTTTCGGTTTCGTTCCTGGGCTTCACTCCCTCGGACCAGCTTCTCCGCAGCTTTTTAGGTGGATAACAGCAGCGCTCACTCAGCTCCTTCGTTCCCTCTCTTGGGTAAACTAGTGGAGGGAACGTCCGGTGGTGTGTGGATGGGGGGACATGCCGGGATTTCCACCGTGAATCGGTGATCCAAGTGTCCGGGACCCCAGGGCCTTCGGTTTCGGTTTCTGTTGCCGGGCTTCAGTCCTTTGTCCGGATTCCTTATGTTATTATCGGATGGCGGCAGCGCATAAACTGGCCCCAGACCTCTCCTTGCCTGGTCCGGTGGGTGGGTCGGCAGATGGAGGTGTGCAGGGGTGGCAAACTGGGATTTGCACCTAGTTTGGTGATCCTAGTGCCGGGGAGCTCTGTTGTGGAGCTCCTTCCCAGCGGCCATTTTGTATACAGTTTCTAGAGACGAAAGACCAGTTATGCCTCATAGCATGATCTCTAACATGGCACGGATGTACCATGGACAAGCACAAATTGGTAGGGATGCCATGATTAGACTTTTCAAACAAACTTGGTACAACACGAAATTTAGGGCTATAGCTTAGAGTCTCTGTCAAAGATGTCTTACATGCCATCAGATAAATCCTGGAAGGAAAACAGTAGTGAGTTTGGGAACCATAGGACGTGAAGGAGGTCCTTTTACCAGAATGCAGCTAGATTTTATTGAAATGCCCCCGAGCAATAGGTTAAAATATGTCCTTGTGGTCATTTGTTTGTTTTCTCGTTGGGTGGAAGCCTATCCAACAAGAAGGAATGATGGCGTTACTGTGGCTAAACTCCTACTGAGAGAATTCATTCCGAGATATGGTTTTCCAGTAACGATCAAAACAGATAGAGGAACACATTTTCAAAATGAACTGATCCAAATAATATGTGAAGCACTTGACATTCAACAGAAATTGCACTGTGCCTACAGACCAGAGGCTTCTGGAGTGGTAGAGCAAGTAAATGGAACAATAAAGAATAGGTTAGGGAAGATGTGTCAAGCCACAGGACTCAAATGGCCCGATGACCTGCCATTGGTGTTGATGACCATCAGAAGCATACCTGACAGAAAAACAGGTCTGAGTCCTCATGAAATAATCATGGGACGAGCAATGAGGCAAGCACATGTACCTGTCAACAAACTGCTGACTATAATTGATGATCTCATATTGGACTATTGCAAAGGATTGGCTGATGTGGTACATTCTGTGTTTCATCAGGTTGGACCGGATGCGACCACTCTTGAAAGAAAACCAGCTCATGATTTGAGTCCAGGAGACTGGGTCCGCATTAAAGTCCATAGAAGAAGAAATTGCTTGGTTCCTCGCTGGGATGAGCCACGTCAAGTGATCCTGGTGACAACGACTGCTGTAAAATGTGCAGGTGTGAAAAATTGGGTTCATGCCAGTCATACCATCAGAGTTCCAGATCCTGAAGCTCGACCTGTAAGTCGACATCTGGAAATATCGGATAACAGTTCAGCATCCGAAGGAGAAGCTAAAACACACAGAGTTCCAGATCTTGAAGCTCGACCTGTAAGTCGACATCTGGAAGAATCAAGTACCAGTTTCACAACTGAGGAAGAAAGTGAAATTATCAGAGTTCCAGATCTTGAAGCTCGACCTGTAAGTCGACATCTGGAAATATCAGACACCAATTCGGCATCTGAAACAGACCAACCTGAATCTGATGAAAAACAAAAGAGGAAAACAGGAAACAAGAGAATTGATATTATAAACGAAGAAACTGAACAAAAAGACAGTGACAATGAACAGCCAAGTACAAGTTATGGAAAAATTCCTCCAGAGATAGTTAAGATAACTGAGGGAGACTTAGATTCAGATAGAGAGATAGGGGAAAAAGCGGAAGAAACATGAGGAGTAGTAGGGACAGAACAACAAATTGAAGAAAAACAGGGAAATTTAGATTTAGACAGAAAGATTAAAATAAATGCGGAAGAAAACCGAGGAGGGATAGAATCAAATGTTCAAACCGAAGAGTCACAAGAAGGTTCAGATTCAGACAAAAGAACTGAGATCATAAGCTTCACGGTTAGAGGAAGTGAGGTAAGGTCTGAGACAGAATCAGAAGAAAGTGAAGAAGAAAGAAAGCAAAGTATAGGATCAAGAAAGAGAACTTGGAGAGCTGAGCGAGAGGAAAAGGAAAGCGGACTGAAAAGGCCAAGAAAAGAAGACAATTACCTAACTTGAAATATAAGTCATCTGAGTGGCTATATATCGCATTGACCAATATTAAAGAGGAAGATAACAGTCACGAAAGCCCAGACGAAAGCTGTAAACAAATGGGTGAAAGTGAATTGCATCAAACCTGAAAAGACAAAGAAAGAAACAAGGACTGGACACCAAAATACTGAATAAGACAAGAAAGAGTTCTGGAAAGAGCTGAAGAAAGCACCAAAAAGGGACAAAAATTAAAAGGGTAGAGTGGCTGAAAGATCATTCTGAGGTGTGGTGACACATTTTCTGTACATATATATATATATATATATATATGTATATATATATATATATATATATATATATATATATATATATGTATATATATATATATATATATAGCTAGATAATAGTACAACATGATAGACACTGAGAATAGAAGATCTAAATGTGAGTTTTTACGTAGATGGTGTCAAATGTGTTTCTTTTGTACAGGATTGCTGGTGTTTATTTGGCTTATTTTAGCCATAGTAATACCACTTAGGTTAATTGTAGAAGAAACGTCTGTAAAAGGAAATAACACGAAAAAGGATAAAGAAGCTATCACACAAAACACTGCAGCATTAGTAGATAGTACTGATTTACATAGGGATAGGTCCATAACCGATTTCTCTAAAAATGTCTTCACGAAACTATTATATGAATATGTAGAAACAATGGATGTGAGAGATTGTTATGTATGTATGCAGTTACCTGCGTCTGTCACAGAAGGTGTGACCTATCATCACCTTCCTTTGACGTATGTGATAACTTGCAGCGTTCTAGCTAGTTTATTTTATAAAACAGGTAGATTAGAATATTATTACACTGATATAGACACTGTTTTTGCTAAAATTCCCGTAATCCCTGAATTAAATAAGGTGAAAGTTGCGAAAATGTTTGGAGAATTTTTCTTAGAAAGTAAAGATTTAACGTTAGAGTATATAATTAGACACAATCTTACCTGTGAACTAAAGAAAGAAGAAAAGATTTTCTTGGACATGGTAGAAAACAGAAGAGTTAAGTTTCAGAGAAAGATAGCAGAAGAAAAGATAAAAACACCACTTTGGGCGTTTGAAGAGAAAAATGAACAAGGAGAAACTAATGCAGCTATGGTTCTAGATTGGCCCCAACAGGGAAAATTGTGTATTAGCAGAAGTAAAACAAAATATGATAACTATTTCGTGGGTTCTAGTGAGTGCCGAGATACATATAAAATTTTAGGAGGATGGGGATTTAAAGGTGGAAAAGATCCAGTATTTCCAGGGATCTATTACATTTGTGGAAATAGAGCTTATTATAGGTTGCCGGACCATTGGTACGGAGCGTGCTATCTAGGCCTGGTCTTTCCAAAGATTTTTCATATGGAGAGAGGAACAAAGGAACACACGAGATAGGTACAGCATTAACACGAAGGAGAAGGGAAAGCTTCTCAGAAATAGTAGGTGACATTTTTGGAGCAGTGATACCAGCAGTGGGAATATCTTTGAATGCATACAAGATTCGGAAATTGTCTACAGTAGTAAATCCAGTATTTGTAAATCCAGTATTTGTAAAGCGCGAACAGCTACCCGAAGGCATCCCGGTGCTGGGGGCCGTCGGGAAGATTAAGCAAGCTATTGCCCAGAGTCACATGGTGCTGGGCTGACCTGCCGCCGGTGCCGGGGATCGAACTGTGAGCCCCAGATTCCAGCGTCAGTCGCCCTGGCCGCGACGCCACACCTCTTCCCTTATCAACGAATACTGCTGGAGGGTTATTGATGGTAAATACCGAAATGGTTGCCATGAGAGCTATGGTAATGCAAAATCGACTTGCCCTTGACATTCTTTCGGCAAAAGAGGGTGGAGTCTGTGGAATGCTGAAAGTCCAACATTGTTGCACTTACATTCCAGACAAAAGTGAGAATATACAGAAGTATATAAAGAATATTACTGATTTGCACAAAGAAATTGTCCCACTGGAGGTTGAAGGTGCTTGGGAGAAACTTGGTAAGAGTTTTTCCTCAATGAAAAAATGGTTCACAGAAATAGGTAGTTCTCTTATTGGGAAGATACTAATACCAGTAACAGTGATAATATTGGTAATGTTATTAGTGAGATTAGCATATGTGTGTATTAAAAGAAGGAAAAGACAAAACAGAGTAAAAAGAGAAAATGAGAAAAATAAACAAAGAGATCGGGAGATGGGAGAGATAGAATTAGAAGAGTTAAAAGAGAACATGTACAAAAGGTCTAAAAGACAAAATGAGAAAAACACTGTTGTATGAACTAACAAAAGCAAGTGGAGAAGAAACATTCTATCTGATAAATTGTGGGATAGGTTTTTGTGGTGATATTAAAAATCACCAAAGGGGGAATTGATGGAGCAGGGTAAATACAATAATTTATACCCCCTTGGAAAATTAATGAACTTTAATAAGTTAACAATATTAACTGTTTTATGGAGCATGAATTAATTAACAATTGCACCTTTTTAGTAAACACTACATAAGGGTAACCCGCAATTTGTGCAAAATCTAATTCATTTACAATTGTAAGGTTAATTAATCCTAATATTGTGATTTGCGTACTAATTAGAGTAAAATCGCATGATTAATGCTATGTAGTAGATTTGTATTATGGCAAAGAATGCGGATGGTAAGTAAAATGGCTTTAAATGTTGCTTCTGCTAGGTAACACCTAACACGGGTCTTTAGAATAATGGGTGGTAAACAGAAAGGCTTATTTTCTTTGTTTTAATTTGGTTGTGTTTGTTCTTATGATAGTTCGTTCGGGCCTGTTAGGCCATGCTGTGAAAATGGCTGCCGAAGCAGATGAGGTCACGTGAAGAGCCAAAGATGGCCTCTGAGCGAGAGAAATTGAGTATACTGAGTCACGTGGGTACGGACTGTGCACGGAGTGAGAGATGTCAAGGTCGCATTGACCTGCCATAAGGAGAGTGCCAAGGAAGACTCAGCGCGTATTCGTGGGAATGGATGAGAAAGTACTGAGCAAACAATGGACTAACTAGAATTTGACCATCAAGATTGCTACAAAATGAATGGACAAGTTGAATTGCTTTTAACCCAGGAATTATAAGATTCATTGTGTGTTTAAATGTCCCCAAAACCAGTTTGAACAAGGAAAGCGATGAGGTGATCGTCACCACCCCTCAAATGGACCAATTAGCGTGATTCTTGCCCCCAATGATTGCAACTTTTTGTGTAGTAAGCTAGAAAGTAGGGTATAAGAGGGTCTACTCTTGTTGGTTGGTGGGTTGGTTGGCTGCTGCTCTTTTTGCTCCTTTGCTGCTGCTGTGGCCACTGCTATTGACGCTATTGCTGCCATTGGTATTTTCTGCCATACCATTATTCCTATTTTTTTCATTTTTCCACCTAAATATTACGAGAGGACTCTGTCAATTATGATTTCGAACTGACTGGGGAAGGAACGAGACCTTTACGGGACATCTGTAAGGGAGGTCCGATCGAGGAGGCATTTAGCGGGACAGTCAGTCAGTTTGGGAATTCTATTCTGTGATCTACGGTTTATCTTCCATTTGGTGAACCATTCCTATTTTTGCATCTAAATAGGTAAATGCATTATTTTCTATTTTCTTTGATTGATTTCATATAAATGCTATTAATGTATTAAAGTGATTAATGAATAAGAATCTCACCCGTGCAATAGAAAATTTAGATAAAATTATGTTCTAACTTAAAATGAGTCTGTGGTTCTTTAGTTCATTAATAAGTTTAAAGTTTAACATGTTTAAGTGATTGAGCTGGTCTTAATCATCATCAACTTATTCTACTAGTTGGTCCATCGACCAAAGAGCGGAATACCTTGATGTTTAGAACTGACAGGATCGAAAAGCTAATTGTGAGAAGTTGGCCTGGCATATGCTGTCCACTAATTATAGTGGGCACCTTGCACCAGTCCAAACAACCCCTTATTGGAGATAGGTTAAAGACAACCTTTATTGAAAGCTATCCTAGTGGTAGCTATGGAGAGCAGCCTTCAGGCTAAGTCTTGAAGGAATGTAAAGCAGCTTGTTTTACCAGTCTATAATCTCTTGAGTGACCAAATGAAAGAGGACCACACCAGGTATATATTCAAAATATATGTATTTATTACTAAACACACCCCTCTAGTCTCTTTATGAGGCTAGAGTTCGAAATACATAAATTATAAGTTAGTTATCTACAGTAATAGCACAAATACACGTTTGAGCCCCAGGGGCGTACCAAACCATATACCAATAAAGTGGTATAAGAACCACGACTGAGCTAGACACAAGGCCTAGAGCCTGTAGAAGTGCTTGGACCACAAGGAACCACCCAAGGCAGTGACACAGGGGACCCACGGGGGACGCGTGCAGTGTATGAACACAGCCGCGAACCACCGTTAACTTCTATGGGGAAAGTCGCGATTAGAATTTAAAAGAAAAGGGACACTTAGAGGAGGACTTGGAGCAAACCCTTTGAGAACTAGGCTGTTCTAGTGTCAATACCCACGGGAGCACCGGAGTACTCGAGTTACCTCACCCAGGGGAGCCGGGTGCATAGGTGTCTTTCGGGGTCGGGTTTCGTCGTCGCTTTCTATGGCGATCTGCTGCAAAGTGCTGCTGGCGACCAAGTCGAAAGTGTTCGGGTGGATCCAAAGGTGGATCAAAGATCTGAAGAACCTGAAAGCAGAGGGGACAGAGTCTGGGTCACTAGCCAGTGACCAGAAAGGCGATGAGCAGATGCCCACCGATGTCGAGTGCTTCAGGTAGGTTGACGGTCGTCTTGACTCTTCAGCCACAAGGTCCAGGAGGCGTCGACGATGACCAGGAGCTGGATTCGAGCTGTCCCACGACGTCTGTCGATTGCAGGGGTGTCGACGACCGGATTGGACCCAACAAGCCTTGGCAACGGCAAGTCTCGTGGAAATAGAAGAAAGACGATGTTGCAGACCAGCAAGGTCTGGGGGACTCACCCAGCGAGGATAAGTCAGGGCACACCTGGAGCAATCAGGGAGCCCAAGCAGAAAAAGATTAGCCTTCGGGAGGGCCTACTAGCCAACGGACTAGCGACCGTGAAGGAGCCTCGAGACGATGCATGTGGAGCTGGCTCACAGGACACTCGTGGAGTGGAGGCCAGTGATCTTCAGTGCAGTTGGTGCTGGAGGCTGGGGCTACTCGGAGCCCAAAGCACGACTTCGTGGGAGACCCAGAAGAGGATGCACTTGCAAATGTGTTCGGTGTCCAGGGGCCACGGTTCCACGTTACCCACGACAGCTACGGGCCTCAGCTTTACTGGGGACTCAGGGCAGCCTCGGGGAAGTCTGGAAATCCACCTCTGGTGATGCAAAGACTTCGGCGTCCGACGGGAGCTTCAGCGATGCAGACCGGACAATTGCTTCTTTGGTGCCTGCCAAGCAGGGGAGTCACTCCTTGACCCCAAGGGAGATTCTTCAGTCCTCTAATCTTGAAGTAGAGCGTCGAAGGTCCAGGATTCTGTGTCAGAGTTTCGTCCAGGTTAATCTAAAGTCCTAAGGACTGGGTTCCCCTACTTATACTAAGGTAGGGGGTTGGACATACTCTGTGGCCCCACCTATGGGAGGGCCAGGGCAGAGGGGTGGTTACACCCCTTTCCCTTTGTCCAGTTTCGCGCCAGAGCAGGGGCTGGAAGCCCCTGAGCCGGTTTGAACTGGGGTATGCACAGGGACACCAAGTGTGCCCCCAGTGCAGGATTTCAAAGCACCCGAGAGTGCTCCCGCCCAGCCCCAAAACACACTATCCTGTCTGGGGAGGTGGTAACACCTCCCTGGGACAGGAAACCTATTGTCCAGGCCTCCCCTGCCGGAGTTTCGGTCAGCAGCAGGAGGCCAGACTCGTGTCTGTGGCAGCGGCATCCATTTTGTGATGCCAGGGCTCTGGAAAGTCAGTACCGGGTATACCGGTGTGTACATGTCTTTCCCTCTAGAAGGGTGGAATGCTACTCCCGCTGCCAGAACTGGCGGGGGGGTAGTATTCCAAGATGTTTGACACCAAACACGACATGTTTCCGTGCAGCCATCCCAAAGTTAGCATTTAACGCGAGGTTATAATGCGCTTAAGAGTATATGGTCAGGCTGCACTACAAACAGCATCAGAGAAGGGTCTCCGAACGCTGCAGAGGGGCCCAGCTCATGCAGGGGCACCCTCTCACATAGGAACCACGCACTCTGCCTTCAGGATTGATAATGCCTGCCATAGGAGTGACTTATAGGTTTATATGTGTGTATGTATGTAGTGATATAGGTAGCCTATATCACAGTAAGAGGTGCATGCACCACCTTACCCAGGCTGCAGTAGCAGACCTGTGGTGTCCTTTTGGCTGGCCTTCCAGGGGTGGCACAATACATGCTGCAGCCCCTGGTAGGCCTCTGAGGTACCTATGCCTTGGGTACATAGTATACCATATACTAGGGACTTATAAGGGCACTCCAGATTCCAATCAGAGATGTGCCTAAGGCACATGGAAACCATTTTATAGAGGAAGCAGATAGACTGGGGCCCTGAATAGCAGGATCCCAGTCCAACTAAGTCATAAACCAGCAAAACACCAGGAAAAAAGTGGGGGCAACCATGTAGTCAGATTCCACCTTCCTACATAACCCCCCCCCCAAACGAAAGGAGATAAGGCTAACCTTGGCCAGTTGAGCCTTTATTGACTAAGTGGCCATATAAGGAAGCACCTGCACTAGCATGGTTGCCCCCTATCTTATGGTCCACTAAGCAATCCCTCACCCTAAGGGTATGAGAGGGTCTCCACCATGGGGAATTACTACCTGTGGTGTGCTTTGGTAAAGTACAAGGCTGGTGAGGTGTCTGAGAAGGGAAGTGAGGCCCTAGGAAGGTTGGTCTCAGCTTCCTTAGATCACTGGTCACCATGTATGCCTGTCTTTCCATGACTGAGTTGCACTGTGCTCTAAGGGTCAACCTTTGGCTGCCTACAGCTGGGGGTTGGGTCCCTTTGGATGGACCACTGGAGGGACATGGCAGATTTGGAACCTTTTGTTCCCAGGTTTGCCCTTGCCTAACAGAGTCCTTCTGGGGGAGGTCCCTACACAAAGGTATGGGGGATCCCTCAGTGTGTTGAGGAATCTTCACCTGGCTAGGGCTACTAGCCTGGGTGCCCCTAATCTGCTGATGGGGGGTTCCTCTGGACAGGGGGCCCTGGGGGTCCACTGACCTCCCTGACCTCTGCAGCCCTGGGCTGACTGAGGCAGGGTAGAGAAGGGCAGGTTACCTGCTCCAGACTGGGTACCACCTTGGAAGGGTCCTCTGCCATCAGGGGTGGGGCCAGGCCAGGCCTGACTACCTCTGGGGCAGTTCCTTCACTAGGGGTAGGGTCAGTTCCCTGAGGAGGCTGACCCTTACCTACTGTCTGGAGGGAAGAAGACTTTTCTTCAACCCTTGTGCTCTCTTTTGGGGGAGAGTGGGCCATTCTTCCAGGCTCCATCTCTCCAAAATTTCCCTGGGCTGGGGCTGTGGCCATCACAGCCCCACTAACTTTACAGGGACGCCCAGCATTCTCAGATGGGTTTGGTGTTCAACTTCAGCCCAGGCTGAAATTTCCAGATCATTGCCCATCAGGCAATCTACAGGCAAGGTTGGGGACACTGCCACTCTTTTTGGGCCTGTGACCCCTTCCCAGCTGAGATTGACTATGGCCATGGGGTGATCTGTTCTGACACCATCAATGTTGGTCACCTGGTATTTAAACTCAGGTAAAAGCTGGTGAGGGGGGGACTAGGTTCCCTGCCACCATGGTGACACTAGCCCCTGTGTCCCTAAATGCCACAGCTTTCTGACCATTAATTATTGGCTCCAGTCTGTACCTGCCCAATGCACTGGGACCCATGGTAAAGGTGGCAAATCCTACACCACCATCAGAGTCAGAGGAGTCTGTTGAGGGGTCCTGTCTAAACTAGGGCCCACCTCTGTTCCTCTTGCAAAAGCACCTAACTTTTTGGGTACACTACTCCCAACTGGAGGATTACTACTGGTAGTACCAGAAGGGGTGGTAGTAGTTGTTGGAGGAACATTTTCTTTATTGCCAATCCAGGGGCAACTGGGATCAGTTTTCCAGTGTCCAGGCTTTTTACAGACATGGCAATAGGGTTTCTTTTCAGGAGAGGAAGGAGTTTGGGACCCACCCCCAGAAGAGGACTTTTGGGGCCCTGTAGTGGATTTATCCTTAGATTTATCCCCACCTTTCTCTTGGGACTTGGTAGAATCTTTCTTCTGGTCACCACCCTGATTCTTGGTCTTTACTCTGGTTCTGACCCATTTGTCTGCCTTCTTTCCCAATTCTTGGGGAGAGGTCAGATCAGAGTCCACCAGGTACTGGTGTAAAAGCTGGTTTTGACAATTATTAAGGATCTGCTCCCTCATAATCAAATTGTACAATCCTAAAAAGTCATGCACCTTGTTGCCATGTATCCAACCTTCCAGAGCCTTAGTAGCACAATCTACAAAATCAACCCAGTCTTGAGTCTGAGCCTTTTGGGTGTCTCTGAACTTCAACCTATACTGTTCAGTGGTTAGGCCAAACCCATCTATCAGAGCACTCTTCAAGACTTTGTAATTGTCAGCATCCTCCTCTCTAACAGTGAGGAGCTTATCTCTACCTTTGTCTGCAAAGGAGAGCCACAAGATTGCTGCCCACTGCTCCTGAGGGACCCTCTGTACTTTACAGGCCCTCTCTAGAGCAGTTATCCATTTGTGGATGTCATCCCCACTCTGCTAGGGAGGGACAATCTTGCTCAGGTTTCTATGGTCATAAGACCTTTCCCTATCTTTGGGGAAATTGCTGCCACCATGGGACTCTAGTCCCAACTTTTGTCTCTCTCTATAGAGATCTAGGGACTCCCTGTCTATAGCCAATTGCTGTTTTCTGAGTTCAAGCTGGGCTTGCTCATACTGAATCAGTCTCTTTCTCCTCTCATGAGAGGATTCCCTCCTATGAGAGGAGACAGAGGTCCCTATTGAGGTGTCAGAGTGGATAGACTCCTGAGAAGGAGACCTAGACCTTCTGGGCACACTCAGAACTCTTCCTGGGGGGACAAAGGGGAGGTCATTCTGATCCTCTCCCTCCTCCTCCTCCACAGGAGGAATTGGGTTTTCCAGGACAAGGTCATTTTCACCTTCCTGGCCAGTTTCAGAGGGGGGGTCCTGGGTTTCTTCACCCCTGACACCTTCCTCATCTTCTACCCCACCCTCTTTGCCTACCCCTTCAGACCCTAGGGGCCTGCTGAGATCATTAGCTAGTAACACCTCCCTGAGGTGTTGGGTGCTGGCACTTTTGCCTGCCTTCAACTTCCTAGTATTGCATAATGCTCTCAATTCCAAGAATGGGAGTTTATCATACTTGGAGGGAAGAAGCCCACTGGCTTCTGGCAAGGACTCACTGGGTCCTGGCTTTGAAGACATTACTAGTGAGGTGTGGTGTATGCACTACCTACTCTAGTGTGGCCTACTAAACTCTCTTGAGTTGTAGAAAGGGTGTGCTGTCCCTTAACACACAACTCTAAGTTCAGTAGAACTTACTGTATTACTAAGCTTGATTTATATGTACCTTAGGTACCCTTAGTGGTTTTCAGTTGATCAATTCAATTGAGATTATCTGGTAAAACAATAGCAAGCTGGAATCCCACACGCTGCACACCAATGTGAGAAGTTGGCCTGGCATATGCTGTCCACTAATTATAGTGGGCACCTTGCACCAGTCCAAACAACCCCTTATTGGAGATAGGTTAAAGACAACCTTTATTGAAAGCTATCCTAGTGGTAGCTATGGAGAGCAGCCTTCAGGCTAAGTCTTGAAGGAATGTAAAGCAGCTTGTTTTACCAGTCTATAATCTCTTGAGTGACCAAATGAAAGAGGACCACACCAGGTATATATTCAAAATATATGTATTTATTACTAAACACACCCCTCTAGTCTCTTTATGAGGCTAGAGTTCGAAGTACATAAATTATAAGTTAGTTATCTACAGTAATAGCACAAATACACGTTTGAGCCCCAGGGGCGTACCAAACCATCTACCAATAAAGTGGTATAAGAACCACGACTGAGCTAGACACAAGGCCTAGAACCTGTAGAAGTGCTTGGACCACAAGGAACCACCCAAGGCAGTGACACAGGGGACCCACGGGGGACGCGTGCAGTGTATGAACACAGCCGCGAACCACCGTTAACTTCTATGGGGAAAGTCGCGATTAGAATTTAAAAGAAAAGGGACACTTAGAGGAGAACTTGGAGCAAACCCTTTGAGAACTAGGCTGTTCTAGTGTCAATACCCACGGGAGCACCGGAGTACTCGAGTTACCTCACCCAGGGAGCCGGGTGCATAGGTGTCTTTCGGGAGTCGGGTTTCGTCGTCGCTTTCTATGGCGATCTGCTGCAAAGTGCTGCTGGCGACCAAGTCGAAAGTGTTCGGGTGGATCCAAAGGTGGATCGAAGATCTGAAGAACCTGAAAGCAGAGGGGACAGAGTCTGGGTCACTAGCCAGTGACCAAAAAGGCGATGAGCAGATGCCCACCGATGTCGAGTGCTTCAGGTAGGTTGACGGTCGTCTTGACTCTTCAGCCACGAGGTCCAGGAGGCGTCGACGACAACCAGGAGCTGGATTCGAGCTGTCCCACAACGTCTGTCGATCGCAGGGGTGTCGGCGACCGGATTGGACCCAACAAGCCTTGGCAACGGCAAGTCTCGTGGAAATAGAAGAAGGACGATGTTGCAGACCAGCAAGGTCTGGGGGACTCACCCAGCAAGGATAAGTCAGGGCACACCTGGAGCAATCAGGGAGCCCAAGCAGAAAAAGATTGGCCTTTGGGAGGGCCTACTAGCCAACGGACTAGCGACCGCGAAGGAGCCTCGAGACGATGCACGTGGAGCTGGCTCACAGGACACTCGTGGAGTGGAGGCCAGTGATCTTCGGTGCAGTTGGTGCTGGAGGCTGGGGCTACTCGGAGCCCAAAGCACGACTTCGTGGAACACCCAGAAGAGGATGCACTTGCAAATGCGTTCGGTGTCCAGGGGCCACGGTTCCACATTACCCACGATAGCTACGGGCCTCAGCTTTACTGGGGACTCAGGGCAGCCTCGGGGAAGTCTGGAAATCCACCTCTGGTGATGCAAAGACTTCGGCGTCCGACGGGAGCTTCAGCGATGCAGACCGGACAATTGCTTCTTTGGTGCCTGCCAAGCAGGGGAGTCACTCCTTGACCCCAAGGGAGATTCTTCAGTCCTCTAATCTTGAAGTAGAGCGTCAAAGGTCCAGGATTCTGTGTCAGAGTTTCGTCCAGGTTAATCTAAAGTCCTAAGGACTGGGTTCCCCTACTTATACTAAGGTAGGGGGTTGGACATACTCTGTTGCCCCACCTATGGGAGGGCCAGGGCAGAGGGGTGGTTACACCCCTTTCCCTTTGTCCAGTTTCGCGCCAGAGCAGGGGCTGGAAGCCCCTGAGCCGGTTTGAACTGGGGTATGCACAGGGACACCAAGTGTGCCCCCAGTGCAGGATTTCAAAGCACCCGAGAGTGCTCCCGCCCAGCCCCAATACACACTATCCTGTCTGGGGAGGTGGTCACACCTCCCTGTTATGTTATGTTATGTTATGTTATCAAGAATTTATACAGCGCACGTACACCAGAAGGTTTCATGGCGCTACTCTAGAATGTGCCGGGACCGATGGGGATAGTTATTCATGAGCCTGCCCGAACAGCCATGTCTTAAGCATTTTTCTGAATCTCAAAAGATCAGTACATGACCGGACCTCCAGTGGAAAAGAATTCCACAGTCTAGGGGCCAAGGAAGCAAACCTACAGCCACCCTGACGTTTTAACTTGAAGGCGGGGATGGTCAGTAGCTGAAGGTGGGCTGAGCGCAAGTTACGGGAGGGAGTATGCCTTGATAAAAGACAGTTAATAAATCTAGGACTCCGACTGTGAAGAGACTTAAAGATTAAACATCCCGTGTTAAAGGCCGTACGTTGGGAAATGGGGAGCCAGTGTAATTTTTTTAAAAGGGTCTGGCTGATTGCCATCTTGGTTGCTGATGGATCAGTCTTGCTGCTTGGTTCTGGACCATCTGAAGCCGTTTAATTAAAAAAAGTGGTATACCCAGATAGATAGAGTTGGCATAGTCTAAGTGTGATAAAACCATGGCTATTACAACCTGTACCAACGCTGCATGGGTGAGCAAGCGACTGATCTTTCTGATTTTGCGTAATTGAAAGAAACAGGTTGAGACCACAGCACCAACTTGGGATCTCAACGACAGGTCGTTATTTATGATAACACCTAGACTCTTGACGGAGGTAGAGGGTTCGGGCGGACATCCAAGTTCCGCCGGCCAATAGTGTGGGCCCCAAAAGATCTTACTACTCCCGGTCAGGACCAACTCAGTCTTATCTGGATTGAGTTTTAGATGATTCGGTCCATCCAATGGCGAATATGGAGCATAGTGGCCTGGAATTCCAAAATTGAATTGGGGAGTTATCTATAGTAAAAGTTAACTGTAGATCATCGGCATAATTGAAGGTAGTTACCTTCCGTGCCTTCAAAGACTGAATCAGGGGTGAGAGGTATAGATTAAACAGATGGGGGGATAATGATGACCCCTGTGGGACCCCACAAGTAGTTGATAGCTTGGGAGCGGTAAATGAATTCAGGCGAACCGATTGAGTACGATCCTCTAAAAAGGAGCCAATCCAGCTACAAGCTGGGCCCTGAATGCCGGCCAGCCTGACACGATCCATCAGAATTTCATGATCGACCGTGTCAAATGCGGCCGAAAGATCTAAAAGCACCAGGGCCTGAGGAGTACCTCTATCCGCTTTATCTCGCAGGTCGTCCAGTACAGCTAGAATCACTGTCTCTGTAGAGTGAGCGGGACGGAATCCCGCTTGATGGGGGTCTAGATATTCAGAGTGTTCCATAAAATTAGACAAACACTTTGCTACGTGGGCTTCCCGGACTTTGGCGAAGTAGGGGAGCAGAGAGATGGGACGATAATTTAATAACATCTGGGGGTCTGCTCCCGGTTTCTTTAAAAGGGGAACCACAATTGCATCCTTGAATGCTTTAGGAACACGGCCCTGCGAGAGAGACTCATTCAAGAAGGTCATGATAATACACGACAGTCCAGGAAGAATGTCTTTTAAAATATGAGGTGGACAACAGTCCCTGGGTGAGCCAGATTTGACTCTAGACAGCAGGTCCAAGAAGGACTGGGTGTCGATGGCCGAAAAGTGATCCAAGATAAATGGATTCTTTTTTATAACAGGGGTAGTCTCAGTGGGGCTAAATTTAGGGATACTAGCTTTAATGTTAGAAATGTTCTCCACAAAATAGGTATTCAGAGAGTCACAGAGCTCTTGAGTAGGTGTAGGTGTAGGTAGGACTCTCGCTGCATTGGATAATTCATTGACAATGGAAAATATTTCCTTCGATCTATTATCAGAATTTAAAATTCTAGCAGAGAAGTGAGCCGCCTTGGCTACCATAATCGCTTTTTATATTCATTCCGAGCTTCTAAATAATGATGTTTCTCATCAGGAGAGTAGCTTAATCTCCATTTCCTTTCTTTCTGGCGAAGGGCCAATTTTTGATCTCTTAGCACCTTAGAGAACCATTTCTGAGCGTCAAGGCGACGAGCGCATTTTAGTTTCCTGAGCGGAGCATGCATGTCACTGGCCTCTAATAGCCATGCTGAAATGTTTGCTTCCAAAATATCGACATTAGTGTCAAAGGCGGGGGATGCGCTAGCCAATGTATCCAGAAATTCCTGTTTGTTGAGGGCACTCCATTTCCTGATCATGCCACCCTCGACCTTGGGGGTCTTGCTACTCAAGGGAATCATTACCGTAAATTTAATTAGGTGATGGTCAGACCATATACATGGTACAATCATGGGCACGGACGTTGTAATGTTTGTGGTCCAAGCTTGATCCAATGTGTGTCCTTTGATGTGAGTGGCTGAGACAAGGTGCTGAGTAAAGTTGAGGTTGGTTAATAGATCAGTCAGTTCAGCAGAATGAGGCCCGCCATGTACATCATTAGACCAATAATTTAGGTCACCTAATAATAGTATTTTAGCATAATTAGTTGCCAAATTGGCTATTTGTTCACTTAGCAAAAGAGGAAACAGGGGCATGTACTTCGGGGGCCTGTAAACCAAGACACAAATAAGCGGAGTCGAACCAGACTCTAGTTTAATGACCATGTTGTCCACTGCAGGGAGACTTAAGGAGGTAATGGCAGTGAATTTGTGGTCTCGGTGGATAATCGCAGCTACTCCACCACCCATTTTTCCTAGTGGTCGATCCACATGGAGGATATAGTAGTCGTGAGGTAGTGCGGCCAATACATCAGGGGTAGAATCAGGATTCAGCCATGTTTCTGTGACAAATAAAATGTCTGGTTTTTCAGATGTTAAAAGCAGGAAAACATCCAACTGATGCTTGACTAGGGAACGGGTATTTAGATAATAAGCAGAGTTCTGTATGTTTAACTTGAGCAGTCCTCAATGCCCGAGGTGTAAACGAAATAAGTTCTGAAATTTCTGGAAAGGATCTGCGTGCCTGAAGGATTTCAAGAAAATTTAGACGCATACAGATAGCAGGGTCAAGTGGGAGCGACAATTGATGAAGATTCCTAAGTTCCTCTGAGGTATACGTAACAGTTTGAGGATAAATTAGGGCCCCATGGCCCGTCAGGGCGCGGACGGGCGCAGACGGGCTTGCCTTTGGCGCGCCTTCAGGAAACCTATTGTCCAGGCCTCCCCTGCCGGAGTTTCGGTCAGCAGCAGGAGGCCAGACTCGTGTCTGTGGCAGCGGCATCCATTTTGTGATGCCAGGGCTCTGGCAAGTCAGTACCGGGTATACCGGTGTGTACATGTCTTTCCCTCTAGAAGGGTGGAATGCTACCCCCGCCGCCAGAACTGGCAGGGGGTAGTATTCCAAGATGTTTGACACCAAACACGACATGTTTCCGTGCAGCCATCCCAAAGTTAGCATTTAACGCGAGGTTATAATGCGCTTAAGAGTATATGGTCAGGCTGCACTACAAACAGCATCAGAGAAGGGTCTCCGAACGCTGCAGAGGGGCCCAGCTCATGCAGGGGCACCCTCTCACATAGGAACCACGCACTCTGCCTTCAGGATTGATAAGGCCTGCCATAGGAGTGACTTATAGGTTTATATGTGTGTATGTATGTAGTGATATAGGTAGCCTATATCACAGTAAGGAGTGCATGCACCACCTTACCCAGGCTGCAATAGCAGACCTGTGGTGTCCTTTTGGCTGGCCTTCCAGGGGTGGCACAATACATGCTGCAGCCCCTGGTAGGCCTCTGAGCTACCTATGCCCTGGGTACATAGTATACCATATACTAGGGACTTATAAGGGCACTCCAGATTCCAATCAGAGATGTGCCTAAGGCACATGGAAACCATTTTGTAGAGGAAGCAGATAGACTGGGGCCCTGAATAGCAGGATCCCAGTCCAACTAAGTCATAAACCAGCAAAACACCAGGAAAAAAGTGGGGGTAAGCATATAGTCAGATTCCACCTTCCTACACTAATGTATATGATGTCCGAGGTATTATTCTGTCAGGTTTAACAAGGTATCCCGTTCCTCCAGCAATACATTTCTCCTTGGTGTGTAATCCAGTGAACGGATGAATGTATGATATGCGGTGTTATGGGCCCCTCCATCATATGGTTCAGTAGAGGTGAATGTTTTACCTGGATTCGTGTCCTGAGGAGAAATTTATATTAGCCGCGCTGGATCAGTTTCAACCCCCTTACGAAGAATCACCCGGGGTCTTTATCAGGACAAAGAACTGGTAGCAGCCTACAGAGTAGAGTACATAGCCAGCCAGTCATATCCTATCCGAAAAAGTGCTAGGTTGTAATTCACTGAAGAAAAAAGATCTTACCTAACCAGTCCAATCTGGATCAGAATGACACAATGAATGTGCATATCAATTTCTAATTGGAGAAAGAAGAAGACCCATTAATTTAGTATCGAGAATGAATCAACACTAGATAAACCGACAACGAGGCATGCTGGAAAATGTGCCACCCGCAGGAGGTGGGCATAAAACAAGGGAAATGGGAGAAACCGGCATGCTATGGAGTAAAACATGCCCATAAAAGCGCTTCAGAGCAAACCTTAGTAGCATGCTACTGCATCACACACAACAGCCTGGAATGTTAAACCAAACAGGCAAAGAGTTGGTGGTAGTAGGGGACATGTATCATACTTGGCGCCATCAAGTAACCATGCATTACAACTTCTATATGCAATGCACTATACAGCACACTATCCAATATGGAGCGTGAATCCTCCTGTGACATACCACAGCACATCCTATTGATGTAAGGTGAAATCACCTTAATCATAGAGAAAACTAAAAAATGTACTTGAGGAATTGAGGATCGCCAAATCCAACTACGCATGGCTCTAACAGCGCTCACAAATATGCCATTATGAAGATGCCAAGAAGCGGATCTCAGCACGAAAGTCATGCACAGCAGAAAGACTGGACCGCAACCTTGACAAAGCGTGGGCCTAGCATCAAACCTTCCCCATAGACCTTGAGCGAAGGGGAAAGGAGTGTACATGCCTAAAACAACTGTGCGGCTTAGAACTCGCATGGTGTGCGGGCCTTAAAAGAGACTAGACCCTAACCATACCAAAACATAGGCCAAGCATCAAAACTTCCCCATAGGCCATGTGTGAAGGAGTGTGCACGCCTAGAACAACAGTGTGGCTTGAGATTGGCATGGTATGCAGGGATTGCCTTAAAGGAACCAAGAGTCAACTTAAAATGTCCCCAGTGGTATGTCTGGTTATAAAAATATATGTACCAATCCACATTGCATGTCTGCTGGACATGTGTGCACACAAAGCGATGTGAGGGGCCCAAAAAACATGAAGGATCACAAATCAGTGAGTAATGTGAACCCCACTGTCTTAGGACGCTGGAAGGCAAATAAGAAAAATCAAGAATGTCAGTTCATAGATCAAGTGGAGACACAGGTCATGACAAAAGAAAAAGAAAAACTACCACGCATTCAAGTCTGCTAACATACTGCATCCACCTAATGTCATATCAAATGGTAATATGAAACTCCTTTTCCTAAGGTAATACTAAATAAGAGAAATCACACCCCATTCAAGTATAGTATAATCATACACCTTGGTCACCAGGTAGCCACGCAGTGTTGAGTCCATCCACCATGGAATGCACGCTTTCAATCCAATGGCAATCCAGTTCCAACAGTTTGCTAATATATAGTTTCCACCTGATGGATCTTGCCTCGAGACCTCAATAACCTGCTTTCAATGTCATCCTCTGGGTGGCCTTGCTCCATGTAGTGATCAACCAAAGGTGCTCCTGGTGTCTTGCATTTACTTCTGCTATGCTGTTGAAGGATGAGAGTTTTGACTTTCTGCATGGTTTGACCAATGTAGCTCTTAGAACAAGGACACCAGACCGCTTTGATGACATTTTGTGAAAGACAGTTACAGAAGGAGGTCAATTGGTGTGTCACATTACAATGTACAAAGACTTTTGTTTCATTACAAATTTTGCAAGCGGAACATTGTCTGCATTTGAAATGGCCCTTGATAGGTGTCAGGCACCATTGTGATTGTATAGTGGGGACCGTTGGAGAGGATAAGGCTGCCCTCACCAGTTTGTCCCTTATGTTGGGGCCCCTCTCGAAGGACCATAAGGGTAACTGTCTGTGTTGGATGGTTTCCCTAATCAAATGCCTGTGTTTGTAAGTAATGTTCCTCACAGCATTGATGTTAGTGTGACGTGCTGACAAAGATCATGCATCCCTCAGTGGCTTGGCTTATCGTAGGGGTAAGGAGATGTTCCCTATGCATGTACCAAACTCTCTTCCTCGCCCACTATCTGGTGGGATATCCTCTCTTAGCCAGACGGGTGATCAAGAGATCAGATTCACAAAAAAAATCTTCCTTCTTAGTACAATTTCTACTCACTCTCAAGAACTGGCCATAAAGAAGATTGTCTCGCAGACCCCTGGGGTGATGATTAGAGTACATTAAGAGAGAATTTATTTCAGTTGGTTTTCTATACAGGGAAGTATACAAAACACCCCCCCTCTGTCTTAATCGTGAGATACAGGAATGTGATGAGGGTGCTGCTGCACTCCATAGTAAATTGAATGTTGGGGGAGCAAGAACTTATCCACCCTACAAAGTCATGAAGTTCAGTGATACTGCCATCCCAAATTAGAATAACATCATCTATGTATCGGCACCAGAAACCAATATTAGACCCAAATGGATTGTGGTCCCTGAACAAATGTGTTTTCTCATAGTCGTTCTGGTACAGGTTTGCTAAGTCCATAGTGAACCCTGCTCCCATTGCGACACCCTTCTGATACTAAAAAGTATCCAGGAACAAGATTTTTTTTTTATTGAGAGCAATTTCGGTGAGTTGGGCAATTAACTAAATGGGAACCCGATGGGGCATTTCCCTGGTTTCCAAAACATTCCTTACAACTCAAGAACTCATGCTGGGTAATGTTGGTATATAAGGATCATAGTCACCAAAACCTGGGTAGTGTTATTAAACGCCTTCCCCTCAATTTGTTTTATAAAATCAATACTATCCCTGACAAATGACCATGTAAAGGCTACGAAGGGTTTGAGGAAAATATCCACAAATTGGGGAAGTGGTTACAATGAAGAACCACACACCAAAACAATGGGGCTTTCAGGTGCTCCGAAAGATTTTAGTGTATCTTGGGCAAAGTATACAGAACCAGCACTCTGGGGTGGAAACGTTCAAAAATAGATTATCAGATCTGGAAAGGAACCCAGCATCCAGTCCAGGATCTTTCACAACGTTGATCAGAGATCTAACTTCCGCTGTGGGATCACTTCTAAGTTTGGTGTAGTGTTGTTCAACAGAAAGCTGCCTCAACACCTATGCACAGTAGTATTCCCTATCCTGTAGAACTATTTCCATTTCTTGGTTGAGAGCAAGCGTTTTCATTACTTTCCTTTCCTCCACAGAGACATTGTGTCCGATGTAGCTCCTGCTGTTATGAAGGCTTTCCACCTCTCTGCTAACTGCTCTCTCATACATAACTATTTCAGGTGGAATTGAGCTCTCAGGGGAATTGAGTGTAGAAGGGGGGGCTTTGAATGTAGAAGGGGGGGCGTAAGCCTGTGACACTATCACTGCCCTCCAATCTGTTGGTTAAAAAGAAATTCCTCAATCTTAATTTTCTGAAGAATTTTTGCAATTGCAATTTAACCAAGAACTCTGGAAAGTGGCAGGGGCTTTTTCCACCCAAGAGGCATTACCCTAAACTGGAATATCCCCAGTAGCATAGGAAATGCAGACTACTCCTTGACAATAGGTAATAAAGCAATCTGCAGTAGTCTCTGGTTAGGTCAAAGATGCTCTAATCCACAAGCTCATCAGCTCTGGGGATCAGCTGTGCACTGATTTCGACTTAATTGAGAGCTCTGTAGTCCACACAAAAAAGCAAGTCAGTGGAAACATAATTGGGCACCAATGCTGCGAAACTGGCCCAAGGCCAAAGAATACGAAAATTCTCAATCAACCTCAAGTCATACCTCTTTGCCACCTCTGCTTTAATGTATTCCTGGACTCGGTCAGACATGCAATAAGTTTTGCTTTTGACAGCCAGACTATCTACTGTGTCATTCTTATGAACACAGACTGTTGTCAACACCAGGGTCAGTGAGAATAGCTGGGAAAATCATCCCAGTACCTCCCTGCATTCTCTCTGCCGCTCAGGTGTCAACTCAGTGGCACGTTGTACCTCTTACGCAGATACGTCTTTCATGTCACTAGGCAAAAGTGAGGAAGAGACTCAATGTCTTCTTGAACTTCCACAAACAATGTTAACTGTATAGTCTCTCTGGAGGTAAGGCTCCTGCTGGTTCACATGAACACCTTTCTGGTTACCCTGGTGGCACCTGTTCCAACAAGTAATAACCATCAGACAATTTCAGCACTACCTTGTATGATCCACACCACTTAGCCTCCAAAGGTCTGAGACAAATTGGCTACAGCATCAACAAACTTCCTCACCATCCTGGTACCCAGTCAGTGTCGCTTTCTGGTCGTACCATTCCTTCATCAGCTCAAAAGCCCAAAGGTTTTACTTTGCCAGACCAATGTATTGCGCCATCAACTTCCTTAGACCAATCACATAATCCACTGCATCCTTCTGAGGTGACTGAGAAGTTCCTTCCCACCCTTCTTGGATCGAGCTGAGCAATCCATGGACTGGGGGCCTGACTCACAGGGGTAACTTATACTCTAGAGTACGTTTAAAGTTTAGAGTTGGTGAGTAAGTCCAGCACTACACATGGCTAACCTCTGGTACTGCAACGTCCTCCCATAGACAATAATGGAGGTAGATACTTAAATTAAAACCCCTTAGGAAATAATGTTAAATTAAATTATTTAAAATAGTTAAAAGTATAAATTAATATAAATTAATATATAAAATGTATAAAAATAGTACATATTGTTTAATTATAAAATATTTTAATAACATATTTTGATTTAAAAAAATAATGTAACAATAACTGTTATTATAAAAATAATTAAATCTATATTATTTAATTCCATGCATCACTACACTGTGGGATAGAACACTCCTCTTCAAGTCTCTCTGTCACCATTAACAAGTCAAGGGGATGAATATATTTGCCCTTCATCCCACTCAATCCAATCACGCAACACTCCATAAATCCAGGTCTCAAATGGAACCCTCTCTACTCTCATGCTATCTTAAACCTTTGCACTGAACTGGCTTCAGCCCACTTCTTCTAATAAGAGCTTCTCACCTGCTCATAATCATTTGCTCAGTCATAGGCATCATTTTAATCACTACAGTACCTTCCCTGGGCAAAACCTGTACTAAGGGGCTAAGAGAGCCTGACACTTTAGCACTCCCTCCCTAGGTGTCTATCATGGTACCCTTGCCAGAGTCCATCACAGTTTCTCAAAATTCCCTCTCCTCCAGTTTCTCTAACTGGTCTATAATTTAACTCCTAAGGACCTCCCTGTCCTTATTTTAGGAGACCTCCACCCTCTATCCTAACATAGTTCCTTCAACTGATCTAGGGAGTCTGTCATGGTCTTCCCCAACCATGTTGCAGTGTTGGTTTACCAGCATAAAGGTTGAACTTGTTGCATGTTGTTGAAAGCTGGAACTGGCTTTGTAGGATTTCATACCACTTGACGCCAATGGTCAGATTCTGTTTGATGGCTAAGAATTGGAATAAGCTCCCACTTTATCTTCAATCTGAAACTAAATCGTTCAGATTTAGGAAGCTGCTAAAAACCTGCCTGTCTGGAACCAGGATGCCTGATGGTAATTCTGTACTTTACAGAAACTACAAATAAATAATCAAATAAGTAAAATAATGAAAGAACAATCTTTTTCACTTGAAGTGCCTACTATTGTGTATGCCAGATTTGAGTTGAACTTGGCTCATTTGAACTAATATGTCAACTACGGTTTTACAACATAACATTAACACAAAATGTCATAAGAATATTTGTGTCGCTGTAGACCTAAGAAGTGGTAGCCTAGATCCCGGTGGGTGACACATCTTTCTATTCTCCCAGATGCCTGTGCTCCCCAGACAAATAAGTTACTTACCTTCAGTAACATTCTTTCTGGTAGATACTCTGTATAACCTCAGATTCTTCACCTTCACAATATCCCTACACGCAAGACAGGATCCAAAATATTTAAACAGCCTTGCTTCCATGTGTTGGTCAGTGGCACTGTGTGGCTCCGCGTTGACTACGTTCCTACCCAAAAGCGACAGAGTGGAGCCAAATATAAGTACCATCCCAGTTGTGTACACCTTTCTGAACTCTTAACGCACTCTCAGATGTGGAGCATAAAACAATTGTCTGCGTCAGTGCACAGATCTCTGAATTGGGACCTTTTTAGGTGGTAAAAAGAGACTACTCCACAGAATAAGGAGGCGGAATGACATTGAGGAATCTACAGTTAAACAGAGTATCCACCAGAAGGAGCATCACTGAAGGTAAACAACTTATTCTTCTCATGGATACTTCAAACCACAGATTCCTCAGCTTTACAATAAAAACCAATACCGTACCTCCAAAGAGGAGGGTTTGTGGAGTGGGTTCAGACCAAAAAGTCCTACAGGACCGGACGGGCAAAATGCGCTTACCGTTGGACCTGGCTGTCAAGGCAGTAGTTGAACGTAAGCACTGAAGCCTACGTCGCAGCCTGAGAGATGTCAAGGACAGGCACTCTGTGAGCAAACACAGTGGTGGCAGCCTGGCCCCAGTGGAATGGGCCCTCTTTACTTCGTAGGCTGCTCTTTTGCCAATGCACAGCAGATCTTTATGTAAAGAATTATCCTCTGGGACACATTCCTTTTCTGCACATCCTTACCTTTCTGTGCATCAAAGAACCCCACAAAAACTGATCAGCCACTTAAGGCTCTTTTGGGTTTCAGGGGATGGAGTTTCTCCTGCTCTTTCGAGTGGTGAGGCAGAGCAAAGAATGTTGGTAGGGTGCTGGATTGCCCAACATGAAAAGGAGTAACAACTTTTGGCAAAAAGGCTGCCCTGATCCTCAACACCAGAGTGTTCATAAAAAAAGTGGTGCAGGGCGCGTGCAACGAAAGAGCCTGCAGCTCACTTACGCAATGAACTGAAATAATCGTGATGAGGAAGACTGTCTTTAGAGTCAATATACGCAGCAAGCAGCTGAGTATTGGTTCGAAGCGAGTTCACATGAGAAAATTCAGGGTCAAATTAAGGTCCCACTGTGGCACAAGTAATAGCTTGTGAAGGAAAATAGATGTCATCCTTTCATAAATCTGATCACAACAGGTGATATAAACAAGGACAGTTGGTCCTGTAAAAGCAAAAGGCCGTAAGGGCCAACAAATAACCCTTATTGGTGCCCATTACAAGTCCTTGTTGGGCCAAAGACAAAATCAACAATAAAACATCTGACACTTTGGCTTATGACTGGTCTGTGTTGTGGGCTTCACACCAGGGCACAAATTGTCCCGGCATAAATGGACTTTGTAGAGGGACACTGTACAGCATGGATAACTTCCACAACCTCAGGAAGTAGACAAAACACAGTCAACAGCCGCTGCTCAAACTTCAAGCACGGAGATCTAAATTGTGCAGTTGCGAGCGCATAACCCTCCCATATTGCTGCAACAGAAGGTCTTCCGAATCGGTAACCTATTTAGAGGCTCATGGCCAGACATTCTGGGTACCACACTCTCCAGGCCCAATCCCGAGCAACCAGGATAATTAGAGCCTGGTCATTCCTGATCTTCAGAACTTGGGCAGGAGAGGCAGAGGCTGAAAGCCATTCAGGAGTCCCATACTGCACTCTAGCTGAAATGCGTGTCCCACAGAGAGCCTTCTTAAAAACGTCAGCATGCATATAATTTGACACACCGCATTATCGACAGTGGAGGAAAGATCTAACCAGGGTTCTCCCCTTTTCTGGAAGATGCCCTGTGCCACCTGAGGGTATAACTGACATTTGCGTTCCGTCAGGCGCTGCCGGACGAACTCATCCAACGATTGTTCGCCCTGGCGTTCAAAGATCCCACCAGGGGGTTCATGATCAGGGAGATGCCTAGACACACTAGCCAACTCCAGAGGCATAAAACCTCTTGGCACAGGACCCTGGACCCCACTCTGCACAGCTTGTAGCAATGCCACATGGCAGTGGTGTTGTCTGTGAGAACCCTTACTAGCCTTCTCTTGATGGATGGTAGGAAGGCCTTTAACAGCAGAGAAATGGTCGACAACTTCAACAGATTTATGTGGAGTTGAGTTCTGCCGGAGGCCGGAGTCCTCTGATCTCTACTTCTCTCAGATGGCCTCCCTAACCCAGCAACGATGCATCCATCACCTCCATCCGCTCTAGGTGGTGAAGGGAGAAGCATCTGCCTTGGTCCAGTAGCAATCGAGCAGGCACCACTTCAAATCTTCTGCAGCCTCCTCAGAACGCTGGATTGAAACCGACAGGGTCCATTGATGCTGGGCTCACTAAGACTTCAGATTCCTCTGCAGAGCCCACATATGTTACCTGGTATAGTTGAATAGGATGCAGGAGACCAAGAAGCTTTAGAGCCATTCTCATTGGGAGCCAGAATCGAGTGTGTAACATAAGGATCACAGCTCGAATGTCCTGGACTCGTTGTGACAGAGGGAAGGCCCTGAACAGCACCACATCCAAGATGGTTCTATGAACAGAACCCTTTGAAAAGGAGTCAGGTGCAACTTTGGGACATTGATCGTGAACCCAAACAATGTCAGGAGGTTCACAATCATCTGACGGTGGTCTATGACTTGCTGTGGCCAACCCTCTTTCAACAACCAGTCATCTAATTAGGGAAAGACTGGTATACCCAACCTCCAAATGTGTGCTGCAACCACCGCAATCATTTTTATTTACACCTGAGGGGCACTGGTGAGGCTGAAGGGGAGCATGGCAAATTGAAAATGCTCCTGGCCTGCCACACGTCCTGCAAGTCCAAGGTCCCCATGCAGGGGCAGACATAACCTGGGCCAGTGTGAGCATTTTGAATTTGTCCTTCCGCAGGAAGGTGTTCAGAGGGCGAAGTTCTAAAATAGGATGAAGGCATCTGTCCTTCGGGGAGAGGGAGTAACAGCCAGTACTCTCTTTATAGCCCCTTTAGACAGTGGAGCTTTCACCTCTTGCAACAAGATGGACAGGTGCTCCTCTGAAGGCCACTCTGATGTAGGCAGAAGATGCAGCGGGTCGGAAAGGAACGGAAGTGCATAGCCCCGCTGAACAATCTGGAAGACCCGATGTTGGAGATGAAAGATTGATCCCCTTGCATCATAGGTTTGATTCTGCCTCCCACAGGGTAGGTGTGCACTGCTAAGGGTACTAAACGAGCTTAGAGGCTGATGCTGCATGGGTGGAGACTGGGAAGGTCGCTGTCCCTGGTGACCAGTACGTTGTCAGCCTGATCCCTATCCCCAGCCATGAAAAGGCTAAGAGGACTGCAGCAGAGTAAGAGGGGCCTGGCGTTGTCTGTACGCCAAACCTCTGTAGTAGCCTCAGAATGGCCAAAACTGATGAGAGTACTGTCTGGCAACTGTTGGAAGGCTCAAGGAGTGCACAGTGACCCTGTTTCCCCTGAAGCAATCTAAGGCAGTATCAGCTTTCTCGTGAAAAAGACAGGATCCATCAAAAGGCATATCTATACAGGATGCCTGCAAATCACCACAAATTCCTGTGAATTTCATCCACTCATGGCAATGGAGCACCGCACCAGCACAGACTGCTTGGCCCAAACAACTGGTAGTGTCCAGGCCAGCACAAATCATGTATTTGGCTGCATCCTGACCATGTTGAATAGTTTGAGTCAGGGAGGCCCAAAACTATTCCGGGACCGCTGGCAAGATCATGGTGACAATGTCCCAGAGGACATGCGTTTATTTTTCTAGTAGGCAACTTGAGTTGACTGACCTGAAAGTTAGGCTGCTTGAAGAAAAGGTTTGTTTTCTGAATGCCCTAATTCATTTCGACTCCCTGTTTGGTGGAAGCTGGACCACCAGACTTTCCAGAGTAGGGTGTTAAGTCAATATTCAGGGTTGCTTGACTCTGGTTGGTGGATTCTGACCAACCTGCTTGTTCACAGGTGGGTAAGTTCAAGACTTAGACCAGGTGTCCATCAATGTATCCGTTAGAGCTGCGTTGAATGGCAGTAAAGGGTCAGAGGAAGCCTGCCCACGATGTAATTTTTCAGTAAGAACATTAGTTTTGACCTTCACAGGAGGGAGTTGCATATACAGAATCTCAACAGCATGTCCAATCACTAAGGCAAAAGAAGCACTTTCTTCTGTTGGTGGCCCACGAGGCTTCTGTAAATCCATGTACAAATTGTCATCATAATTGGGGGGAAATCATCCCCATCATCTTCCAATATCAAGAATCTCTTTTCAAAGTCAAAACCAAAAAGCTGGTGGAGCAACTGAGGACGGTTCGATGGTAGAGGCAGGGTTTTGTTTCAATCTGATTGTACGAGAACCAGGGCCGGACTGGCCGTAGCGGGCACCGGGCAATCCCCCGGTGCGCCGCACGGGTGGGGGCCGGTTTTGGGCCCCTGGGGGCCGTTTTTGTTACTGGGCCGTTTTTGCAGCATAGTTGCAAAATTGGCCCTGTAACAAATCGGCAGCCGGCCCTGGCAAAGAGCTCGGCAGCACCAACCCCCCCAGTGGGGGGGGAGTGGGGGGCGGCCGAGCACTTTGCCAGGGCCGGTTGTGGTTCCCAGTCCGGCCCTGACGAGAACCCAAATGCATCGGAATGAAATTGAGACGGGGCCTTGGTCGGGGCCAAGACGATTTCAGTTCGGACATCGGCAAAGTATACCGCTCTGGGCCCAGTGGCATTGAGACAGGCATCAACATAGAAGGGGCTGGTGCAGGTTGTTGAGCTGGAGTGTGTAAGCAAAAGCCTCGTTTTGTATGGTCACCCCCAAGTTTTTGGATTGATGCTGCTGGTTTTTCGACTCTGAGAGTTCACTGAGGCCTGCTAACCAGACCTCAGTGCTAGTACCCTGACCCTAAAACGTGTAATTTGAATTGGCTTATACCCAATTGGCATAAGCTAGCTTACTTATAACTCCCTAGTATATGGTACCCCGGATATGTAAGTAAGAAGGTCACGCTGCCTGTGACCCAGGTAAAACGAGTCTCCCAGTCCACCATTGCAGACTGGAAGAGCAGTTTCAAACTGCTAGCCCAACTTTGCCATTTAAAGCAATGGCAGAGCCAAGCCTTCCCCTGCAATATGTGTAAGTCACCATTAAGGCAGGGTGAAGCATATTTCACGGGCAGAACATGCATTTCACATGTTCTGACAGTGAAAACGCAAAACTGACATTTTTACTGTGGAAGTACTTGATCCGCCTGTGCAGGGTTACACGCTGACCCCTCAGCTGTGCTAACTCCTGAACGGTGCAACCAATTTTGATACTCCAAGGTATCAAACAACTCGTTACATTACACCTAACTAGATTGTCTAGTCGAAATTAATGTAACAGGTTGTGGTGTGCATCTTTTACAAATTTGCCACTTTGTTGTCTTTGGTCTCCTGTGCCATTAACGGTTGCGCAAGGAGCCTGTCCCCAAGACAGCTTTTTGCTCTCCTGGGGAGAGGTGCTAATGACTCCCAGGAAAAGAGACAAAAGAAGCCTGCACTGGAGAGAGGTGTTACGTTTCTCCTGCAGGAAGCCACACAGGTGTTGGCCCAATAAGTGAGCCTCAAAAGAAAAGCCAGAGCTGACACTTTGGACAAGGGCTGCTCTATTGTTTAGGTAGAAAGGCTGGCACTAGAGAAAGAAAAGGGGAAACAATTTGATGAACTGTTTTTTCAGGGGTGTGTAGCCACCTTGGCAGCCACACCTCTGGGTTAGACTAGGGAGGTCTGGATGTTGAGAGAGGGGTTCTGTCATGTTGAAAGTGAGCAGACTGGTGCATCTTGGGACAGCCAGATGCCACACTTCGCATCTAGTGGTCACCCACATCCTACTATGAGGGCATTTTCTGCACATAGAAGGGCTCCCCTGGCACCCTGGACCCAGATCTTGACTGGACTGGAAGACGAACCAAAGAAGGATTGCCCTGCTGCACCGAGGATCCGACAAAGAGAGGCTGCACAGGCATGGACTGCAACTGCTAAACCTGGTGGCTAGCAAAGGAGAAGGGACTGTGCCTGCTGTATCCTGCTTGTGAAGAAGTTGTCTCCAGAGCCCAGCAGAGACTCCAGGCTGACCTCCTGTTTGCAGCACAACAGCTGAATAAGCCTGTCGGGGCAAGTTGGTAGCCCAAATCGTCAAGTCGCTACCTCTCGTCCACGTGCACCAGAGATTAGGACCCGCCGCTCCAAGTTGTACCCGAGTCTGCTCCCTGGAGAGTCGTCAGAGTGCATCTAGGTCACCCAGATGATTTGACTGTGACTGCGATACTGGGCGACTGGTAGCCCAGTGGCGACTGGACTTCTACCAGAACCGAGAGGACTTCGAGGGATCTCGACTCCCATTGCCAGGACCACCTCACCAAGTTTGTGGACTGAGGAGCAGCCGCAGGAAGACCTCCATCAACCGTGTCACATCCTTCAACATCTTCAGCATCCTGTATCCCTTGCATCAGGACCTCTTCCATAGGAACCTATTGCAGAGGGATAAATACTTCTTGAAGACTGCTTCCACCTTCGAGGTAACTCTTTCTATGGATCTTGCTAGTTTCCCTGACTGGCTCCCTGCGAGAGCTGATCACCCAAAGTAACTCTAAGTAACTTCAAATTGATATTTGCCCAAAGTTTTATCATGAAAAAGTTTCTAAGTGTCAAATTCATTGAATTTGCCAGTGCTTGTTCGTTGCTAAGTAAAAAGTGCATATTTAATATAACTTGTAAATCGTATATCTTTGTCATTGTGGTGCCTAAAATACTGCCTATTTTTATAAATTGATGTCGAATTTCTTGAGTGTCTCGAGTATTACTTCCTCAATTGTTTTGGTGCCATGTAAATACTTTACACTTGTTCCTTTGAGTAAGCCTTGCTGCTCAGAGCCACAGCTACCCAGGGTTGAGCTAGAGGGTTTAACAAACGAAACCTACTGGTCCTAAAGTGGATGGTTAATGAGGTGTATTTTATGGTGTGGTTGTGAGACCATACTATGTATCAACACAGTAAGGTCTCACAACCACACCATAAAATACACCTCATTTCCTCACAGAGCTGAAATCAATGACCGAGTCAGTGTGGAACCAGAGGCGGGTTCAAGAGTCATAAACAATGCTGAGGCTGGATCCGAATCCGCTGGTGGTAACCTGACTGGCGGCACCTGCGGACTCCTGTGGCCCAGAGGCACACCAGAGGGAACCGAAGAGTGCCAGAAATCCACAGAATGGCCTACCTAAAAAACTTAATCTATTGCAGTGTCACAGATGAACTGGGAAACTCTGGCAGCATGAGAATCAACTGTTTAATTGGCTCCTCAATTGACAATCGGAAGTGAGACCGAGTGCATCTTTACGTTGTTGCAACTTTCTCTGATGATAGAGAATGGTGGGGTGGGAATGAGCCCCGCTTAGCCATCTTGTGTTTCTGCTTCAATTTGGACTTCGACTTCGCAGGCGACATCGACGGCAAAGACGACCTGTTGCGGGAACAGCCTGGAGAGGGTGAACGAGTCCGCGCCCTCGAGTTCGGATGGGAGTGGGGCTTGCATTGCCTTTTCTGATATGCAGCATCGTACAGCTTTGCTTCATGGTCCTTCCTCAAGTTTGGGTTCATGAGGGCGCATTCTCCACACAACTTGAGTCGTGCCTTGAGCCCAAACACCAAAGGCACACCTTCTGTCGGTCTGTTGTAGAAGATGACATCTGTTCCCAACAGTCCCAGCATGGTTTGAAACCAGTAGTTTTAGGTAGGGAACATAGTAGAAGTAGACAGGCTTCTCGTCAAAAACAGTCAGCCGCTGAGGAGGTAGGGCATTTATTTGTGCAATTGCTGCGTTATTTATTTAAATTTAAACATGCCACTTTACTTGTACTTGAATTCTTTTGGATATTTTCACTAAATTAGACTGTTTTCAATTCACTTTTTTTTTTTTTGTTTGTTTGTTTCATATAAATCCCGACTTGGTTGTTTAAAGTCATTTAATGCCACGTTGAATTCATTTGATGCCACACAATGAATTTACTTTTTTGAATTACTTATTCAACTGTAATATGAGCCTTTAATTCTTCACACTCGTAATAGTCAGAGTGCCTTTCAATTCTTCGCTCAAATTCATGAACCACTCAATTATGAACTTCTTTCATATACTTCCAAGTCCTAGGTTAACTGATGTTAAACAATCCATCCTTAACTTATTTTTTTTTTTTTTATACAATGAATTTCTTTTTCAAATAAAACATTTTGAACAGTACCTCACGGGTCCGGTCCACCCGCAGTTTCTTGCTTTCAAATTCAACTTTGACTCAATTAAAATAAATGGTCCTTTCTGCGCACTTTCCTTATCTTCTTCTTTAGCACGATGTTGAGGTGTTAAAACTCTCTTCCTTACATCCCACTCTCGTCGCCAGTGAAAAGTTCAATAAATACCATAAATCTGGTGATGTGATTAAGTGGAGGTTTATTGATAAACACCTCATCCATCAGCTACCAGGGAGCAACTGACCGACAAGAACCTTCAGCATTAAACATTCCAAGTTCCAAGGAACTTGTACAAACAGGAAGACCTGTGGAAACACCACACCTTGCACACTGTATTTAAAGTTTTTGAAGACAAAAATGTGTCAATCTGTCACAAAAGGAGGGGAGCGGAGATCCACATTTGTGCATGAATGCACAGAAAGAATGGAACAAAGTCAACGCAGAATGGCATGTCACCACCTAGGGGCGCACAGGAGCACTGTTGTGAAAGCTTCCAAATCCAGTCTGGCACCTGGGGATATTCTAAAGGTGAGGAATCTGGGTTAGAAGTATCCATCAGAAACCAGAAAATATTGACCATATATGACCAGTTCCAAGTTAAACACCCTTGCAATCTATTGTTGACTTTGAGCCAACTTATGTTATAGGCTGTTGTACTTTGTACACAGAACACCACAGGAAGGGCACAACTAGTTGCGCTTTTTCTGGAATTCCCTATCTAGTACAAAAACTAGAAAAAGGTCATACAGGCAAGGATTCGTCTTAAACAACACAGATAACTCTCTGATTTGGTTCCAGTTTGAGGGACACTGAAGTCACACATCTCTGCGATATCCCGAAGGCTTCTGAAAATGTCTAAATCCACTTCGATCTCTGAAGAACACAAAGAAGCCAGTTAAACTTTAGAATACATGGTGATTTACTTTCCATTTTGGAATTCTCATTATATAAACTGGTAAACAAAAAGTATGCAGGTGCAGAGATTTTTACTGCCTGGTTTGTATTGTCTGAAAATGTAAAATGTCACGCTGGAGGGTAACAGTGAGAGATTCAGTTTATTGTTTATTGTTATTAGTTAATAAAAACCATCACAATACAAGTTAGATACATATTTTAAAAAATCCTTTTTTAAAATAATCAGTTTTCTTAAAAACATTGATTAATATTAGTGCAGCACAGGAAAATATCTTGGACTTATTAAAATAGAACGTTATAAAATTCATTCAATTCATAATTGTGGGTACACTTCACCATTGTGATAAAAGTAGCGTATGCGTCTATAAGTGAGAGATTCTATTTGGGGTAATATTAAATGTCAAGATGTGCCTTTCCATCTGATTTAGTGAATTTAGCAGCAAAATGGCCTAATCATCTTACTTAGTGACCTGAATCAATGGTTGAAGGGCGTTCTAGCCATATATCATTACTTAGACATATTTTCTATCTCTAACCATGTCAATATGCCCAGATTGTTGACGCTGACATGGAATGCCTATGTTGGCATCACTTACATTATCTTTTCATTGTTACACGTCATGTCCCATTCCAATTATTCATGTACTTTGCAAACTGCATCATATCAGACACATTTAAATCCCTCAATTTTATAGAGAATGCTGTGGGAATATCTTCCACTTTTATCAAGGGCCACTGGGACTGTTCAGCAGTTATGGGTCAAATTATGCTGCAGAGTTGAGACGATAATGCAACAAGAAAAACAAAATTATGTGGCACCTCTTCCGTCTAAAAGCAGCTCTGCAGAACAGTATAGAACATTGCATGTTTATCTCAATGTCTTTCTAGTAGATGCTATAGGATTCCAGCCATGGAACCTGAAAAGAGATGCATCATGTTTTTGATGCTTCTAAGGTGTGAGCACCCTGTTGAAATAACTGCAGCTTCGAGGACGTTGTGTGTGATGTGAACATAAATTACAGTAAATCAGCCACTGAGGGTAACCAGTTAACTTTCTTAAAGTGTCTAGGACACCATTGAATCCGGACAGCAATTTTAATAACTTTAATCCGTCTGACCTAGAAACCATTTTTTTTATTAAAATCTGTACATTATGCAGTAGACGATACATGATGTATGTGTGCAGCAAAATCATATTTATGTGGAAATCGCCAAGCCTGCAGAATCATGTTTTCCAGTGGCACTGCTTACATCCACCATCAATATCAATACAGCATATGACATCCATAATGTGACTGAAGATGCATTGGATCCCCTGGCCTTGCTTATATTAAAGTTTAAATCTCTTAGGTTCAAAATCTGTTCTGCAGTATTCAGCAAAGCCGTACAAGCTTATTAACACACCTAATATATAGAGTAGGACAAAACATCACAGCAACAGGACAATGCTGTTTACAACACCTAAACAAATGCATTAATCTACTCAAGGGATTTGTATACTCTTCCTCAATCTCAGAAGGGAGCTTTTAAACGTAATTGAGGAATTATTTACTCCCAGGCCCCTTCCTCGCCTCTTTGAACTCTCCTTGCCTGTCACAGTCCGATAAGCTGGGGGGTTTCGATCACCCCAAGACTGTGACTGTTGCTGCTGCCTGTTATGCGGAAAGTCTTGGAAAACATTACCACCCAACAAATCCAAGATTATTTGGAATCCCACTAGTATCTTGATCATTTTCAGGCAGGATTTTGGCTCCATCGAGGCGATAAATCGAGACTACTTTCAATCCTCAATGCTGCGATTACTTACCGGGAATGGCATTACTCTGAGTCCTTCTCTTGCCGTGATGAATCACTATGTGAGGCCCTTGTGACTCCCTTCACAATCCTCCTGAAGCTATAAAACCCTTTCCCCCTTCGTTACTTCCTGTTCCATACCAAGCCCATGACATCACACAGTTGGACTGGCCGACAGGACGGAAGGGAGGGCTGATTCATCACAGCAAGAGAAGGCCTCAGAGTAATGCCATTACCGGTAAGTAATTGCAGCATTACCTCCTCGTCCCCCCTCTCACCGTAATGAATCACTATGTGAGATGTAACCAAGCCACAAACTGGACCAGGGCAACTGTAAAACATATACAGAAACCAAGTTTGATTAACAGAAGAACAAACTGTTACAACACAGTTGCCAACACCTTGAAACCCAAAAGATCGGGCACCTCCGGTTCCTGTATCACTCGATAATGGCTAACAAAAGTAAAAGGAACTGCCCAAGTGGCAGCCCGTAAAATCTCCTGCAAAGAGACTCCATGAACCTCAGCAACGGAAGCAGAAATGCCCCTTGTAGACCTCACATGGATCATCAGAGGAGACGACAAACCATAATGCTTGTAAGCCAACAGAATCAGAGATAAGATCCACCTGCTCAAGGTCTGAGTAGAAGGCTTAGCCCCTTTACGAGCAGAACCAATTTTTACAAACAAAAAGGAGGAATCCTGAAACTCCTTCACCCATTCCAGTTAGATCAAAACCACTCTCCGAACATCAAGAGAATGAAGTGCCACCTCCTGAGGAGACTGAGGACCCGGAAAAAACATGGAAAGAATCACTTCATGCTGGAGATGGAACATAAAGCAATGAAAAAGTGCCTCTTGGACCATCAATATTCTATTCATTTAGTACCTCAGGGAATCTAATCTCACCTGCAGGTAAGTTTCAGTTAATGAACTTCATTTTCCATACTTTTACTTAGTGCACAGTAGTTAGAGCCATCATATCAATCAATCAATCAATCAGGAGTTTGTTAAAGCGCGACTACTCACCCGTAAGGGTCTCAAGGCGCTAGGGGTGGGGGGGGGGGGTGCAGGTTCCATTCCATCAAGGAGGGGGTCTGTCGAAGAGCCAGGTTTTGAGGTTTCTTGTGAAGATGGGGAGCGATGTTGTCTGTCTGAGGTGAAGCGGAAGGGCGTTCCATGCTTTGGCCGCGAGGAAGGAGAAGGAGCGGCCTCCCAATCTGGTCTTTCTGGTGCGGGGGACCACGGCGTAGGAGAGCTGGGCTGATCGTAGGGTCCTTTGGGGTGCGTGGAATTTGAGTCGGCTGTTCAGGTATGCTGGTCCGGTGCCGTGGAGGGCCTTGTGTGCGTGGGTGAGCATCTTAATGGTGATTCTCGCCTCGACGGGGAGCCAGTGGAGTGTGCGCAGGCGCTGGGAGATGTGGCAGTGTTTTGGCAGGTTGAGGACCAGTCTTGCGGCGGCGTTCTGGATGTTCTGTAGCTTGTGGATGAGGTTTTTGTTTATTCCGGCGTAGAGTGCGTTGCCGTAGTCGAGTCTGCTGGTGACCAGGGCGTGAGTGACTGTCTGTCGGTGTTCGAGGGGGATCCATTTGAAGGTCTTACGAAGGAGGCGGAGGGTGTGGAAGCAGGAAGACGAGACAGAGTTGATCTGGTGGTCCATTTTGAGCTCGGAGTCCAGGATGATTCCCAGGTTGCGTGCGTGGTCTGTGGGGGTTGGCGGGTTTCCGAGGGCGGGGGGCCACCAGGTGTCGCTCCAGGCGTCGGGGTTTGGGCCCATGATGAGTACTTCTGTTTTGTTGGTGTTTAGTTGTAGGCAGCTGTTTTTCATCCATTTGGCGACGGCTTCCATGCCTTCTCGAAAGTTGCGCCTGGCGGTGTTGGGCTCGTTGGATAGGGAGAGGATGAGCTGGGTGTCGTCTGCGTATGACACGATGTTGAGTCCGTAGGTTCTGAGGATGGGGGCAAGTGGAGCCATGTAGACGTTGAAGAGCGTCGGGCTGAGGGAGGAGCCCTGGGGGACTCCGCAGGTGGTAGGTGTGGGGTCCGAGAGGAAAGGGGGAGTCTGACCCGCTGCGTCCTGCCGGAGAGGAAGGAGCAGATCCAGTCGAGGGCCTTGTCCTGGATTCCTGCGTCGTAGAGTCTGCGTATTAGGGTGCGGTGGGAGACTGTGTCGAACGCCGCTGATAGGTCGAGGAGGATGAGGGCTACTGTTTCTCCTTTGTCCAGTAGGGTGCGGATGTCGTCTGTTGCAGCGAGGAGGGCGGTTTCCGTACTGTGGTTTTTTCTGAAGCCGGATTGGGAGGAGTCGAGGATGTTGTGTTCTTCAATGAATGTGGCGAGTTGGCTGTTGATGGCTTTCTCGATGACTTTCGCTGGGAACGGGAGCAGGGAGATGGGTCTGTAGTTTTTGAGGTCGGTAGGGTCCGCTGAGGGTTTTTTAGGAGGGGTTGACCTCGGCGTGTTTCCAGTCGTCGGGAACGAGGCGGTCGCCAGGGAGCGGTTGATGGTGTGGCGGAGCATGGGTGCGATGGTGTCGGCGGCTCTGTTGAAGATGTGGTGGGGGCAGGGGTCCGTGGGGGCCCCTGAGTGGATTGACTTCATTGTCTTCAGTGTGTCTTCGGTGGTGAGGGCTGTCCAGTCATCAATCGCTGGTTTCCGGGTGTTGGGGATGGTTGGTGAGGGTTCAGTGTGTTGGTTGTCTTCGTCGAAGTTGTCGTAGATGCTCTTGATTTTGTGGTAGAAAAAGGTGCTGAGTTTGTCGCAGAGGTCTTGTGAGGGAGGGATGTCGGTAGACTCGCTGGTGGGTTGGGCGAACTCCTTGATGATGCTGAAGAGTTCCTTGCTGTTATGCGCGTGGGTGGAGATTCTGTCTTCAATCGCTTTTTTCCTCGTTTCTCTGATGAGTTGATGGTGGGCGTTGGTGGCGGCTCTGAAGTTGTTGTGGGCTTCTGTGGATTTGGTGTTCCTCCAGGCCTTTTCGAGGCGGCGGCATGTGCGCCTGGACTATCGAAGTTCGGTGGTAAACCATCTGGCTTTCTTGGCGCGGGTATTGTTGTTTTTCTTGAGGGGGCTATGGTGTTGGTGCTGTCCGAGATCCATCTATGCAGGGTTCGGGCTGCGGTGTTGGGGTCGTCGTTTTCCGCGATGGTTGGGGTGGAGTTGTTGAGTGAGGAGGTGAGCTGGTCGTCGGTGATTTTGGTCCAGTTTCTTCGTGGAAGCAGGTGCTGGTGTCTGTGGATGGTGGGTGTTCTGAAGGTGAAGTGGACGCAACGATGGTCGGTCCATGGGAGTTCGGTGGTGTGGCTGAAGGTGATGGAGTTTCCTGTAGTGAAGAGGGGGTCGAGGGTGTGTCCTGCTGAGTGCGTGGGCTCGGTCACGATCTGGCGGAGTCCAATGTTGTGGAGGTTGTCCAGGAGGGATGTGGTGTTGGGGTCCAGTTGGTTGTCGAGGTGGAAGTTGAGGTCTACCAGCAGGGTGTAGTTGGTGGATGCGATGGCCTGCGGGGAGATAATGTCCGTGATGGAGTTGGCGAAGGGTCTGCGGGGTCCAGGGGGTCGGTAGATGAGGGTTCCTCGGAGGGTGGCAATGGGGCTGGCCAGTATCTTGAAGTGAAGGTGTTCCATCAGTTCTGTGGGCTCGACAGGGAGTGTGCTCAGGCGGAGGCTGGATTTGTGGACGATGGCGATTCCTCCTCCTGGGCGGGTGGGGCGGTCCTTCCTGGAGATCTTGTATCCTTGGGGGATGGCGATGGCGATGTCCGGTCCCGAGGTGGTGTTGGTCCAGGTTTCGGTGAAGAACGCTACGTCCCGAGGTGGTGTTGGTCCAGGTTTCGGTGAAGAACGCTACGTCCGGGGTGGTGCTGTCGAGGAGGTCCCAGATTTCTGTGGCGTGTTTGTGGAGGGATCGGACGTTGAGGAGGCTGCATTGCAGGGTCTTCGGTTCGGTTGTGTTCTTGTGGGCGGGTTGTGCTGGATCCGTGTTCTTGGCGGTGCTGCAGGTGTGCCGGCAGCGGTGACAGCTGAAGGGTCCGTGGGTGTCGGCTGGAGATGCTAGCTTGCAGTTGTTGTTGCAGCCTGGGTTGAGTGCGTGGAGTGCTGCTGGGTCGTAGCGTTGGCGGGGCGGAGGTCCAGGGTTCCTGGCGCTGGTCGCGGACGGGCGCAGACGGGCTTGCCTTTGACGCGCCTTCAATGCACCAGCGGCGCGCCCGCTGTCCGCGGCCGCGCACTGGCCGCCATTAAGTAGGGGTCGGGGAGGGCTGGACAGCTGGGAGGCGGGAGCGGGGAGGGAGCTGGATTGGGCCGGTCGCGCTGGGGGGGAGGGGCCGCGGGGGCAGCAGCGGCGGGGAAAGGTAAAGGGAGGAAAGAAGGGATAAAGAAAAAAGGGAAAATAAGCAGAAATAAGGCACAAAAGAGCAGAGATGCAGAAAAGTGCAGAAAGGTGAAAGATAAAAGAGGGTAGAAAAACGAGTGAAAGAGCAGAGCGAGAGAAAGGGAAAATGAGCAGAAATAAGGCACAAAAGAGCAGAGATGCAGAAAAGTGCAGAAAGGTGAAAGATCGAAAGGGTAGAAAAACGAGTGAAAACGAGTGAAGGAGCAGAGTGAGAGGAAGGAGACAGAGGTCCACTGGACCACCAGGGATGAGGCGCAGGGAAACCTGCGGGTGGAGGAGGGCCTCGATCACCAACACTCAAGAGTGCAGGGGCACCTCACTTAATGGTGGAGCTGCGAGGGTGGGAGAGCAATTTCACTGACAATGAGTCAGTGGTCTTGCTCGCCTGTCCCCGCAGTGGCCGCCATTAAGTAGGGGTCGGGGAGGGCTGGACAGCTGGGAGGCGGGAGCGGGGAGGGGAACTGGATTGGGCCGGTCGCGCTGGGGGGGAGGGGCCGCGGGGGCAGCAGCGGCGGGGAAAGGTAAAGGGAGGAAAGACGGGATAAAGAAAAAAGGGAAAATAAGCAGAAATAAGGCACAAAAGAGCAGAGATGCAGAAAAGTGCAGAAAGGTGAAAGATAAAAGAGGGTAGAAAAACGAGTGAAAGAGCAGAGCAAGAGAAAGGGAAAATGAGCAGAAATAAGGCACAAAAGAGCAGAGATGCAGAAAAGTGCAGAAAGGTGAAAGATAAAAGAGGGTAGAAAAACGAGTGAAAGAGCAAAGCGAGAGAAAGGGAAAATGAGCAGAAATAAGGCACAAAAGAGCAGAGATGCAGAAAAGTGCAGAAAGGTGGAAGATAAAAGAGGGTAGAAAAACGAGTGAAAACGAGTGAAAGAGCAGAGCGAGAGAAAGGGAAAATGAGCAGAAATAAGGCACAAAAGAGCAGAGATGCAGAAAAGTGCAGAAAGGTGAAAGATAGAAAGGGTAGAAAAACGAGTGAAAACGAGTGAAGGAGCAGAGTGAGAGGAAGGAGACAGAGGTCCACTGGACCACCAGGGATGAGGCGCAGGGAAACCTGCGGGTGGAGGAGGGCCTCGATCACCAACACTTAAGAGTGCAGGGGCAGGGGCACCTCACTTAATAGTGGAGCTGCGAGGGTGGGAGAGCAATTTCACTGACAATGAGTCAGTGGTCTTGCTCGCCTGTCCCCGCAGTGGCCGCCATTAAGTAGGGGTCGGGGAGGGCTGGACAGCTGGGAGGCGGGAGCGGGGAGGGGAGCTGGATTGGGCCGGTCGCGCTGGGGGGAGGGGCCGCGGGGGCAGCAGCGGCGGGGAAAGGTAAAGGGAGGAAAGAAGGGATAAAGAAAAAAGGGAAAATAAGCAGAAATAAGGCACAAAAGAGCAGAGATGCAGAAAAGTGCAGAAAGGTGAAAGATAAAAGAGGGTAGAAAAACGAGTGAAAGAGCAGAGCGAGAGAAAGGGAAAATGAGCAGAAATAAGGCACAAAAGAGCAGAGATGCAGAAAAGTGCAGAAAGGTGAAAGATAGAAAGGGTAGAAAAACGAGTGAAAACGACTGAAGGAGCAGAGTGAGAGGAAGGAGACAGAGGTCCACTGGACCACCAGGGATGAGGTGCAGGGAAACCTGCGGGTGGAGGAGGGCCTCGATCACCAACACTTAAGAGTGCAGGGGCAGGGGCACTTCACTTAATGGTGGAGCTGCGAGGGTGGGAGAGCAATTTCACTGACAATGAGTCATCATACATACACTGATTATAGAAAAACAAACATGAAATTCATTTTGTCAAAAGAAATATATTTTTCTTTTTTTCTTTTTGTTAGTTTTCTTTTTCATAACACTGAACCTTTATACAAACATATTGAAAAATTTTCAGACAATTTACATAAACCTCTATATACAGTGACGTGACAACATAACATATATATAACATAAATTACATGAAAATTCATCTAATTACTTTTGAAAGTCCTACTGTATTTACAAACTTTTTGTTAGTTTATATAGCCTCGATAGTGTGATCGTTCCTAGGTCCAAAGTGATGAGGTCAGGGAGAACCTGTCAGAGTCCTTGTCTTGGCTGTCTAAATCCAGCCTAGACTAGATATCTTTCAAGATCTGTGTAGTTCCAAACAGGGAGACCCTTGGCCTCATTGAGGGGGGGTGCCGACGCATTTCGACATTCGTGTGGGGACCTTGAGGATTTTCAGAAGGTCTTCCTCAGGGCTGGGTGGTTCTGTGTAGGACACTGTTGTGGGGTAGGAAAATGGGAAATTAGTCTAGTGTCAAATGAATGTGTGTTGTTTAAAAAGCTAGGCGCTTAAATGATTATGAAAATTACCCATACTTCAAGAATGCCATTGATCCAGCGCGTTACTAGCAACAAGCATTCATACACCAAATACTCACTTGGGCCCATACATTCATACTACGCTAGTAATTTCCGCTGGTGGGTCAGTTGTACTCTTTATCAAAATCCCTGCTACCAATTACTTTTCTTGATTGAAGAGTAATGACTTACCAATGGACCCCCTGCTAATTGGGAAGTTTAAAATGAGTGACGTTCAATACAATTCATAACTCCTGAAATAATCACTGTGTCAGAAAGTTTTAAAATATTTATCTAAAGAATTTGCAGAGTAAAATACAGAGCCACATAATACTTAAATCGTATATCAAGGATGAAGCGTAATAGTAAATTATTGATTAATGACAGTCCCTCAGAAAAGGAGAAGATAGAGACAGCAGCGCAACTAAGGTTTGCATTTATAGTTACCTAAAAGTACGAGAACCAAACCCCTTGGCCAAGGAGTTGGAAAGATAGGTCTCAGGAAGAAAGAAGAGCAATGACCTCCGGACCAAGTTCAGGATGGGATAGGTGACCTCTCTATCAACGACGCCTGCGTCGTTCCCCTCTCTGGTACTTCGCTTCTCCTCGACTTCTCCCGTGTCTTCCTTCTAGATACACCGCCGCCCCCACCTCAGGACCTCTCTGGACAGCGGTTCAGTCTGCATGGATCTCGAACCTCGAACTCCTCGAACTGCTCTCTTGTGCGTCTTAATGCCAATATCAATGCTCTCTGGTTCCTAAAAAGCGCACGCACACTCTAATGCTAATGTTAATACTATATCTATTATACCCTTCTACGCCCATGTACCTCCCTAAATGTTGCAGAATTATGGGCCCACTACTTCTGATTGGACGGGGACAGGGGTTGATCCTCACACCATATTGATTTAATTCAATTTCTTAAAGCCCATTGTTTTAAAATACCGCCCATCACAATTAATACATTTGCTTTATTTCCCACCCGTCTCACGACAAGTTTATTACAATGTTTATACAAATTGTTTCTTTTCGGTGGGGACATCGTGGGTACAATAATGTTGGCCATCAGGTCACGGCCTTGGACGACGTCCAGGTTGACTTCATCCTCTCTTCTGTGCAGCCTCGCAAGGGTGCATGCGCAAAACCATTGTCTCTCGAGTTTTCAGTTCAACCAAACCCAGGCCCATTTACGAACTAATAAAAGTCAAAGAAGAAAATATTAAAATCACAAATAAATTGTTTCACTGTATACCCACTCTTTCTACTCTATTCCCATTTAATTATAAATTCTATCCCGCATTAATAGCGTTAGATATCACGGTTTGTTTGCAACATGTAAGCAAGCGGTAGCACATGAAAACATTAAGCAGCTATTTTAATACACACTGCGCAGAAGCGAGAATTTCCCTCCAAACAAAGAAAGACGTCACACCATGTGATATGGTTGAGACATGCGCAATAGGGTTCCCGCGCTTTAGCGGCCATTTTAGATTAGACAAGCGTTATTTATTAGCTGAAAACACATATGCAAGCTTCCTTCTGCTTATGTTGGTGTTGTGCATTGATTAGTATAACATTACAAAGATTAATACATTAATACTATGAGACGATTGCTTCAGAGCAAGTCTCATTTATGAGTCCTTGCTCCATCAATCCCCTCTCTGATGGCGTTTCTGAGCCATCAAACTATAACCCACAACCAGATGCCAACTTTTAGCATATTATTGTCTCTGCTTCATTTTTACACTTTCTATTTTTCGCATCTCCTTTCAGTTTCTTGTATAATTCACTTCTCAAATCTTCTAATTCAATTTCGTCAAACTTTCGCTTCTTTCCTTTTCCTGTCACATTGTATGATCCATTCTTTCTACAACATTTACACCATATTATTATTGATAATACTATTATTGTTATTCCTGCTAAGGGTACTAATAATTGACCTATAAGTCCTTTTCCTATATTAGCAAACCAGGTACCAATTGACGTAATACTTTTTTTCAATCTTTCCCATACACTATCAACTTCCATGGGTTTCAGTTCCTTCTCAAGTTTAGTTATATTCTGTATATATGTTCCAATTTCTGCACTTTTATCAGGTATATAAGTGCAACAGTGTTTCGTCTTCAATAATTTACAGACTCCGCCCTCTTTTGCTAGAATTATATCAAGAGCAAGTCGATTTTGCATAACCATAGATCTAATCGCAACCATTTCCGCATTAATCATCAAAAATCCTCCAGCAGTGTCAGTTGATAAACGATCAACCACTGTAGATAATTTACATATTTTCCTTGAGTTCAGAATTATTCCCACTGAAGGTATCAATGCACCAAATATGTCACCTACAATTTCAGAAAAACTAGCTCTTTTGCTACGTGTTAATTCACTATTATTTTCATTGCTCCCAGTGTTTCTTTTTATGTGGTATATTTTTGGAAATACTATCCCAAAATAACAACTCCCATACCACCGTGCAGGAAGCCTAAAGTAAGCCTTATTCCCACACACATAATAGATTCCCGGAAAAACAGAATCCGTTCCTCCTTTTAGTCCCCAACCTTCAAGAATTAAGAAAGTATGTTCACATTCACTGGTCCCTATGAAAACATTGTTATATTCAGTCTTTAACCTATGTAGACAAATTTTCCCTGTCTTTACAAAATCTAGAGCCATAGCAGCTTGAGCCTTGCCAGGTGTGTAACTCCCCTCTTTCTCAGCCCAAGGTGGCAGATGAGCCTTATGCTCAGATGCTTTCTTTTGGAAATCTTGTCTTCTACTCTCTACTAAATTCAAAAATACCTTTTCTTCTTCATGTAAAGAACATGTTAGATTGCTTCTATGTGCGTGTGTTATGTCTATTGATTTCATTGTTAAAAAGAATTCTCCCATAAACTGTGCATCTTTACTACTAAGCACTGGATTCATATTCTTTCGAATTGGAACCTCAGAAAATATCACGTCTATATTTGAATAATAATACTGAATTTTCCCTGTTTTATAAAATAAACTAGCTAATACACTACATGATATGCCATAAATTAATGGCAAGTGATGATATGTTAATCCTTCTGCTACTGATTCAGGTAATCTCATACAGACATAACAATTACTAACTTCCATGGTATCTACATATTGAAATAAGAATTTTGTGAAAACATTTAAACTAGTGTCGTTATCTGTTACTTCATGATGCAATTCTGGTTCATCTTCTGCTTTTAATTCAACTCTATTACTTCTCAAGTTATCTGTCCTTTCCTTCGTTTCGTTGTTAATCTTTTTATCCATTATCATAAGGTAAGGAATTGCTACGATCACAACTAACCATACTATAAGCACCACTACCAGATTACATATGCATATAGCACAGCATCTTTTACAACATTTCTGTTTTGGTCTCCCAGCAACTCTGTCGTCATGCATTTTTGACAAGGAAGAATTCTCTTCTTATCGTGATTTCAAGTCTCTTTACGTTATCAAGGTGGTTTTATTTCTTTCTCATAAGTCAGTTCTGTACTTGTTCCTTCGTCACCACTTTCACTTGACTCTGAGCTCTCGTAGTCCTCAAGGATGATATAAGTCCAATCGGGACCTTTAAATTTGTTGTTCACAAGTTTGTCTTTTGCTTCTCCGTCTTTCACTTCCACTTGGTTGTCCTGTTAAACTTGTTATTTCATTTACTTGTTCTGGATCTTCACTTCTGGTTGTTATGTGGTATTTTACTCTTTTAATAACACTAGGCCAATGATCGCCTTTTCTGACCTTCTTGGTTTGCACTGTCTCTTCACTTCTTATTTCTTCTTCAGAAATCCTTGCATTTTCAAGTTGTGGCACAATTTCGTACTTGCTCTTTTTCAGGTCTTTTTGTTTTCTCCTCAGCTTCTTCACTGTGAGTTTCCAGTAACTGACCTTGTTCAGGATTTATGTTTTCATGCTTGTGATCCACATGATCTTCTTCTTGAGTGTCTTTTCCTAAATCTAACTGATTCTGATCAGGACTTATTGCACTTTGTACTTCTGCAGCCTGACCGCGTTCTTCTAGACCTGTCTGTCCCTGCTCAAAGTTTGTTAGTTCATTGTTGATTTGAGCCCAATTTCCTCTCCCTATCTGATCCTGCTCAGATTCTTTTATTGTTTCTTCTTCCTCTTTCTGAGCTGCTTCTTCTTCACCTATCTGTTCTTCTTCAATTTCTTCTAAATTTGCTTGACTTCTTGTTCGGTAGTAAACTTCAGGTATTTCAACCACTGGTATCCAGTCCTGACTTGTGCTCGGTTGTTCTTCTTCAGCTTCTCTCGAATCTTGAACCTGAGATTCTTCAGCTGGGCAACTGTGAACTATTGAACAAATTGCGCAGGTCACGGGTTCGGGGTATCACAGTATTTAATGTGAGTAACACACGTATTCTCTTCTTGAACTGGGCAATGATAACAGGGAGTCCCGGTTGTTTTATTCTCGCCGTTCCCGCCTTTGTCCCTCCTGCTTTCAGTCCCGGTATGGCCTTCTTCCCCAGGGCAGAGGGAGTCCGTCGGCGACTTGGTGTGGCTCCGGGCGTCCCAGGGGTAACACAAAACAAGAAGGGAAAACAAGGGTGAGTGCTTGAACATGCTGTAGAGGGTTTGTAGGGGATAGGGAGTGAAGGAACACCAACCCACACAGTGCCTACAGAGCGAACGGGAGTGAGGGTGCTGGGTGGGGGTTTTCTAAGTGTAGCGTTGTGAGCGAGTCTGGCGCTTCTACACTTTAGGTCTCTCCCTCCTCCCTACCCAGCCCGTGAAGCGCTCCTGTACCTGTTTGAGCCACGCTCCTCCAGGAGCGTGGCTGGGCGAAGCGTGTCCCCGGTGGCCTCCTGGCTCTCCCGTTTTCTCCGGTCTCTCCTCCTTCCTGGCTGGGCGACACGATTCTTCCTGCTCTCCGTCTTCCTCGGCTTCCTCTCGTCCTCCGCTCTCCTCTCGATCTCCTCCTCCTCCGGTGATGACACACTCTCCCTTCCGGAATCCCGTTCCTCTTGTTGGACCGGTAGTCCCTACGTCATCGTTGTGGGCGGAGTCCCAGTTAAAGGAGCCCTGGCGTACTTCTGTGGTGTCCGCCTGGTGTTTACCTATCCACTCGTCCTGCCGTGGGAAAAGAAAAGGTACGGTGATGTCCTGTGCCTCCCACCAGTCACTGTAGGGCTTTGTCCCTTCCAATTGCGACCCCGCCCCGTGACAGCAACCTTCAGCTTCCTCAGTTATCGATGCTGTCTGAGGATTTTCTTCTTCAGGGTCTGGTACTCTTTTGGTGTGGCTTACATGAATCCAATTAGGATGTCCTGCACATTTCACTGCTGAGTTCGTAACTGGTATGCCTTGACGAGGTTCTTCCCATCTGGGTGATAGACACGTTTCTCTGACGTGATGCTTCACAACCACCCAATCACCTGGATTCAGATCATGCTCTTGTTCTGGCTGCCTGGAAACTGCGTCTTCCCCAACCTGGTGAGAGACAGAACGCACTAGGTCAGCTAATCCTTTGCAATAATCCAGAACCGTATCATCAGTTATATTCAGCAGTTTATTTGTAGGGACATGTGCTTGTCTCATTGCTCTTCCCATGATTATTTCGTGTGGACTCAATCCTGTATTTCTATCAGGAATGCTTCTGAGTCCCATCAAAACAAGTGGCAATGCATCCGGCCAATCTAACGACGTTGATGCACACATTTTTGCCAGTCTGGATTTTATTGTGCCATTCATTTGTTCAACCACTCCAGAAGCCTCTGGACGATATGCACAGTGCAGTTTTTGCTCAATTTGGAATGCTTCACAGATTATTCTAATCACATCACTGTTGAAGTGCCTTCCTCTATCTGATTCCAAAGTTACTGGGAAACCAAATCTAGGAATGAGTTCTCGTAGCAACAACTTTGCGACTGTAATGCTGTCATTTCTCCTAGTAGGATAAGCCTCCACCCACTTTGAAAACAGACACACTATGACAAGTACATATTTCAGTCCTCTACATGGTGGTAACTGAATGAAATCAAGCTGCAATCTCACGAATGGACCCTCTGCCTTTCCGATCTTCCCAAACCCAATGACTGTTTTTCTCCCTGGATTATGCATTTGGCAAGTTAGACATCTCTGGCAAAGACTCTCTGCTACTGCCCTAAACCTTGGATTGTACCAATTTTGTCTGAAAAGCCTGATCATTGCATCTCTCCCTACATGTGCCTCTCCATGATACAGTCTGGCCATTTGTGAAATCAAACAGTCGGGCATGACTGGTCTGCCATCTGCATAAATCCATACATCATCGTCTGACCTTTGAGAACATCCCATTTTAATCCATGCATTTCTTTCACTCTCATCAGCGTCATCTTGTAGTCTTTTCACATCATTCCATGTTTCAAGAGGTGCATACAGCATAAGTTGGCAGCTGATTCCCATTCTTTCAACCCTTTTATTTACTGCTAACCTGTTTTTGGCACAGTGTTGGGCCACCAGATCTGCATATCTGTTACCGACTACCACCCAGTCATCTCCTGACTGGTGTGCGGCACATTTCACCACAGCCAATTCATTTGGTGCTTGTATTGCTTCCAATAGTTCTTTTACGAACTGTCCATTTTTAATGGGGGATCCTGAAGAAGTCATGAAATCCCTCTGCATCCATAATTGGCCAAAATCATGCACAACCCCGTAACCATATTGGCTATCTGTAAATATAGTTACTTTCTGGTTCTTCCCAATTTTGCAGGCTTTTATCAAAGAAATTAATTCAGCTACTTGTGCAGATTTTACTCCTGGTAAATAGGATGCTTCGACTATTCCAGTTAATTCACATACTGCATGTGCTGCAGTTAGTTTACCATCTTCATGCCTTTGGCACGAACCGTCAACAAACAGCTCCCTGTCTGATTTCCTGAGGGGTAGTTCCTGAATGTCAGGACGTGGTTTTGTGCACAATTCTGTGACTTGTAAACAATCATGCTCCTCTTCATCGTCTTTAACCTCCTCATGATACAGGTCTGGTAGTAAGGTAGCAGAATTTACTATGGTGCACCTTACAATAGTCACATTCTCAGCACCTAGTATTATTCTTTCATATTTAGTCAGCCGACTAGGAGTAAGATGTTGAGTTCTGGTTCTTGTCAATAGAATCACAATTGAATGTGGAACAAACACTTTGACATGATGTCCCATTACAATTGATTCACTTTGTTCAATGCTCAAACATGTAGCCGCCACTGCTTTTAAGCAGCCTGGCAATGTGGCTGCCACTGGGTCCAATGTAGCAGAAAAATATGCTATAGGACGTCTGTCCAAACCATGTCTCTGCGTTAGGACTGAAAGTGCACAATTTTCTCTTTCATGACAGAATAATGCGAATTTTCTTTTATAATCAGGCATGCCTAGGGCAGGTGCTGCACATAAAGCATTTCTCAATTTTACAAAAGCTCCTACGCTCTCGTCAACTCACTCAACTGGGTCCTTTGCCTTGTTTTTCGTCATTTGAATTAATGGCTTTGCTAGCAGAGAAAACCCTAGTATCCATTGACGACAATAACCCACTATTCCAAGGAACATTCTCACTTCTCGTTGGGAGACAGGCATTTGCATTTTCTTGATTAATTTTACTCTTTCAGAGGTTATTCTTCTTTTTCCCCTCTCAATTTGGTGTCCTAGATACTTAACTGCTGTTGTGCAAAACTGCAACTTTTCAGTTGAAACTTTATGCCCTTCTTCAGCTAAATGATTTAATAGAGCAATGGAGTCAACAACACAGTCCTCTCTGGTGTTAGATGCCACCAGTAAATCATCTATGTATTGTACTAGGACTGAGCTTCCTGGCATCACTAGTTTCTCTAAACACTTTTTCAATATCTGATTAAAGATGGAAGGACTTTCCATGTACCCCTGAGGAACACGATTCCATACATAGACTTTGTTCTCAAATTTAAATGAAAAAAGATACTGACTATCTGGATGCAATGATATGGAAAAGAATGCTTGACATAAGTCAATCACAGTAAACCATCCTGCACTCCAGGGAATCTGGTATAGAATCACTGCAGGATTTGGCACTATAGGACAACAAGGTTCCACAATCTTATTTATTTTGCGCAGATCCTGAACAATCCTATACTTTCCACTAGGTTTCTTTAAACCCATTATTGGTGAGTTACAAGGGCTACTCATTACTTCTTTTAGTATGCCTTGTTTTACCATTCTGTTAATTTCTTCAATGACTCCTGCTTTTACTTCTGCACTCATTTTGTACTGTCTGGTATTTGGGAAAATTGCACCTTCCTTTACAGTAATTTTAACTGGGTCTATTTTTGCCATAAGTCCTACTTCTTTTCCAGTGAAATCCCATACCATGGAATTTACGGTGGTTTTTAACTCTTCTGGCAACTCGTCTTTCGTTATCAAAGAGAACATCTCATCTACTTCTGTACCTTGTTTTGCAATCATAATTTTATATACATGGTCTTCATCCGGGGTCTGAACTGCCACACCATCCGGCGTGCAGAAAATTGTGCAATTCATTTTACACAACAAATCTCTACCCAATAAATTTACTGGACTAGAATCACATACTACAAATTGATGCATTTCTCTAAAATTTCCAATTTTTACTTCCATTGGTTCAGTAAGAGGTGTTCTAATCTTTTGATTAGCTACACCCACAACTTGGATAGCTTCTCCAGAGAGAGGAAGGTCTGGGATGTCTGCTGTTCTCACAGTATTCCTGGTAGCGCCAGTGTCCAAAAGGAAAGTAATATCATTACCTTTCATACTCCCTTCTACATATGGACCTGACTGATCTACCGGTAAGGATGCACCAAGTACGCACTCCTTCTCCCCCTCTCTTAGGCACTGTCATTTACTATAGGAACAAAAGTCGTCCTGTAAAAGAAATTGTGAGGTTACATACTCATTCTTACCACTTCCTCCTTGATATCCGACGTCTCTACCGTGCTTTGCTCTGCTTACATTACCCTGTATAGGTGCAGGTGGTAACTGACTCTGAGGATTTACACCCTGCTGTGAGTCATTCTGCGTCTGTGGATTTAAATTTTGATTTGGGCCATTATAATTCCACATCTTTTTACATTCATCCTTCCAATGCCCCAATTTTCCGCACCCATGACATGGAAACTTCTTTTTAGCCTCTTCTCTGCTCATTTGTCCTCTCACTTTACCACCATTTCCAGTGTCACCATTCGTTCCAGAGTCTTTTCCCTGATTATCACTTGGATTATCCAGATTAATTCCCTGTCACTCAGCCATTTTTACCTGAGCCCACATTACTTTTTCTTGCAATTTCTTGTGCCTATCTTCTATATCATCACCACAATATTTGGCATATTTCAAAATTTCCATGGTTTCCCCTGCCAGCACAACATGTGCTGCTTAATCATCTGACAAATTTCTGGTTTTAATCCATAAACAAATCGGTAAACGAACTGACTCATGTTTTTATCTCCAATATCCTCAAATCCACTATACTGTTTGAATACCTGCAATAAACGCTCGTAATAGGCATGTACCGATTCACTGGCTTCTTGGGTAGTTCTGTCTATTTTCACCCAATCTGTTTCTTTTGGTGGTAATTTCCCTTTCAGGTAAGTTATTACCTGCTGATACTTTTTCATTACATCACTTGACGGGGCACCTGTCTTTGGATCTCTAGGATACTCTTCGCTTGACCAATCAACTGTGATTTTACAATCTGTCCATAAATCGGCAGGTACCACTATGTCAAACAGTCCATCTAAATCCTTCAACAATACCTTTGACACCTTCACAAACCTCTCAACTTGCTTGTACCATTCAACTGGTTTTTCTCTCAATTTTGGGAAATCATTCGTAAATGACAAAATATCCTGTCTGCTCCATGGGACATGTACATATTCTCCTCCTGGAACTTCTCGCATCGGGTACATTTGATCTGCTTTCCCTGTTTCCTTCATTAAATATTCAGAAGTGGTTCTACTATATCGTGCCTCTTCCTTTTTCTTTGTCCATCTAACTTTCCATTTATCTAGGTTTCCCCATTTCTGTAAAACTGTCATTAATTCCTTTACTTGTAATTTTCGACCAGAGGCATTCATGTTTTCTAAATCTTTGTCAGAAAAATCTGCTCTATAGGGTTTCTGTAACACTTTTGACTTCCCTATTTCAATTCCCATCTGTACAGCCAAATCCGCTAATTTTTCATGAAATATTTTTACATTTCTAGTAATGCTTCTGCATACAAATATTAGCTCTTCTTCATCGTAAGTATTTAGACGATCTACTCCTACATTTCCTGCTATCATTTCTTCTAACTCAACCTTTAATTTGTAAATGTCCATGATCTTTGGAAGTGAGTTCTGTTTGTCTGATCCTTGCGCCCACCTTTCTAAGTCTTCTGGTGTAACTACTGTGGCACTTTTAGTTCCAGACGAAGTCACTATATTTACATCTTTGGAACAACCAGGTGTTGTTCTTCTAGGAGTAGTATTTATGGATCCTCGAATAGGCAAATCCATTAAGGATATCATAGATTCACATTAACTAAATTGATCATCAATTATTACAGGATCTGGTTTTGGGATTTCTTCAGATATGGGCTTTGCTAAGGGTTTCGGATAACTTACTTTGTCACCATATAAGGGAACCACTGGACCAATTGTTACAGGTATGGTCAGCGAATCAGGATGGACACTCAATTGTGTTATTTTCTGTATCAAATCTGCTCTGTTTTTATCTATTGCTTCCTTTTCCTTATCATGTAGTACTCTACTAGCGGGGGGATTATGCAATACTTGTGGTACTAATGGTGTCTTTAGCAGTGGTGCACTTGGGGTGCATCCACTTGTCCCTTCCTGATATGGTGGCGGGTTCTTTAATATTTCTTCCATAAATTCATCTTCTGAATCTCCAAATCTAGTCAAATGTTTTGTCTTTTCTGTGCATTTATTCCCTGACGATTCTTCTGCCATTAATATTGGATATAAACCCTCTGTGAGCATCGCTCTTCTCCACTGTTTCATCTGACCGTCCCTTGACTCATTTTGGTATCTAGGGTAAAATCCCCTATAACCCCTACTACTTCTGGATCGGTCGCGTTCGAATGCCTCGGTTTCCCACTCTTCTAAGGCTTCATATTGAGTTAATCTTGGTCTGGGTTCTAAATCATTCATCCGCAATCTTAAATTTTGAAGAATTCTTCCATTGAAAGTATCATTTTCAGGAAATGCTAATATTCCATCATTTTTGGTATATTCTATCCAATTTTCTAACCATACGCAAGTATGATAACCTCTTTCCATCATCATAAATGAAGCAGGCGTTTTAGCTGGTGGAATGATAATTCCTTCTCTAGTTTTGATTATTTTATCCTTTTTGAAATCATTCTTAATCTTTTGTAAGAATGACATTTTCCTCTTCTCTCCGTACATTTTGGGTAAATATCTATGTATCGAATTATATTCTGCCAACCCTAGGAATCTCCTGTCTGGACGAGTTCCTATTAAAGACGGATCGCGATTCAACATATAATTTTACTGTCCACTAAGATTTCGATTTCTATGCTGACAACCAATTAAATTCCAGCTAACATTTGTCTCTGAGCCAATCCTATCGCGGCCTTTTAGTGACGTTTTTCTCTGACAACCCCTCCTTTACAATCTGCGCTTCTGTCCCTCGCTGTTTCGACCAATCCCAGCGCGACACATGTGACGTCAGTATTACTCCTGACTACTGACCCCCTCCTTTACAAGGGTCCTTCCACGCCCGCTGTTTCAACCAATCCCAGCGCGGCGCTTTGTGACGTCAGCTTCCTCTCCGGCAGCTGATCCTCCCTTTACAAAATCGTACGAAAAACTTTAATTTCTCTATACTTCTTATTAAAATTCAGTAACAACATAAAACATTCGCTATTGTGTCAGTTTCTCTAACTTGAAAGAAATAGTTTCTCTCTCACACTTAGTAAAACCCTTCCGTTTACTAAACATACACTACGAGTAAAACCCTTCCGTTTACCCTTCACATAAGCTTTAGAAATACCTGTTACTCCTTCAATGTTACCCTTTCTAGGTGATATAACATCAAATTTTCACCAGCATACTCCTTTGCTGTCACTCACATACACAGAGTCCCTAACGAGTACTGATAGCCCTGCTTAACTTTTCAGTACTATTTCTGCCTGACAGATAACCTCACTGCAGTATGGCTTCCACTTACCATCCGCTATTCTTTCCCCGGGGATTTTCTGGACAACATAAAACAACCTTTAAACACACGGATGTTAGTTCATAAAAATAAAATTCTCATTACCCAATTAACAAAGTACAACCATCCTCTGATAACCAGAAAACTGATCCAGCGCGTTACTAGCAACAAGCATTCATACACCAAATACTCACTTGGGCCCATACATTCATACTACGCTAGTAATTTCCGCTGGTGGGTCAGTTGTACTCTTTATCAAAATCCCTGCTACCAATTACTTTTCTTGATTGAAGAGTAATGACTTACCAATGGACCCCCTGCTAATTGGGAAGTTTAAAACGAGTGACGTTCAATACAATTCATAACTCCTGAAATAATCACTGAGTCAGAAAGTTTTAAAATATTTATCTAAAGAATTTGCAGAGTAAAATACAGAGCCACATAATACTTAAATCGTATATCAAGGATGAAGCGTAATAGTAAATTATTGATTAATGACAGTCCCTCAGAAAAGGAGAAGATAGAGACAGCAGCGCAACTAAGGTTTGCATTTATAGTTACCTAAAAGTGCGAGAACCAAACCCCTTGGCCAAGGAGTTGGAAAGATAGGTCTCAGGAAGAATGAAGAGCAATGACCTCCGGACCAAGTTCAGGATGGTATAGGTGACCTCTCTATCAACGACGCCTGCGTCGTTCCCCTCTCTGGTACTTCGCTTCTCCTCGACTTCTCCCGTGTCTTCCTTCTAGATACACCGCCGCCCCCACCTCAGGACCTCTCTGGACAGCGGTTCAGTCTGCATGGATCTCGAACCTCGAACTCCTCGAACTGCTCTCTTGTGCGTCTTAATGCCAATATCAATGCTCTCTGGTTCCTAAAAAGCGCACGCACACTCTAATGCTAATGTTAATACTATATCTATTATACCCTTCTACGCCCATGTACCTCCCCTAAATGTTGCAGAATTATGGGCCCACTACTTCTGATTGGACGGGGACAGGGGGTTGATCCTCACACCATATTGATTTAATTCAATTTCTTAAAGCCCATTGTTTTAAAATACCGCCCATCACAATTAATACATTTGCTTTATTTCCCACCCGTCTCACGACAAGTTTATTACAATGTTTATACAAATTGTTTCTTTTCGGTGGGGACATCGTGGGTACAATAATGTTGGCCATCAGGTCACGGCCTTGGACGACATCCAGGTTGACTTCATCCTCTCTTCTGTGCAGCCTCGCAAGGGTGCATGCGCACAACCATTGTCTCTCGAGTTTTCAGTTCAACCAAACCCAGGCCCATTTACGAACTAATAAAAGTCAAAGAAGAAAATATTAAAATCACAAATAAATTGTTTCACTGTATACCCACTCTTTCTACTCTATTCCCATTTAATTATAAATTCTATCCCGCATTAATAGCGTTAGATATCACGGTTTGTTTGCAACATGTAAGCAAGCGGTAGCACACGAAAACATTAAGCAGCCATTATAATACACACTGCGCAGAAGCGAGAATTTCCCTCCAAGCAAAGAAAGACGTCACACCATGTGATATGGTTGAGACATGCGCAATAGGGTTCCCGTGCTTTAGCGCCCATTTTAGATTAGACAAGCGTTATTTATTAGCTGAAAACACATATGCAAGCATCCTTCTGCTTATGTTGGTGTTGTGCATTGATTAGTATAACATTACAAAGATTAATAAATTAATACTATGAGACGATTGCTTCCGAGCAAGTCTCATTTATGAGTCCTTGCTCCATCACCATCGTGTATCTCAGACTGGTGTATTAATCCAGAGAGCTTGGCACTTCATGAGCTTTTTGCTTCTTCTTGGCTGTTGGAGATGTACCCTCGGGGAAACATAAAGAAAACAAGGGAGGTTGGAGGGGAGCATTTTTTGGCAGTGGAAGTGTATTTGGGATTCTGCGGCGAAGTAGCATTACATTTAGAAAGATGTGCTCATACGGAACGAAGTCGTCAGGACGTGTTTATGCTTTTATGTCTGCCGTTAGTCTGTGTTGACGGTGCTTATGGAGAAGGGTGACCTTTATGTTCGTACCTTTATGAGATTTTGTCGATAAACGGGTGAATCGTTGTGCACATGGTTCAATTTTTATGTGTTTAAAGCATTACCAAGTGTCATCCGACAGGGGTCTAATTGTGGCAATTGTGCGGAGTGCTCCCTGTGGCCGTGCAGTTCTTAACGTCACCATTTTGTTTTAGAAATGTGAGTAGATGTTAGTGCCCCTTCGTTGGTACATGCGGAGCTACCTTCGTGGCGCATTACCTTTGGTTCGGTCTTTATAGCCTTTGAGTCTTCATCCGCGGTTTCTCGTTGCTTCTGGTTGCCGACGACGTTCCCGAATGGTGAACAGTTTCCGTATTCGAGCGCTCGTGGTGTCAGCACGTTGCGACGTGATGACGTATTTTCAATGTGGGCGTTCCTCCTGCCTGGCTTTCCTGCCTGACTTCCGGTGTTTCCTTCTTCACGGGATGATTCTGCTGGACATATGCTGTGGTAATTTTGATAAGACAACCTGTTCTGTACCGGCTTTTAGGTGGTCTTGTACTAGCTTGGTGGCATAACGGATGTGGGAAGTCATCCCGATCTGTATTCTTTATGGACATCTCGTTGGTATTGATACGGTGGCATGATGCAGATTTTCAGGGAGATATTCTTCAGCCTTTGAATGGAATACCGTGGTATTCGTTGATTGGAACAGTATGTTGGTTATTCTTGAGCACTTAAAAACAATGCATGATTTCCGTCATTTCATTTAGCCCGTTTTCTGTTGTTCCCAGCTTCAGTATTAGTTTTGCTTCAAAGCGTGCCAGTAGTGTGTCTACACCTTTTCCTTTCACATGCTTTAGGACAGTCCACTGGATGTCATTTGGGACACACCCAGGACCCAACCGAAGGACAATACCATCATCAAAGACCCGAAAAAAAGGAGGGAGATAAGACAGAGAACCCAACTCTCCCAGGCGAGAAGCCAAAGTAAGGGTCACCAAGAAGAATACTTTCGTAGTCAAAAGTCGGAGCTCCACAGAAGACAGAGGTTCAAACGGTGGACATTTTAGAGCCTGCAACACCAACTGCAAATCCCATGAGGGATGCACCACCTGCAAGAAAGGACAGAGATTTGGAAACCCCTTAAAAATCCTGGAGACCAGCCCCTAATATTCCACCAGACCACCCCACGGGGACCGAAAAGCCTTAACAGCCGATCACTGAACCTTAAGAGTGTCAGACTGAGGACCAACTGAAACCCATCCTGTAGAAATTCAAGGACCTGGGGGAGAGACACAGAAAGGGGGAGCAAGTGCTTCCGATCATACCATTGTTGAAAAGTCTTCCAGTGCCGGTCATATGAGGACTTGGTGGGCTTGATTTTCACCAGAGACTTGACCTGGAGAACCGGAAGACTCAGGGGAGAAGGGACCAACGGAAGCCACCACTCCTGACCCACCCTCATCACCATCAGAAGAGGAAACCAGATAGAGTTCATGCCGGAGCCACAAGAATGACCTGATCCCTCTCACTTCGAACCCAAATCAGAAACCTCCAGATTACGGTTGGAAAGCAAATATTAGGCTGTACAGCCAAAGACATGTTAGGGCATCCACTCCTGACATCGACTCCTCCCATCCCCTGGAGAAAGAAACACAGGGAAGAAGGGCATGGCAAAGACTCACAAACGGATCCACCCAGGGGTGTCCCCACAGCTGAAACACCCTGGCAAACACCTGGGGAGAGACAAAATTCCTGAGAGGATGATATCTCCCTGCTCAGGCAATCAGCCCGAGAAATCAGAACTCCCTGAATCTAAATGGCCTGGAGAGGCCCCACATGAGACTGAGCCCACAGAAACAGTCGATTGACATAGGATTTGGCAGTGGTGTTGTCTGTCTGAATGACAATGCCCTTGACCAAAAGAAGATGAGAAAAGTGAAGGAGGGCTAGACGAATCACCTCCAGTTCCTTCCAATTGGACGACTGACAACTCTGGCTGACATCCCATAGCCCTTGACCTACAGGACTTCTGACCATGCCCCCCAATCACTTTCGCTGGCATTCATCGTGACGACCACCAGAGCAGGAGTAGACAAGGGAACACCCTCCAAGATGTTCGAAGGAATGGGCCACCAGTCTAATTCCCTCCAAACAATCTTTGTCACTGGAAGTATACATAATATATCCTGTACATTGGAAACCCAGTGACTCAGGGTGAATCTCACTAGGACATTGATATTCCACCTGGCCCAGGGAACCGAAAACACAGTGGCAGCCAGATCGCCTTTCACCCTCATCCAGAGCGAGACCAGCTGAGAAGGAGCCGACAACAGGTCCAGCGAATGAGAATGAATCTTGACCACCCAAAATCTGGCAGAGTGCCCATGCCCAGATCCGTCCGGAAAGAGGCCCCAGTGAAGATGTGATCCTGTCCTGGAGTCTCCTTCTACGGAACAAATAAGAGTGGGTATCCTTTCTAGAAGAGTCTCTGGTGTCCCTAGTATCCATCCAATTCCATGGCTTTGCAGACTTATCAGCAGATGCACTATAAGAACATGTATGTTTCTTGTCCTTCAAGGACTTTTTGATCATTCAATCCAAGCGCTCACTAAACAACCTGCCACCCTCAAATGGAAACAAGCATTGGCATAGCCAATAGGTCTCGCCTTTGGGACCTTATAAGTGTTTAGCCATGCGACAGCTGATGTTGTTGCACCAAGGATATTGTGCTGCATAACTAAATACTTATAAGGTCCCAAAAGCGAGACCTATTGGCTATGTCAAGGCTTGTTTAGATTGATGAGAGCCCAGTGGCTTCCCCAAAAATAAGGGTCTTAAAACTTGGCTGTTTGACCAATAATCCTTGTGTCAACTTATCTCAGGTTCAGCAGGCAGTGCTTAGCGCCAGGACACCCTCGGGTAACAGAGCGCTTTATAAGTTCGATTAACATAACATAACAGCTTTGCCAAAAAAAAACATTGACAGAACAATTCAAAAATTGCCAAGGACAAAAGAAGGGTGGCCATGCCAGACCGATTGACTTTTCCAATGCTTGGTTTGCTTAAAATGTCTACTTTATCCCTACCACCGAACTAGGACAATGAAAGTTAAAAGACCTGGTAGGAATTGCCAGTCCTTTATCATACCATGAAAGTGCCAGGAAATGTGCTACCCAGCGAAAATTCTCTTTCAGCCAGTGTTTGAAACATGTAAAAATCAAAGAAATATCATTCTGAAACGGGATGAGGAATGACCGTGCAGCATATTTAAAAAAAATCATCACTTTTTGAAAATGTATTTACATTTCTAACAAATACGGGAACAAGCATGCGGGCTGCAGGTCGTACGGGGCTCCCATAGCGTTCTGAGCGAATCCAGATTGTGAAGGTACTCTCACCCAAAAAGGCCAGTGCGTCTTTTTGACAGTGCAGCCATTTTAAATGATGGGATGACTCTCAGAATCCCGTAGGGTTATGCAACCATCTGCATTGTATAGATGTGCGATCTAAAAAATGTAGTGCTATTGCCACATCATAACAATGCCATGACCTTCTTTAATGCAGGTTATTTTCCGTAACTCGTGCCACACTGAGCCGACCGATGCTGGCCCACATGGCATGAAACGCTGTTTTCAACGAGACACCGGAAGTGGTTTCATTTACACCATGACGTGTGCGGTTGATTTGTCTCTCTTGTGCCACCTCTCGCTTTACCTGCAACTAGTTGCTCGTTCCATCCAATTTTGCCAGTGAGGACCCCGTACCATCTGCTTTTCTGCGCCCTAAATATTAAAGCACAAGTTCTGAGGGGGGCTACATCTATTTTTCAAGCTTTTCTTTCAATATTGAGTATCATTGTCTCTTGTGGACTAAGTGTTATCGTCCCTTCCCTGTGACTGCTCAGATATGTGTAAAATACCGCCCACAGTTCAACAACATTTCACGCATGGCCGCCTCACCATGGGATTAACATGCGTGACAGTTCGGTTTATGGCAGCACAGCAGTGCTGCCGGTAATTCATTTTGATGTCCTTGGTTTCGGTGCACAATGTTCCTGTGCGCCAACGCGCTGCCATTTGTCACTGCGTGTTTAGACTCCTTCCTGACAGCATGCGGACGTGTTAGGGAGCCAATGAGGGGTGTGTGTTTGTGAGGGCCCGTCATCACTGGAGCGTTTTTGGATTTGTATGTATACTCCACAGACTCGGCCACACAGCTCCTTTGCAAGAATGGCGCACGTTCACTTTTCGATTTTGGTTTCTATCGGGCCAAGATCTTCGCAATTCCCAAATGGACTTGAATGAATGCTCTCAGGAAATCAAATTTAGCACCTGTGGTCACAGGTTTTTTATGGAGCCCAGCGCTTCATCTTGTATATTGATAGGAGTAAAATGATAAAGGTAGCACTTTATTAAAGGATTGCACTCGTACATGCTTTGCAAAATGTATAATCTTTGGAGACAGTAATAAAAACAAGCGCGGTGCGCGCCCATTGCAAGGAATGTGAGGTATGCAGCTGGCACCCGGCCGCGCTGCTGCTCGCTCCCGAGCTCCCTAGGCCAGGGGAGAGAGAAGGCGGGACATGCACCCGCCTTTGGCCAATTGCGTGCTGTCTTTCTTAGAAAGACGCACGCTAAGGCCAATAGCATGTGAGCAAAAAAAAAAGCACACGCACGAGCGTGTGGTCCGAGTTGAAAGTCCTTACTAGAAGCCTCGCAGTGCAGCGCATGCGCGCTGGCTCAGGCGAGACCTAAAAAGGATTTCTCCCCTAGGACTTCTCCGGATGTCTCAGCTCTCCAGTCCCAGAACCAGAGGTTCCTCTGGCCATGATGGCAGCAGAAGATGCCATTGAGGCTGCCTTGATAATGTCAGCAGACACAACTGCCAGGAATTTCAACTGCATTTCCATGTCTAGCAGAACATCTGCAACCTCTGCACCTTCCTGCCTGGCTTCAGTCAGAACCTTTAAGTCTTTAACCAAAGATTGCGCCGTCAAGGCCACATAAGTATCACATGCAAACAAAGATAGGTACGGAGGAATTAATATCTCGTTTTTATTTTATCATAGGGAACATTTAATTACCCTATCATCAGTTTTCTATACAAATATATTATCCAAATTATTTCAAAGCACACATATGCCATGGGACCGATCTTTGTGAACAAAAATCATATATAACATTCAAAAACACAAGGACATACCAAAAATACATATATAAACAACACAACAATAATTGTGACATCAACTTTAAGTTGCCAAAACCCAACTGATATTTATATAACTAGTGTCCACTCATTAATTCTGAGTGATACACTTAGAGGTAGTCATTTGAGCACATTGGGAAGAAGCCTCTTTTCCCTTTGTTCTATTGTGCCAGATGCGGACGCGTTTCAGCCTTTAAATTCTTCTTGGCCTCCTCAGGACAAGGGCAATGGAACCAAATTTCAAATTCGGTCACGCAATATGCAACCACTGAATCCTAGAGCCACGTGTTCAACCTTAACCCGAGGTACCTCTCTCACTGGTGGGAACTAATTGAAACAGTCCCTCGTGTTCTTAATCTGGACACCACTATTCCTTTGTGTGCCACAGTATATCGCAATGAAAAATTCTCGGTCCTCTACCACACCGTTCAGCGTAAGCCACAATAGAACAAAGGGAAAAGAGGCTTCTTCCCCAATGTGCTCAAATGACTACCTCTAAGTGTATCACTCAGAATTAATGAGTGGACACTAGTTATATAAATATCAGTTGGGTTTTGGCAACGTAAAGTTGATGTCACAATTATTGTTGTGTTGTTTATATATGTATTTGTATAGAAAACTGATGATAGGGTAATTAAATGTTCCCTATGATAAAATAAAAATGAGATATTAATTCCTCCGTACCTATCTTTGTTTGCATGTGATAGTGTTCGATACCCAGGTATAGGAGGGTAATTTGGGTAAACCCCTTGTGTATTGGTATATCAAGGCCACATAAGTAGCAGCTCTCAGGACCAGATTCAAAGCAGCAAGGGGTTTCTTAGGCCACCATCAACCTTGCGATCCACCTGATCTGAGAGAAAACAGTCATCCAGATTCAGAGCTGATCTACCATTTAGCGGATGCAATCCACTTTAATGGCGTGGGGAAACGCCTTATTCCGATCATTCAATACATAAGCCTTTTGGAGAAACCGAGGAATTTGGCTGTGCTCATGTTCCTCCCAGGACCATAAGATGGCATCTTTTATCCGAGGATGCAAAGGCAACACCAGTGCCGCAGGCCTTGCACATTGTGGGAACAGATACTCAGCAACCCCCTCCACCGGAGGTGGCACTATATCTTGGTTAACTCTGATATGAGATAAAATATCAGCCAACTTCTCTCTGGATACAAACCCCACCAGCTGCCACCTATCGCTCGGGATCCGACTGTGAAGATGAATCTGAGTCCAGCTTATCAGAGTGAGAAGAGGGTTTCTTGGATTTACACATCCCAGCCAAAGCTTTAGCCACTGCAGCATCAATCATAGCTTGGACCTAAAGTGCTGACAGGGAAACAGAACCAACAGTAGAGGTATCCTCAACACCCCTACTCCACACATCCTAATGACTGCCATCTTCTTCAGCAGAGGAAGACGACTGGGAGCACAGTCTCTTAGAAGCCCCCCTTGACTCCATAGTATCACAAACACCAACTGGTCTGCCAACATGCCCAACTTAAATATCCAAGATATCTATTCTATCGGACCAACAAAAAGAACCAAACTTCGTAATTCATGTGGCCACCGACGAGTCCTCAGTCTCCCCGGCAACCGAGGCACGGCCCTGCAGCCTGGAGGGAGGCACTGCACTCCCAGAGCCCGGAAGCAGGGAGGTGAGCATGGGAGATGTGCATGCTCTAGGCTGCAGCAGCGCAGACAGGCGAGCCGCACAAGAAGTCTGCTTCCCTCTTGAGGAAATCTGCGAGGCCATGCCGGCCAAAAAGACTTACCTGTTTACCAATTACTTCCCGCAGAAAAGACGCCGTTGAGGTTGCTTCTAAGATTGTACAATCCCCAGTCGCGCCCGCACTGCGTGGAGTTAAAGGGGTTGTGAACGCGCTGAGAAGATGCACAACAAGCATTTGCAATGCAATAGGTCGTGCATTTGTTAAAGTTAGAGCTGCTGGTGTTGAACATAACAATGCTTTTTACTTTTGTTTTTTTATTTGCAGTGGAGTTATTATATTTGCATAGCACTATTGCCAATTATATGCAAAAGTAAAAAACATTGTCACTTTCAATACCAACAGCTCTAACTTTAACAAATGCGACATCTATTGCATTGGAAATGCAATCGGTCTCGCATTTGTTGGAGTTGGAGTTATTGGCATTATAAATGCCAATGTTTTTTCCTAGCCATATTGCAGGGTGCAGTACCATATGTGGCTAAAAAAGGTCCCATGGGATCTCTTTTGGACCTTTTTTGGCTGGACTGATCCCATGAGGCACAGGGTCAAGACTGATTTGCATACAGCTGGGTCTGAACTGGGATGGCGAAGTGAGCTAAAGAACGTTGATGGATTCAACCCAGATCTGTGACTAGGGGTGAGTGTCTGAAAAGTTTCAGCACTCTGTCCATCATCTCCTTTTGTTTGGTTTGTTCGCCCTAAGTTAACAGGGTATGCCCAGACGTGGGTCCCTTGCTCACTTTGCCACTGAATTCAAGCTAGCCTGGCTGATCAGGGGTGTTACCCCGAAACCGGTCCCAGGATGCTTGTTTCCAGTCCAGTGAAGACCTGGCTTGGCAGTTCGGGCTGGACTGTTCCCATGAGGCACAGGGTCAAGACTGATGTGCATATTTCTGGGTCTGAACTGAGGTGGCGAAGTGAGCTAAAGAACGATGATGGATTCAACCCAGATCTGTGACTGAGGGTGAGTGTCTGAAAAGTTTCAGCGCTTTGTCCATCATCTCCTTGTGTTTGCAATGTTTTTTTTACCTAGCCATGTTGCAGGGTGAAGTACCATATGTGGCCAAAAGAGGTCCCATGGAACCTCTTTTGGCCACATATGGTACTGCACCCTGCAAAGTTGGAGTTATTTGCATTATAAATGCCAATGTTTTTTACCTAGCCATGTTGCAGGGTGCAGTACCATATGTGGCCAAAAGTGGTCCCATGGGACCTCTTTTGGTCACATATGGTACTGCACCCTGCAGAAGATATGGTAAATCCACCCTACCCATAATGCATTGCATGTAAGACAGTACCACAAGTACATTCAAATAGCTATGTCCATATATACAATTAGTAGCTTTGAAATGTGACAAAAGAATTATTATATTATTCCGGATGAGGTTGTAGTCTGTGTGGAGCTGATGAAGGGAAATTTATAGAAGGTCTCATATACATGTGAGATGTGCTAGTGAGTAAAGTAACCACTGTCAGCCTTGCTTAGGACCAAGCGTGTGTCCTACCTAAAGCCCTTTAAGAAAATAGTGTTCTGAGGGTGTATTTAAAACCTAGGGAGTAACAACACATGTAACAGGGGGTGTTCTCATGGGAGGTTACAAGAAGAGACAAGGCGGTACTAAGGAGGGACTACTAAGCCTATTGACTAATGAAAAGCCACCATTTTACAAAGGACGGGGACAGGAGCCAATTAAAAAGATGGGCGGAAAGTGGGCGCAGCTTTATGCCCATATACTGAACACAGCATGTCTCGAAGAGACAGTGCAAGCACTGCCTAGGCGAGGCCTAAAAAAGGAACAGGCAGTAAGGAAGGGGAGGGAGCTTTTATAGCTTGAGGAGGATTGTAAAGGGAGGCACAGGAGACTCACATAGTGATTCATCAAGGCGAGAGAGACGAGGAGGTAATGACTGATGTCTTAATGTAGAGTACTGCGGACCTTGTGCCTTAATTTTACTTGACTTCAGCTGCCTTTTACACCATAGACGACACTATTCTAACATGCTGTCTTGAGGATATAAGAGTACCAAGTTATGTCATCTAATAAATGAACTCCTTTCCTTTCCTTTCAGACCACTCTATAAGTTTTCAAGCCCTATTTCATCTCCATCCTTAGAGAGATCGATTGTGACATACCATCAGGGTCTTTTCTGGCATTATTCTTTAGGCAGCCTTTTTGTATGGCCTCTTGTGGCAGTATCTTCTACAGATATGCTGCAGACACCCAGATTCTCCTTTCATCAGGCAGGGTGACCAGGGAATTATGTATGTGCATTAATGTTAATTATTTCACATTCAAGTTTATATGTGTATATTAATATAAAGCTATTGCAACTGAAATGAAATCATTATAAAGTGATTTGGTGTGTTTTTCTGTCTAAGACTTCAGCTATGCCTTGATTCCATCTTTCAAAACCGGTTGCTGTATCAGGATGTTCATTGTTTGTTTATATTTCTCCATTGACACTACCTCCAGCAAGATGGGCACTGTTTATTTTGAATGACATATTTGGAAGAAATCAATAGAGGAAGCCTTTTTACCACTTTTAAGGCTCTTCCTGCTAGCATACTGTATTGCATTAATTCACAATTCACAGTTGTTTATTTGACCAGTTTGTTCTGAAACCTCCAGATGTCATTAGGTCAGAAGTGGGTTAGTGTTAAGATGGTAGGGTTATATGACGTTTTAGAATATTGCATTCTGATTTGTTGAAATTATGATACTTTCTTTCACACCATTCTGACTTTGCAGTTTCCATCATCTTCTATGCTGAAATTGACTATATAAACACCGTGTATTTGGAGGTGAGCCAAAGACTTTGAGTTTTTGCTAGAGATGCTGTCCAATTTTCTGTTGATTTGCTGCACAATCGAGACTTACACCTTTTTACTGCTTTTGCTAATTATTGCATTATTCCCGTAACTGAGAGCCTTCATAACAATTGATTTGTTTGTATCTTCCTGATTTAAAGGGATTGCTGCTGCATTTTCAATTTTTGTATTGCACTTTAAATTTTAATAAGCTTTCATTGTTTTCTAAATGTCTGATCTCGAACTCCCTTTTGAGCCAATCCTTTATTATTGACTGTATTTGAAATGCTGTTTTGAATCTTGTCTCTAGGGACACATTACCTCAGTCAACAGCGTCTGACCCCCGAAGTCTAACCACCACTACCATGAAAAATATTTAAGTGATAGTACGCCCATAGTTTTTGGTGTGAAATTGGGATAATGAAGAGAGATCTCCTTTGGAGATAATTTTTGGCCCTGATCTGGATTTTGTCTACACTCTCAGAGTCCATAGTTTGGATTATTTGCAGTGTTCCAGTGCTGCTTCTGAGCAAAGGATTGTAAGAATTAGCAGGGTGGAATGAATTCTGAGTGATTGAGGGTGGTTTTGGTATGTTGCTGGTGCATTATGGGATTAATATAGTGTATGTGAAATTTTTGGCTATGTCTTGTTCGTTTGTGGTTCATTAGGTGTGTTTAATTACTGTGATTTTGATGGTTTGTCATATGTGCTAGTTAAAAAGTGGTAATTGGTCATTGTGTTTATCCTGTTTTTTGATGAGCTGAATTGTATATGTGTCAAAGAAACTGTTGGATTTTTATGTCTATTGTTGTTTGGGTTATCAGATTTGTCGTATTCCACGATCTCCAGATATATTGTTGAACTTGTCTGCAGGTTAATGTGTTTTGTGAGGCACTGCATACATACATCAGATAGAATTTCCTATCTGATTTGAAAATTAATAAGAATCTTAGAACTTTTAGACTGAATGTGTTTAACTCAGATTGGTGTTTGTTTATTCTTTGGTGCACAGGAATAAGCGCGCTAATCGAGGGCGGACTACCGCTGGACTGGAATCTGCCTTAGTGTAAAATTATGATTAGCAATGAAGCGTAGGTACTGATTCTGTTTCTTTCTATGAGATTGCTTCTTATTTAAGTCCTTTTTCCCCTCTCTTATTGAGGTTGAGCAGACATGATTTAATTTGTTTATTTGTGTGTTTGGTGGCAAAGCCATTGTGTTGATTTTTATTCACTGATAAGTCTCAGTTGCAACTGATGCTGAGAGTTACGCCAGAATTGGTGAGAAGTCATCACGAGTAGCGCTGTCATTGGCTGGTTGTTGCTGTAGTCAGTTGACATTTGCCATAGCCGCATTGGAATTGATTGCTTAATTTGTGAGGTTTTGAGATTAGGTTAAGTGGGAATAATGGATGGTGTATTGAAGAAACCTAAAGCATCTATTGTATATGTTATGAAAGGTGAGAAGATTACTCCCAATGGTTCTCCTGGATTCGGAATAATGACGAACCCTGGGGAAGGGGTGTGTGCGTGTAAAAAACACTGGCATGAGTTCGCTTCTATCGACACGGACATGCAATTTCCTTTAGGGGGCTCTTTTCATTCTAGAAACCTTGATTTCTTGAGACATGCAATGTGTGAAAGTAAGCTGCTACCCAAATTCACACACTTTGAAGCATTAAATGAATGGTATTGAGTGCCCATTGAAAAAGAGAGAAAGAAAATGAAAAAGCAGGTTAGACATTCAATGAAGTAGTGGTTAGAATTCAAGTGGATAAATACAGAAAAGGTCGTGGAGAGAACATACTAAGCTATGTGCAAGGGTGTTTTTTGTGATAGTTAATGAATCAGACAAAAGACAAATTAAAAATAAAAACTCTAAAAACAAAAATTGAAAAAGAGATGAAGAAATGGATTCAAATGAGGATCATTTCTTAAACTATCTGTTAGACTCTAGACCTCCTCCTTACACACATGATGCATAGAGACTACAAGTACCAGATATGGGTGTGGGAGAACCAGGTATGAGTACTTAAGAAAAAACAGCACACGGTACTGCACAAGTGATGTGCCTGAGAATGCATTGCCAGCTTTACCTGGTCCTAGTTCTACTTTAACAACAGAAACAGGGACCTCTGTTATTGAGATGTAGCTACAATGCCACCTGAGAAGAGAGGAATTAATATTGCTCATTTGAAAATTGAATTTGGGGAAATTGTGCAAGGTACAATTGGCACAAGAAGATCGCTTGTGTATAATTCAGATGAATTGAGGTATTTAATTAAAGAAGCAGCGAGATGTGCAAATGAAGCATATGAAAGGCTTGAATATTTAGCAGAAGAATTTGAAAACTATAGAATGGAGTTGAGTAAAGCAAAAATAAAAAACGTGGGCCTACTGATTATGCGAATTCACATCAACGAATTGATCGATTCCATAAAAGGTTAGAGAGCTGAGGAAGTACAAGGACAAGTGGAAAAACGCAGCTAGCTCTAAAAAGAAAAAGACTGATACAGAAAAGAAAGTGCGCCTGGTCATGAGTGAGCCTGAAATGGAATCGGTTTTGACAGAATTTCCTTTGCGAGAAGTGCATGGAGGGAATTATGTGCATCTTCCTTGGTCCAGGGATAATCTCAATGCTTTTAGGAAAAAAATTCCAAATTTATTGAGGAACTGGACAAGTAGTACACAGAGGTCAACAGATTAGGGACTATATCAAAAGTGCTTTCAATTGATTTGAATATATTGTTTAAGATTGTTGTTCCTAAGGATTTGGGGTTGGAATGCAAAACGGCTGTTGCATGGCTGACAGAGGAGCTGCCAAGAGTTCAGACTAATGATGTTCTGGCTGCTCTTGTTTTGTAGAAATGCAAATCAATGAAAGATAATTTGAAACAGAAGGTGCCAGAGAAAGAGGTGAATAGAGTAAAGATAATGAGAGCCACACAAGGAAGAGTTGGTGCAAACATATTATGAGAGGACTATGTAAATTTTAAGTGAATACAGTGAAGTCAAAGAACCAGCAAGTGAAATGTTAGTGGATTTGTGTCTGCTTTTGTTTTGGGCTTTTGTCCGGAACTTTGCTCACATATACAGCAGAGTGTGATGTGCTGCCAGGCCAAGAGTATTGATGTGATACTCAAGTATGCCAAATACCATCGTGACTGTTTTGATGCTATGCAGAAAAAGGTTAAGGAGAAGTTGATGATGGCGCAGATGAAACAGATTCAGAGATGTGGTAAAAATCAGGAGACTAATTCAGATACAGATTTTTTGTTCTAGTGTGAATGCAAATGTGAATTTTGGGATCCAAGGAATGCAAAGAGATGGATTGATGAGAGAAATGGTGCAAGCTGAAGATTGGGGTAGAGGGTTTGTGAATAATTTTGGAATTAATGAAATCGGTTTTGAGCTGTGAAGACTTTGCATCATTCTTTACAGCTAAAGCCAGCTCCTTGGAGATAGAACTCAAGGATACCGCTGATAAACTAGTGACTCAAAAGAGTACTCAAACGGAGCAGCCAGCCCAACCTGCACAAACAGTGCCCAAAAATAATGCCCATTGGTCAATCTTCAAACTATATGATCAGTAAGACATTGCCAAAACCTTACTGACCTTAAAACCAAACAACCATTACAATGATCCTCTTCCCACAAAATGTTGGCCTACGATCAACCACATGGTCATCCCTAGTTGAACTAAAATAATTAATGCCTCGCTTGCCCAAGGTTCCTTTCCTGACTGCCTAAAAACGGGACAGGTCAGCCCTCTATTGAAAAAAACCTACCGTTAACCCCTCAGACCCAAACAACTTAAGGCCGGTAACAAACATTCCTTTACTGGCCAAGGTTCTGGAAAAATATGCTCAACAACAACTGAACCATCACATCACAGAATTTAAGCTACTAAACGACTGCCAGTCAGGGTTTAGACCTGGTCACAGCACAGAAACAGCAATTATGCACATAGTTGATGATGCTCTACTTGCTCTAGAACGCAACAAAACCTGTCTACTAGTCTTCCTTGACCTATTGTCAGCTTTTGACACCGTAAACCATGGCAAATTATTAGACCGACTGGAGAATAGGATGGGTTTTTCGGGAACAGTCCTAAAATGGTTTAATTCCTTCTTAGAGAACGGATCGCAAAGATTCCTGGTGAACCACAATCTATCCCTTCCATCCCCGAGTCAAATTAGGAGTTCCACAAGGATCAACTCTATCTCCATCCCTATTCAATCTGTACATTGAGCCACTCACCGAAGTACTGCTGCAGACTAACATCTCCTTCCACATGTATGCAGACGACACCCAGCTATATATGAAGATTACATTGCTGGAAGAGATCAACATAATGAACCAAGCACTACAAAAGACCGTTCAATGGCTATCTAGCTATCATCTTAAGCTTAATTCGCAGAAAACAGAATTCCTTCTGATCTCCCCTCTGAAATCCTCCTCGATGATCAAGGAATGGACCAAGATGATCACCGTGCTAAACGGTACGCCAATTCTAGTTGATTCTACCAAGTCTCTTGGAATCACGCTGGACAAGGAATTAAACATGCGATCACACATCAACACTATGGCAAAAAATGCCCGATTCCATTTGAGCTATCTCAGAAAACTGAAACTGTTCATCGACACCGCTGACCTTAAAACAGCAGTCCAAGCCTTGGTCATCTCAAGGATTGAGTACGGTTGCACAACTCTAGCAGGGCTTCCTAAGATTTCAACAGCTCCACTAAAAGCTTGCGTCAATGCTGCAGCCAGACTCTTAACGGGTACAAGAAAATTTGACCACATCACTACACATTTGAAAGCGCTCAAATGGCTTCCGTACGAGGCAAGAATTCAGCTAAAGATGGCTTGTATTACACACAAAGCTCTACACTACAAAACACCACTTTACCTTGCCCAGAAAATAACGATTTCCGGAGGCATTAGATCTTCGAGGGGGTCCTCAGATTTCTTACTGAAACCAGCATTCTTTCATAAAAAGAGAACTTATGATAGAGCATTCTCGGGAGCTGCACCAAGAATTTGGAATGCGCTTTCACCGCATATTTGAGGAATCACCTCTGTCTCGTGATTAAAAAAAAGAGGCTAAGGCCTTTCTCATTAGTAAACTTCTCCTTTAACTAACAGTGGTCAACTCTTGGCTCCTTTCGAGAACTTCAGACAATTCTTGATCTTCAAATTTCAGCTGTTCTAGTAGGTGACAGTAAACAGGTTGATAGTCCTGCTAATCTCAGAGCTATGACTTTGGGGATAGCACAAGTCAGCTAGCTTTCATCGCGTCATACCTATTGGCTTCAATCAGCTCTGTTGGTTATTTTAAGTCCCCTGTAAGATTACATGGATGATGGCTAATGAAAGGTACCTCTTTCAAGCCACTGGGGTATGTGACTAGACTTGTAACATTGTATCCAGTTGTTGACTCCTCGTTTTCTTTAGGAGGGGTATTTAATTTTAAATATAAGTAGGTCATGACATGTACTACTGTAACCCATGTTGATGCCTAGTTAGACTTGTATATGATTTGTAACTTTTTAGATGGTGCCACTGTTAGATAAAACGTATACCTGGCTGTAGGCTTCAAGGACTCGTACATTGTAGGAAACTGATTGCTGTTGAATTGTAAAGCGCTCTGACACCCAGGACTGGGTCATGTTCGCGCTATAGAAAACATTGAATAAATAAGTAAATAAAATAAATAAATGTCAGTTTAGTGAAAAAGAGCACTGCTTATCATTTCTGGTGGAAAATCATTCACTGCAAATGTAGATGGAACGTAGATTGAATTCAAAATGATTTTGTTCCTCAGATGCAGCAGAATGCAAATCAGTTACAGACAGTTTACTGTCCCAGGTAAACAGTCTTCTGTGCAAAATGAGGAAAATCAGGTGCAATTTCATACGAATATGACTGTAGCTCCAGTGTTGCAGCAAACTATGAGAACAAAATGCCACACAAACCAGGGTTTCAACAAAATCCATTGATTCTGAGCAAAGATTTTCCTGTGTTTTCACCAAATGAGACAAATTTGCAATGACGGTGCTTCGGAGTGAGGATAATTGCATGCTTGCCGCAGGTAGACTAGAGAAGCCCATAAAGATGGTGAGGTGAATGGCCACCCCATATCCTTTTTAATCGATACTGGTGCTGCCCGCTCCACGGTTCACTCGATGGAGGTACCAAATCTAGCCCTCTCGGAAAAAGAAGTCCAAGTTCTAGGATTAAGCAATAAACAGATTACTAATCAGATTTCACCGAATGCCTCAGTCAAAAAGGGTCCATGGAGAATGATCACCAATTCGTATAGTGTGATTCAAGTCCTGTTTATTTCCTTGGCAGAGACTTGCTTTGCAAGATAAATTGTGTGATCTATTGCACACTGGATGGTGTCGCAGTTAAAATCCAAAATGAAGACTTAATATTTAAAATAAAATCATACGATTTGAGAGTACAATTGTTCTAAATTCTCACAAAAGAAGGCATGCCTCTTGATTTAAGACACAGTGAAAGAAGAGGCATGAGATTTCGCAGGCAAAGAAATAGGATTAATAAAGAGTGCAAAACCAGTTAGAATCACGATCAAACCAGATGAATTTACTCTAGAACTTGACAATACAAACATTCAAGACAAGCAAAAGAGGGAATGAAGCCTGTCATAGAAAAGATAATAGAGCAGGGTATCCAACGAGGACATGCTTGGTAGTCCATGCAACTCACCTGTGACAGGTATTAAAAACTGAGTGGAAAGTGAACGGTAGTTCAAGACCCTAAACAAATTATACTGTAGTTCCATGTTGTGCGGTATTACCGAATCCTGCTTTCATTTTTTTAATTTATTGATTTTTTAACGTACAAAACGTATTACAGATTGCATCTTAAGATCAGGCCATTACATAATCAATTTATTATCACCATTGTACAAAAGTGCAATTAAAGATATGGAGAGGTAAGGACGGGAAAGGGCGGGAGGGAGGTTAAAACGAGGAAGGGAAATAAGGAATGAGGGGGAAGGGTAACCAAAAAGTAACCCATAACAATGCCACTCAGTGAGGGCCACTTCTAACTAGCCGATTGAATCTGGATGAAGCACGCCTAAAAGCTCCGTTGATTAAAGCATTCGTCAAATGTTGCTAGGCATATTGGCAAGATACTATTATGCGAGGGGTACGAGAGTATAGGCTCAGTCTGGGGTGGGGGTCTTCCAGGACCCAATAGATTCCACGGGGTGTCACCAAGCAACCTAATATAACTTGTTAATGGGCCCCAAATGTGCTTGGGGTGGAAGCGGACAGGCATCAGCTCCCTGTGGCGTCAAGCAGCTCCTGACAGAGGGCTGCATCATGCAAACCAGCTTTTCCTTGTGGGAGCTTGTCGTCTGCCCCAATGCATTGCCACTCTATGCTTTGCCAAAAGCAGCAGCATTGCTGTTAGTCTGCGGGCCTCCGGGTTAATCTCCTTTGCACAGACCAGTAGGGCAACAAGGGGCATGCTGTCTGGGGCATGACCAGTAATGCTAGTGATATCCCTAAATACCTCTGATCGGAAGTCACGAATCTCGGGGCACTCCCACGCCAGGTGCAGGTAGTTCGCCCACAGGGCAGCGCAAGCAGCGTGTGTCCTTCACTTGTCCGATACGCTGTAGTCTCGCCGGTGTATGGTAGGATCTGTGTAAGAACTTCAAGTGGATCAACCGCAGCCTGTAATTCGGAGATAGGGCCTTAGATTGAGAACAGCAGCAGAAGGACCACTGTTCCTCACCGATCGGCACATTAATGTCCGACCAGATGTGACCCTGATCGACGCAGTCCCCTGCATACTAGTGTAAATGTGTGTGATAAGTCTACGTGGTGATGAGTAAGTGAATATTTCCTCAAGTACCTGGTCCGTGAGCACAGGAGGGGCTAGCGGGAAGGTGTCATGAAGGTTGCACACTGACGCACATAGGGCCTGATTCACAGAACTAACTTACGTCAAAAACTTAAAGTTAGTACTTTTTGGTATTCACAGAATACACTTACTCATTTTGGTATTCACAGAATGAACTTACTCATTTCGGTATTCACAGAAGTTAGTAGCCCTAACTTTTGGACTCCTAAATGCCTTCTGTGAATACCGAAAGTCTTAAAGTTAGGATTTTTCTCAGTTTAGGAGTAGTAAAGTTAGGACTTTACTGCTCCTAAACTGAGAAAATCCTAACTTAAGACTTTCGGTATTCACAGAAGGCATTTAGGAGTCCTAAAGTTAGGACTACTAACTTCTGTGAATACCGAAATGAGTAAGTTCATTCTGTGAATACCAAATGAGTAAGTGTATTCTGTGAATACCAAAAAGTACTAACTTTACTTTTGACGTAAGTTAGTTCTGTGAATCAGGCCCAAAGTTGATAAAACGTCATGGTGTTGAGGGGGGGTGCGGAGCTGTGCTGGAAAATATGGGGGTAACGAAGGAGTTATCAGGATATGCCAAACCAAAGGAGGTAAGTTTTAACCGGCAGAGAGACACACCCGCATTCCAGCCTCCAAGACCTCAGGGAGTAGCGGATGCCCCAGAATCGAAAAGGACAGGGCATATAGATGAGGCAGGCATGCTCTTTTGCGCAGCTCATTCGAAGCCCAAACCATACATGCCACAGTGTCCACCTGTCATCGCATTCTACGGGGAGGGCCATAAAGGACAGTCTGAAATGGGCACGGAGACGCGTGGCCCGTCTCAGGAGATGTGTGAGGCTGAAATTGAATAGGGTGTAACCAAAAATGCCTAAGGTGAGCCTGTGTGCTAAGAAAATAAAAATCCATGTCAAGCGCTCCGAGGCCGCCCTGCTCAAAAGAAAGCGTGAGAATTTCCAAGGACACATGAGGCTGCCTGCTAGCCCCGGCTAACGAATCAAGGTGGGACTGGAGTTGGCAGCGGAAATAGGCCGGGAGAGGAAGGTGCAAATTAATAAAGAGGTAAAGGAATTTGGGGAGGACCACCATTTTATCAATTGCCAATCTGTCGGTCAGAGACAGCGTGAGTTTCAACCATGCAGGCACGCTGTCTTCAAGCCATGACATTAATCTGCCATAATTGTGTCGCCACAGCACCTCAGTATTACAGTTAAGCTATATGCCCGAATAACGAACAGAATCAGTGGCCCACGTCAGGGGGAAATGAGGTGCGATGGCATGTGTAGTATAAGTGATTGGAAATAAAATGAATTTTGTCCAGTTGATGATGATGCCCACTATACCACCGAATTGAAGAAACTCCCGGAGGAGCGGGTCTAAGTTTTCGGATGGATTTCAGATATATAAAGTAAAGCTATCCACGTACATGGAGACGAAGTTCCCCTAGGTCGGAAGCCAAAGCAACGGTGCGAGTGGTGCTGTCGCAGCTGGGCCGCGAGCAAAGAGACTAGGGGATAGTGGGCACCCCTGATGCGTGGAACAACAGGAAATGGGGGTGAGATTGCAACATTGATCCGCAGACGGCTGAGTATAGAGCAGGCAAATTAAATGAATGAATTTGTTACCCAAGCCAAAATGCTTGAGGAGGTAGAAAAGATAGGGCCATTCGAGTGAGTCGAAAGCCTTGGAGGCATCAAGAAATGCAGCCGCAGCCTGAAGGTTTGGGTCTAATGTATGAAGGAGGGCAAAGAAAGTATAGGTGTTGGGCATTACCGTCCAGGCACAAAACTGGATTGATCCGGGTGTATCATGTGAAGAAAAAGTGGCAGAAGTCGTGAGGCGATGATTTTGGCTATGATCTGATTGCCAATATTTATCATAGAGAGAGGTCTATATGACTTGCATCGTTTACGGTCTTTGTCAGGCCACAGGATGGTCACAATAAGGGCCTCCCGCAAGGATGGAGGGAGGACACCGTTCGCACAGACTCCTCAGACATATCAAGAAGATGGGGGGCCACCAGGGGCGCAAATTCTTTATAGAAGGCAGCTGTTACGCTATCTAGAATGGGGGCCTTATCTTCGGGCAATCCCGCACTAACCAGAGCGATCTACTCTGCCGTGAAGGGCTCATTCAGGAAGAGGTGGTGGCCGTCTTCTAGCCATTTAATTTTGTTTAAGATTTCTGCGGCAGCAGAATGGTATACAGTCGTTGACTTCTGTCAAGCGTTCTTCTCCATTTATCTTCATTTGATAGAAAATATCTTTTCACATCTCAATTCCTAAATAAATTTCTCGTTTGGTGTCAAATCCCACAGGAGTATGCAGAGAACCCTTCAATCTTTAGTCTGATTCTAAAGAAAGGTTTGGAAAGTCTGCAACTGCCCTGTAATCAAATGGTTACTTACGGTTAGGAGTAGTTTTGCATTTTGAAGAATTTTGTGGATTCACATTCTGTGCATTATTCCGCCTTCTAGTGGTTGGGTCCAGAAAAGTCTCCTTAAAGTCGCTTTCTCTTTTAAAAAAAAAAAAAAAAAAAAAATTCTCGTGGGCGCTGATGACCATTTGTGTTTGAACTCCTCTTTGTGTGCCGTCAGACATATGCCCCGGAAATCCCTTTACGCAGTCATCATCTTTAGATTCTTTTTTTTCTTCTGGATGGCAGTATTCTTTTGAGCTGAGTTTGTAAGTACACCTCTACTGGTAGAGGTGGGTGGGTCATATGTGAATCCAGATAATTCTTCAAGCTGCAAAACTACTACTACCGATAAGTAACCATTTCGTTTTTCAGCATGAAGAATCTTTTCTGGATTAACATGCTGTGCATTGATTACAGAGCAGTTTTCCTTCATGTGGGTTGGTTGGGTTCTTTGGAGTGTGTATTTGCAAACAAATGTTTCAGAACTTTGTCCCATTCTGCTTCTCTATTGATCTGAATGTCCAATAAGTAGTGTTTTGGGAAGGCATGTATCGATGATCCATGTAGCAGCTGCGCAAATATTCTGCAACACTACGCTGCCTTAGTAGGCGAGTGTTGCTCCTTTTTTCCACGTTCAGTGCGGCTTTGGCTTATCTGAAAGGGTTACTCCCCCTGCCTTGTGACAATATTGTACTGTTTGTACTAGCCACCTTGCAATTGTTCCCTTGGTAACTAGGAGTCCTTTCCTTGCATGTGCGAAGGATACAAAGGACTGTTCTCTTTTCCTGATGTCTCTTGTTCTCTCCAAATGGTACATAATTGCCCTTTGTACATCTAACGTGTGCAATTCTCTCTCTGAATGCGTTTTAGGTTGTTGAAAAGAGGCTGGTAGATGGATTGCCTGATTAACATGTAATTTCGATACAACCTTTTAAACAAATCTTGGGTTTGTTCTCATAACCACCTTGTTCCTATGTATTCATAGGTATGGCTCTTGGGTGGTGAGTGCTTGCATCTCGCTTACTCTCCTTAGTGAGGTGATAGCAATGAGAAAGGTAGTTTTGAGGGTTAGAAACCTCAGTTGTGAATTCCGCATTGGTTTAAAGGGTGACGCCATCAGAAGGGTGAGCACCACATTCAAGTACCATGGAGGCATTAACACACTTCTTGGGGGTGCTACTTTCTTCACTCCTTCTAGGAAGCACTTCACCACTAGTGTGGTGAAGAAACTTCTACCAAATGTGCCTCTTGTGTACACTACAATGACTGCCAAGTGGCCTTTGATAAAGGCATAGGAGGAGCTGTCTGTCTAGTAGATGTGTCAGATATCTAATGACTGTGGCCTCTTGTGCCCAGTCTCTGTTTTTTCCAGGCCTGTTACACCATAGCTGGAATCTCTTCCATTTGTTGCTGTATCATTTTCTTGTTGTAGGCCATCTTGCTTCCTTTAGAATCTCCATTGCCCTTCTAGGCAACTTGAAGTGCTCCATTTCCAAGTCCTCAAGAGCCATGGTGCCAGATTGAGGGTGTTTGGTTCCGGGTGCCACACTTGCCCCTCCTGTATCGTTATGAGGTTCTGGTGCACTGGGAGTGGCATGTACTGCCCTTGGGATATTTCCATAAGGTCTGAGAACCATGCTTGTTGAGCCCATTAAGGGGCTATCAGGAACAGTTTGACTTGTTCCTGTCTGCACTTCTGGATTACCTTCGGTATCATTGGAATCGGTGGAAAGGCGAAAGCAAGACTGACCAATTTATCGACAGCGCATTCCCCAGTGTCTCTGAGTGGTCGAACCTGGGTGCAAAGTTTTGGCATTTTGTGTTCTTGTATGTTGAGAAAAGGTTTACTTGTGGAGTCCCCCAGATCTGGAAGATTAGTTCCAACTCGTGTGTGGTGTTTGCCTTCCTGCTTAGCCTGTCCGCTTCAGTGTTTTTTTTTCTGGTATATGTATTGATACTTTTGATACCTTGTTTGCTATTGCCCATCTCCATATATCCTGAGCCAGGGGATCTTGTCACACTTTGTTAGTTCAAATAGCGCATTGTGGTTGTTTTGTCCATTTGAATTAAGAGCGTCTGCCCTGTCACATGTTTCTGGAAGGCCTTTAGTGCCAGAAAAAATGTTTTCAGCTCCAGCATATTTATGTGCTGCACTGCTTCTTTGGGGTTCCAGACACCTCTGACGTTCAGCTTGCCCATGTGAGCTCCCCATCCCATGTGGGATACATCTGTTGTGATAGGTGGTCCGAATGGTTTCTCCACTGTTAGTGTTTTGCCTTCCATCATTGTATCTCATTCTGCACCTTGTCTGTAATAACCACTAGATCGTCCCAACTCCTGGTTGATTGTGACCATTGCTGTTGGACCCATTCTTGTATTGATCTCAGGTGTAGTCTTGCATGGGAATGCAGGAAGCTATCATGCCCATCATTTTCCCCACTGCATTAATCGACAGATGCTGCCCCTTCTGGTAACAACAACTCTGCTCTATGATTGCTTTGCTCCTCTTGTTCACTGATCTCGCTTTGGCTGTCTGGGAATCCAAGATTGCCCCCAGGAATGTTTTCTTATTTTCTGGGATCTGAAATAACTTCTCGTAATTGATGGAGAAACCTAGTGTGTGTAAGGTCTTTATCACCTTGTTGATGTTCTTATATTGACTGCTTGTCTTTGCTTTCACTGGCCAGTCGTCGGGTAGATGTGTATTCCCTGACACCTTAGGTGCGCTGCTACCATCGCTAAGCATATCATGAACATTTGTGGTGCAGATTTTATTCCGAATGGTAACACCTTGAATTAGTAGTGTCTTGTTCATAACAAATCTGAGAAATTGTCTATGATGCTTGTTGACTGGTATGTGCAAGTAGGCGTCATTGAGGTCTATGGTTGCCAGGCAGATACCTTCCTCTATCAGGAGAATTACCTCCTGTAGCGCTGTCATCTTGAATTTTTGAATTTTTATGAACTTGTTTAATGCCCACAGGTCCAGTATTGGTCTGTTTTGTCTTGTTTTGATTCCAGGAAGTAGTTTGAGTCTTTTTTCCTGGAGAACTAAATTCTATAGCTTTGTTGTTTAGAAACTCTTGTACTTCTTATTGTAGTCGTTGTTTATCGTCTATCTTTACCTTCTTTAGCCTTGGTTGCATCGTTGGAGGTGACTTTGTTAACTCAATGCAATAGCCGTATTTTAGGATTTTTAGTATTCCATTTGTCAAAGGTAATTCTCTCCCATTATTGCAAGAATCCTCTGATTATTCCTCCTACTGGTGTAGGAGGGTTCTTGGTGGGCAGTCTCTTGGTGGTGTGGTTTCCCCCTTTCGGGGTTCAGCCTCTTGTATAGCTGTGAAAGGACTGGCTGGAGCTTAAGCGGTATTGCCATTGTGGGGCGGTGGTGGGTTAACTTCGCTGGCTGCTGAAGCCTGTGTAGAAAGTGTGTGATTGCACGGTTCCTTTTGCTGAGGTTCCTCTCTTTTTCTGAGCCGAATGTTTCCCTTGTATTGTAGGGCCCCCTCTTTGCCTTAGTGGTCTCGTCTTTTTTCATGCGTATACTGCCTCTCCAAATAGGCTGGCTCCTGTGAAAGGCATATTGATGAAGGCTGACTGGACCTCCTGCTAAAATCCCGAGATACTCAGCCAAGTGTGTCTGTGCAAGGCTGTGGCCATGCAGAGCTGTCTACCTGCTGTGTCTGCCACATCCAGGGCAGATTTCAGGCATGTGTTGGAAATTGTCTTTTCCTTCTGCAACATTGTGTTTGCTCTCTTTTTGAATTCCTCTGGGAGATGTTCCATTAGCTCCCCCATCTCGCCCCACTGTTGATGAGCATAACTCTTTAGTAGGACGTTTGAGTTGGCTATCCGCTACTGTGTTGCTTCCGACCTTTCCATTTTTCTCCCCACCATGTCTATTTTCCTGCTGTCCTTGTCAGGAGGTGGTCCTGTAAACATGGTGTACTGGTGCTTTTCTGTGCCACGATGAGGGAGTCTGCTGGCATGTTTCCCCTGATGTAAGGTGGGTCTCTTGATTAGAAGCGGTACTTCTCTACCCTTAGGGTTACTGCCTTAGCTACAGCTGGCTCTTTAAATGCCTCTTTGCCCTGGTCTAGCATGCTTGGAATCATTGGAAGAAACTGGTTTCTCTTTTGCTCCGGTAACAGTGTCTTCAGGAGGAAACATGCTTCGAATTGTTTTTCCTCCAGTTGCACTCCATCGGTGCTTGTAGCCCTCTTTACTACTGCGTTATATGCAGTGATGCTGTCTGGTGGTGATTGTTTTCATAGATAAGACTCCCCTCCCCCATAGTCTGCATAGATGTCTTGCAGTTATCTGTAACTTCATTTTTAATTAGGGCTACGAGTTTGCCCTCAAGACGCTTTCTTTTCCTCTCTACCTCGAGCAATTTTCTTTGTTCGTTGAGCTCTGCTTCATCAATGTTGAAGAACTTTTCGACATTGAGGTTGGGTGCCTCTGTGGTTTCCGGCGTCGATGCCAAGTGGTTCTTTGATGACACCATGGCTCCTGTCTTTGGGGACACCATTGAGCTGGTTTTCGTCCCCTCCCTCCCATGCCTTTGATCCTCTCTCAAGGTCGAAGCAGGTTTTGAGGGTTTGCCTCCATCGGTGTCCCTTATCTTGAACCTGTGTAGCTCCTTAGGCTTCACTCTGCCCTCCTGCATTGACTATTTCGGCGGCATGGCCGGTTTCTTTGAGTCTGAGGTCTTCGGGTTGACTGTTTATCTGCTCCAATGGGGTTACTTTTAGTCTATGTTCCTCCCTCGCCACTTTCCTGTGGCTCTTGTCGGTTTGGCTCTTGTTGATCTCCTCGAGCTCCGGCTTTTCCCCTTGAGCCTCCTCTGTTTCCAGGATGTTGTTGTCGTCGCTTCACAGGCCAATGTCTTTTAGGTACTCCTGCTTTCTCTGCGGTGATACCATCATGCAGTGTGCCCACCTCTGCTTCTACCTTGTCTTGATGCTCTTGGGCAGGAACTCTGCGCAGTTCTCTGCACTGTGGCCTTTAAGGAGGCTGAGGTTACAGACCTCGTGTGTGTCCTTCTGTGCGTACTTGTGATGGCACTTGGGGTAGAATTTAAAGCGGGTATGCTCCATGCCCCTTTCACATTCTCCGACCACGTGGTCATGTTACATCAGTCTTCTCTCCTCAGTGTTCCACTGTAGTTTTCTGCATTTTCTCAATGCTCTCTTCATTCAGTCAGTTACTGCCAATCTTCCCTCAACAGTGATTTTCGGTGGAAAAAACTGTTGTCTTCCTGAAATTCCTTCTTTCTCAACACCGGAGCTCTCCCATAGGCTCCCAGACCCAGCGGTGGAAAAAAGAATCTGAAGATGGAGGCTGTGTCGAGGAATTTCGGGGCATATGTCTGACATCACACAAACAGGGGTTTAAACACAAATGGTGGTCGACGCACATGGGGGAAAAAATGGGAAAAAGACTTCAAGGAGACTTTTCTGGACCCAACCACTAGATGGCAGAGTTATGCACAGCATGTGAATCCAGATAAGATTCACGCTGCAAAACTCAGTGTTAGTGCACTACAAAGATGATCCTCTGCTGGCATCAAAGACGAAGGAAGACTGCAAGTTGGATACAGTTGTACTCTTGAGCCATCTTGCTGACCATGGTCATAAGGTTTCACATACAAGGATGCAATACTATGAGAAAGAAGTGATTTTTCCTTGGCCGACATATTGAATAAGGGGCAAAGACGGTGTCCAAAGAAAGCGTTTCTGCAATTTTGAAATAAAATCCTCCCAATACCCTGAGCGATGTGCCGATGTTTTTCAGAATGGTTGACTACTGCCGTCAGTTGAGTCTAAATTTTTGCCTGATTGCAAAGCCTTCACTATGGCTTACTCGCAGCTATGTGGAAGATCCGGTGCCATTTCATGATGAACGAATAAAGGGCTTCCTAGAACTCAGTGAGAATCTTTGTAGCACACCCGCTCTAGGAATGCCTAATTATGATGAGGAATATTTGTTTTACTGTCATGAAAAAGAAGATTGTGGTTTATATGTTCTCACTCAAAAGCATGGTGAGCAGCCTATCACTTACCTCTCTGCTTCATTAGATTCTTTTTGGTTGTTTGAAGTCCGAAGTGGCTGTTTGCCTGTCAATGGTGCAGAGTGAAGGGATTTTTTTGACTCATACACTTTTTTATCAGTCCTTCACTCAGTTGAGATTTTGCTGACTCGTGCACAAACTCAGCATAGCATCTGACAAACAGACGCCTTACAAAGTATGAATAAACAATACTGGCAGCTGAAAATATTTCAGTTACAAAGTGCAAACCCTTAAATTCTGTAACGCTGCTACTGATTCCAAATAAAGACGAAGATGATGAGGAGCCTAATCATGATTGCGTCAATGCAACAGACTTGGGTACCAAACCAAGATCAGATATCAAAGATATTCCTCTTGAAATTGCTGAACTGGTTCTGTGTATGATTTGTGTCTGAGAGACTATCACAGAATACTGAAAGCAACTTTTGCAGTCCCTTCCATTTCTAAAGTTGTTGAAGCACCATACTTGTCTGATGTAACTTCAGCACAGGTAGCAGAACTGATTGCTCTGACAAGAGCATGTTATCTAGCCAGTGAACTGAGCGTGATGATTTACACAGACAAAGTCGATATGGAGTGGTAAACAACTTTGGGCAATTATGGACATAAAGGGGCTTCATGACATCCTCTGGTACCATAATACGTAATAGAGCATACATTTTAAACCTGTTAGAAGCCATAGAGCAACCTAGAGAGAGATCAGTTGTAACTAATAGTTTCTTACCTGTCGGTGTAGTTTTGCAGCTTGAAGAATTTTCTGGATTCACTATGCTGTGCATTATTCCGCCATATAGTGGTTGGGTCCGGAATTGTAGTATTTTCCCTTTTTTTTTTGTTGTTGGTGGGCGTCGACGACGTAGTACCATTTGGTGCCCTTCTGTGACGTCGACGGACTTCTTCCGGAAGCCCCACCTTTAGTAGCCATCTTCGGATTCTTTTTTCTTTGTCATTTGTTTCTATTCTTCCTCCTTATGGTTCTCTTCCTTGGCGGAGGAGGGTGGGTTCGCTAGTGAATCCAGAAAATTCTTCAAGCTGCAAAACTACACCGACAGGTAAGAAACTATTCGTTTTGCAGCGTGAATCTTTTCTGGATTCACTATGCTGTGCATAGACTTTGTAGCGGTTTGCTAGTCTTGTGGTGGCTGGGTGGAAGATGAACTTTGGTATGTAAATAGATGCTGTAAGACCCTCTGTCCTACTTGTGCTTCCTTGTTCATTTGAATGTCCACACAGTAATGTTTTGTGAATGTGTGTACCGAACACCATGTTGCAGCCATGCAGATGTCTTGAATTGGAGTGTTAGCAAGAAATGCAATTGTTGCTGCCTTTTTTCTAGTTGAATGCGCCCGTGGCGATTCCTGTAAAGTTTGTCCTGCTTGCTTGTGGCACAGTTGTATGGCTTATGCTATCCATCTTGCGATTGTGTTTTTGGTTACTGGTCTTCCCAGAAAACTTTTGGCAAAGGATACGAATAACTGTTTTGTCTTTCTGTATTCTTTAGTTTTTTCCACGTAATACATGACTGCTCTTCTTGCGTCAAGTGTGTGTAAAGCTCTTTCCGCTTTGTCCTTTGGATTTTGAAAGAAACTTGGTATTTGTATACTCTGATTTATGTGGAATTTTGATACCACCTTTGGCATGAATTGTGGATCTGTCCTCATGACAACTCTGTTACTATGTATTTGAAAGTAGGGTTCCTGTAGTGTTAGTGCCTGTACTCGCTAACTCTACGTAGTTATGTTATTGCCACTAAAAATGCTGTCTTTATTGTAAGCATTTGTAGCATTGCTTTGTGCAGTGGTTCGAAAGGTGCATTCATTAATTGTGCTAGAACAATGTTTAGATTCCATGTCGGTGCTGGTACCATTTTTGGTGGTGCAATTCTTTTTGCCCCTTCCAGGAACCGTCTGACCACCTGTGAGGTCAAGAAACTCTTCCCTGTTTCCCCTCTTGTGTACGCGACGATTGCTGTTAAGTGTACTTTTAGTGATGTAAAGCATAATTTACTTTGTAGTAAATGTGTGAGGTATTTCAGCACTGTTCTTTCTCTTGTGATTTTTGTTGACAGACGTTTTTTAAGACACCATTGAGTGTATCTTTTCCATTTTGCAGTGTAACATTTTCTTGTTGTTGGTTTTCTAGCTTCTCTTAGAACAGCCATTGTGCTTTCGGGTAGTTTGAGATGTGCGAATTCTAAGTCTTCAGGAGCCATGCTGCTAGGCCTAGGCTCTCTGGTTCTGTGTGAAGTACTTTCCCGTTTTGCATTGTTAGCAAATCTTTTCTTCTTGGGATCTTGTGCATTGTTCCCTGCGAAATTTCCATTAGTTTCGAGAACCATGTCTGTCTGACCCATTGTGGTGCTATGAGAATCATTGTCATCTTGCTGATTCTGCATTTGTTGATTACTTTGCTCAGTAATGGTATTGGGGGGAAAGCGTACGCAAATATCCCTGACCAGTCTATCCATAGCGCATTCCCCAGGAACTGGTTGCACGGTCGCCTGGATGCGAAGTTTTGGTATTTTGCATTCTGGGGTGTTGCAAATAGATCTATCTGTGGAGTTCCCCATTTTCTGAATTTTTTTTGCACTTCTGTTTGGTTGAGTTCCGACTCGTGGGATGCTGTTGTTTGTCTGCTCAGTCTGTCTGCTTCTAGATTGTCCTTCCATGGTAGGTGTATCGCTAACATATCTATTCCTTTTGGGATTGCCCATCTCCACATCTGCTGTGCTAGATTTGAGAGTGCTACAGAGTGAGTCCCTCCTTGTTTGTTTATGTAAAACATAGTTGTAGTGTTGTCTGTTTGTATCAACACCTTTTTCCCATATAGCTCTTTCTGAAATGCTTTTAAGGCTAAGAACACTGTCTTTAGTTTCAAGATATTGATGTGTTTCACCGCATCTTGTGGTGACCACAAACCCATTATTTTGAGATTGTCCATGTGTGCTCCCCATCCTATTAGGGATGCATCTGTTGTTATGGTCACTGTTGGTGCTGGAGGTGTGAAAGGTCTCCCCTGTACTATATTTGCTCTGCTCCACCATGCCATCTCCTGATGAACCTTGTTTGTAACAACCACTAGATCCTCCCAGCTCCCTGTAGCTTGTGACCATTGTGTTTGGAGCCATTCTTGGAATGGTCTCATGTGTAGACGGATATTGGGAACTAAGTGCATGCATGAGGCCATCATTCCTAGTAATTTCCCCACTGTCCTCACTGTCAGATGATGCCCCTTCTGGTATAGGTGAGTCTCCTTTAGCAGGGCTGTTATCCTTTTCTCGCTGGGGAATGCCTTCCCTAACACAGTGTTTATTTCTGCGCCCAAGAACAGTTTCTTGCGTTCCGGTTCTATTGATGATTTCTGCTCGTGTATGGAGAATCCCAGCTGAACTAGTGTCTCCATCACTTGTTGTATATGTTGTTTGCATAGGCTGTATGAGTTTGCTCTTACTAACCAGTCGTCTAAGTAGGGGTAAACATGAATTCCTTGCCTTCTGAGATGTGCTGCTACTGCTGCCAGGCACTTTGTGAACACCCTTGGTGCTGATTTTAGACCGAAAGCCAGTACCTTGAACTGGTAGTGCTGTTTGTTTATGACAAATCTTAAGAAACGTTTGTGTTTTCTGTTCATTGGGATGTGTAAATACGCATCCTTTAAGTCTATTGTTGCCAGGTAATCTCCATTTTGCAACTGGGGTAACACTTCTTGTAGTGTAGTCATTTTGAATCTTTGCGTTTTTACAAACTTGTTCAGAAACCTTAGGTCTAATATTGGCCGTAATGTTCCATCCACTTTTTGAATTAGGAAGTATGTTGAATATACTCTGTTGTTCTTTTCTCTGTGCGTTACATGTTCTATTGCATGTTTTCTCTGAAGTTCTTTCACCTCTTCGACCAGGTGAGATAGTTCTTCTTTTGAATGTGTCCTTTGTCTTGCCCTCCTGTGCGGAGGCTGTTTCGCTAGTTCTATACAGTAACCGTACTGTATTAGGTTTAGAATCCACTTGTCTGTGGTTATTTCTTTCCACCTTTTTTTAGAAAAGTGTTAGTCTGCCTCCTACTGGAGTGGTATGTTGGAGGAACTGTAACTTGGTGTCCATTTGTTCTGTTAACTGCTTCTTTTTGTTTATATGTACTATCACTGTTGGTCTTTGTGAGAGTACCTCTGTGTGAGTGCAGTCACTTGGTAGAGGTCTGTTGTCCACCCCTTTGTGTCTGACCTCTGGCACGGGGGCGCCCTCGAAAGGATCCTCTTCCTTGATATTGCCAGCTTTGTTGCTGTCCCTGTTGTGGGCTCTGGTTCCCGGCTTGGTATGTTTGCTGGTAACCCTGGTGTGAGGTAGTAGGTTGTTGCGTACCTCTTCCCGCTGGCCTCCTTGATGGTGTGCCTCTACGCATACCTCTGAACTGTAGGGCTCCCATGGATCTTGCGGTTTCGTTGTCCTTTTTCAGTTGATTTAGTTTTTCGTCAACCACCGTTCCAAACAAGTGCTCGCCATTGAATGGAGAATTAATGATGTTGCTCTGCACTTCTGGCTTGAAACCTGAGATTCTGAGCCATGCGTTCCTCCTCTCCATTATGCCAATCATCATTTGTCTGCTAGATGTTTTAGCAGCATCAAGGGCAGATTTTAAACATGTGTTTGCAATGTTTTTGCCTTCTTCCACCAGGTGGCTTGTTCTTTTTTGAAATTGTTCTGGTAGGTTTTGCCAGACCTCTTCCCAGTGCTGGTATGCATGTCTGTTGAGCAATGCATTTGAATTTGCAACGCGCCACTGGTTTGCTGCGCTTCTCTCCACTTTTCTTCCTACGAGGTCCATCCTCTTACTTTCTTTGTCAGGAGGTGGTCCCACTGTAGTAAGCACATTTGCCCTTTTCCTTGCTGTTGAGGCAATGATCGAGTCAGCTGGCACTGATCCCCTGATGTATAAAGGGTCTTTGGAGGAGTGCTTATATTTTTTTCCTGATCTCGGTGTTATAGCCTTGCAAACAGCAGGCTCCTTGAATGCCTCTTTCCCCTGGTCTAAGACACTAGGTAGCATTGGTAGGAATTGGTTCCTAGATTGTGTAGGCATCAAAGTCTCCAATAAAAAACTGGATTGAGGTTTTTCTTCCTCTAGCTGAACCCCATATGTTTCTGCAGCCTTTTTTATCACCTGGTTATACATGCCAATGTCATCTGGGGGTGATGGCCTCGAAGGATATGATTCTACAGACTCTTCGGGCGATTCAGCGTCGAGGTCTTGCCACTGGAACTCTTTAGTCTCCGAGTTTGACGATTCCGCGTATGCTTGTTCGTCCTGCTCGACATCTTCCCCGAAAAAGTAAGAACCTTCCTCTTCTTCGATTATTTCTGGGGTTCTTGGTGGTACTGTTTCTTCGGCAACCCCTCGGTTTTCGGTTTCTCTTTGTTTTCGGCGGTATCTTGAATTGCTTCAAGCTTTTGTCGAAGTCTTTTTTGTGTTGAAGGATATTGGCCATTTCGGCCTCGAGCCTTCTTCTCTTTTTCTCAAACTCGGCCTCGTGTGTTCCGGCGCCTAGATTGTCCGCTTTCCGTTTTTCGACTGACGACGCCGAAGCGGTTGTCGATGTTTGCTTTGGTCTCTCTTTTTTCGACGCCGAGGCATCCCTCTCCAGACTGTCCTTCGACGTCTTGGTTTTTTCGAGGACCTTTGCCGCTCCGGAGTCCTTATCCAAGGATCCTACGGTCTGTTTTTGTTTGGATGCAGCTACGGTCGCCGAATGCTTAGACGCCGAGGATCCTTTTTGTGTTTTTGAGTCTTATTTTCGATACTCTTCTGGTTTTTTCAAGGTCGACGACTCTTACCTCCTTCGAAGTCTTCCTCTCGACTTCCACGACAAAAACTTCTGTTTCCTCGTCGCCTTCTGGTCCTTCGGCGACGTTGTCTTCCTCCTCACTGGAGAGGCCCAGGTCTCACAGCGGTGGCGGTGGTCCTTGGCCCTGCATGTTGTAATTGGCCCGTCGCTGCCTTTCTCTTACCCTCAACGTCTTCGGGGTGAAGACGGAGCAGGCGTTACAGTCGTCGCTTCGATGGCCCAGCGGCAGGCACAGGTTACAGTCCGGGTGCTGATCCTCTTGAGCGTATTTGTGGTGGCAGTTCTTACAAAACTTGAATGGCGTTTTGTCCATTACTGCGCCCAGGGAGCCCCCTCCATGCGCATTATCCGGTCGTCGACGAAGTTCTAGATTTCTTCTCTTCGTCGAACTGCAGTCGTCGTAGATTTAAAGATGAAAATGGAAGACTCCGCTCTACCGGTTTTTCACAACGATTTTTCTCCATTTTCCCACGATTCTTCTCTCCAATCTCAGGAGCTTCTCCGTATCGATCCAGACCCAACGGCGGAAAAAAGAATCTGAAGATGGCTACCAAAGGTGGGGCTTCCGGAGGAAGTCCGTCGACGTCACAGAAGGGCACCAAATGGTACTACTTCGTTGACGCCCACCAACAACAAAGAAAAAAAAGGGAAAATACTACAATTCCGGACCCAACCACTAGATGGCGGAATAATGCACAGCATAGTGAATCCAGAAAAGATTCACGCTGCAAAAAGTATATTTCTCTTAATTGTGGTGATGACATGGTCACAATGGGCAATCACTATGCCGATGAGGTTGCAAAATATTGTGCTCTTGAAACTGTAACTATTAAATCAAATGAGCAAGAACAAGAATCAGAACAATGTGAAGTTGATAGAAAAATCGATGATGCACATAGTAGGGATTGTTTTTTGTTGAATACAATAAAAGCAACATTAAGCAAACTCAGAGAGTTGGAAGAGGAGGTACCAGAGAATGAAAAGAAAAGGTGGGAAATAGCTGGTTGTAAGAGTGATTATAATGATCTTTGGGGAACTCCACATTATCAGTATGTTTTTCTAGATTCAGTGCTGCAGTGCATGGCTAGGTTCCTACATGAAAAGACACACTTAGAGAGAGAAACTGTGGTGATGTGATGCTGTCAGAGGCCTGTGAGTATTCCGTGATGTCATCTAGAGTGTTGGCAGACATCATGCCCTGAATGTTCTGTCAGTGGCAGTTGCTGTCTGTGCCTTGGCTGTACCAGGGACGGCTCTCTGTACTCCCCTAATAAATCCCACAACTGAAATCTACTACTGCGTCCTTTCACTTCTCTTCACTGGCGACAGAAGATGGGATTCGACTTTGCCTGTTGACAGCCATTCTATTGACTGCCATCTCTCACTGTCACCGGATCAGAGGTATTTTCAACCTGTGCCCCAGCGGCCAAACGGTGAGTACAATTTTTATTTGTTCACCAAGGCACACATTTGTACAGAGCCGTGCCCTTCCGCTTGCTCCGGTGCCTGCCCTACGCTCTGTTTCCTGCCACAATTTTTTTTTCTTTTCTTCTGCACTACCACTCGCGCACGCACTAGACTTTGCTTCTGCTGTTTCGTGCGTTAGATCTGGGGTTTAGGGAGGACCCCTAGACAGATTGAACTTCACCCACGTAAAGAAAAACCTCTGCTGGGTTCAACTGTGAAGCTTGCTCGCGCTCAACACCACGCTCACCACCTCGAGCTACACCACGCGCTGAAGCACTGCTTACCGGCTCGCGTGACCTCCATTGTCCTGCCGCAGCCCATGCACTCTCTTGTCTTCCTCGAGCTTCCTCAGCGCGGGGGTTCTTCACGCTCATCCTCGGCTCCTGTGACGTTCTGCTCAGCCTCCTCACTGCTACGCAACGCCTTCCTGGAATAACGTTGTGGAACGCAGCGGTTACGTGCAGCTTTTCCGTTCCCTTGACAACACTTGGCTGACTCTGTTTGCGCACTGACGCAAACATCTCTTTGAAGTATCCTCAGGCTTGTTCCATTTCCGATGCCTGGCACAGCACGCAATTCTTAAGGAAGGTTTTGTTTTGTCATTCTGCGCTGACATGCTCAGCTTTTGCGTGCCAATTTACCCTTTGTTTACAACCTCGTTGACACACACAACATCCAAGCAGGGTTAAAGTCTACATCTTCATTGCTGTCTTCACTTCGCTGATACACACAGCATTTCTCAACGTGTGTCAGATTACTTATGCCCTTACACTGACACACACAGTTACGACAACACCACCTTGTGGCCAAATTGTAACCAAGCTGTCAAACTCCATCATTTTTCAACTTTGCACTGAAGCTCACATCTTGCGCAAACAACCAACTCTTCATGTGGAATTTCTTCAGTGTGTTATTTCTGTGACACACACATTCATTTTTATATCACTCCACTTGTGGATTTGTATTTTGTCATATCATATTTTCTTCAATTGTTTTTTATTACTCTTGTCATTCTTCTTTCTAGCTCCGTTGTTTTCTTTTCTTCCTCTTTTTCTTTTTCTCTTCTTCCCAGTTCTCTCTCTACATTCTTATTTTTCTTCTTTACTGACATGCAGAGTGTTACAGCCCCTGCACCTTTTTTACAGGAACCCAGAGAACCACAACTTGAATGAAAGTTATGGATTCGATCCTTTAAAGCATACTTAGGTGCAATCGATGGTCAAAGATTCAGACCTGAGAGAAAGAAGAATCTTATGTACTATCATTTAGGAGTTGAGGGTCAAAATGTTTTCGACCATCTACCTCCTTATGAACCACCTGAAGGTGAAGATCCCGATGAGTTCGATATAGCGGTAATGCAATTGGACAAGTACTTCACCAAAGCGAAAAATATCGTGGTACACAGATACAGGTTTTTCACAAGAACACAAAAACCCAATGAAAGTATAAACACCTTTATTACTGCTTTAAAAGTTCTAGCTGCAAAATGCGAATTTGACAACTTTACATCCCAACTCGTAAGGGATCAACTTGTTGCACGATGTTATTGTAAAAAGGTACAAGAAAGATTACTTACTTGCAAAGATCCCACTCTGGATGAAGCTGTGAACATTGCCAAGAGCATTGAAAGCTCAATGGATGATGCAAAGCAACTTGAATCCGCTTTATCCAATTCTACAATTTTCGGTGCTGTCACTGCTAAACCTCCTTTTTCTTCCCCCTCTCTCCCAAATATCTCCAGAGGATCTACCATATCTAGGGGTGGAAGAAACTTCACACCAAATAGAGGTGGAAAAATGTTTACACCTAACAGACAGTTTAACTACAGAATAAGTTGTTATAGGTGTGGGTCATCTACGCATGTTTCTTCTTTCAAAAACTGTCCCGCTATTAATCAACAATGTGGCCAATGTGGTAAAATGGGTCATTTTGCAAATGTTTGTATGGGGGGAAGAAGAAGAAATGTAAGATGTGTACTCAATGATTCTGATGACCAATTTGGTGACAATGTCACTAATCAGGAGTATGTTGTTATAGTCAAGAATTGTTCAGATAAATGCATTACGCAACATATTCCTGATCCCGAAGTCGAAGTTACCATTGTGACTAATCATATTCAACTCCTTGTTGACACAGGAGAGCGCATCACCATTGTATCTCAAGACAGGTATCTGAAGTTTTGGTCTACCAAAAGTTTGCTACCTCCCGACATACTTACAGTAGCTTTTGAAGGCAGTAAGATTGATTTACTAGGCTACTTCTGGGCTAAAATAAGTGTATTTGGGGTAGTTATCAATGGCAAAGTGTATGTAGCTAGACGTGGGATCAATGTTCTCGGTCTTATCCATCAAGCTGAGTTTGGCCTCACTATCAAACCTGGCCTACCCAACTCAGTTTTTATTGATCATCAATCCAACCTTAATCACTCTACCCCCACTAAAAACATTAGCTCTCTGTCCAGTACTCAATCGATCACTGCTTGGGAACACAAGTACAGTAACATTTTTGAAGAACGTCTAGGCAAGATCACAAACTTCCAACATTTCATCAAAATCAAAGAAGATGCTGTACCCATCAAGCATAGACTGCGCAATGTCCCTTTAAGCATTAGAGGTGACCTTTCCAAGCATTTACAATCATTATGTGACCAAGGCATAATCGAAAAAGTCGAGTCCACTCTCTGGCTTTCACCCATTGTTTTGACCAAGAAGAGGTCTGGGGACTTGAGGATGTGTGTCGATTTGAGGAGTCTTAACGAAGCCATCTGGGTTGACGGATTTCCCCTTCCGGTAATTGAAGATCTCATCGCCAAAGTGGGTTCCTCCTCATGGTACACCAAACTTGATCTTAAGGCCGCCTACCACCAAGTCGAACTACATCCTCAGTCCCGACATCTCACAGCTTTCGTCACTCCGGATGGTGTATTTCAATTTTGTCGCCTCCCCTTTGGTCTTGCCTCGGCTGCTGCCGTATTCCAAAGATTGATGACTGAGATGTTCCATCACAATCCCCATGTTGTTGTTTTCCAAGACGACATTCTCATTTTCACCCAAACTGAAGCCGAGCATGATTCTGTCATTGATCAGGTATTCAATGTTCTAGCAAACAGAGGTGTCACTTTACAAAAAAACAAGTGTACCTTCAAAGTGAAGGAGATTGAGTACCTAGGCCACGTCATCTCCGAACATGGTATCAAACCCAGACCAGGTCTTATAAAGAGTATAGTTGACGCACCCTCTCCTCAAAACAAGGAACAACTCATGTCCTTTCTCGGCCTCTGAATTTTATTCGAAATTCATGAAAGACTTTGCCAAGACCACAGAGTGTTTCAGGGCGCTACTAAAGAAAGGAGCAACCTATGTATGGTCCGAGGAGTGCCAAAAAGGGTTTCAGTCCATCAAGGACCACATTGTTGAAGCTCCTGCTCTGCAAGCATTTGTAGAAGGAAAGCAAACCATTATCACTGTTGATGCCTCTGAGTATGGTCTGGGAGCTGTTCTCTCGCAATACGCTAATGGAAAAGAATACACAGTTGGATTCGCATCCAGGACTCTTCGTCCTGTTGAACGGAAATATTCCGTCATTGAAAAATAACTTTTAGCTTGCGTCTGGAGCATCGAAAAGTTCAAACCATATGTATGGGGCAGATCCTTCATCCTCAAGACTGACCATCGTCCCCTGGTCGACATCCTCTCTGGTAAAAACGTCAAGCGTACTACCGCTCGTTTAGCACGTTTATCCACAAAACTCTTAGAATACACTTTCACAGTAGAATATATTCCTGGAGGAAAGAACTGTAGAGCAGACTGCCTATCAAGACTTCCCGTCTCCGATACAGATGAGCAAGACTGGGAAACTGAGGTCGAGGAGTGCTTTGTGGCACTTATTGGTCAAGACAACTTATCTTTTGCAGAAGAAGACTGGATTACGCAGATTGACAAGGATTCTATTCTCAAGGAAGTTGCATCTTTGATTAAGAAAGGCTGGCCAAGAGAGAGGTGCCTTTCACCCGATCTTCAGATGTTCTGGAAAGTCAGTGACGAACTTTCAGTGGAAGGTGGAAAAGTAGTCAGAGGTGATAAGCTCATTCCTCCTTCTTGCTATCAAGAGAAGATCATTCTAGCCGCACATTCTGGTCATCTTGGAGCAACTATTACAAAGAGGAAAGTCAGGAATGATTTCTGGTGGCCCAAAATGGACATTCAAATTGATGACTTGGTGAGGCAATGTTCACCCTGCAATGCCAGCGACAAAGTCTTAGTACTCGAAGGTACAGTTGAATCCCCTGTACCTCCTCCTGGCAGAGCTTGGCAAAAACTTGGCATGGATTTTCTCAGACCATTCCACGTTCTCCCTTCCAGCTCCAAGTACTTTTTAGTCCTCATTGACCATCTGTCTAGGTGGGTGGAGATTGAATCCATCTCTACACCCAATTCCAAGAGCGTCATTAACTGTTTGAATGCCATTTTCCTCAGGGAGGGTTATCCTGAGGAGATTCTCACCGATAACGGCGTTCAATTCGTCTCACATGAAATGACCTCATTCCTGCACTCCTGTGGCATCAAACACACCAGGACTCCACTCTACCATCCACAAAGTAATGGCAAAGCTGAGAGGTTTAACAGGGTTGTAGTGAAGTGTGTGCAAGCAGCCTTTAGGTCTAAATCCTGCGTTTTCCAAGCTGTGAAAGATCTTGCACTTCACCTCATGTCGCTACCAATTTTTCTCCCTTTGAACTTTTGAGGGGCAGAAAAGCATCCTCCCAAGTGTATCCCTTCTGGATGGTCAAATCATTCCATCTTGGTTGCGACATGAGGTGCATGTGGGAATCTTCAACGAAAACTTCAAGTGAAGCTTGTTCCAAACCTCACCAATTCTCCACCACGAAAGAAACTCACAGACTCTGTGTTGGAGACTGGGTCAGGGTCAAAAATCCCATCTCAGTAAGAAAAGGTTTTTCTAAATTTCTTGACTCACAACAAATTGTAGAAATTCGAAAGAACGCTGTTAAGTTGTCTAATGGAAACTGGTGGAGCACTTCTCGTGTCGCCAAGGATCCTTCTATTCCTTCTGAGACTGTCATGGTCAACCAAAATGTTTCAAGGGGGGATGGTGTTAGGAAAAGCACTAGAGACCACGAAAACTACAAGACTATGCTTAAGTTTTATTGCTTGTCTTTCAGCTTGTTTCCTGCTTTCAATAGTCCCTTTTTCCTTTATGTATCCTTTCCCCTTTTCCGTTATCACGAGTTATTTTATCAAAAGGGGGGAGGTGTGGTGATGTGATGCTGTCAGAGGCCTGTGAGTATTCCGTGATGTCATCTAGAGTGTTGGCAGACATCATACCCTGAATGTTCTGTCAGTGGCAGTTGCTGTCTGTGCCTTGGCTGTACCAGGGACGGCTCTCTGTACTCCCCTAATAAATCTCACAACTGAAATCTACTACTGCGTCCTTTCAGTTCTCTTCACAAACATATGGTCAGGATCTTTAAAAAATATTGGTGCAACACAAAATTCAAAAGAGTACCAAAAGATCTATGTCAAAGATGCATTACTTATCAGAATTAATCAGGAAAAACATACACTGGTTATCAATGAGTCATATGGGCAAATCCGAAGGACCATCAACAAGATTCAGATATATTCCAGGGATAATCTGCTTCTTTTCTAAATGGGTGAAATGGGTGACAGTAGCCAAACTCTTGCTAAGAGATTACACAGATTAGTCACCTGTGTACAGCGTTACAAATTGAGTATAAGTTCCACTGCAATTACACATCAGAAGAATCAGGTGTAGTTGAGTGGGTGAATGAAACCATTAGGTACCAACTTGTATGCCTCAATGACTTTAAAATGGCCAGATGTTCTTCCTTTTGTTCTGCTTGGCATTAGAAGTACTTCAAACAAAAAGACTGGTCTCTCTCCTCATGGAATCGTCAAGGACCGTGCCTTGTGGATCCTGTGTGTTCATTCAGCAGCACTTAAATCAATAAGTGAAGACATTATATTTGATTAATGTAAAGGTCTGGCTGATGTTAAATCTGTCTCTTACCAGGTAAATTTGTAAACACCGTCAACAAAAGAGTTCCAGTGCTACACACTGCAACCAGGGGTTGGGTCCTGGTAAAGAAACATGTCCACAAGAACTGCTTACCTTACCAAGTAATACTTATGACTAACCCTGCTCTGAAGTGTACTGGTATCCCACAGTGGATCCATGCAGCACACACGAAGAGAGACTGAAGAATGTAGATGAAGAACTGCTGACAACCACCACTGATTCAGTGTGAAGCTTGAGTTTGCTGCGTGGATCCAGAGGGAGGAGAAGATTCTGGTGAAAGTGAGAGTTACCCGATTGAAAGGCAGGCAACTCAAAAAGAAGAAATGTTGCAGAGTTATGAGCAACAAGAAGAAATAGAGTCTGAAACTCCAATTGGTGAAAAAGTAAAGCTGAAAATCCGAGTCTCAAGAATCCTCAAAGCAAAACGGTTCACAGTGAGTTCAAGTTGCTAATGGCAACCAAATCAAGAGTCTAGTTGTCAGTGGAGAAGTTTCAGCAGTAGTCACAAGTGAAGAAACAGAATTTAAGAACGTACATTGAGGAGGCAAGTGGCTTGCATCTGTGAAAAACAGTAAAAGATTGCACTTTAAGTCTCAGAGGCCAAAATCAATTAGAGAAGAACCAGAAACAAACAAAGTTGTTGTAAGAATAGTGAAATTGAATCACCTGTATCCAAAAGACCGGCGAGAAAAAGAGTGCCAAACAGAAAGTACACATTACTCATGTGGACTTATTTAGCATCTGCAGACACTGATGCAACTGTAGAGTCAGATGTGGAAGTTTATGATTTGATAAATTGTTGCAACTTCATTTTGGAAAATGAACCAGAAGAAGAGCCACCATGAACTTTTGCTAAGTCTTGAGGAACTTTGAATTGAGATTTTGGACTTTACAAGAGTTTATTTTTTTGTTTTGTATCTTAGGTATGTAGACGAAAATATTAGGGTTTCCTGAATGCTATGAACTGAATTAATGAACTGAGTGGGGGAAAAAAGCGTAATTCTTGATTTTGTACCTCTTTAACTGTTTGTACTTTTTTTTGGCCTGACAGAAGATGGCATACATCAGATGCTGTAAAAATCTTTAGTATATTTTCATTGATAATTATGTTAATAATTCTAGTTGGTTTGACGTTACATCTAATTTCTCCGGTTGGCTATATTCCTCCTGTACAAGGTGATGAAATTACCATACATAATGAAATAGAACATGAGATTAAAACATAGGGATAAAGCAGTAGGTAGTTACAAAGATAACATATACTCAACTTTGTTAGGGAAGTATGTTAAAATAATCACTGTGATAGATTATGTGTGTACAATTCTTCCATCCTCAACTGAAGACGGTGCTACGTATTTCCAGTTGCCTTTATCTTATAGTTTATCATGTAATGTTTTTGTTAGTTTCGAACTTCAACGCTTTGTTGGAAGAACTTCATAAATCTGAAGACTCTGGGAATTGTATGACTCATTCTACACATTTAAAGAAAATTGCACAATCTTTATAACAATATTATTACTACAAATAAGCCTCTATGTAGTGAGTAAGAGTAGCATGAGTTTAAGTAATATAATGAGGAGGGTAAAACTACTGAGAAATTTGAAAGATGTCACTGAAATTAAAAAACATATTGAAGCTTAAGAGAAATTTAAAAATTCTAATGAGCATCCGAGACTGAGAATGGAGCATGAATGAAAGGGAGAGTTGTGTATGGTGAGTCAGAAACGTCAAATAATTAGGCGAATAGAGTTTGTAGGAGAGAGTGAATGTGAAAGAAGCTGTGTTGTTGATAATGAGTTTTGGTTGGTGAGGAGTAAATATTTAGAGGAATTTACTATTTGTGTGGAATACCTATCTCGTAATTTGGTAGGAAGTGCTATCTTGCTTTGGTATTCCCTCAGGAGAATGAAATGAATGAAGCTACTGGTTTGAAAATCAATAAAGAGTGGATTTGGATAAATTGTATTAGTTGTGTTAAATGCTATTATTCCATCAATCTGTGTGGCAATGAATAATGTGAAAATTAGAATAGTGTGCTTTTAGATTGCCTTGCTTCTAACACTGCAGGAGCACTAAGATTTTTCAGGAACAAATAGCTGTGTGTACTATGATTATGCAGAGCCGCCTTGAGTCAGATATCATTTTTGTGAAGGAGGGCACTGTCTGTTGGATTTTTAGGGTACAAGAGGGCTGTACCGCCATTCTAGATAATAGTTCGCTTATTAATGCTTATATAAACAATGTGACTAACAACTCCCGTGAAGTAAAAGGTTTTGAGGATTGTGGAGTGTGAGAATCAATTGGTTCTTGGATTGTTGAGAGTGGAAAGGGTTTTAAAAAGGTTGGTGAAGGGTTTTATAGCTGGGGGGTGAGAGCATGCTGCATACTGTACTAACCCTAAATTATTGTGTTAATTTGTGTAACTATTCTATTTCTTTTATTTAAATTCTTTGAAATAGGACTAAATTGTGGATGTAAGAAGGTGTCATGAGCATCTAAGAGGAAGTGTGACCAAATCAAGCTGGAAAACGTTCAAGCATGAGTAACAGCCTTAAGATGTTGGAATAATCAATATGCAAAAGACAGACAGTGATGTATACATACTGTATTATAAAAAGTTTGGGGTTCAGTGATGATGTAATCATCAGAGGGTGGATTTTGTGGAAGTTGTTCCACGTTTGAATTATATATGTGCATCATTATTAGTTATGTCATATTTGAATTTCTATGTGTGTATTAGTATGAAGCTATTGCAATTGAAGCAAAGTCATTATGATGTACTTTAGTGTGTTTTTCTGATTTAGGCTAATCTTGGCCTCAGTTAGGCCTCAACTCCATCTTTAAAAATGGCTGCCGTATCATCATGTTGATTATGTGTTCATATTTCTCGTTTGACACTATACGCAGCAAGCGGAGCACTGTTTATTTAGTATGACACAATCTTCTCAAAGAACTTGCTGGAGGAAGACTTTTTTCTACTTTCCAAGGCTCTTCCTGCTAGTAGGCCTGGGCGGTGAACTTCGCTCCGTTCGCAGAGTTTTCTGCACTCCGCGGAGCTTGCAGAGTGCAGAAAACTCCGCTTTGCGATGTGCAGCGGAGTTTTTTCCCCACTCGCGAGTGGTAAGTTCGCGATTGCGAACGGTAAGTTCGCGAGCGAGCGAGAGCTGCCGCCCGGGTAGAATTTCTATCCGAGCGGCAGGAATACCAGCACAAACGAATAGTTTCTTACCTGTCGGTGTAGTTTTGCAGCTTGAAGACTTTCTGGATTCACTATGCTGTGCATTATTCCGCCATCTCGTGGTTGGGTCCGGATTCGTAGTCTTTTCTTTGTTTTTTTTTTTTTTGTTGTTGGCCCAGGTGGGCGGCGACGCCCCACCATTTGGTGTCTTCGGTGACGTCGTCGCGCTTCCGGCGGAAGCTCCCACCTTTGGTAGCCATCTTCGGATTCTTTTTTCTTTTCCTCTTACAGTTTTTTGTTGTCTATGTCTTTAACCTTTAATCCTTCAATTATTCTTTGATCCCTCTAAACCTTGTATGTAGTCTAGCTGTACCCTTAACCTCCTATGTTATCTTCCTGGCGGAGGCGGGTGGGATCGCTAGTGAATCCAGAAAGTCTTCAAGCTGCAAAACTACACCGACAGGTAAGAAACTATTCGTTTTGCAGCGTGAATCTTTCTGGATTCACTATGCTGTGCATAGACTTAGTAGCGGTTTTGTTATTGCGGTGGTTGGGTGGAAGATGAGCATTGGTTGCTGAAAATGTGCTGTAAGACCTTCTGTCCTACTTGTGCCTCTTTGTTCATTTGGATATCAACACAGTATTGTTTGGTGAACGTGTGCACGGAAGACCATGTTGCCGCTTGGCAAATGTCTTGTATAGGTGTGTTCGCTAGGAACGCAACCGTTGCTCCCTTTTCCTTGTTGAGTGAGCCTGGGCGGCTCCTTGTAATTCTTGTCCTGCCTGCTTGTGGCAGAGTTGTATTGCTTGTGCAATCCACCGTGCAATGGTATTTTTTGTTACTGGTCGTCCCAGGAAACTGCTTGCGAAGGAAACGAAGAGTTGTTTTGTTTTCCTGCATTCCTTCGTCCTTTCTATGTAGTGCATCACTGCCCTTCTGGCGTCAAGCGTGTGTAGCGCCTTTTCTGAGGGTGTTGAAGGTTTCTGGAAGAAACTTGGTATCTGTATTGTTTGATTGATATGGAACCGCGACACCACCTTTGGCAGGAAGTGTGGGTCCGTCCTCATGACAATTCTGTCCTTGTGTATTTGCAGGTAGGGCTCTTGTAGTGTGAGAGCCTGTAGTTCACTGACTCTTCGCAGTGACGTGATAGCCACTAAGAAAGCCGTTTTTAGTGTGAGCATGTGCAGTGTGATCTTGTGTATGGGTTCAAATGGTGATTTCATCAACTGTGTCAGTACAGTGTTGAGGTTCCAGCTTGGGGCTGGCATCCTTTTAGGGGGCTATTCTTTTAGCCCCTTCCAGGAATCTTTTGACCACTTGGGAGGTGAAGAAGCTTTTCACCGCTTCTCCCCTGGTGTAGGCCACTATGGCTGCTAGGTGAACCCTTAGTGACGAGTAGCTCAGCCCGCTTTGTAGTAGGTGTGTTAAGTATCGCAGTACTGTTGATTCTTTTGTGACTTTTCGTTGCAGTCCCTCTGTAATGCACCATTGTGAGAACCTTTTCCACTTTGCAATGTAGCATTTTCTTGTAGTGGGTCTCCTTGCTTCTCTGAGTACTGCCATGGTGCTTGGAGGTAGCTTGAGGTGTGCGAATTCTAGGTCCTCAGGAGCCATGCTGCTAGGCTGAGGCTGTCTGGTTCTGGGTGGAGCACTTTTCCGTCTTGCATTGTGAGGAGGTCTTTCCTTCTGCTGAACCTGTGTGCTGGTTCCTGCGCCATTTCCATTATCTGTGAGAACCATGATTGTCTGGCCCACTGAGGTGCCACCAATATCAGTGTCATGCTGCTGCTCCTGCATTTGCTGAGTACCTTGTGTAACAGTGGTATCGGGGGAAAAGCGTATGCAAATTCGTTCGACCAACTTATCCATAGCGCATTCCCTAGGGACCTTTGGTCCGGTTGTCTGGATGCGTAATGTTGGCATTTTGGCATAATGTTGGCATTTTGCATTGTGGAGTGCATTGTGGAGTGTCGCTGCACCTCCTGCTGGTTGAGTTCCCATTCGTGGGATGCAGACGTCTGCCTGCTGAGTCGGTCTGCTTCCACATTGTCTATTCCTGGAAGGTGTATTGCTAGCAGGTCTATCCTTAGAGGGATGGCCCATCTCCAGATCTCTTGTGCCAGGCTTGATAGCGGTATTGACTGTGTTCCACCCTGTTTGTTGATGTAGAACATCGTTGTTGTGTTGTCTGTTTGTATCAGCACTCGCTTCCCGTAAAGCTGCTTTTGAAAGGCTTTTAAGGCTAGGAACACCGTTTTTTAGGTCGAGCCTCGAGTAGCGCGCAAGCGCTGCTTAGAGGCGAAGACTTAATGTAAGTGAGTTTTCAAAGCAGTCCAAGAAACGCTCGTGCGTCGTGGCTGGCCTTTTTGAGATGGGTACGCGCGGCAAACATGTGTTTCCAATTATCGTGCCCAGACGCGGGCGCGATAAGTGGAAACACATGTCTGCTGCGCGTACTCATCCAAAGGCCAGCCACGACGCACGGCGTTTTGGGACTGCTTTGCAGGCTGCCGCGCTCGCTCGCCCCCGCTCCTCCGTGCTTGTTGGTTTCGCATGCGCGTGATACCTCTGGGCTGCGCCCAACACACCGTATGCCATGATTTGGAAGGAGACCCGGGAGGAGAGCGTTGTCCGCGCATTAGCCCAACTTAGCGTGATGAGAGGCAGTTGCGAAAAACTCAGAGCAGCCAACTTGCTTTCGTTCAGTCTTCCCCGTTCATGCCTCATCGCCCCACGCAGTGTGGGAACCTCTCGCTGACCCCGCCCCAAACCTGAGCCCCGGGAGCTGCTCGTGAGCCAGGCTGTAACACCCGGAGAGACGGAAGCGGCGAGGGCAAGAGAACGGAATACAAACCCGTCAGCCAGCAGGACCCAAAACCAAACTGGACCAAGCAAGTTAGCCCTCCGCTCCAAATGCTTGTTTAAGTTATGATAGACTTGCCATCCCTGTTTGTAGATTGCAAACCCCTTCCGTATGCACAAACTTCACCTGATGTAGGATCCCTTCAGAGAGGTGTGTCTGGATACAATAGGCTGGATCTTAAAGTACTGTGAATCCAATGTATGAAAGAGGAGCTTGCCTTTTGGTGCCCCAAACACCAGAAAGGCTTGAGGTACAGGTTGGAATGGGCTCTCAAGGTGCAGCTCCTATGCTAGATATCACACATAAACCTTTACACTATGGTGCAAATGTGTGTGCAAGGTGCTAGGCAGCAAGAGTGTGAAAATGCAGGAGATGGAAGCAGCAACGCCAAATCTTAGTAGATATGGTGCTGTACTGCTCCGTCCCTTTCATGCCATGTAGCACAGCAACTTTGGTTAATGCACTGCGTTACGGGGAAAAACAGTAAATTTGACATTTAAGGTTCATCAGTCATACTCCTGTCCTTGAAGGTGTACACCCAACTGCTTTGGGTGGTTGTCCAACTTGGCTCTGACCTCTTCCTATAGACGCTAGGTCCTGCGATCTCTCTAAGATTTCCTTGCACTCTCTCTGGGGTCTTGTGCATCTTGCAACCTCCCTTGGTTTCTATGCATCCTGTAGCCTCTTAGGGGTCTCTAAACATCATGTTTTGGGTTCTCTGCATTTCAGTATCTCTCACCAGCATCTAATTGGCCTCCCTGCAGTCTGTCACGTGATTCCTGCATACTGCAGTCTCTCACCAGCCTCGTCAGTATCCCTGCAGTCTCTCTCAGTGGGTTCCCTGCACTCTGCATTCTCTCTGGATTCTACGCATTCCATAGCCTCCCAGACGCCCCCTGCATCCTATTTTGGGATCCCTGCATCCCGCAGTCACTCACCAGCCTCTGATTGGTCTCCCTGTATTCTGAAGTTTGTCACCAGTCTCTCCCGGGTTCCCCTGTGACTAGATCCCCCAGTCTCTCATCAGCCTTTCACTGGTCTCCCTGCAGTCTATCTTGGGTCTTACATAATTCTGCGGTCTCTCCTTTAACTTCCAACACTAGGTACTCTGAAAACAACATTGCAAGTGGTGAATTTAGCCAAATTAATAGAGGCTTTGCAAGAAATTCTGTCTGGGCACTCATGATGCAATTAAATTCAGCAAAGGCTGCCCCTCCGTAAGTGATATTGAAGGGGTGACTCCTTTCAAAGAAAATTGTGGAAAATAGGGGCACATTATGACTTTCGTACTTTTATATTGCCTCCTCGGTTCTCATCTCTCCATCTCTCCATCCTTCCCTCCATCAGTCCTTCCATCCATCCACGTCTTTGCTTGCCCATTGTTGCTTGTCTTCATTCATGTTAACCCATGTTTCTGATGGCATACATTAAACGGTTTCACATTACACAGTTCTATATTTACTTGCATGTGTCTTCTGTATGTGTTGCAGTGTCTTACATTCAACATGCTGCACAGCAGCCACAATGCTCTCAAACGTAGCTTAAAGACATTGGCAAAGCCAATAGCTCTGGCTAAACACTTAGAAGGTCCAAAAAGCGAGACCTATTGGCTATGCCAATGCTTGTAGTTCTAGGAAGTTGATGTGTTTCACTGCATCTTGTTGTGACCACAGCCCCCTGACGCGGAGTCTGTCCATGTGTGCGCCCCAGCCCTGCTGTGAGGCGTCCGTTGTGATGGTCACTGTTGGAGTTGGCTGTGTGAATGGCTTCCCTTGTAATATGTTCTTTTCCTTCCACCACGCTATTTCTTGCTGCACTGCGTGTGTGACAACCACTAGATCTTCCCAACTCCCTGTCGCTTGTGACCACTGCTGCTGTATCCATTCTTGGAACGGTCTCATGTGCAGTCTGATATGTGGGACAAGGTGAATGCATGATGCCATCATTCCCATTAGTCTGCTCACCGTCCTCACTGTCAGAACTTGCCCCTTGCGGTAATGACGTGTTTCCCTCAGGAGCGCTATAGTTCTCTTGTCGCTGGGGAACACCTTGGACTGTGTGCTGTCTATTAGTGCCCCTAAGAATATTTTGATCTGCTGAGGTTCTGTTGACGATTTCTCCCAGTGTATTGAGAAACCTAGTGTGGACAGTGTTTGTATGACTTGTTCGATGTGGTCTTTGCAGAGTTTGTATGATCCTGCTTTCACAAGCCAGTCGTCGAGGTAGGGGTATACATGTATGCTCTTTCTCCGAAGGTGCGCAGCAGCTGCTGCTAGGCATTTTGTGAACACCCTTGGTGCGGACTTTAGTCCGAAGGCCAGCACTGTGAACTGGTAGTGTTCGTGGCCTATCACGAATCTTAATAGACGTTTGTGTTTGTGGTTGACGGGTATGTGCAGATATGCATCTTTCAAGTCTAAGGTCGCCATGTAATCCCCTTCTTGGATTTGTGGTATTACTTCCTGAAGTGAAGTCATTTAGAATTTTTGAGTTTTTATGAACTTGTTCAGGAATCTGAGGTCCAGTATTGGTCTTAGTGTTTCGTCTACCTTTGGCACAAGGAAGTATGTTGAGTATACTCCCTTGTTTCTTTGGTTTTTGGGACTAGTTCTATTGCTCTTTTTGTAGCAGCTCCTCTGCTTCTAGACGGAGGAGGGCGAGTTCCCTTGCGGGTATTGTCCGATGTCTTGGTTTTTCCCCGGCGGGTGTTTTAGGAGGTCTATGCAGCACCCGTGCTGTATGGTGTTTAGTATCCACTTGTCCGTGGTAATTTCCCTCCATTGTGTGAGGAATTTTCCTAATCTTCCTCCCACCGGTGTTGTATGCTCGGTGGTTATTTGTTGTATGTGTGTGTTCCTTATTTTGTTCCTTTGTGGACTTCTCCTCTCCCTTGGTGTTAACTGGGGAGGGTGTGGTTTGTGTCTGGAGTCACTTTGAGGTGGGCTGCTGGCCCCCTCTTCGGGCCTGTCCCCGTCCGTACCCGCGCCCTCGAAAGGACCGTCCTCTTGGTTGGTACTGCCAATTTTGCTGCTGTTGTCCCTGCAGGTTTTGGCCCTGGTTGTTCCCCTGATATCCTTGCTGTGGTGATTGGTGTGAAGTGGTGGGTGCATTGCCCCCTCTACCACTGGGTCGCCTTGAGGGGTTTCCTCTTCTCATCCCCTGAACTGCAGCGCTCCCATGGACCTTGCAGTTTCGTTGTCCGTTTTCAGTTGAGTCAACTTGTTGTCGACTGTTGCCCCAAACAGTTTCTCACCGTCGAAAGGTGTATTGATGATGTTGCTCTGTACTTCTGGCTTGAAGCCGGAGATCCTGAGCCATGCGTGTCTCCTCTCAGTTACTCCTATCATCATTTGCCTGCTGGAGTTCTCTGCTGCGTCCAAAGCTGACTTTAAGCAAGTGTTAGCGATGGCCTTGCCTTCCTCCGCTAGGTAATTTGCCCTTTGTTGGTGTTCTTCCGGCAGGTGTTTAATGAGCTGACTCATTTCTGCCCAATGCTGAGTACGCATGCCTGCTGATGAGGGCGTTGGAGTTGGCGATGCGCCAGTGTATGGCTGCGTTCCTCTCCACTTTTCGTCCTGTGAGGTCTATTCGCTTGCTCTCCTTGTCTGGAGGTGGGTCTGTGTTGGTGGGCACACCGGCCCTTTTCTGGCCGTTGCAGCGATAATGGAGTCTGCTGGTACTGACCCTTGGATGTACGCCGGGTCTTTTGTAGAATGTTTATATTTCTTCTCGCTTCTAGGTGTAACCGCCTTGCAGACTGCCGGTTCCCTGAAGGCCTCCCTTCCCTGGTCGAGGACGCCAGGCAACATGGGTAGGAATTGGCTCCTTGTCTGTTGAGGGAGCAGGGTTTCGAAGAGGAAACCTGCCTTTGTTTTTCTTCCTGCATTTCGACCCCATATGTCTTTGCAGCTTTCTGGACGACCTCATTGTAGACTCCGATGTCGTCTGGCGGCGAAGGCCTCGAGGGGTAAGAGTCTACCCCTTCTTCTGGTGACTCTGCTTCGAGGTCTTGCCAGTCTATGTCTTGTACCTCCGAGGACGCCGAGTCCCGGTAAGACTGCATCTCTTCTTCGCCTTCGAAGTAGTAGTCTTCTTCGTCCTGGTCTTCGAGTGGTTCAGGTGTTGTCGGGGGCTCGATGTATTCGGCTTCGAACTCCTCGAGCGCCTCGTGGGCTGGCTTCGATGGGATAGCGTATTGTTTCATCTTGTCGTCGAAGTCTTTTTTCCGTTGCAGGATGCTCGCCATCTCTGCCTCGAGCCTCCTTTTCTTTTTCGCCATCTCGTGGGCCTTTTCGGCGTCGAGTGGTGCAGTGCTTCTCTTCGCGGTCGCGGTCGTCGAAACAGACGCCGGGCCTTCCTTTCTCGGTGCCGAGGCTTCCCTTTCGGAGGTGACCTTCGACGCCCTTGTTTTTCGGAAGCTTTCGCCGATTGTGAGTCCTTGTCAAAGGATCCGCTCGACTGCTTGTCCTTGGACGCTGTTGCTTTCGTCGAGGGTTTCGGCGGCAACGCTCCCTTCGAGGACTTTGCTACACTTCTAGTAGTGTCGCTAGGTGTTCTGGCTTCACTCTTTCGAGCGTCGCTTTGGTGTTTTGGGGTCGGCGACTCCCTTACCTCCTTCGACGTTTTCTTATGGACCTCGACGACAGCGCAGTCCTCTGGTCCCTCAGCGATGTTGTCTTCCTCTCCGCTCGAGAGGCCCAGGTCTCGGAGCGATGGTGCTGGTCCCTGGCCCTGCATGTTGTAGTTCGCCCTTCTCTGTCTGTCTCTCACCCGGAGGGTCTTCGGGGTGAACGCCGAGCACGCGTTGCAGTCTTCGCTGATGTGGTCGAGTGGCAAGCAGAGGTTGCAGACTGGGTGCTGGTCTTTTTGGGCGTACTTGTGGTGGCAGTTTTTGCAAAACTTGAACGGAGTCTTGTCCATAATTGCGCTCAGGGAGCCCCCTGCGAGCGCATTCTCCGTAGGCGTCGAGATTTCGGTCGTGGACCTTCTACCTCGTCGTCCTTCTTGTTGTCTCCGGTACTTGTGTCGTCGTCCGGTGTCTCAGGAATCCATCCTCTGTGATGATATTTCGACTTTTCGAGATTCTTCGTCCAAGATTTTCTGGAACTTCTCGGCAACGATCCAGACCCCACGGCGGAAAAAAGAATCTGAAGATGGCTACCAAAGGTGGGAGCTTCCGCCGGAGCGCGACGACGTCACCGAAGACACCAAATGGTGGGGCGTCGCCGCCCACCTGGGCCAACAAAAAAAAAAAAAAAGAAAAGACTACGAATCCGGACCCAACCACGAGATGGCGGAATAATGCACAGCATAGTGAATCCAGAAAGATTCACGCTGCAAAACTGCAGTTCGCACTGCCCTCAGCCACTCGCGGAACTTCGTGGAGTTTTTTTGTAACTTCGTGGAGTTCCGCGTAGCAAAACTCCGCGAACTACGCCCAGGCCTGCCTGCTAGCATACTCTACTGCATTAACTCACTATTGGTTCTGTTGTTTATGTAACTAGTTTGTTATGACACCTACGGATCACATTAGGTCAGAAGGGGTGAGTTAGTGCTTAGATGGTAGGGTTATATGACATTTTAGTTAGTGCTTTGATGGTAGGGTTATATGTCATTTTAGAAGATTGTAGTTTGATTTGTTGAAATTATGATCCTTTCACTCACAGCATGCTTCCTTTGCAGTTTCCATCATCTTCTGTGCTGCATTTGGCTATATAAAACCCTGCATTTGGGGATGAAGCAGAGACTTTGGGTTTTGCTAGAGATGCTGTCCGATTTTCTGTTGATTTGATGCACTTTTGAGGCTTAGACCATTTTTCTGCTTTTGCTTATTATTGCATTATTCATGTAACTACATTGAATCAATGAGCTTGCTGCTGTATTTGCATTTTTTTTATTTTCTGTATTGCACTTTAAATTTGAATAAACCTTCATGGTTTTCCAAATTTGTGATTTCGAACTCTCTTTTTGAGTCAATCCTTTCTTAGTGATTGTATTTTGAAATACTGTTTTGAATCTCGTCCCTAGGGACACATTACCTCACCGTTTTTAAGGTCAACACAGTCCCCGATCCCACAATCTTGGTGCCACTATCATGCAGATTATCTACGTGATAGCGCACCCATAGTTTTAAGACCTGACTTTGCTGCCTTTGGGAAAGTGAAGGGAATGACTGGGCAAAAATCTGCTAAAGCTTAACTCTGATAAAGCTGGTGTTTCACTGGTGGGAGGCAGGGGATTCTTCTGGGCCTCCTCCTTCAGGCCAATGGCGATGGGTACTTCTATCAAGACGAGGGAGTGAGGAGCTTTTTTCTTTTTTTAGGAGGGTTACATCAAATCCTCAATTCAACAGTAATACGCCAAAATGGAAGGTGGCCTCGTATATTGTCCTTCTTGCCCCACTGATGAGGGGAACTCTCACTCTTACCCACACATCTCTTTGTGGCATGCTTTATCATGGGTCCTTGTCTGGTATAATGAAAAATACCGGGCGGGGTCAACCCCACTTTTGTGGGGAGCACTTTGACGCATCACGATCTTAGGACCAGGAAAAAAGTTAAAATGCCTCTGAGTGCCCCTTTATATGAACAATGATTTATTCCTTGGGCACCAAAGGACAGGTTAAAAACAAGATAGGATGTCTATGGAGTTCTGGTGTTTCCTACATCCATGGGTCAACATGTTTCAGCTGGTTCTCATTGCCTTTCGTCAGGACCTGAGGACTTACTGGGTCATTTCAGTGTTTTGCTAGACTCGCCGTTTTCTTTTAACCACACTCATACCTTGTACGCACTTATGATACCATTTTTTGGCTGTAGGGGAGTTCCTGGTTATAACAGTTCTGGAAAATAACAGGAGATGATCAAGTGAAGCAACATTTATATAAATCATGCAGTATTTTTCCACACCTGTGTCTGATTTCAACTGTAGAACTGTTTGTGAATACAAAGGGGACATCCAGAGGTGTTTGAACTTTTTTTCCTGGTCACAAGATTATGATCCTTCACAACATCAAAGTGCTCCCCCCAAAAATGTGATTGAGCCCACCTCGTATTCTTCATTATACTGGACAAGGACTTGACGTTAAAGGATGCCACATAGAAATGTGTGTGTGAGAGTGCTTTTAAAAGCTAGCAGTGTCCCCCTAATTAGTGGAACAAGAAGGACAATATAGGAGGCCACCTCCCACACTATTGGCAATGGATGGCTACGCTCTATCCATGGAGACGGTCTGCAACTTAAACTTTAGATTTGATTTTGAACTTTCTGTGCTGCCACAGGTCAATGTTGTTACTTCTTTTTGATCGTATTCCTTTCTGCATTAAGCCCAGAGGGCACCCTCTCCCGCCTTGATTACTATTTGTATGTTTGGTAGCACCAAGCAACCTTATCAACAAACTTCAGGACTGTTAGAGAAATCTGGATTTAAGGAAATTTGCCTCTATATCCCTTTGCCTAACAGCACTACACTGACTTCTTATAGAACTCATCACTTCTTTGTACAGTGCACCATGTGATCTATGGCACTTTGACACTTTTCTTATGAAATAAACTTGACCTGCAAGCTTCAAAACATTTTTTGTTCTTCTCCTTGTCCAATGATGTAAATGACATGGACCTGGCAGGAGTTGTTTCTCTATCTAGGCAACTCCAATGTAAACCAATCTGTCTTTGTATCTTTGACATGCACTGGTGTACACTTTCTTCAGAAAATAAATTACAATCCCACATCAGATCTCCGCTTATCACAGCACTTTGACACCTTAGGATGCCATGTAAAACATTTATACAACACAATACAATGAAACAAAACCAGATAGACATCTCAAAACTCAGGATTAAACTTTTTACTGAAAAAAGGAATAAGTTACAAATAGATTTTTTTAAGCGCAAAACAAGCATTTTAGAAATTAACTCGTCGAGCTCTTGGTGTATGGCAGTCTCAGGCCAAGACGCCTCTCCTCACCATTAGAATGGCAGTCTCAGTCCAAGAGACCTTCTCATACTCCACAATGGCCAGTCTCACACTAAGAAGCCTCTGCACCACAAACATGGACTATTTCAGGCCAGAGGTCACCTAACTATTCAAATGGGGTGTCTCGGGCCGCAAGTCCTCCTTTTCGGACATAGGCTGCGTCATTGAAGCCTCAAGGGTCAATGATTCTCACTGTTTCATCCACCTGTCGGTCTAGCATGGCTTTGAAGAGAGGAAGAGATCTAGTCAGAGTGGGCCAAAGGCAGGACTACATGCCCCAGGATGCAGCTAAAGAAACAATTATAAAACAAATCCCTCCCCTCTAGGTAGGTGGATGTCAGTGCCCACTGTAGCGGGGTCGTGGATCATCACGGCAGGATTATGTTATGGCTGCATTAGCTGCCAGGCCTGGCTTCTCAGCTCCTCTGCCCTATCACAGTGACTGCCTGACCTAGCCTTTCTGCAAGTTGCTGCTGTCACTCTAACTACTCTAAAAGTGAGTTCGCCTCATTTCACTAGGAATGCTGAGGAGGTTTCTGGGAATGAACATATACTGGACAAGTAGAGGGACTGGAATTAATAGCACACAGAGGTCTGTCACATCTCATAGTCCTACTCCGCCATTCGTCGAAATCCACCCTAGCTAGGGAGCAGGGCAGAAACTCAGCAAGAACTTATATGCTAGTCTGAAGCAAGACAAAAGGACATTTTTTAAAGTGTGAAGCTCACAGGCCAACAGTCTCCAAACCATTGAGGCCTGAATGGAGCTCAAAGCAAAAGGGCCCTACTCAGAAATGACCTTGCCTTAGCCAGAGGAAAAAAATAAGGTGGTATTTACCTCCCTTTAGGATCTCTGCTCACCAATCCTGCCATTTCTCTTCTATGTCTCTCACTCCTCTTGGCTCCCTTTCCCACACCTTATTTCTGCCACTCCCTTTTTTGGGGAACATCTAAAGATCTGATTATTATTCACTGCCCACTACCCAAGCAAGCCTGGTACCCACCCCCTTTCGCATCCCTCCCATTCATGCTCAGCGCGTGCCAGCCGACAGAAGAGCATGAACGATGGGCAGCTCTGCTATGAATGCAACCCACCTACCCGGCCACACCTCTGCAGTGATGCTGCAAACACCCCCATCCACATATAAACCAAGACATAAAAAATGTATATAAAATGTAAAAAAGCAAACACTAGAAATACAATCCGGTCACTTGTGCAAATTGGCAGCATTTCCCTCTGGGGTTATAAAGATTTACTACTGAAATCTCTAGTTCCACGTTCTTTCTGTTTCATGTCTACATCTGTTCTGACTTTACGTTGCACGTGTAATGTCCCACACAGTTTCCATTGTGGTAAGTAAACATGGATGAGCGAGTCCCTGACACATCACATCTGTAAGGCTCAGGATACTGCAAAACTCCACATTCTTCTAAATAGACTGATGCCACAGAACCTCTCGCCAGCCACATTCAGGAAGTACAAACTGTTCTTATTTGCACGTGGTCACTACTATGTTATAGCCTTGCAAGCAAAAGTTCTGGTTACAGTGTGCAACAGATTGCTACCTCAACCACGGTCACTGAATGTCAGTACGACACAGATTCAAATAATCGCATGCCCACGAATTCCAGCGTGGCACCGATATTCTGATTCGACTGGACCCAGATTTCTGAGTGCCATGTCTTCTCTGATATTACTTTCCCTTCAAATTTCAGTGTCCCACCAATTTAGTTTCCAAGTGAGGGTCAATGATTGCAGACTTGTCATGATTCTCATTAAAAGCCATTTGCGCTGGTTCGTGAACAGGATTATATTCCATATCAGCTTGTGCCCATGAGGTCTAGAGTACCACGGATTCTCATACAAAGTCATGTCCACGGATTCCAGCATGGCACGGATTCTAAGATAAATGACGGCCAGTGGTCTAAGAATGTCATAGGTTCTTACACAAAATGGCCTCCATTCTTTCTGGTGCCAGGGACCTATTCCAATGTGCCACAAACTTTTCAATCAGCCACAAACTTGATAATAAACCTGTGTCCACATACTCCAGCATGGCAGGGTTTTTCAGAGAAAAGCATGTTGATTTTAGGGCGCCAAATGTTCAAAGCTAGCATCTTGGTCGTGTTCTGCTGCTAGAAAGGTGAAATAGTGCAAAGAAATTAGTTGCAGGCTGCTCCACCCAGATTCATTTTCCATCGTCTCCCTTTGAAACGTGGCATGCCATCCAAGTCCAATCCGAAAGGTAGGACTGAAAATATTCATTCTCAATACAGAAGAAGAAAAGGAAAAATGCTGCCCATTCTCATCTGGGCTACTAGACCCAGCTGCCTCAGGCCTTCCATGGCTGGACACCAGAGTTCCTTGGCTGCGGACTCGAGCGGATCAGGGCGGTGGTGAGCTCCTCACTTAGAGCCATCTCCTTGGAGTCCAACAGGTGGAACTCCGCGCAGAAGAGCAGGAGGTGCAGGTAGAGGGTGTTGAGGTGTGGGTGCAGATCCAGCTTCACAACAGCTTTGAAGTGAGAAGCGTATATGTGTCCGAGGAGGTGGAAGAGCAGGCGGAACACCTTTTGGATCGCAGGCCGGAAGGTTTTTGGGAACTCTTGACCTGCGGAAAGAAGAGAGCGGCATTAAACTATGCAACAGGAAACCGGAAGTGACCTGCTGCTACGGTGCGAATGTGTATGTTATGTTCTCTGACCTAGGTACCAACTTCAATGCGCGTGATCCCGAGCGCACAAACACACACAAACCCATGCAGATATTACAGTTATACTTGTTATTTACAAAAGGTGCAAAACTTCTGTAGCAATTGATAATTGAACTTTGAATAAGGTGATTTTTAAAAATGTTTTCTTCTCACTTCTTCTATGCTACTCTTCATAAAAGGAGATGAGGGATGTCTTTCAGATATATTTCTCAGGTGTTAAACATCTCCATTGGTCGATATACCTTTCAATCATTTTGATTGGCAGGTATGTTGTTACATTGTATTTGTATGGCACAATTACTGCCTGAAACAACAATTTATGCAGATTGAAGTTTGTAAGGCCAGAGGAAATTTCTGTGATTCCATATTTTGAGTGGCACAGGTAAAACCCCAGTAGATTTGTGTACTGTAATTTACAGACCCGAATGTTTCAGGAATGCACAAGATGGGCCTTACATTTGGCAGGGGTGGGGCAAAAGAGCTTTTGGTGGAAAAGGTTTATGTTACTTATCCAGTAAGCATCTGTCCTTGGCATGTAGTGCTGTAGATTCACCTGCTTTGCATAAGTCTGCCATCTAGTGTTGGGCTCGGATGTTTACAAGTTGTTTTTCTTCAAAGAATTCTGTTTAAGTCACGAGGCTCTGTGACTCCTCCCTTTGGTAACAATGCGCATGGGCATCAACTCCTTCTTTAGATTGTTTTGTAGCAAATGGGTGAGAATAGAGTTGGAAATAGTGTAAAATATGTGATGACCACCGATTGAAATAGAGACGGTAACCTTGTCACCTGAGCTGTTTGTGCTGTCAGTGGAACCCCCTGGCTGCTAAGTTGCGATAACACCACACCAACTCTGCACTGAGATTACAAAACAGGCCCTTTTCCATCTCAATGTGCGTGGATGACATAACCTTGTATGCCAGGGGCCCTCATATGAATGAATGAATGAATCAGCATTTCTAGAGCGCATGGTTACCCGGAGCATAGCTGCCAAGGTTTCAGATTGCTCATGTGTGACATTTTCATAATTTCAGTGTAATAATGAGTGACATTCAACAACTATGAGTGACACTTTCTCTCGAGCAAAATCAAGCACTGAAGACGAAGGAAACATATAAATATTAGAAATTGCACCCAATTGAGAAACGAGAAACTCCTGTTGCATGTGTAAAACCAAGCAATTTAGTGCACAGAAAGACATTAACATCAGCAATTACACACTTTTGAGCAATGAGAAGCTCTAAAAAAAAAATGTGGAAACTGTTGAAAAATCCTTGAAATAATAAGCCACTAAGCTACAGCTGCTTTTTAAGACGACTATTGCATATTCACACAGTGCCTAAATTGCTAGTTAGGACCACATAGCACATGGAATACAGAAGTCAGTAATGCCCACAGCACCAAACAGGGCTCAAATAGGTTTCTCTCTAGTTACACACACAACCTACAGTGATTGTATTAATCAGTTGAGGTTTTATAAGGTAAACGTATTTAACTTGCATGATCTATGAACATCCTTCATTTAAAGTGTATCATGGTTAGTTTTATATATGGTTACCTGAAGAAGAAAGACCAAAATAGTTGTAGAACATTTTTCTCTCTAAGCCATGTGATGTCTTTGATCCCCTTAAGCACACTCTGAAAGACATGATTATTCCTTCGAGGATAATACAGCACTCATTCTTCTGTGCTCTGCTGGACTCTCACCTCTTGTGCCACCAGAAGCCCAGCGAGCGTCTTCGCCAAGGTTGTTGATCAGGGTTGGCAAGTGAGCTGCACACAGTGCTGAGAGATAAGTAGCAGGTTGTAGGTGGCTGCACACCTCATCTAGGACGGGCAGCCAGGGCCCCTGGGTTTGATAACTAGCCAGGCACCTGAGAAGGTGGGGGATGACAGGACTCGATACACAGGCAGACTGCAGGGAAAATAACATCCTGCCAGCACAACTCTCCTTCACAATAATATAACATGCTTGCTAAGCTCCTGAACTGGCCTCTTTAATTTAGCAACTGGGAAAATTTAACAGCTGCCAGCATTAGTCTTACACTGCAACACATCTGCTCTGCCAAATGCAATTCACCGTAGTACAGTTTATTTGAAATGTTTGCACAGCGCACAATCCAGATCTCACAAGTTTGAATGTGCTCTCATATGTGATAATGAATAGAAGAAGGCCCGGTGAAATAAAGTATTTGCCCAGGATTACACAATTTGGTCAAACAGGAAAGAGCAAGTGACAGGCAAAACCACGTTGAAAAGAGGCCTTCTTTACTGCAAAGCAGGTCGGAAAGGCAGATATGATTCTCTCTCTTCCTGCTTCCAGATGTCCCTCTTCAGACTTTCCAAAATCACATGTTTGCATGCAGGTGATATTCTGCTGCTGAACGAGACGTACATTATTGGCGCACAATATCCAGATCACTAGCCTAAGAGTAACATGCTCATTCTTAAACAGGTGTGTCTTTTTAACCATAAAATTCAGGCATGTCCAATACAGACCTCTCTTAAAATGTTGGACTTTGAGACAAATATAGGGAAAAAGTGAGGTGTAACTCATATCTTTAGGCCCCGTGCCCCGGCGGCTATGAAATGCTCACCTGGGTGGGAGCTGTTGAGGTGGGCGTGAAAAACATACTCCTGATGACGCTCACTACGTGTGCACTTTCTCCTCAGTACAGTGACTGTTTGTGGCCAGCCAATGATCCGACAGCAGTTATAGTCTTGCTCTGAAAGTACAGGCACGGCACCGCCACCGCATCCACGTGTTGCCTCTGCCGAAATGAATCGTCAGGATTTTATTTTTCTCGCCTGACGACCCAGATCACGTGTTGCCAGCCTGCCTCCTGGCAGTGGCCTTCATGATCGCTGGAACTGAAAACATGTCAAGAAGGCTCCGGCTGCCCCAGGAGACATAGCCTGTCCTCGGTGAGTCTGCTGTCCAGTGACAGAAAGTCTGTTCTGAGCGACCGCTGCAAACGCGGTCACTGGCTCCGTGATTGAATGCCATGATGCAGGCGATTTTTGACAGCCCGCATCATGCGGAAGGCAATTCTGCGAGCGCCATGATTGCGGAGCCCGTTGACCTGTAACCAGCCCCTCGCTGCTTACTGTTCCAAAACAAACTCCCCGCCTTCGGCAGAAGGGCGTGACATCACCCGGCGGCGCCACGTATGGCTTTATCTTACTGGGCCCCCCTGGCTGTGATGTTAGTAGCCAATTGCGCTGCACACTACGGGCGAGAGCTGAGAGCCGCCCGCGCAGCGGCCATGAGTACTGATACATTATAGCAGCCAGTGAGCTGCCTAGCAGCACTCAGCCTAGCTCAGCTACAGCACCATGCCGGCAGGAGCATCCCGCGCTCCTGCCACACTCCATAATATACTGTTTTAGGCAGCCCTTCGCTGACGCTCAGACACTATGCAAATGTGCGACAATGCATTTCAGTGCGGTGATGCGGATCACCACACTGAAATGTGTTAGAGTCACGCCTGATGCGTGATACTTGGCAGGACTGCCGGAGGCATCCCAGCGCTGGAAGCAGTCCAATCACGAACTCCGTGCAGTGTTTAGGGGAACAAAAAGGTTTTTATGAGTTTTCGAAAGGCCAGATAGTTGGTCTCAAGACGAATATGGAGGGGGAGACGGTTCCACAACCTGGCGACATTATATGAGAAGAGACGCCCTCCACTACGTGATCTTTTGATTTTAGGGACTGCCGCCAGATGTTTACTATCCGAAAGCAAGGCTCTATTAGACCGGTAGGTCGAGATGGTGGAACGAATAATAGGAGGTCCGTTGGCTGACATTGCCTTGTGTGCAATGCACAGAGCCTTAAACTGGACCCTCTCCTGAATGGGGAGCCAGTGGAGGGTGGCTTTGCTGATTGGCGACTGGGGATGTTCAGGAGCAGGCGTGCTGCGTAGTTTTGCACGGTCTGCAATTTGTTGGTGGTGAAGCAGGGGCTCCCAGGTAAAGGGCATTGGCATAATCAAGCCGGGAAAGAATCAATGCTTGAACCATCAGCCTTCTGGCAGGAAAAGGCAACAGAGGGAGGATTTTACGTATCATCCTGAGAATCCCATAACAGCTAGCTGCAACCTTCCGTGCTTGCTCCCTGAAATCAAGATTGCTGTCAAGCCAAACGCCCAGGCTCTTAATCTGTTCTTTGGGGGGGGAGAGGGGGGGAATGGGCCAAAACAGCTGGGCCAGGGCAAGCTTACGTTCAGAGTGGGAGATTTACCTAGGATTATCAGCTCCGTCTTGGCCCCGTTGAGTTTCAGGTACGAGCCTTCCATCCAGATTGATACCTTTTCCAGACACAGGGCTAGATCAGGCCCAGTTTTGTCAAGCTGGTTGAGGGAGACAACCAGCTGCGTGTCGTCGGCATAGGTGACAATCTGGATACCGAACGGCTGCACTACCTCTGCAAGGGGGCTCATGTGCACATTAAATAGAGTGGGGCTCAGGGAAGATACCTGCGGAACCCCACATCTAAGTGGCATACATTCGGAGGTAGTTTCATCTTCAAACACCTGGAATGACCTGTCCTCCAAAAAGTATTGCAGCCACTTAAGAGCTGTCACAGCCACTCCTACCTCCCATATCAACCATGACGCTATCCTGAGGGAATTTGTTAAATTGGGAGGCCTGTTAGGGGTGACAATAAACTGGCACAAAGCCTTGCTTGTCCCATTGACGGCGACTACAGTTAGGCTCATGTCGTAATATTCCCTAGAATGGTGTAACACTCCTGTTAAATACTTAGGGATTTGGATCAACCGGGATGTGGAGGAAATCATGGCCCTGAATTATATGGCAGGGTGATAAACTCTCTGGAGGAGTGGGTAGATCAATGCCGCTGTCCATGGTGGGCAGCATTAGTCTCATTAAAATGGTAGTACTCCCCAAGTTTCTCTACTATTTTGTGAATATTCCGGTTAGACTGAAAAGTTGCTTTTTTCGCACGCTGAACTCCCTATTAATCAAACTTACATGGGCAGGCAGGAAGCAATGGGTTGCCTGGGATGCCCATATCCTGCCGTATCACAAAGGTGGATTTTCCATCCCCAGTATGGAATTGTACTATGTGTGCAGAGGCGCAACATGCACACTTTTGGTTTAACCCACTCAAATATATGGCTCATCTTGCCGTGGAAAAAGACATCTGTTCCCTACGTCCTCACAGACTGTATAGTGGGAGAAGAGGCCTGTCAGGCGTGTACATGTGCAGCATGGGAGGAGCTGAGAAAAAAGGCCAATGCTGAACCACTATATAACCCCATTGCCCCACTAACCAGGCACCCCTTGTTCCCTGCCATGTTGGCGAAAGTGGCACAAGCACAGCTGCAGAAGCTTAAGCTCAGGACATGGGGTGTATTCCCAGGGCATGTTTCTTACTCCAGAGGACCTATGAGAGCACTCCCATATTACCCTCTTGGCACACTACTATACTACAGACTGAAGGCTGCGAGCAAACAAGTGATGCCGGACTTCCCCAAGGAACCGAGCCGTCTCAGGTCCCTAGAGACGATGGCTGGTGCCACGATCCCCCGAAAACTTATCACAACACTTTACCGAGCGGTGCGATCAGATACACTGGGTAGTGCCAAAGCTAGTTGGGAGGCAGATAAAGGCCCAATGACAGACAACATATGGGAATACTGCTGTGCACAAACGGGAGAACTAATGCCTAGTAGTAGATTACGGTTGATTCAATATTGTTACCTCCACAGAATATACGATACACCAGAAGTGCTGCACAGATGGGGGCTCCAAAAGGATTCTAGATGTGACCGATGTGGCATGCTGGGGGCTGACATTTTTCATTTGGCTTGGCCCTGTGAGCGCACGCATAGATTCTGGAGCAAAGTATTCAGCATGCTGCAGGACACAGCCGGGAGCCGATGGCCTCCAACCACCTTGATGGGACTCTTGGGGTGGGTACAGACAATCCGGCATCCCATGCGCAAATTTGTATATTTGGCCCTACTGTTGGCCAAGAAACTGGTGGCAGAGCCATGGGGGAGAGGGCGACAGCCGAAGGTAAAGCAGTGATTAACAGACATGGTATATTGAAACAAACAACTCAACATACTATGAGCTCGTCCCTGAGGCATCCCGCCCCAGGGACATTTAGGCCCCGTTCCGCTGTTACCTGCTGCCGACAGACAGAGCAGCAGAGACCTGAAGTGGACTGGCTAAGCGGTCAGATATATAATTAAACAGAGGAAAGAACCAGAAAAAATAGAAACTGAGGTTATCAATTGTGGAAAGGTATATGTTGGGGGGATTAATATATACGATCATAGAATGTAATGCTTATACTTGCCTGGGATTTGCTAAAATGTATTGTCATGCTGCCATCTTCACTTCTGTTGTTGGTGCTACAAGTCCGCTTTCTGACAAGTTGATCTGTATGTTTTGTTTAAGCCTTAATAAAGAAAAAGCCTAATAAAAAATAAAAAGATTCCTATTTGGCACTGGGGAAGGGCAGCTGAGTGAGTGATTACCCACCAAATCCCACTTCTATCTTTGTACCACTTTCATTTTCATTTTCTCCCCCTCTCCCTCATTTTTTTAAAATTTTTTGGGATGGACACCACCTTACTCTCCCTTTTTCACCCATTTTTACACTTTCTACATTTATTCCTCCCCGTGCTACCCCTTTTTCTTTTTTTATGGGGTCCCTATTCTGTACTACCGTTCCACATTCTCTTAACCCTTTTTTTTTTTAAGTAACTTAATATTATCTTAACTATTCTTGGCACGCGACGGTACCATTATTTTTGATCAAACTATATTTCTATTAATTTGTTTCACCACTAATTGAGGTTTCTATTAATTGGTTTCTCAGAACTTAATTTATATTACACGATTTTTCTATAAATTTACAACATTTCGTGCAAGCACATTTAAACTTCCTGGCCAAAATAGTTTACACCAGTTCAGGTTATTAAACTTTTGAGGAGCTGCCTTTCGTATTCATTATATTTTTTTTTCGGAATTTAAGAATAAGCTTAATTTAACTATTTTTATTAAATGAAGCATCAGCAGATTGTTTTCACGTTCAGTAAGGTCTCCATTCATTACGAATGGCCCAGTAATCCTCCTGGTAACTTTGGTCTCCCAGAGTTACTGGTCCATGGGAACCAGTAACTCTAGAGGACCAGTCGTAATGGAGGAATACAAATGGGGCCCAAAGAGTCCCCAAAGAAATAAGGATTTTTTTTTTGATAAACAAATTTGATTGATTTTAATGATTTGACAAAAAGACACCAGCCAGTCATTACGACACCATGAAAGACCAGGAGTACATACAAAGTTTTGTGCGACCCAGTTTACAGACACGAATAAATGCAAAGCAACATGGATTTGGACATTCCCCTTGAGACTAAACCATACCCCCCAACCATTTCCCCCAGACCCTACGATACCTCTTGGGACACCCGCGTGCCTCATACATGCTTTTCTCTTGCGTGGCACACCAATCCACCCCAATCTGCCAGCGTCCTACACTCGGGGGGTCGGGGCATTTCCAGGAGGCCGCTATGTCCCTTTTGGCTACCACCATTGCTGTAGTGAAAAACAACTTCTCGCTCCTAGACCCATCCAACCCATCAGTAATACCTAGGATCGTGTGCTTCGGATTGTGGGGAACCTCCCACCCCAATATCTCGGTGAGTTCCTCCTCGATATCCCCCCAGAACCGCGTCAAGCGGGGGCATGCCCACACCATGTGGAGAAAATCAGCAGGATCGTGACCACACCTAGTACAAGCGGAGGTCGGGCTAAATCCCGCTCGGTGAAGGCGCACCGGGGTGAGGTAGGCTGCATGTAAATAGTAGAGCTGTACCAATCGAAGGCTGGCGGAGGCGGTGACCGTCCTAGGGGCCATAAGGGCGTCGCGCCAATTCTCCTCCTCCAGGGTACCCACCCATTCCTCCCATTGAGCTCGTAATCGATCCAGGGAAGTAGGGGTATTATTGATCAGTGTGCGGTAGATGCGGGAGATGCCACCCTTCCCCAGGTCCCCCAACATAATCTGTGCTTCAGGCAGGCCATGGTCAGGAAGCTGTGTACCTATTGTGAGGTGCGTATGGAGAGCATGTCGCAATTGAAGGTACTTGTAGAACTGCGACTGATGCAGGGAGTATCTACTTTGAAGGTCTGTAAAGGAACGCATGTGATCCCCCACCCATACATCGCCTAGTTGTGAGATTCCTATGAGGTCCCATACCCCGGAAACCCCGCAGCCCAGCAACTTCCTTGAGCCAGGTCCCCTGCCACAGGGGTGTACACTGGGTCAGTGTGTGTGTCCACTTGGTGTGTCGCAGTGCGGCTCGCCAGGTCAGTAACGCGGAGCGCGTCACCTCTGGTAAGTGGGACGGGATAGGAGCCCCATACAGCATAGACTGAACCTTGGTTAGGCCCAATTCAAGCCTGTAAGCCGGGTCAGACCATCCCCCGTTGAACCAGCCATGTATAGAGAGTAGGCGCGTGGCAAGGTAGTACAGATATAGGTGAGTCATCCCCAGACCCCCGTCGTACGAGGGGATCCTACAGACATTCAGCACCAGTCGGGCCCGACCTTTCCCACAAAGAAACTTATTGGCCATGCTATCCAATTCGCGAAACCAGGTCCTGGGGAAGCATAGGGGGTATTTTGAATAACGTAGAGGAACCGGGGGAGAACCATCATTTTAAAGAGGGCGACCCTCCCCATGGGGTTATGGGGCAGTGTTTGCCACTTCTGGAGGTCCGCCTTAGCCCGTCTCACCAGGGGAGTGACATTGAGGGCCCAGCTAAGCTCAGGGAGTAGAGTCATCCATATCCCCAGGTATTTGAATGATTGACGGCGAAGTGGTATGGTGGACTGCCAGTCGAAGCATTCTCGGGACAGGTGGAGGGGAACTAGGACCGATTTGTCGGGGTTCAGCCGGAGGCCAGAGGCCCGCTCGAAGGAATGCAGGATGCGGAGACAATGGGGGCCTGACCGGGCAGGATCTGCTAAATAGATGAGGACATCGTACGCATAAAGGGCGATTTTGTCAGTTTCGGTGTTGGGCCAATTCCATCCCTGCACGTGCTCGCACGATCATATCAAGGATGCCAAGGGCTCCATCACCAGAGCGAAGAGCAGGGGGGAAAGAGGGCAACCCTGCCTCGTTCCCCTGCAGACCGAGAAGGGCTCCGACAGAACCCCATTCACCAGGACACGAGCCCGTGGGTGTGTGTAAAGAACCCTGACCATGGCATGAAAGCGGGGACCGAATCCCATCTCGTCGAGGACGTCCTCCAGAAATCCCCAGTCCACCTAATCAAAAGCCTTCTCAAAGTCTACAAGAAGAATCGCAAGGTATGGGGTGAGCAGGTGGCGGTGGGCCAAGGCTAATTGCAGTCTACGGAGGCAATGCCGGGTACCACGTGAGGGCATGAACACGCACTGGTCGGGGTGAACCACCACGGATAAATGGGGTTTGAGCCGCTGGGCGAGGACCGCGGCGAACAGTTTTACGGCAGTATTGATGAGGGAGATAGGGCGGTATTCCGCACATCGAGGCGAGGGAGGCTGGAACTTGGGAAGGACCACAATGGTGGCCATGTCCGTCTCTTGGGGGAAGGAACCATTCTCAACAGCCTCCCGAAACAGTTCCGCAAGATGGGGGGTGAGAGTTTCCCGGTAGTGAGCGTAGTATTCTTGAGGGAGGCCGTCTGGGCCTGGCGTCTTGCCGGAGGAGATACGGGTGATCGCCTCCCCAATTTCGTCGTGGGTGATGGGGCGGTCTAGATCGTCCTGAATGATGGGGTCCAGGCGAGGAAGGTGGCCGTTCCCCACCCCCAGTAGATCCGTGAGAGAGAGGGTTGGAGTTCTAGCCTCATATAATTGGCGGTAATATGAAGCAAAGGCACGGGCCATCTCCGCTGGGGAGCGGCACTACGAACCATCCTGTGCCAAGATTTCAGGGATTATGCGGTTAGCCCTGGGATATGTGGCTAAGCGGTGAAGGAGTGAGCCATTTTTGTTGCCCCAACCATACACCCTGGCCACGGATGAGCGCCAGAGGAGTTTGGCCGCTTCCAGTGATAATTGCTTAATCTCCGAACGGAGGTGGGCAAGAAGTCTCACCTCGAATGCGTCCGGGGATCGGGCGGAGGCACGCTCAAGGCGCAGAGCCTGCGCCTCCCGTGAGGTAATTTTCTCCAGTTGAGCCTGCCGCTGAAGTTTGAGCTGGCCCTTGGCGACCCCCTAATCGTAGCTTTGCCAGCCTCCCACAGGGTGCCCGGGGAGGATACGGACCCGTCGTTGGACAGAAAGTATTGTTTAAGTTCCCGTCCAACCACCTCCCGGAACTCCTTGTCTTGAAGGAACCAAGCATTTAGCCTCCACGTCTGGCGCATAGAGGCGGGAGGGGAGCCCGTGTGAAATATTACCGGGGAGTGGTCAGAGATGCCACGGGGGAGGATAGAGACATCTCGAATCATGAGGCAGTCCGTCGATGGAACGAAGATGGTGTCGATACGCGCCTGCGTATGATGAGCCACTGAGGTGTGCGTGAACTGTCTAGAGTGTGGGTGCCAAATACGCCACACATCGCATAAACCCAGCGATTCGGACCAAGTCGTCAGCTGTTTCGCCTGTGCAAGTCTACTAGGGGAAGGGGGACCGGTCGTGTCTAGGGCAGGCGAGGAGACCGCGTTAAAGTCGCCCCCGAGGAAAATGGGACCCAGAGGTAGGGATGCTAAGAGGTCGGCGGATTTGGCTAGGGTCGGCGTTAACATTGAGGGAGGAGAGTAGAGCGACACAAGATTGAGGGGGCTACCGTTCAGTGTGCCACTAAGGGCCACAAAGGTGCCCTGGGCATCATGAACGACATGCGCAGTCACAAGTGGAAGAGAACGTTTCACCAGAATCGCCACCCCCCGGGATCCCCGAGTGAACCCTGAGTGCCAAATCCTATCGTAACCGTAGCGTGCTAAAAAGGGGCAGTGGTTACCCAACAAGTGTGTCTCTTTTAGCAATAGGACTTCTACCCCAAGGCGTTGTGCATAACGTAATACAGCCATGCGCTTGAAACGGTCCAGGAGGCCATTAACATTCCAGGACATGATGCGCAGGAAGGCACCTAGCAAAGGTGTGACAGGCATAGTGGCAGGGTGTTTCAATGTGGTGGTAAAATCCCAAAGGGAGGCCCGGCCCCAAGCTGGGTCGCTTGAAGGCCTGGTTAGGTGTCCAGAGAGAAGTCATTGCATCCCACTGGGTGCAGATCGGGGTGCCATGTGAGTGCTGGTGCGACAAAACTGAAAAACAACTGAAACAAACTAAAAAGAGAACTCGGGACAACGGTTGTACCCCCCATCCCGTCCCCCACCCCCCACCCTACACTTCAAGAACGGAAGCATCTGTCGCCCTAACGATAAACAAATTGAACTAAAGACCAAACTAGAACGCTTGGGAATGGGAAAGCGTGGAGGACCCCTCCTCATGACAGGATGTACATAATCAGGTCCGTTGGGAAGGAAAACACTATGAGTCAAAGCACTGTCTCCGGCTGCGGAGCCAGGCCCGGCAGGCAGAGACAAATTCAGGCAGGGTCTCCCAGGAGCGTCGGGCTACGAGAAAGGTCCGTGTCTGGGAGGTCCAGCAATGAGGGCCGGGGCGAACTACCCCCGCGGTCCAGGTGGCCGGATGAGCCGGATCGCCTCCCAGCCGAGGGTTCTTCAGAAAGCAGTATTGGCTGTCGAGGGGGGCCCAACGGGGAGTCTGACCGGGCTCCTCTCTGGCCACGGCGCCTGCGGGAGCGGTTACGCTGAGGCCGGGGGGCGGAGGGCGCGGGGTGGACGGGGCCGCCATCCCCCTCCCCAGGCGGTGAGTTCCGGTCGCTGGCCCGCAGAGGGCGCCCCTCCGTCGCCCAAGCCCAGGCCTCAGTAGGAGTGTCAAAGAACAGGGTCTTGTTAGCGAACACTACACGCAGGCGTGCCGGAAAGAGGAGCCTATATTGGATGTTGAGTGCTCTTAGCTTTTGTTTGACTTCACCAAACGAGCGGCGCTGACCCTGGACCTCATGAGTATAGTCCGGGAAGATCATGATTGCGTGGTTTTCATAGTGGAGCCTTTGCTGTTTGCGGGCTTCAGCCAGGATAGCGTCACGGTCCTTAAAATTGAGAACCCGCATTATGACCGGTCGGGGAGCCGCACCTGGTGGTGGTTTAGGGGCAAGAGAGCGGTGGGCCCGCTCGATCGCGAACCATGGGGAGAGAGAGCCCTCGGGGACCCACGATCGCAACCACCTCTCCAGGAAGTCACCCGTACGGCCCTGCTCCGCTCCCTCCGGAAAGCCTACCAGGCGGAGGTTGTTGCGCCGGGACCTGTTTTCCGCATCTTCCGCCCGTCGGTGCAACTACTGGGTGTGCGATTGGAGACGAGCCATTTGCCCCTTAAGTTGCTGGACGTCGTCTTCCACAGTGGAAATTCGGGTTTCAGTCTCTTTGATCCGGGCCGTGGCATTTCGGAGCTCCTGCCGGATGAGGGTCATATCCACTCGCACCTCCACGATTTTGCCCTCCACCGAGGACTGCGAAGCGTGGATGGCCTGTAGGATAGTGGATAAATCCGTGGGCGGTGGAGGCTCCTGGTCCGTGATACCCCTGGTCGCCCCCACATCGGTGGTGGAGAAACGGTCCATTTTGGTCTGGGTGGCAGGGATCTTGGTCAGTCTATCCGTTCTGCCCATGGTGGCACTCCGCAGGGCGGGGGACTCTGAGAGTCTCTTCAAATGGACCTTGCAGCAGGAGGCCGGTGGTCCTCCCCGGACGGGCCCAGATCAAGTTGAGGGGCAGCCAGAGCAAAGGAGGAAGCTCACTCAGACGCACCGCCGCTCGGTATGCACGGCCGAATCCACCTCCTCAGGCAGGATGGCCCTCCGGCAACAAGGGAGGGGAGAGCTCCGGACAAGGGCCTGGTGTAAGGCCCGCAGATTACACCAGGCATCACTCGGGCAGGGCAGCAGAGGAGAGGCCAGAGGGGCTGGTGGAAGAGGCGCCCCCGCGGGCCCCACGCCGCTCGAGGCCCGCGGCCGATTCCAACCCCCGGCCGATTCCACCCCCCGGCCTCAACCCCGATGAGTGGCGATGCGGGGGAGGGGGCAAATCCAGAACCCCAGCCCCGGCCGCAGCAAGACGGGCCCGCGGACCCAGCAGATGCAGGACAAGAGGGGCCAATGAGGGAGGTCTTCACATGGAACTGGGCGCCGCTCGATGTGTGCGGCCAAGTGCCCCTACGACCAGTGCCACTGTCTCTAAGGATGGTGAGGTGAAACCAGGACTTTAGGGCCAGGCCAGGGGGACCGCCTCTGCAACAGCCCCGGCGCTCTTCTCAAGCCAGGCGGCGATAGGCCGGGGGGGCAAGATGGCGGCCGAGGGGCCCGACCCCGGGCTCCTCGCCGCCCGATGTATGCGGCCGGTACCACCCCTCAGGTCTCCCCCAGCCAGGAGTTCGATGTCGGCCTCAGGACGTCGCCACAGGATGCCGCCAAGGCCCAGGGGAGCCGGCCCAGAAGCCGCAGAGTTCAGGAGGGGGAGGGGACCCAGCCGGACCAAATGACGGGCGACACCACCCGGGGCCGGTCCCCACCCCAGCCGGTCTCCCGCGCGCGCGCGGGCTCTCAACAAATGTCCCCGGACCCCCTCCGCCGCCGGGACTCACCCGTCTGAAGGTCCGCCATGCGTCGGCTCCCGGATCACAGGGGTCGCCTCACGGCAGGCGGGGAACGACCGCCGTAGTCCTCCAGCCCCCGCTGCCCGATATGGCAGCCGATGCCGCAGTAGCCGCTGGGGGGGGGCCGAGGCGCAGCCACCGCCGTCGCCGCAGACACAGGCAGCTGGGCCGCCGCACACCGGGCCCGCTCCCTCCAGCGCCAGCGGGTGGAACCAGGAAGCCACGGCCTCAGCCGCGCCCGCTCGAGCCCGGCCGGGCGAGGCGGGGGGAAGGACACAGGTACCACCTCGGAGCCAGCGATTACCCCTGGGCAGTCCGGCTGCAAGAGGGCCTCTCCGCCCCTTCAGGCGTTCGGGCAAGAGGCCAGGCAAAGCAATCCACGGGCGGCAGGCGCCGCAGTCAGGTCGAGGGGGCCGCCATCTTAACTGCGATACACAGCCGGCCGATCGAGAGCAGCGGGGCAGTGAAGTGCGGGACTCTGCACACCCAGAGGTACAGCCAGAGGTGCTGCGCTGAGGGGACGATGAATTTCAGGGCAGGATGGCCCGCAGGACGTGAGGATGTTGAGTGGATGGCGGAGGGGTCCGGGAGCACTCTCAAGGTGCGTCCACCATCTTGGCTCGGTAAGAAGAAATAAGGATTTAACAGGGGATTAGTAATTACAGATCGGATTTCTCAATTTTCAGTTTTTTCACATGGAAATTTCAGCTGCTTTCGCCAGCCAAAATCTTGATGCAGAAATGAACAGATCCACAGTGTTCCTATGAATTTTAAAATTTCAAAGGGGCTAGTAACACCTGTTACCGTCCCCATCGGAATTAAGAGGCCACTCATAATAACAGCCTTAGTGATGCCAAGTTTTCTAGACAGGTGCCTTGCTACCAAACTGATTAGGAAGATTCTTAGAAGGAAATCAGCTATTGAACTGTAAGAATGGTTTTGCAGCTTGAAGCTCTTCTCGATTCACATGCTGTGCATTATTCCGCCATCTGGGGGTTGGCTCTGGAATTGTTTATTTATGAACTGTTTCTTCCCCTGGATTGGTGTTGACTAGGGTTGGGAGGTAAACTCTGCTCCTCCAGTGGAATTCGCAGAGTTTCGCCTGATCAGCTTGGAGCACAGAATTTTGGAAAAACTCTGCCAACCGCTGCGTGGCAGAGTTTTTTCTCACATGCAGCTCGCCATTGGTAAGTTGGCGAGCGTGAAAATCAAGCGTTAAACAACCTCCTTACGAAATTTCTTAACGCAGGCGGTCGCGGCAGGTTGCTACTGCTCGCGTTGACAAAGCTGCCACTCATGGTGAGAAAGCAGCTGCTAAAGTAGAAAATCTACTTGAGCGGTAGAAAGAAGCAGTGCCCTCTGATTTCACAGCGCAGGACAAGCTCCCTGCGCTAAAAATCATTGCAAGCACCGAGACGCACCACAACTCAGTCGCTCGCAGAACTCTGCGGAGACTCGCAAAGTTTTGGGGGAACTCAGCGGAGTAAAACTCGCAGGCAGAGGCAGTATGACAACTGTAATCCCACAATGCCCTCTAACATGACTACGTTTTAAATTATTTTATTTTATTACATTTTTAACCCCTCACCTCCTTCACTTGGGAGTTGGGAGGGTTCCATATGAATCAGAAGTGCTTCAAGCTGGAAAAACATTACTACAACTGGTTTCTTTTGTAGTATGAATTCTCTTCTAGATTCACTTGCTAGGCTTCGATTTAATGAGTCTCATGCTGACTTTGCCTATGTCGTTGCTTACATTAACACTGAAGAACCCAATAATGCACACCATGTGAACCTAGAACTGATTTCACGCCGGATATCTTCTATTTCCCCCAGCTTGCAGAATGTTTTCAGACACTGCTGGTGGTGAGTCTTGATTTAGTGCAGGGGTCTTCAAACTGGGTGGCGGGCCCCCCTAGGAGGGGCTTCAAGTGATCCCAGGGGGAGGCGCCAGGCTCTGGTCAAAAGAAGCATTATGCTAATAACAGTGCTTTGCTTTTAGTGGAAAAAAATGAGCAGCAGTAAGCCACTCTGTAATGGGATATCACTAACACATTTTGTCCTTTATAACCTAGCTGGGAGAAGGTGTCAAAATGAAGGGACTCCAAATATTCTTCAAAACTCCCACCCCCATTTCTAATAATCACACTGCGGATACTTTTACACGTTACTACGGCCTGGCTGACCAGAAAAGTATGTTTGGCAATCAAGTATTTGATTGCATTTTTAAAACGGTAACAGAACTTAACTGCAATGGTTAAATAAGACTAGACATATGTAAACATTGGCAGTTTAATAGAATAATTGTGAGAAATTTTGAGGTGGACCGATGATTTTTTCTCTCCCACTGATGGAGGCAAGGCATTAAAAAGTTTGACGACCACTGACCTAGTTCCTCCTGAAACTAGCTCCACATTACCAGTTACGGAAGACGAGCACAGTATCTCGTGGCTGGAGAAGCAATAGCGGAAGCAACCAAGTGACTGGAGTTCTGGGAGGGGGGAAACGATGGCTTAAGACAGAAATAGACGTGCCCTGGCTTCTACAGCAGATGGTACCCTGCTATACTGGTCAGCCCTATTGCATATTGAATGACATATTGAGAGCACCATACGTATACTGAGATGCACCTAGAGATATTGTGAGGCGCCTAAGCTTACGGAGCGGCTGCACATGCATACTGAGCCACACCACATGCACAGTGAGTGGCACCAAAGGCATATCCTGTGTAAAAATATCAGTGAGGTACACCACAGGCTTGATGGTGCCGCAGACATAATCCAAGGCATACTCCAGGGTACGTTGTGCCGCAGGCTCACTGAGCAGCATTCTGATGTATTTAGAAAACACTTCGGCATATTGAACAGCACCCCTGTCTGCAATATAAACATTGGACGCTCCCAAGCATATACTGGCAGCACTCTGCTGCTATTTTGTTTCCAGAAACAGGATTTTGTGTTGGATATTTTAGGAGTGTGAGGCTTCATATCTCTCGCCACAGAATTGAAAAGGGATTGACATCTATTCCACTGGACTGCACCGTTTCTACTGTGGTATAAACATTTGACTGTTATGTATACAAAATGTCACATGCTTACAACAAATGGGGAAGTACGGGTGTTGAATTACACCTTCACCAAATGGTAGATTTATGGGTTTTTTCCAATTCACAAACATTCCCAAAAGTACGCTCGAAAATTGCACCGGAGCAGGTTTCCAGGCATAGATCCCAAAATGGTACGTCTTCTATTCCCTCTGTGCAGAGTTCTCCATAGCAGAGAAGTCCACAGATGGGAATGGAGCACTCTGTGCAAACGCTCGCCTTTTCTTTTCTCGGAGGGAAAAGTTTTTCTCTGCGTGAAAAGCCTTTCCGTTAAATCCCTCCCTCCCCACCAAATGTGGGGGTGATCTACTTTCCTTCCTACCCTGGAAATGGAGTTAAGCCAGGCCTACACTGAAGTAAATCTATAACCATTTCCAGGGTAGAAAGTAGTCGGCAGAACCAGAACAGTAGCTAACAGATGACAGAACAATGGTAAGTGGAAGAGATGAGTTTCAAGCAGTTTATGGAATCGGATGGGGAAATCGGGTAAAGTAAAGATTGAGAGGGGGTGAATACCATGTTTGACTGTGTACACGAGAAGGACCTACCTCCAATGTGCATTTTCTTAAAAGTAGGAACTTGTACAAATAGGCTTTACAAGACCTGGAAAAGAGTGATGGCCTGAGAGTGGCCTTGCAGTAAAGACTAGAACCATGATAAGGCTGTGCCAGCAATACTTACAGTGGCTAGTAGGCTGCGTGCGGTATTGTGGGATACCATGTTGAGGGCTGCCGAGTTGTCCAAGGGAATGAGGACAGAGCACATTAATGTTGTTGAATGCAGAAGCTAGAATGGTTTTTGCACTAAGCCTAGGTTGGAATCCATATTAGAGAAGACGTCCTTGGTAGGGCTACTGGCATTTCCAATCCAAGAGTAACAGAACGCCTGTCTAAGGAGTTTCTTATAGTGGCGTAGTTCTATCTGTAGTTGTCTGTCTGTCTAACCCTCCAAATTCTTTCATGGCATTCGTATGGCGAGGAGTTGCTGATTTCCAAGGGATAGGAGCATCCAGCGAAATATTAATACAGAGGTTAACGAAATTGGCACACTTTTTAGCATCCATATTGAAATTGTGGTTTGTAGAATTGAGAATGGAAGTGAAATGGTGAGTGTGGACCAAAGCCTCTTGAACTGAGCCTGAGCGATAGTATGTTTGGTGAACTCATAACTGGAAGGATGGATGTCAGAGAATATCAACCTGTGATTGGATCAGATTAACTTGAGCGCAGACGTTAACCGCACCAAAGAGTGGGGAGGGGGGGGACGGAAGGCGGGAAATATCAAATTAAGATATATAGTGTGTCCAGCACAGTGTGTGGGGCCTACAGCACGTCGAGTAAGCAAAACTGCTGCACAAGCGTTCATGAGGGGGTGTGCATCAGCTTAAGCAGAGATCCGTTATATTCAAACTGAAGTCTCCACGAAGGATCAGAGGGTCCGTATCTAATCTAAGGGAAGAGATCGAGTTGGATAAAGTGAGTTGAAAGTTGAGTTGCTTGAGTGGCTATAGCCAACAGATTAAGAGAGATTTAATGTTGCAGTTAGGGGTTATGGTAATGTTAATAGGGAAGATTTCTGCATCAGTTGCCGGAGCAATGGAAATTGTGGAGACAGAGTGGGTTTGCTGATGACCACCACCGTGCCCCCAGGCAGAGAGATAGGGTTGACGCAAGTGATGCAGTAGCCAACTCTGGTGGTTACAGAGATGTCGGGAACACAGAGTGTTGCTTTAGCCATGTTTTTATGATGAACATTTGGTTGAGATCATGATCTCGATAGGTCATGTATCCTGATGGAGTGCTTAGCTCGGGAGCAGGAGTTCAATAAAGCACATAAAAGAGCAGGCATGGCTCTTATCATGTAGAGGAGACTTGAGAGAGGTGGGGGATATTGCATAAGGGGTAATAAAATTGCAAATTAGCTTGCGAGTTGGAGATAACTCAGTAAGACATTGGGGACTAGTGTACTCAGAGGGCAGTAGTGGAGAGCAACAATACGATTCCTACTTACCAGAGGTTGTAGGGGCAAGACCGCCAGCATTTCTGGCCCTGTACCAATATGGTATGCAGACGGGCTTCACTTAGGTGTGCCAGAGGCGCACACTCTTGCATATATCCACTGCACATCTACGCTGGAATAGGCAAGCTACAGCTCTTCAAGGAGGGAGGATGTAGGGAGTGGGGCTAATAGGAGGAGCAAGTTGTTTTGACAACATCATGCTAGCAAGGGGACACGAAGAGCCCCTGATATTATGGTGAATGGCAACAGAAAGACAAAAGTGTATTGTGAGCAGCTACGTGGAAATAAATAGTAATTAACAAATAGTAAAAACCAATAAAGCAAAGAGCAAATGGAAAAATTATGTAACTAAAATAGCAGGCAAAACAAACAAGGGGAAAAGAGGGGGCGAATTAAAAGTTTAAAACTCAGCACAGTAATGATCCTGGACAGGGTCCTCATGCTCCTGAACAGAGGCAACACGGCGGCTCTCATGCTGCTGGACCACTCTGCAGCATTCTACATGATTTCCCTTCCTATCCTCACCCGATACCTACATGGGCCTGGAATCCAAGGGTCTGCTCTCCGCTGCATCTGATCCTTCATTACTGGCAGGACTCATGCAGTCTGCCCAGCCCTATAGTCTTCAGATGCCCGCAACCCCATCTGTGGAGTGCCGAAAGGCTCTTCTCTCTGTTCGACCCTCTTCAACGCTTATATGATCCCGCTAGCCACAGGTATCCACTCCCATGACATGCTCTCCTACGCTGACGATAAACAACTCATACTTTCCCTCTCAAACAAGACCCCGGCAGACAGAACAAGTTCACCACCAGCATTACCAAAGCCTCTGACTGGATGAAGGCCCACTGTCTAAAGCTGAACGCTGACAAGGCAGAAGTCGTAATCTTCAGCAAGAACACCATCACCTCAGGAAACACACGTTCAAGGTAACTCTTACCGTGCACTTAATAGATGGGGCTATAAGTTGATCGCACATGCGGGCTACACCCGCGGTTTCAGAGGGGTGGGTCTGCTGGTGCGTGCCTCCCTCCCATTTCAGGTGTCTACAATCATCTCCGACCCCCTGGGCAGATTTGTGTCGGTCTCCGGTCAATGGGAAGGGAGGGTCTTAAATGTAACGTCTGTCTATGTCCCCCCCAAGCTTCATTCTTCTACTTTGACTGATCTTGGCTCACATTTGATTGATTTGCCGGAGGGCTACATGCTGGTGGGAGGTGACTGTAATGCGGCCTTTAGTGGGGACCTTCATCGTCTGCCAGTGAGGCAAGGGGAGTCTTCTGGTAAGCACTTGAAGGAATTTTTGGATGCCTTAGGCTTAATTGATGTGTGGCGGGTATGTAATCCAACGTCTAGACAATACACCTTTCCCTCGGGGGCACACGGGAGTATGTCTCGTATTGATTATTTGTTTTGTAAGGCAACCCAGCTTCCACAATTTGGCGAGATTGCCTTTCTTCCTAGGGGTATCTCCGACCACTCCCCCGTCGTTGCATGTTACGGAGGTATTCCCCTCCCCCCCCAGCAGCCGCGAAATGGCGCTTTCTCCTTGGTACCTTTGGGTGCCAGCGGTGCGCTCCAAATTGCTGGAGGCCACCCAAAACTACTTTACTGAGAATGATGGATCGGTCGCTTCTGACATGGTACTGTGGGAGGCATAAAAAACTGTTATTCGTGGCTGTGGAGTAGCGGCGGTGACAGGACATAAAAAAGAGAAGTGTAAGCAGTTACGAGACATAGAACAGGAGGTGACAATATTAGAAGCCGAGATGGTTGCATCCGTATCTCCGGAAGCCTCACACAAACTAGCTATAAAGCAGAAAGAATATCGTGATATAGCCGAGGATGCCGCGAAGACTCACTATCGTGCCACTCAGCACCACATTTATGACATCGGCGATAAGGCCAGTAAGTTGTTGGCGTGGCTGGACAAGAGGGAGTTGGCCAATAGATGAGTGGCTGAGATTCTAGATTTGCAAGGGACTCGCTACCACGATAGGCTTGGCATTGCAGAAACATTTGCCAATCATTTCAAATCGGTTTACACCTCATCGACTGAATCCACCCGGGCCGTAGCAGCGGAATTACTATCCACATTACCTTTACCACAATTAGATCCACAAGAGGTGTCGGATCTCGACGCCGACCTGACCTCGGAGGAGGTTTCCGGAGCCATTGGAGCATTACAATCCGGGAAGGCCATGGGTCCGAGCGGCCTCCCAATTGAACTTTACAAACTTACTGCCTCCGTAATAGCCCCCTTTTTAGTACGTATGTATGATGAAGGTGTATCCTGCGGTACTTTGCCCGCCACGCAGAGGTTAGCTAATATTGTGGTTATACCGAAAACAGGCAAACCGCCAGATCGCTGCTCCTCTAATAGACCGATCTCCCTCTTAGACCCCGAGGTCAAGATCCTAGCCAAACTTCTGGCCCGTCGTCTTTCCCCCTGTCTTCCTAAACTGATCCACCCGGACCAATGTGGCTTTATGCCAGCTAGAAGTACAGCGCTTAATCTTCGTCGCTTATTTGGGGTGTTGGGCCGTGCCTCTACTATTACAGAAGACTCAGTGATCATGTCATTAGACGCTAAGATGGCCTTCGACATGATTGAATGGCCATTCCTGTTTGCCGTGTTGGAAAGATATGGATTTGGCGCTCGGTTTGTATCATGGGTGCGCCTGCTCTACGCTCATCCCTTGGGACGGGTCACGGTAAACGGAGGCCGGTCTGCCATTTTTGAGCTGGGGAAGGGCACACAACAGGGTTGCCCCCTGTCGCCTCTTCTTTTCGCCTTAGCCTTAGAACCCCTAGCCATATGGATTAGAGGTGAATTGGTCTTCGGACTGGACAGACAGAATCTCCCTTTATATGCTGATGATATTTTACTTTATTTGGCCCGACCCCGATTTTCAATTCACAGAATGCTTCATATCTTTGCCCTCTACCAAAAATATTCCGGTTACACGATCAACTGGGATAAATCTCTGGTGTACGTATTGAGTGGGGAACCACCGCTCCTTCCGGCGGGATGCCCAGCCCGGATCGTCACTGAGGGTTTTCGGTATTTCGGTATCTATATCACCAAAGATGAAGGTATTTTCCACCGTCAAAACTTGATCCCGCCGCTCCACCGGTTGCGTGCCGATGTGCAACACTGGAAATCGTTGCCTCTCACGCTCCTGGGTAGAGCGGCTCTTTATAAAATGATGGCGCTTCCCCGCTTTCTTTACGTTTTGCAGAACATGCCCTTCTTGGTGTCCCCCCAGTATTTCCTTTCAATTGATTCTGAGGTACGTTCCCTCCTATGGAATAATGGTGCACTCAGAATCGCCCTCGTAAAACTTACCAAAAGCTGGTACGATGGGGGTATAGCTTTGCCCGCCATCAAATATTATTATTGGTCCTCGCAATTGGTGGTACTCAATCAATGGATGCATCGGCCCAGCACGGACCCAGCGTATACGATGGACAGATACAATATACTTCCGGGTAACTATCTCAGGGCTCTGTATGGGGGAAAAAAATATGCACCCAAATATACCCCGACTTCTACCACAGTTTCCTTATGGTATTCGGCAACCGCAGCGTTGGGTTGGAAAGGCAAGATTACTAAAGCCACCCCGCTACTTGAGGCCACTCAGTTAGGCATGCTCTCGCGGTTCCCAGGGTTTGATAAATGGGATTTAATTGGCCTTTCGACGGTGGGTAACCTTTGGACTGGGGGGGGGGGGCAGTCCCGTTTGGGGATCTACAACAACAATACCATCTTCAGGCGGGGGAAACCTTCCGGTACCTTCAGGTACATAGTGCATTGCAAAAGGCGTTGCATAGAGGCTCCGATCTGCCCGCCTCCTCACCACTAGAAGATAGATTATTGGATGACTACCTCCCTGAAAGAGCGATTTCCCTACCGTATCGTAAGATTCTTAATAATATGCCCGATCCTCTGGGTAAATTACGCGCGAAATGGAATGATGAGGTGGGAGAGCTTGACGATGAAGAGTGGAGGGAGGCCCTGGCATCTCCCCGGGAGGTAGCGATCCGTTCACGCTTTAAATTAATACAGCTCAAACTACTTCACAGGACGTATTACACTAGTTCAGCATTAGTTAAGATGGGTCTCCTATCCTCTCCAGACTGCCCCCGGGGCTGTGGGCAACCGGGAACTTTCCTACACAAATGGTGGGACTGCCCTGAGCTCCTGACTTACTGGGGGAGAGTGGTTCCAGCCATGTCCCAAATATGTCATAAAACTATTGTTGTATCCCCTCGTCTTTGTCTTTTAAATATTTGGAAGGCTACGGACCTTACTAGGCCTGAACGTCTCTGGGTCACTCTGGGATGTATGATTGCCAAACGTAACATTGCTAGAACTTGGAAGGGTGGGACCATACTTAAGACACGTTGATTGGGAATCGGACATGGACTGGTGCATGCAAGCAGAGAGGGCGGTGTACGAAAGCAGAGGATGCCCGGGTAAATGGACCAAGGTGTGGGGCCCATGGAACGAAAGTAGAGGTTTTATTTGCACCCCTCTCAATAATATGTTTGATGTAGTTGACAACGAAATGCCCTAGGTTGGCTGTCGCTGAGATTAATGGCACAATTGTTTGTTCCCTGGACCCAATGTATTCATTGTTCATTTATATTTCCTGTTGTTCTCAGGAACTGTATTTTGTTTGGAACTGCACCGATATTGTTTATTTTTTATGTGTGTTTTAAGTTTTAATTAATAAAAAGAGTTTTTTTTTTTTTTTTAAAAGAACACCATCACCATGGGATCCACCCTCAGCGCCCCGCCAAGAACCTCGGGATACTCAGAGACAGCATATTCGACATGACCATGCACCATCTTAGCATCTTGCTTCTACACCTTAAAGATGCTAAGGAAAATATTCAAATGGCTCCAAGGGCAACACCTGCAAAACTGCCATTCATGCCCTTGCCACTAGGAAGCTGGACTACAGGAACACCCTCTACCTCAGAATCAGCAAGCAACTCACCAGAAGATTGTAACCCATTCAGAACTCGGCAGCCAGAATCACCCTCAACATCCAATGCAGCACTCTCATCATAGCACACCTCAAGGAACTTCACTGACTTCTGATACACAAGCAAGCAGAGTTTAAACTCCTCACTCACACCTTCAAAGCACTACACAGCATGGGCCCAGACTACCTTAACAATCGCATCTCCTTTCACAAATCTACCAGACGTCTCTGCTCGGTGGACACCTAATTGCACACATCCCACACATACACAGAACCAAATCTGAAGGCCGGGCTCTCTACATCACTTTGAATGCATGAAACGACCTCCCACCACACACCAGAGCCTCCTCCTCACTTCAAAGCTGAAGACCTGGCTTTTCGAATAGCTCCCCTGCTAGACCCACCTGCTCAGAATACCCTCCTGTGTGATTGTGTGCTCTACAAATAAACATAACATAATGCGCTGTGTGTGTTTGTGTGTGTGGGGGGGATGTAACCAAAATTCCAGTCCTGCTGATATTCTGCAGATTTCAAGTAAGGCACCAAGACTTTTGCTTGTCTTCTGCCTTTCTCACTTACATGGTCCAGCATCTTATTTGTCATGATTACAAATATTGTTTCTAATGGGATGTAAATGTATCTGATTGGGGGGTTAGAGGTATTTATTCTGTAAAGGAGTTATCATTTTAATATGCCACACAAAACACGTGCATTCACATAAAGAAAACTAGACGTTTGTTTATAACCGTTTTTATATTTGAAAAGTATGAAAGTTAGGGAGAGTTGGAAAATACCATCTTATTTCATTTTTCTTTTCATGAAAACTGTATTTCCATGGAAACTATCTTCTCCCTCAACACCTCCCATAGGAAATGGTGGACGATTATACTAAGCATTTTAACTGTCACAAACGCTCCAATTCGCAATTTGCTACAGTTATAATGCTTTTTCTTATGTACTAATCACTTTTTTGGAAACAGAGAACTTTTCTAACTCCTAAAAGGGATTGCGTATGGATACCAATTCTTATCTGGAAGGGGTATGTTGTAGCCATCCTTTCCAAATACAGTATCGGTATCTAATGTATCAACATTTATAGAACAAAATCAGGAAGCAAAACATTGATATTTACCAGGACCACTGCCAACTCTTGAACAGACAAAACTAAACTCTTCTTTAAACTAAGTCCCATTTCCTTTAAGGAAAACAGACTGCATTTTGAAAAAAGTTTAGTTTCTTGAAAGACAATCACAGGCATGGTGATGTGCTGTCCCTAGCAGGCTGCCATCCCTGTGATTTGCAACGTACCTCAATAATATTTATGAGGTAGACGGATTGCGACCCACAACGATCCAGATTTTGAAGAACTGACTTATCGGGGCAATTTGCGACCAGTATTTTGCGGCCAGGTATTTCTGCATCTGGCCCTATAGTCCCATGGTTTCTTGCACTTAAATTCATAGAGTTGAAAAACAGGAGGCACGTCAAAAGCATATATACTCCTTTTTCATTGAAAATCATTTCCCAGCAAAAGTCTATTTTCTCCTGCACTGACAACGCAGGTAGGAGGTGGCACAGAGAACAGGTATTCATATGGTTTGGAATTAAAGAAGTATATTGTGCTCCTTTATTTGTTGATATATTGTTGTATTCCAAATGATGATGTTGTTCAATGACCCATTGGGCAATCCTGCCAGTCCCTCACAGTGCCTAGTATTCCCTCTATCACTTATGGAGCCCCACCCCCACTGCTAACGCTCAGTCTTTTAGTGGCCCATTCATGCTCAACCCTGTGCAGTCACTCAAAACACTCCCCCTTCGCTAACTGCTCGTCACTTACCATGCCCATCTAGCACTCCTAGGCGACTGTCACTCAAAACACTCCCCACGTGCTTCTGTCACCCTCAAGTGCTGGAGCTTCACAGTTCTTCCCTCTAGCTGAACGCTCTCCCAATCCCTCAAGGTTCCAGTCATTCAGTGCTCCGCCCCTTGCTCATGCATGTGCTCCGCCCCTTGCTCATGCATGTGCTCCGCCCCTGCTCATGCATGTGCTCCGCCCCTTGCTCATGCATGTGCTCCGCCCCTTGCTCATGCATGTGCTCCGCCCCTTGCTCATGCATGTGCTCCGCCCCTTTCTCATGCATGTGCTCCGCCCCTTGCTCATGCATGTGCTCCGCGCCTTGCTCATGCATGTGCTCCGCGCCTTGCTCATGCATGTGCTCCGCGCCTTGCTCATGCATGTGCTCCGCCCCTTGCTCATGCATGTGCTCCGCCCCTTGCTCATGCATGTGCTCCGCGCCTTGCTCATGCATGTTGGCCACCCAGTGTCCCTCATGGTTACCACTCGTCCCTCCACGTCCCCAGTTACTTACTGTGCTTGGTTGGCACCAGCTCCTCGTCTGTCAGCAGTTTCTGGACAATGGTGGCCGCGTAATCTGCATACTGTGGAGCGGAACACTTCCGCTTCCTGCCCTTCTCGTCTGTCCACTGGAACTGACTATAGAAAGAGAGACACATGTCCTTCGTTAATGTCAGGAAAGAAACCACAGTGTTTTATGTACGTCCATATGGGTTCGGTTTGAGTACACCCATGAGCCTTGGCATGGTATTGTTAGCGGCACTTGAGTGTTGTGCTCACAAAATCGAGACTCTTCCCGTGTCCTCATGAGCTCTGTAATGCACCTTGAGGGATGCTCTAGCTATGCCATGTGCACCCTGGGACTCAGAAGCGATTCAGAGAACACTCTAAACTGAGCGCTCAGCTCCCAAAACTCCCTGTTTATTGGGCCTCTGGGACACTCAGAAGCCAGCACAAGCCCTTCCACCGGCATGCGCTTGGTTCATGAGACTGACCATGGGAATATGATGCTAGCCTGATCTATTTCTAGAGCTGTCCATTAATTCTGATCCTAGCAGACGCTCCACACATGAGGCTGTTGAATCTCCCTGCGGCTATCGCTAAACTTTACTCTTAGTCTATGAGATGGTTTTGTCGACCGTAGCACATCCTTCCATTATGAGGCTATGCCGGGCACCTATAGCCCTATGCTCTCCGTTTATGAGGCATTGGCTCAGCACCGACTCCAGCATGTTCTTCTTTTATGAGGCAAAAGGCTTAGATTATTACATACTATTCATTTATGCAGCTGTGGTTCATCTCTGATCCCAGCATGCTCTTGGCCTATGCGGTTCTGTTTAATTCTTGATCCCAGCAGCCTCTCAGCCAGGGCCACTGGAATTGTGCGATTCTTTGTTTTCTGCATAGTTATGGATTTTAGACTAAATCTATAATCTTCTGCGCAGTTTGCAGATTTTAACCAAAAAGTTTTGCTTCTAGCTTAAACGGATCAAAAGTTATTATTAACGCTGCCACACTTGTCACAAAGCAGCAGGCCCATTATCATGATGTCACGTTTCTTTTGCTGATTGTTGCATTTAGCTGTTAAACTGAAACTAATGAGGTGAACCCTCTGCCCTGACAGTGCTAACATTGTAAATTTTTTTTTTTACAAAATAGTGATATAATACTGCCACAAAATGTACTGCATTATGCCCCATAATTTGCCTTTCCATGCCACATATTTTAGCTAAATCTGCTGCATCATTTCTGATTCCCCTTTTGCATAATTTCAGTGACCTAGCTCTCACTGCATGAGGTGGTTTCTAAATTAAGATGCCATTATGCTCTCCGTTTAGGAGACTTTTGGGTCCGCGCCGACCCCAGAATGGTCTCGGAGTACGAGGCAACGGTTCAACTCGGATCCCAGCATTCTTTCAGTGTATGACGCTGTGGCTAGGCTCTGACGCTCTGGTTTGGCTCCAATCCCAGCATGCTCTTGGTCTATGACGCTACCCTTCCTTTCTTCTCCCAGTATGCTCTCGGTCCCTGAGGTTGTGGCTGAGCCATGACCTAAGCCAGCCCCGAGCAGGTGCCTCTGGGGCTAATTATATCCTTCGGGCCTCGCTTGGCTGCTTGTGTTTACGCAGGTTTCATAGCAACCCTCTGTCAACATGTGCTGCGTGCGTAGAGGCTGTAAACAAGGCGCTCTGGAGCCCCTGGGCTCTGGGGTATACAGCTCTCCGTGTCTTTAAGCTTCATTAGCTTGTCCAGTTTTTCCGTCTCCCTCAGCAGTTTATACTAACTCGTGTTTTATCTGGGATCTGAACACATCAACACTTACACACCAACTCTTCATTTTTAGGAGTAGAAACTCGACGTTTAGCATAAAGTGCTGCCATCTTTTAACTTTTTTACACTTGTCCCCCTCTGCTGTATATCATTCCAATGCCAGAAAACAGAAACATTGACTGCTTCCTCCTATGGCTCAAAAAGTCACCCTTGGCTGTTCCTGAATGTTGTATTACAAACTATGCCCAGGTTCTGAGGGACACAGGGCAACCTCATTATTCTTGACGTTCCTGACTGTTGGCATGTGTGCCAGGATGGCTTCTCGCGCCCTGGGTGTTACCCTTTCCCCTCTCTTCGCCCACCGGTCCACACTTCCCCAAGCCCCAGTTCCTGCACTCTCTCCTCATTCCTCCTCTTTGAGGAGCCTGCTTTTACTCTTCACCCCTCTTCCGTGTAGCTCCCACGTCCCCGCCACTGGACATACCAAGGGTCAGCTTTTCCCTCCACCATGTTGACTTACGTGGTCCATGCAGTCATGGTGGGGCAGTTGGCCGCCGTGCAGTACTCCGAGATGGCGCCGTACAGCAGGCTCACGTGGTTATAGAAAGCAGAGGCTGCAAGGAAACAGAGGAGAAGCCTTTATTATCACCATCTTCAAACAAGAAAAGAGGCTTCTTTGTTAGAAACACCAGTTTTTTTAAATCAGATTCATGCTTGGCAGAAACTTTCATCAAATGCAGACACAAGTCTCATCCACATGGGATTTAAAAGACGTTTTCAGCAAATTCAGGTACAACAGGAGCCTTTTCCTCAAATTCAGACACAAGGAACCCTCATCAATTTCAGACTCAGCTGGAGGTTTTTTAATCAAATTCTAGTACAGCAAAAACCAATAATCATGAGTACTGAAGTCTCAAAGGATCCCTCAGTGAAAATGTGTCATGAGTGAAAATTTGGGAGGGTTCTTTTGTAGACCCTTTTATAGATACACTGTTAAGTTTATACGCATCGAGAGAACTGCTGCACACGACTCCCCAGGGGCAGCCACTGCGAAGCTGGGATCACCCCACACTCTCTATAAGGCCGAAGTGAACCTCTCAAGAGTAGAGCCCCACCAACGTCCCTCCTTCCACCCACACCAAGCCTGATAACAATTTAGAACTATTTGAAAAATTAAAGAGAGTCACATCAATAGGTTCTGGTTTAGAGTTCAGTGGACGGGTTACTCCGACAAAAGCGTGATGGATATACCGTTCGCCATATTACAAGAACCACTGATTATAATACATCCGGAGGGATATCAGTCATCTTTGTGATGGAGTATCCGCCGAACTCTAAGCCAGGCCCAAAGTCTTAAATGCCTTGAGACAATTGCATTACTGTTCCCTCCTAGGATGAGAACAGGTCTTTTGATTGCAGGTTGCCACTTGGAAAAATAAACATTTTCTGCTTTTTTAACATCCACCACACCAGTCCCCAACTCCTTAGCACCCAATCCAGGATACAATTCATTCTTGTATTGCAACTTACCACCACTCAAGACTCTCAGCATCACCCATCAACTCCACCCCTAATTTAGGGTGAGAAAATCTCTTTTCCCCTTTACATATTCAACCACTTTCTTTTCGTGCATAACATCCCCAGCATTCATCTTGCACCCCCACATCTGAATCTGTCCTGCAAAGCCTGTATCACCTCTTGATGCTGTGCAGCGTGGCTTAAGTAAAACAAGGAAAACTTTTATGCATCTTTTTGTGTCATTTTGTAGACATGAGCACTATGCACGTGCATGCCCACTAAATGATGCAGCTGCACATTTTTTTGGGTTTTTTGTTAAAGATCCGAGACAGATCAGCAACTAAAAACAAAACAAAACATGCAAAAAAGGAAAATGCTACTTACCCAGTATGCATCTGTTCTTGGCATGTAGAGCTGTAGAATCATATGCTTTGCATAGATCGCCATCTAGTGTTGGGTCCGGATGTTTGCACTTTGTTTTTCTTCGAAGAAGTCTTTCCAGTCACGAGGTAGACTCCTCCTCCTTTCGGTGATAGTGCGCATGGGCATCGACTCCATTGTTAGATTGTTTTCCCGCAGAGGGTGATAATAAGAGTAGTAAAAAGGAGATGTCCATGAATGCATGTATCTAAGTAAGATGTTACTGCAACAGGTATAGGTACCCGGGGAGGCGGGCGGGCGCATATGATTCTACAGCTCTACATGCCAAGAACAGATGCATACTGGGTAAGTAGCATTTTCCGTTCGAGGCATATGAGCTGTAGATCATATGCTTTGCATAGACTATATAGCAGTTTCTCCCAAAGCGGTGGCTAACCTGTAGCTGTTGCAGTGAGTGGTTTGAAATAGTGTACGTAAAACTGCTTGGCCTACTCTAGCTTGCTGTGCTGCCAACACATCCACAGAATAGTGTTTTGTGAATGTGTGAGGTGTAGACCATGTTGCAGCTTTGCATATGTCCTCTATGGGTATATTTCCTAAGAATGCCATAGAAGCTCCCAGTTTGCATGTAGAGTGTGCTCTAGGGGAACTGTCAATGTCTGTTAAGCTTTTGCATAGCATATTTGAGTGCATTTGACTATCCACCTTGCAATATCTGATTTTGATATAGGATTGCCTTTGTGCGGTGGAGCAAAAGCGACAAAAAGCTGATTTGTGTTACGGAAAGGTTTTGTGCTTTCAATGTAATAGAGCAATGCTCTTTTCACATCTAATGTGTGTAATGCACGTTCTGCCACTGAATCTGGTTGAGGGAAGAACACGGGTAGCTCAACAGACTGATTGATGTGAAAAGCAGAAATGACTTTAGGAAGGAATTTAGGATTAGTCCGAAGAACCATTTTATTTTGGTGCATTTGTAAAAAGGGTTCTTCTATAGTCAATGCCTGAAGTTCACTTACTCTTCTGAGTGATGTGATGGCAACTAGGAAAGCAACTTTCCATGTAAGAAATTGTAGTTCACATCTGTGTAATGGTTCAAAGGGTGGACCCATTAGTCTGGTGAGAACAATGTTCAGATTCCACACTGGAGCAGGTGGCCGTCTCAGGGGAATAACTCTTTTGAGTCCCTCCATAAACGCTTTAATGACAGGTACCCTAAAAAGAGATAGATGCTGTCTATTTTGGAGGTATGCAGCTATTGCAGCTAGATGTAGACATATAGACGTGTATGCTAAATTGGCACGTTGTAAATGTAACAAATAGCATATAATGTTTTGGACAGAAGCATCAAGCGGGTTGATGATGTTGTTATTACAGTAAATCACAAACCGCTTCCACTTTGCTGCATAGCAGGCTCTTGTGGTAGGACGTCTAGCCTCTTTGATAATGTTCATGCAGTCTGGCGGTAGATTAAGGTAGCCAAACTCTAGGACTTCAGGTGCCAGATCGCCAGATTGAGTTGACTGGGGTCTGGGTGTCTTATGTCTCCATGGCTCTGTGTGAGGAGACTGGGTGTAAGACGTAGTTTTTGATGAAGAACTACCGAGAGTTCCAATAGGGTTGTGAACCATGGTTGACGTGCCCATGTGGGAGCAACTAGGATTAGTGTCAGGGACGCGTGTTTTAGGTTCCGAACCACTAATGGAATGAGTGGGAGAGGCGGAAGAGCGGAAGCAAATATCCCTGACCAGTTCATCCTTAGTGCATTGCCTTTGGACAATGGGTGTGGATACCTGGACGCAAAGTTTGGGCATTTTGCGTTTAGGTGAGTGGCGAACAGGTCTATGTCTGGGAAGCCCCACATTTGAAAGAATGGGAGGAGAACTTGAGGGTGTAGTTCCCATTCGTGGATTTGCTGTGTCTGACGACTTCGCAGATCTGCCATCTGGTTGTTTACTCCTGGGAGGTGTTCTGCTAGGAGATAAATTTTGTGATGAATGGCCCACCTCCAGACGTCCTGGGCTAGGTGGGACAGTTGGAGGGAGTGTGTCCCCCCCTGTTTCTGAATGTAGTACATGGCTGTCATGTTGTCTGTACGAATTAGCACAGTCTTGCGTAGTAGCTGAGTTTGAAAAGCTTTCAAAGCTAGAAAAATCGCTAACGGCTCTAGATGATTTATATGAAGTTGTTTTTGTTGCAAGTCCCACATCCCTTGAATTGTGTGGGTTTGGAGATGCGCTCCCCAACCTGTCAGTGATGCGTCTGCTGTCAATACTATCTGTGGAACCGGGTCGTTGAAGGGTCGCCCTCTTAAAAGGTTTTGTGTGTTCCACCACTGCAGAGAGCGATGGGTGCGGCCGTCTACCAACACTAGATCTGATAATTGACCTTGAGCCTGGTTCCACTGACGTGCTAAGCATTCCTGTAGGGGGCGCATCTGAAGTCTTGCATAGGGAACTATGAAAATGCAAGACGCCATCATTCCCAGTAACTGCATGAACAGTCGGGCTGGTAAGGAGTGTTGAGGCTGGAACTGAGACATCAGGTTTTGGATATTCCTGATTCTGGCTGGTGTTGGATATGCTAGAGCTTTCCGTGTGTCTATAGTAGCTCCTAGATAGTCTTGAGACATGGATGGTTGGAGATGGGATTTGGTCTGATTTACTGTGAAACCTAGCTGGTGAAGCAGTTGCACAGTTTTTTGTGTGTGGCGTAGACATCTGTTGTGCGAGCTGGCTTTTATCAGCCAGTCGTCTAAGTATGGGAAGACGTGAACATGTTGTCTTTGGGAGCGGTTGTTACTCCGAAGGGAAGGACTTTGAATTGATAATGTTGGCCTGCTACCACAAACCTGAGGTATTTGCGGTGCGCAGTGTGTATTGGAATATGAAAGTAAGCGTCCTTTAAATCTAGAGTGGATAGAAAGTCACCTTGCTGAAGGAGAGGAAGCAGTTGTTGGAGTGTTACCATATGAAAATGGCCTGACTGTATGTATAGGTTTAGTTCTCTGAGGTCCAATATAGGCCTTAGAGAGCCGTCCTTCTTGGGAATTATGAAGTATAGGGAGTACACTCCTGTTCCTTGGTATTGTAAAGGGACAGGTTCTATTGCACCCTTTTGCAACAAAGAAAGAACCTCTTGCTTTAAAAGGGTGAGATGTTCTTGTGACATGAGGTGTGATCTAGGAGGAATATTCGGGGGAGTACTTGTAAGTTCCAGGCAATAACCAGATTGGATAATTTGTAGAACCCATTTGTCTGATGTAATCGTATTCCAAATGGGTAGAAATTGTGAAAGATGTCCCCCATACAGCAGTGGAATGATCGGGGGTATGGGAAATAAGTCACTGCTTGTTGTTTGCAGGGGAGGTGCGTGTTGAATTACCTCTGCCTCTTCCCTTGCCGTTGTTTCCTCTATACCCTCCTCTAAAATACCCTCTTGAAGAGGGTGACTGATTGTTGCCCTTGTAAGAGGAGGAGGGAGTTTCTGTAGATACATTCTTGGAGCCGCCCCTATAGAATGAGCCACGAAAGGAACCCCTATTAGAAGGTGATTGTAGGGCTCCCATGGACTTAGCAACTTCTGTATCTTTTCTCATTTTTTCCAGTGATACATCGACAGCTGGGCCAAAGAGATGTTCTTTATCAAAAGGTTGGTTAAGAATAGAGGCTTGCACTTCAGGCTTGAACCCTGAAATCCTTAGCCAAGCATGTCTACGGAGTAGCACACTAGTGTTGATTGCCCGAGCTGCTGTATCTGCTTGATCCAACGCACACCTGATAGAGGTATTAGTGATTAATTTACCTTCTTGAATAAGGTCACTGGCTTTATCTTTATGCTCATCAGGTAGAAATTCAATGAGCTTTTCGAGTTCGTCATAATGAGCTCTATCATACCTTGCCAACAATGCTTGGGCATTGGCAATGCGCCAGTTATTAGCTGCTTGTGAGGCTATCCTTTTTCCCTGAAGCATCTGATAATTTGGACTCCTTATCAGGAGGAGGGGCATCCCCTGTTGTTTGAGAGTTAGCTCTCTTACGAGCATTGGAAACGACTAGAGAGTCTAGGGCACGGGTACTCATAGTACGGCCCGCGGGCCGCCAGCGGCCCGGCAAGCCTTCCTTGGCGGCCCGCGGACCTTGCAGACATCGTACCTGTGTTTGCAGCGCGGACTCACTCTGCTCTATGGGGGCCGGGCGATTCCAGGATAGTCAGAGTGGAGATGCAGGGGCTAAGAAGAGGCGAAATTCAACAAAGCCTCCATTAACAAGTAAATGGTCTTTTAAAGACCTGTGAAGTACTGGGGTGCGGCTGTGTGTGCCCGGGAAGCTGTCTCAGCCCAGGCTGACACACACGAGGGGGGGGTGGGGGGAGGCTGAAGCTGAAAGTGGTCTTTTCCAGGAGAAAACGAGCTGGCTTTTACATTACACAGGGAGAGGGGGAGTGGGGGGCTGGTGACGGGGACGTGTAGACACAGTACGTGTGCACTGCCCGAGACAGATAGAGATAGAAACAGATAGAGATAGAGACAGAGATAGACAGACAGCGATAGAGACAGAGAGAGAGAGCAGAGCGAGAGATAGAGGCAGAGACAGATAGAGGCAGAGACAGGGACAGACTGACAGAGACAGAGGCAGAGACAGATGGAGACAGAAAGAGGCAGAGACAGACCGAGACAGAGACAGACAGAGACAGACAGCGATAGAGACAGAGAGAGAGATAGAGGCAGGGACAGATAGAGGCAGGGACAGATAGAGGCAGAGACAGATAGAGACAGAGACAGACAGAGACAGACAGCGATAGAGACAGAGAGAGAGATAGAGGCAGGGACAGACAGAGAGAGAGATAGAGGCAGGGACAGACAGAGGCAGAGACAGAGGCAGAGACAGACAGGGACAGACAGCGATAGAGACAGAGAGAGAGACAGAGGCAGGGACAGATAGAGGCAGGGACAGATAGAGGCAGGGGCAGATAGAGGCAGGGGCAGATAGAGGTAGGGACAGATAGAGGCAGGGACAGATAGAGGCAGGGACAGATAGAGGCAGAGACAGACAGAGACAGGAACAGACCGAGACAGGGACAGACAGAGACAGATAGAGGCAGACACAGGGACAGGGGCAGACAGATAGAGGCAGAGACAGAGAGACGGAGAGGGAGGGAGACAGAGACAGGGACAGACAGGGACAGACAGAGACAGGGACAGACAGATAGAGGCAGAGACAGGGACAGACAGACAGATAGAGGCAGAGACAGACAGAGACAGAGTGGCAGAGAGATGGAGAGGGAGACAGAGGGAGACAGAGAGAGAGGGAGACAGAGAGAGAGGGAGACAGAGAGAGAGGGAGACAGAGAGAGAGGGAGACAGAGAGAGGGAGACAGAGAGAGGGAGAGAGACAGAGGGAGAGAGACAGACAGAGGGAGACAGACAGACAGAGGGAGACAGAGAGGGAGACAGAGAGAGGGAGAGAGAGAGACAGAGGGAGAGAGAGACAGAGAGAGAGGGAGACAGAGGGAGACAGACAGAGGGAGGGAGACAGACAGAGAGAGGGAGACAGACAGAGAGAGGGAGACAGACAGAGAGAGGGAGACAGAGAGGGGGAGAGAGGGAGACAGAGGGAGAGAGAGGGAGAGAGCTAGAGAGAGGGAGGGAGACAGGTAGAGGGAGAGGGAGGGAGGGAGACAGATAGAGGAAGACACAGAGAGAGAGCGAGAGGGAGACAGAAGGAGGGAGATAGAGGGCGACAGACAGAGGGAGGGAGACAGAGAGAGGGAGACAGAGAGAGGGAGACAGAGAGAGGGAGGGAGAGAGAGGGAGGGAGAGAGAGGGAGGGAGACAGAGAGAGAGGGAGGGAGGGAGGGAGACGGAGAGAGAGGGAGCGAGACGGAGAGAGAGAGGGAGGGAGACAGAAGGAGGGAGATAGAGGGCGACAGACAGAGGGAGGGAGACAGAGAGAGGGAGACAGAGAGAGGGAGACAGAGAGAGGGAGACAGAGAGAGGGAGGGAGAGAGAGGGAGGGAGACAGAGAGAGAGAGAGAGGGAGACAGAGAGAGGGAGACAGACAGAGGGAGGAGGGCGACAGATGG